>JAHTLZ010000019.1:5942350-5976564 GCA_023846285.1 Phrynocephalus versicolor | reverse complement strand
TTATTATTATTATTATTATTATTATTATTATTATTATTATTATTATTATTATTATTATTATTATTATTATTATTATTATTATTTATTTATTTACATTTTTAAAGCAGTTTTTAAAAAAAATTAATTTATTGAAAAAGAAAACCATAAACATTATTATATTGCTCTTCTTGTGTTAGTCATTTGGTGCTATCCAAGTTGGGAGCACTTCATCCAGATTGAGAGAGAGAGAGAGAGAGATTATGTGAGTGTGAGTATGTGTGTGATAGAGAATGAGTTATGATGCAAGTATTCTATTGCTAGTTGTTTAGAGTTGATCAGCATTGAGGATTATGCAGCCTGGGGGGCATATGTGGTCTCCTGGGGCCTTTGGTATGTCCCTCCCAATGGAACAAGTCAGTCAAGCCTTAGTCCTGGAAAGCCATTTGGGCGTGGTGGGCCTTTGAAAGTCCAGAGAATAAAGTAGGAGCAGCCGTCCGAAAGCTCGGCAGCTCATCACTCCGACAGAGACGCTTGTTCCGACACCTTTGAGAAAGAGAGTCAGAAGTGCCCTTGTGAGATATATTCCTGCCCCCCTTCTCATAATAATCAAGCATTCCCTGACTCTGCCTGGAGGTCCTGCGTTTTGGCTGCGCTTGCACAAGAACGAACACACACACACACACACACACACAGGTCTCCTGCAGCAACATCAGCACAAGTCCGCCAACACTTCTGCTTGCCTGTCGGTTCTGTTAATTACTTCAGAGCCTCGAGGGAAGGACCCCGGGGTGGCTGAAGAATGCTGAGGTCTTGTGAGACAGAGGAAGAACCCCATGAGAGAAGACTGAAGTGGAGATGGACAAAACACCACCTCCCTTCGGATAATCCCAGGAACGGTGGGGCTGGAAGGGAACCGAATGGATCATGAAGTCCAGCTCCTGTCAAGGCGGGAGAGCGGGGAATCGAACTCCCGCCCAGATACTTAAACTACCAAGCCACTCAGCAGTTCATGTTGATCTATTTTAGCTTCCATCAGCCCTGACCCAGCATAGCCAGGAATGGAAAATGCTGGGCAGTGCAATCCAGCAGTATCTTACCGGCCGTGCTTTGTTTGTTCCTGAACTAAGGGGCCAACTAGCGTGGCATCCTCTTCTTTGTAGTGGCCAAACTGAAGTCCCTGAGAGTCCAGAAGGGGTTCTGAAGGCAGCTGGCCACCATTGCCTCCCTCCTGGCAACTGTTGTTCAGGGGCTTGGTCAAATAAAGGCTACAGTGAGCCATGTTTGTAGCCTAAGCAGGAAACCTTGACCACCCCCACCCCCACCCCAGATGTTTGGGGCCAAAGAAGATCCAGGCAGCATGTCCGACATAGACATCCCTTTTTGGAACTGGGGCTAAAAGAACAAGAAAGCGAGCCAGCCAGCCAGACCAAAGCTCCCCGCCTCCAATCCAAAATGCTTCCTTTGCTTTTCAGCAAAAAGACAAGATGGCACCCTAGGACAGTGTTGGTGAACCTATGGCACAGGTGCCAAAGGTGGCACTCGGAACACTTTCTGTGGGCACCCGACATCGCCCCTTCCCAGCCACCTGTATTCAGGTTAAATGGCTGTATTGGCACTTTGCAAAAAATTAGTGGGTTTTGAAAAGCAGATTGGGCACTTGGTCTCCAAAAGGTTCGCCATCACTGCCCTAGGACTCCATTGGAAGGAACAAATTGGACTAGCATTCGAGTCTTATTGCCACCCAGGCAATGAAAAATTATTCTCACCACACCTGAGGGGGCAACGGGTCAGGTGCTGGTGGTGGTGGTGGGGAGGACAATCCCTGTGGCCCTCAGAGCTTTGACCTTCCAAGAGAAAGGTTGGCAAGAATTCATATTGGCAAGCTGCTTCATGACGAAGTGGCTTGGATGAATAGGGAACCGTTTCGATCTCTCAAGAAAAAGAAGTCCAGTTGCCATGACACAACACCCAGATATTTCCATTGTGTTGTGTGTGTTTGTTTGACATGGGATGTAATCTCCTCCCCATGCTTGATTTTTATCTTGAGCAGAGCCAGTCTGGGATGGTAGTTTCCTTATCATGTAGCTTCTGTTCCCACTCACACGTATGCTTCTGAATTGACGCTGGCAGCCTGGTAGGGCCAAAGCCATGCTGGGTCACCTCTTGCTTCATTCGAATGCCTGCTTGTGTAACTCTCCTCCAGCCTGCTGAAAACTAAAATGGAGTCTCTCTGACATCAGTTTGAAGTAACAGGGGCCTTTGTACCCTATTCCTAAGGTATTCGGAATTCTGCACTGGCAAACCCTTCAGTGTGAAGCCTTTTCCTTTCTTAAATATGGATTAAATCAAATCAAATCAACCTTTATTGGCATTAAAATAAAATAAAACAACACAAGAGAAAATGAGGTACAGCAAGGAGGGTAATCAAACACAGAACCGGTGATTCTAATATATGCATTAGCTACTTAAGCCAATGAGATGGGGAATAGGGAAGCCCAGATCCTCGTGCTGCTATAACCCTTTCAAAGCAGGGAAGGGAGAGAAGTGCAAAAGAGAAAAGAAGTGGAAGAAATTTTAATTTTCTTATTCCTTACTTAGTATGTCCAGGCTTTAATCAACCCATGACATTCATGTTGAAGATCCTGGTGGAATAATTTCTGTCCTTCAGAGAATGGTTTGCAATGTGAACTATCTGTTGCTTGTATTGTCCTTGGATTTCTCCAGTTATTTATGCTGGCCCACCATGTTTTCGCATTTACTCTTATTTTATTTATTTTATTTGTTTTTGAGCATTTTGTACCCTGCCTTTCTCCTTGGAAAAGGACCCAAGGCAGCTTCCAGTAAGGAGAGACAATATACAGTCCATTACAATTAAGACATATTCAGTTTGAGAAACAGGGAATTGAGGGGTATCTTACAGCATTTGAAGGCAACATTGAAACTAACAATTGAATAACATAGTGTCAGTGCAATCACACATGGAGAGATATAAACACAAAAGTTATTGTTGTTGTTGTTCAGTCGTTCAGTTGTGTCCGACTCTTCGTGACCCCATGGACCAGAGCTCGCCAGGCCTTCCTACCCTCCACTGCCTCCCAGAGTTTTGTCAAATTCATATTGGTTGCATCGATGACACCGTCCAACCATCTCATTCTCTGTCGTCCTCTTTTCCTTTTGCCTTCGATTTTTCCCAGCATCAGGGACTTTTCCAAGGAGTCCTCTCTTCTCATGAGGTGGCCAAAGTACTGGAGCCTCAGCTTCAAAATCTGTCCTTCCAGTGAACATTCGAGGTTGATTTCTTTCAGAATGGATAGGTTTGATCTCTTTGCAGTCCAGCGGACTCACAAAGTCTGTGTAGCCATGTATGGCAATTCATAAAAAGACACAGTAAGTAGTCATTCAGGGTGCTTATGTGAACACCTCTCTCTTCTAATTGTTTACTTTTTTTGCACCCGCATCCTTTAATTGTGCATTAAAAAATGTTGGCCAAGGATTGCAGCTTTGGCGTTCGTCTGATGCAAATGCAGCAATTCCTGCTGGGCCTGTTAGTGTAGTGGCCGTCCCACCTGCGCATAGTAGCTCTGCTTTTCTATGCTGCTCTGTTGAATCACGCTGTTTGCACCAGATAAGGTTGCATTATATCTACCCTGTGTTGCTCAGTCAAGAAGTCTTGGAAACTGGGCCTGTTGTGCACTTCTTGGAAACAACAATAGGCAAACAGACATGTTGATGCTTAGTTGGAAATGTCGGTGCCACCGCAAAGAAGGCCCAACAGTTCTTGTAGATGACTTATGGGTCTCCCTCGAGGTGGCTACCCAACGGGGAGTATAGCCTGGGAGGATCTGGCGGGTCAGGTGGTTGTCCAAATGAGATGACCTCTCAGTGTGGTACGCTGCCAGGGAGCTATTAGACTTGTCCGATTTCAAACATATTGGACCAAATCATTCCATTTGAGAGCTCAGTTTCAACACCTACCTACGGTGAACTGGGCATGCTGTTCTGAGCTGTCCTACTTTTCCAACCTGAGGGAAACAAAAAGGAAAACAATTCAAAGAAGTCAATTCTTTAGACGTTTCCATTTGTTTTTACAACTGAAACATGGGACTGCTTTCATTTCTTCTTCCATTTGTGTTAGAATTGAATGTACTCTGTTTCTCCCCCCCCCCCATCTTGTGTTCAGCCCTCTTGGGATAACTCTTTCAGAAAGGAGATGCTCCCTTCCTATTAATAAACAATTTTTCATTCATTCCACATGCTGCACTATTCACTTCCTGCTAGGTGTGGTTGCCCAGATTTCTCTTATAGAAAGTAAATGAGGATCAAGTTAGATAGAGAGGGAGGGACCAGATGTGACTTTTTATTTATTATGTGGACTGGGAAACATATTTTATATTCCTTGGTTTTCTAGCGTTTGCAAATGTAGACCCTTCCGTGTTCACCTTTATTTGTGTTATACCAACATTTATGATGATTTTGATTTTGTTAGTTGCTTGAGGGGGGCAGTTTGATTAAATTTTATTTAAAAAAAAACTAATTCATTTGTATTGTATTAGAGCAGCCTTCTTCATCCCGGGCCTCAGCAGATCTCTTGAACTATGATGATTGCAATCTTTGACTGTGCTCAGTCTGATGGGAGTTGTAGTTTAAAGTATGCAAAGGGGATCCATTTAGAGGTGGCTGTATAATAGTGTGATGTCGGGCTGCTTTAATAGCATCCCACTACCCTATTTTTTTTTCTGTTCTCTAATATTTGCCTGTTTGTCCCTGCTTTGTCTTATAGGAAGGTATTTCTGGGTCTTTAAGAATAAAGTCCTTGTTTTGGGATCTGAGTGCAATGCACATGTATCTGGATGTGTGCAAATAAATGTACCGTGGCTACAAAGCTTGCTCCTTCAAGTTAGCAATTATCTCTTTGGGTACTAAATGTTGCTTGGACCTGTTGTGATCACCGCTAGAGGTCGGCATTCAGTTCCCCCACCCCCATGTCCAGTTCCTCCACTCACCAGCCAGAGTGTGCTGCTTTTTCCTTCCTCTTTGGGTGATCATTTAGTTGCACCCAGAGCACTTGCAGCTGTCCACTCAGACTAGGGGGTAGGGCTCTGGCAGCGCGGCCTTTGAGTGGGCGGGGAAAGGGCCAAGTACTCCTGCTATGATTGGATGGTTGCACAAAGAGATGGAGAAAAGCAGCACATGCTGACTGGTGAGTGGAGGAGCCGGGGAGTGGTAGGGGGGGGGGGGGGCAGAAGGAAATGTGCAGCAGTAGCAATCCCCTTCCAAACCCATTTTTTGCCCATCTTTGTTCACAGCATTTATTCTCTCTAGTAAACAGAGAGAGAACTTTTCAGATTGGACAGAGAACGGAACCACTGCAAAGTAAAAGTTTTTCACCTTTCTGATGTGTGTATGTAAACAGGAACAAATTTGATAGCTGTTGTGAGTTTTTTGGGCTGTTGGGCCGTGTTCTGGGAGTTTTTCTTCCTGACGTTTCGCCAGACTCTGTGGCCGGCATCTTCAGAGGGCAAGGAGGAGCTCAGGGAACTAGGAATTCTCTCTGTGCTCTGGGGTATAGAGAAACAAATTTGTTTTTAAAACCTCCTAGCTCAGTGGTTAAGGTATCTTGGGAATTAGAGTTCAATTCCTCACTCTGCCGCTTGCAAGGAAAGTCAGCCTGTGTAGCCTTGGGCAAGCTGCACTGTCCCAGGATAGAAGGGAACAGTAGAAGGGAACAGTAAACCGCTTCTGAGTAGTCTCTGTCTGGAAAGGGTTGCCATAAGTTTTGACTTGATGGCACATGATTATTATTTTTAAAAGATAATTGAATTTTCATACATCTCTCTCTGAAAAAAAAATTACAATTAAAATTTTTAAAAAAAAAACACTTTGAGGGTTGTGGTCCATTAATATCCTAGGGTTCAAGGTTGGAACCCATTTGTCTTGAAGGAATACAAGTGGGCTGGGAACCCATTTACCCTGTGTTTTGTTTACTCACGTGAAGGGCCCTGAGATAAAAATGTTGGGCTATCCAATAAAACACCTTTTCCAGCCTCTTGTAAAGCAGCAGTTGCCTGAACAGCAACCCAAGCTATTAATCCCTGGAATGAAGTACCGTAAACGGCTGGAGAATACTCTACCACATTTTATTGCTGGTCTTAGGAGCTGCAGTATAACTGCAGCCAGATCTGTGGTAAGATCATTTTCTTTATTGATTTATTGGATTTGTATACCAACCATCTGGCAGCAAGATCAAATATACTCTGCACCCTTCATTTTCTTATTTTTTAAAAAAAGAAGGAACAGAAATTGTATTCTTACTATTATTCGAATATAGAGGTCCCTCAACCTTGGGTAACCCAGATGTTCTTGGACTGCATCTCCCAGAAGCCTTCACTACCAACTGGGCTGGCTCAGCTTTCTGGGTGCTGCTGCTCAAGAACATCTGGATGGCCTGATGTTGGAGACCACTGGTTTAATAGAGAACACTTGAGGACAAGGAGATACTGTGATTACTAGGAGAACAGGACTTTGAAAGCTGTCCATCCGGTTATGTTTATTTCCATCCGAGCAGCATTTGGAATGTGCAGTATTTTTCCGTACATAAGACTATATTTTGGTCTAAAATTGTTAAACTAAAAAATGAGGGTATTCTTATGCACGGAAGTAAGCCAAAGAGAGATCTGCATGGTTGCGAAACTGGAATTTTGGGTTGGAAGAAAGGGGAGCCATCTTATAACATGGCGGCATCGTATAGACGGGGAAAGGTGGGTATTTAATTGAGGTTTGGAGCGGAAGGACCGTGGACTCACTACCTTTGTGCCTCTTTTTGTCTCATCCTGTCCTTGTTTTAGGTGATCACGTGAACAGGGAAAGGAAGAGGAGGTGGAAATGGAACTACCAAATCATGCCAAACAATTGCTGCTGCAGCTAAACCAGCAACGAGCCAAAGGTTTCCTCTGTGATGTGATCATTGTCGTAGAAAATGCACTCTTCCGCGCTCACAAGAATATCCTGGCCGCCAGCAGCATGTACTTCAAATCCCTTGTCCTCCACGACAACCTGATCAATCTCGATACTGACATGGTCAACCCGACTGTGTTCCGGCAGATCTTGGACTTTATTTATACGGGCAAGCTCTTAATGACCGACCAGCCGGGTGAGCAGAACTTCAACGCTCTTCTCACCGCGGCAAGCTACCTCCAACTACCTGAACTGGCGGCCCTCTGCAGGAAGAAGCTGAAGCGCAACGGGCGGTCTTTCGCGGGCAGGGCGGGGGGCGCCCCCAGCGTCGGGAGGCCCCCTCGTAGCCAGAGACTCTCCACCGCCTCCGTCATCACTCGTTATTCAGGGTCAACTGAGGGGATCAAGGGCTCTCATTTGAAGGAGATGCCAAAGGGAAAGGCCTCGGACGACGAGGTCTTCATCAGCAGTTCCAACCAAGAGAATTCGCATGCCTTCAGCAGGGGGGTCAGCAAGAACGGCAGCGACGGAAGCAGCAGCAGCGCCAACGGGAGCAACGGGGACCAAGAGATTGGGCTCGACCTCTCCAAAAAGAGCCCCTCACTTCCTTTAGCGGCCGCCCAGGAGGACGCCCAGCACGGCGAAAGCCAGCGTGGCTCCCCACGACCTGCCTCAGCCCCTGCAGCCAACAGTGCCTCACCCTTTGAAGAGTCCACCCCCGGGGCTCCTCCCAGCCTCGCTGACCACTGCGAACCCATGGAGATGGACTTGAGCGAGGAGCGCCCGGAAGGGAGCCAGCGGAAAAGCCTCCGGCACTCGTCGCGAAAGAAGGAGTGGGTCAAGAAAGACAGCGCCTTCGACAGGAAGGATGCAGGCGTCGCCCCCAGCAAAGGCGGCGAGGAGAGCGAGGGGCTGCCCAACGGCGTCCTGGTGGGCTCCTTGTCGAAATCGTCGGAGAGGAACCTGGGCCTGGCCGCCTACGGGCCGGATTTGCCGTTCGCCTGCAAAGAGGTGGAGAACGGCAAGGAGAACAGCGACGACAGCGGGCAGAGTGAGAGCGAAAGCGGAGGCCACACCAGCGCCAACTACGTCTACCGGCAGGAAGGCTATGACCCGGTGGCGTTTGGGGACAACCTCTACGTCTGTATCCCCTGCGGCAAGGGCTTTCCCAGCTCGGAGCAGCTCAACGCCCACGTGGAGAAACACACGGAGGAGGACCTCTACATCAAGGAGGAAGGGGCGTACGACGACAAGGAGGAAGAGGCCGAGGATCTGTCCAACCCCAACCAGCCCTACACCACAGAATCCCGGCCCTTCAAGTGCTCCGTCTGTGAGAAGAGCTACAAAGATCCGGCCACCTTACGGCAGCACGAGAAGACTCACTGGCTGACGCGGCCGTTCCCTTGCAATATTTGCGGCAAGATGTTCACGCAGCGGGGCACCATGACGCGGCACATGCGCAGCCACCTGGGCCTCAAGCCCTTTGCTTGTGAGGAGTGTGGGATGCGCTTCACCCGCCAGTACCGACTGACAGAACACATGCGCGTCCACTCAGGGGAAAAGCCCTACGAATGTCAGCTGTGTGGCGGGAAGTTCACCCAGCAACGCAACCTCATCAGCCACCTGCGAATGCATACCTCTCCGACATAAGCCAAAGACTCTGCAACGGAGCTCAGAGCCCACCCGCCATAAAACATAACCTTTCCCTAGACTTGCTGCTTTAAAACAAAACAAAACAAAGAAGGGCCGTCCAGTTCCCGCTTCAGTCATGGGGAGGCTTCAAACCAAACAGGGCGTTCTAGCTTTCTCTTCTCTTCTCTCTGTCTCCTTCCTTGTCTTTCCAGCCTACGTTAGCCCATAGTCACCACTCCTCCATGTTTACGTTCTCCCTCTGCTTGCCTCTTAGGGGAGGTTGCAGCAAAAAATGTTGCCCGTTGGCGCTGCAGCTTCCCTCAGAGCCCAGAAAGAGAAAGAGGAGGTGTAGAAAGAGAGAGTAGGAAACCCAACACAAGGAGCTGGTGATCTTTGTGGCTGAGGGGATGGGGCCCGACTCTTTTTCCTCCCTCTGTTTCCTCTGTTAGCACTTTGGAAGCGTAATGACAAAACTCAGCCCCTCAATGTTATTTCTTTGCATCAAAACGTTCTGCCAGGCAACGCTTGCTTGCAATACTCTTCGTTTCCCTCCCGTTGTACCAATGAACACCGGAAGCTGCCCTTAACGTTTATGAATGAAGACCTCTCTTGTCCATTGAGACCAGTTTGTGTTGTTTTCACCCCAAAGAAAAGACTCTTTTCTATTACCCGTTTTCTTCTTGGTTTTGGCAGGCTAGACGCCACTCCTTCTCAAAGTAGAATTAAGAGGAGGAGCTACTGGCAAATATAATGGAAATAAAAATCAGGGAGGCAGGATTGACCCACCCCTGAAAGCGAGGAGGGAGGATGTCCATCCCATTGAGCCACACACCTCTTTCCCTCTGACCTCATCTCCATTTAAGCCTCTTTTTAGCCATATCCATGACTGAATCAGGGTTGGGTGTGCCTCCCCACCCCCACCCCCAGGAAATTTCTTTCAAGTGAGCAGGGGTCGTCTTTCTGTTTTGTTTTGCTTTCCTCCTAGTTTCATATGGATATTCTTTGCTTAGAGGTACTTGTGTTATTAAGAGGGGGGAAAAGAAATACCAATGTTATGTAATTTTCGGAACTGGATGGTTGTGAGGTTACCATGGAAGAGGGACGGGGCGTGGGTTTGACGTAGGCTGGAATTGCTACAAGTTCCTTTAGGTACTTTTTTTTAAATTTTAATTTTGTTGTGTCTGTGAGTGTGTGTATGTGTGTGCGTGTGCATGTGTGCACGCGTGCATGTTTAGCTTTTTGGGTTTTTCCCCCCTCATTCATGAACGGGGCTATATGGAAAAAGCCCGTTCCTTTGCTACCTCTTGAATTTACGAGAACAATAAGTGAAATATTAGGTGTGGCGTTTTTGTCCCTCCCTCACTCCCCCCAGTTGTGAGTAAAGTGTACAAAGTAGAAACTAAATTAAAAGTTAAGGGATTTTTACCACCTTGTCCTTCCATCAAGAAGAAGTCAGCTAAAATAAACGATAGTAGCAAAACTTGGCCAAAGACAATAGGTAGATTATAAGCCTCAAGGCCCAAGTGAATAGCGCTATAGCGGCCGTTGGCGTTCACCAAATTACGGATTTTACTATCCATAAGGAAACTTTTTTAAAAAAAGAGCTTTGGGGCGCTTCCCAGCCTTGTTTATTGAACCTGGATGCTACGGGGAGAAAGACATCTCTTAATTCATTGCTCTCCCCGAGACATTTGGAGTTAGCACACGACCCACTGACAGGATAAGAGAGGAACAACATGGCAGGTGTTAGTCATGCGTAGGATCCAGAGTGCAATAAGAATGTGAGGGAAGCGCAACCAAAGTGTTTCATATCCTCCCTTTATGGGGGGCAGGCGGGGGCATGGTTTTCTTCTTTAAAAAAAAACAATCGTTCATGTTGCTGTTATTAAGGGAAATCTTAATGCACGCACACCAGCGTCAGGGGGCAACGGAAGAGAAAGAGTGTGAGAGAGAGAAAGGAAATTCTCACAACATCTGTAGAAGACATCACAGCCAACAGCTGCTATAGGTTTAGGAGGAGAGAACAGGGTATTGCCTGATATTTCGATGGCCCCCTCGACTCCGTTGGCGTGACCTTTTCTGAAAAGTGATGGCTTCCCTCCCCACACACACCCCATACACACCGCTACTTACTCCCTACAGGCGGAGTGTGGTGGTAAAAAAATAATTCAGTCCCTTTAGAACGACCCTGTCTAAATTGAGTAAGGTTTACAATTTTTTGTTGTTGTTCCCTCCTTAACTTTCTTGCTCAAAACCATTGTTTCTTTTTATTATATTAATATTATTATTATGATTAATATTATTATTATTATTATTATTATTATTATTGGTAGGGTTCACCAAAGCCCTATGTCTTTTTTTTCTTAAAAAAAGAAAAAGCAAAAAACAAAACCCTTTTTTGTCTTTAAGTTTAGACCAAAAATAAAATAAGAGAGAGAAAAATAAATAAATAAAGTGAGCATGTTCATGTAAAATCAAAGATAAAGCTTTCATTCCCCAAGGCCACCATAAACTCTCCCCCCCCTTTGTTAAAAAAGAACCTACCTGTAAAAAGATTTTGGGGGGGTCACTATGATCCAATAGTTAAGGAAACCTCAAGACCGGAACTTCACACAATACACACTTAACTTCACCACATTGAACTCAGTTGCATTACAGGGAATTTGCCCCCTTGTTTCTTGTAACTTTACCTCACATAACCCAGTGCACTGCTTTTTAACACCACAAGACCCCTGTCCTAGTGTAACAACTTTGTAATTTCACCTAGATTTTTTTTGTGGGCAACTACCAGAGCGCTAATCTGGATGCATCATCCCTGTATTAGCAAAACTTTTTTTAAAAAAAAAAGAATACCAGTTTCATCGCCCACATTTGTGGGAAATGATGAAAGGGGAGGGGAACACACCTTTACCTAGATCTCCACACACCGTGTATGTGATATTTCCAAAGCCTCCACCATGTTTTCAATAGAAAGGATATCCCATCTGTTGGAATACTTGAGGCAGTGTCCTTCTCCAGTGAATGAAGGGGGAAATGGACCCTGCACCCAAACACACAAGGGATTATAATGGTGCCCATAGATAATCCTCCAAGCATTTTTCTTGCTGTGGTTTTTCCTGGGTGGTACTTGTTTCTCAAGTACCAGATAGAGTGACCACTGTAGACCACTGGTGGCGGAACCCTCACTCAGTCAGTACCCTCTTGGCCAATATAAGCCAAGCCCCATCCCAGCATCTGTGAATTACAAAAAAAGAATGGAACCCCTTCAACATCCAGCTTTTGCCAAGAGCTCCAGGGCACCGGTGGGAAATTTTAGTTTTTCAGCCAACGATCATCACCGAACCTTGGTTTGAACCAGCCTGGACCACTTCTCAAAGATCTCCACCAGACCTTCCCTGACTCTTGATAACGTCTCCAGAGCTGAGCCCTGAGCCACCAATCTGGTCGCGGAAATCACGAGTCAAGATTTATTCTGCTTGTATTCCTACCTCACCACTCATTCCCCAAAAAGCAGAACGCCCCTAACTCTTCCATCACCCCCTCCCGAGCCATTGCTTTCCAGTGCCATTAGAATAGGAAAGCAAACCATGTTCATTCCATGCCGTGTAGACCTCTGAAGGCAACTCGACAGAGACAAACCTTCCCGCCTCGTTCTAAACTGGCATTGACCAGAATCAGCATTAACGTGACCAAGCCAAAGTGTTGGTGACGAACCTTCTGCTGAGCCAAGATCGTAGGTGAATTCCAAGGGGCAACTTAGCTGTGAAAGGGTATACAGTCACATGTAGACACACAGCAGGACCATTGGTAGCATCTACCCACTTACTTCCAGGTGGAAAATCTTACAGGGGGTGAGATTTCTGCTGCGGAACACAGATGCTGTTTGTGATTTTGTGTTCTTGCGTATTGCCCTCACGGCATGTTGCCACTTGGTGCAGCCTCCGTCTTTAGTCATCCAAAGAGCAGCCCAAGGGTGTAGCTAGTAACAATACTATACCTCGACCCCTTAGAATTTTATTAAACTCTCAATAGTTTTGTGTGTGGTGAGGAGCGGGTGGAGGTGTTAAGGTTGGTTTGGATTTTTGTTTAGGATTTGAAGTTTTGGAATCGTGAAGTTTCAGAACTCATTGTTGGGGGTTTGTTTGTTTGTTCGTTTTTGGGTTTTTTTTTAAACTTCATCAAAAGAGACTCCTTTTTATTTGTATTTGTCCCCTCAGCACTTAAAACAATACGACAAAAAGTCTGTGTACAGCGCAAGTATTGTACAAACACGAGGGAAAAAAGTGTCCCGTTCTCCCCCACCCCCACCCCGGCCCGGCGTTTCCACAAATGTAGCTGTGTAGAGTTGTGTTCCATATGCCGAATTAATGACTTCTTTTCAAATTTTGACAATAATAATGAGAAAACTAATAATATTCAAAGCTTCAGGGACTGTTCAGGCCTCATTTAGAAGGCCCGAACACTCAAAACTACATTTGTACGACGTAGTATTGTATCAAGCATTTTCTGTATTTTAATGAGAAAGCAAAACACTAGTTTCATATTTAAGATTTTAAGAGGTCTAGGGTTGGGGTGGGGAGGGAGCTGTGTTTTGTTTTTGGTTGGTTGGTTGTTTTTTGTTTTGAGATACAGAAAGAGCCTCCTGAGGGGAAAAAACTTTTTTTTAAAATGTACAATTACAGAGGCCTGGCAGCTTAACTGTATGTTTTAGTCAGTTTAGATCCAGAATGTTTTTGGAGTAACAGGAGAGGGTAATAAAGAATAAGTAGAAAAAGTTGTATTAAAAAGATAGCTCATACCCAAATTCACAAAAAAAACAAAACTATTTTTTAAACCAAAGCACATTTGAATGAGTATGAAACCTCACTTGGCTCAGAAAAAAAATTAATATATTTATCTCATTGTTTACATAAACTTTTACAGTTACAGACCTCAACAGATCATAGGGGCCAGTCAAAATTAATTGTTGCTTTTTCCATTGGTTTAGCTGACAAAAAGGCTGTTTTTTAGCAGTTGTGTGGGAGGAAGGGCTGATAATGTATTTAAAAACTCCCTTGCCAATTCTGAAAGGGGGGGGATAGGTATTCCCACATTTTTGGTGACTTGTTCTGTAAAAGCACCAGGGGTTGTTAACCTCCTGGTGTTGGCTTCCCAACTCTCAAGCCCTAGCCAGAGTGTCCCACAGTCAAACATGATGGGAATTGTAGTAGTAAACTGCAAGCCACAAATCACTCACCCCTCCACTTCATCCCCCAGTGCTCAGTGGATGGTGTCCATGATTGGAGTAAAAGGAAAAGAGAGATATTACCTATTAGAAACTATAAGGATCGGCCGGGTCAATGTCAGGACTGAGGGACGTTTGCGGAAGAAGTGACGGCCATGACGGTTACCGTATCGTATGAAAAGGAATGGCATCCTTTAATAGTGAATTGCACATGGTGCCACCTTGAAAGGTCTCAGAGGAAAAGGCAGGGGTAGAGTGCAAGGGCGTCTTCACCACATAGTTATAGAGGATCGATTCCACTTGGAATGCATTGGGTTCGGCAAGGGAGTGAGAACTCTGTGCTACTTCTCTGAAATAATTGCCGAGTCCCGCGCAAACTCCCAGAATCTTTTGGGGGGGGCAGAAAGGAGAGTTAAAGGAGTGGGCCAAGGCCACTGTAGCTACGTCCTGCATATGGAGGGGTCTACGCCGTTATTTCCTCCAGCCACCCACTCTCCTAGGCAAGAGTGCGGCAGAATCTGTGAAGCGGAGCCTAGGAGGAGTTGAACATTTGCAGTAAGAACAAGGACTGTTGGTTCTTTTGAGCTCACCCTCTAAATGGGGAGAATCGCGAAGAAAATAAAAGATGGTCACCCTGGGCTTTCAATCCAGCCTTGAGTTACCCAAGAGCACCAAAGAGCTTCTGAACAGCAGCTCGTTCAGAGGCACGAGTCTCAGGCCCTTGGCTTTGCCCTCGGCAGGCATGAGAAGGACTTGCCAGTCTAATGCAGACCAACCCTGGGTGACCAGCGGAGAGGGATTCTGTCTCTCCAGGAGATGCTCTCCCTGATTTTCGTATGCCAAATTTCTTAGGGGATTTCTAGCGCCAGATTGCACCTCTTTCTGACACGTTGGAGAAATACACTCCGATGAGACGTTTTCTTTTGAGATGGGAGGCTCTTACATGCAACACTCTGAACCTGAAAGTCCAAGCAACCCAGTTTGCAGGGTGGCCCTTGCCTGCAACACAGGCCCTCAAAAGGGCTTTACTTCAGCTTGGATGATCGTACACAACTTGTGTGTGTGTGTGTGTGTGAGTGTGACATAGACACCTTGAACCTTGCGGCAAGTGAGTTTTTGCTCTCCTGCCCCAGCATTCTAGAGAGGTTTCCTCAGAATGTGACCTGGGTTGGTTGGTTTCTTTCTTCATAGGCGATGCATATAAAAGCCCTCCTTTGTATTCGCTCCCCTTTTCTCTCCAGGGAAAAGGCATGTTAAAAAAAAGCATGCTGAATTTTTGCATTGTTGAAATAAAAGTATATTTTTTAAAAAATGAGCACTCAACATTTATAATTCTGAAGTGTCTACCCTCCAACATTATACAGGACTCCCACTACCTAATGATTTCCTTGTTTAATTTAGTTTTTATCCTACTTAAAAAAACTAAACAAAACACCAAAGCCACCTCAAATGAAAGTGTTGGGATGAAAAAAGTTGGGGGAGAGGCTGATGGAAAACAAACCTATTAATTTTGCCTGGTCTTGTATATCTAACAAAGATGGTGCAAACACTATTTGACAGTGTTGTTTTTTGTTTTTTGTTTTTTTGTATCAATATGTATCTGCAGTAATGAATGTATTTATTTCTCAAGATTCTGTATGCACAGTTTTGCAAGGAGAAGAAAGAAAGAAAAGGAAAAAAACTCAGCATTTGCAAACAATGAAAGGTGTGTCCGCAGGGTCTTTGCTACAGGATTTCAGAAAAAAAACAACAAAAAAACCAACAAAAAGTGTTTAAAATGTTTTAAAACTTTAAAAAAAAACTCAGAGACTCTCAGCATAGCCATAAATCATAACCTGTGAAGACAATACAAAGACTGGACTTTTGTAGCTTTTTTTTTCATAGAAGACAACTTTGTTTTGCTGTATTTAAATGTTTCCAATTACGGTGTCACTCGTATACGATTTCCTGTCTTCTTTTGCTCTCATGTGTTGTGTTTTGTGTGTGTGTGTGTGTGTGTGTGTGTGCATACGTGCACACATGTCAGCAAGTGTGAAAAAGCACTGATTTTGAGTGGTGCTGGTCAGAGTCTGGATTAGCAGTATTTTAATTTTTTTCCCTACCATGTCACTTCTGTTCTAAATGCAGGAATGTCAGATTTCAAGAGGGAAACACCTGATGTTATTTCATTTTTTTTCCCTTAAAGGCAAAGCCTATGATTTGTTCTGGTTCTGGCTTATTTTAAAAATGATGGTGATAAATCCGGAGGAGAGAGCAGGTTTGCAGAGACAGCCTTATTCGAGATCTTGGTGGCTGCTCAAATGGGCAAAAAGTCTTAATGCCTTCCAACCCATTCCTATCGTTTTCCCTCCTTCTCCGTGTTTACAGTCGAAGCAATAATGGCTAAGATGTTTTTGGCAGAAAGGTGGGGCTCCTAAGAGATTAGGAAGAGAGAGAGAGAGAGAGAGTTGTGATTGTGAATGCTTGAAGAGCTGATGATGTGTGTCTGCAGGGGTCCATATCCAACCATATATATATGCTCAGGTGTTGCTCTTTGGGGCAGTTGACCTCATCAGGATGGCACCATATCCGGTCTTCACCACGATACCTTCTATGCTATTAGTAACTATTTACAGGTCTTAACTGCATCCCAATCAACTTAACAGTTGGATTTCAGTGGGTCCTTTTCCTTTCTATGCTGTCCTGAGAAGTGAGAATCGCAGTATGCCACCCAACAGAACACTCGGCCAGCAGGATGGGCTTAAGGTACACCTGGATGCCCCTGACTTCCATGAGCAGACCAGAGCTAAAGCAGACCTGGAAGAACGGAAGCTGGAAGGCCAAGTTTCACAGCCAGAGCTTTTCTACCTGTGATGTAAAGCACTGGCCGAAGATGGCAGACTGTCACGGGACAAATCCAATTCTCAGTCCCAACTAGAGAAGCCTACGGAATCTATGGGATTCTGCAAATCAACCATTATGGAAGCTCCATGGATTGCATGGGTCTGGTCTAATTGGGACTAAGGAAAGAGGTGGGTCACCTTCGGTCCTCCAGATGTTGAGAGCCTACAGAGCCCACAACTGCTCACAGTTGGTTGTGTTTGCTAAGGGTGAGGGGAGTTCTGAACCCCCAAAACATATGGAGGCTTACGCAAACATCCCATACTCAGATGTAGGACAACCAGGGTGGTCCTCGTTTTCTTTTAAGGAAGAAGGAACTTCTGGAAGGTTAATTGGCCTGAGCAACACAGGCACTGCGTCTGATCTTGAGGGGTGTTCAGGATGCAAGGAGCCATAAGCAAAAGCTCGTCATTTCCTGTCCCACTCTTTTCCTGCTCGGAATTTGGCCACCTAACATATCTTCCAGACTTGTTATGTGTTTTGCCCGGCAGTGGTTGGTGGGATGGGAGCAGCTCTCTGGGGTAAGAGTTAAGCTCCCCTTCTGTTCCCTAAGTTGAGATGCCACCCTGTCCTTTTTGTAGAAGGACCGTCAGGGTGATATCATGCTCTTCCTGTGCATCGCATCACTTTTTGGCTCAGATTCTTTGGAGCGAAATGTAAGGCAATAAAATTCTAAACATCTGGAAATTAAGCTCTTGCTTGTGCATGTTTATGCAGACAAAACTGTGTCCATCTGTTAGTCTAACCATTCTCACCCACCCAAAACCGAATCGCCCTATATACTTGAACCGTACATGACATCAGCCTCTAGAAAGATGGAAAAACTTTTGGCCACAGTGATTTTTTTTTAAAGTCACGAATATGGTTTCTAAGCAAGACAAAATCATCCTTTTTACACCTCTTTGCTTTTTGATCTCATTGCCCATTGTGTTGGCTCAATCGCTTTCAGTCACTTCTCTGCTCTACTTGCACTCTTCTCAGTTCGCTGCAGTTTCCTCTTGGGCCAAACGTTTGGTCCTTCTGTTACAGTCCAATAGCAACGCTTCCGAAAAAGCAAAATGGAAAGAAAAAAAAGAATTTCTTCTGGAATAGATGCTACTAAGGTCCAGAATGAGACTTCTGCACTGGGGTGACCTTGTCGTCACCGGACACGCAGCTCCAAGATGTTAACAGGGGTTGAACACCCTTTTCTACCTCACTCATACCTCCAATGGATGTTGCAATAAATACTTCTGCGTTTTCTTTCTGACCTCTCTTTCAAAGCTCTTGGGAAGGATTGTAGAGGAGAGGAACATTTTATGGTCATATAGGTGTCATGGCCTTTCTTACTGCCCTATCCTGTGACCCCAGTCAGACGCGTGGAGGTATTGACCGCTGTTTTTGATCACTGCTCAAACAGGATAATACGGATATCACCTAGGTTTAGGGAGAGACACCTTTAGAAAAATCTTAGCAAGATAGTTTGTGGGTTTTGCTTTTGTTGTCACTGCCCAAATTGTGTGTGTGTGTGTGTGTGTGTGTGTGTGTTGCATTTGTGTAGCTCCAGATCACAAGGTGCCAGACGCAATCTCCCGAATTGTGATTACAAAATTGTACTCTTGTTTTCCCATTCCCAGAGAGGGGAAGACAGTAAAGGCCTCATTTGGATCATTCATGCAAATATGTCTGGTTGTTGTTGTTTTTTTAAAACTTTATCCCAGGAAAAGCAGCACTGCCTTTCCCCTGCCTCCTTCTTGAGCCTTAACTCTCTGTTGGAGCGAGAGCCTCAGATGTTTCCTCTCGAGCACCTCTGACGTTCGTGTCGCAGTGTTCTTCTGTTCATTTCCTTCAAGAGCTTGAATTCAGGTCAAGAGTGGCAGGGCACTGCCTCTGCGACTCAAGTGTCATATTTGGGGGTGGGGGTGGGGAAGATTAAAAAGAAAACAGAAATTATATGATCTCAGCATTCAGTAATTTGCAGTCTTAATGTACAGTGATGAGAAACTGTTATTTTATGAACTTTTCATTAAAAGGTTGATTGACAACTAGCTTTGTGCTTGTCTTTCCTCTGTTATCCTTTTGGGGGCTGGCAGGTGGGGCGAGGGCGCCCTTGCTTTTGTGTCTGGTTGGCACAATTTCTCACCAGCCACTGGGCAATGGTGGCGGTGTATGTCCTGCTCTAGATAGCAGGGATAGACCATGGGTTTTCAAAAGGTCCTTTCATATCTTGTCTTTGCCACCTTAGATCTCAGAAGGTAGGTTCTCTGGTGGCATTCTGTCCAGGTGTTAACCAGATGCAGGCTCGATGCAAATCTTTCTACTACGTTTATTTCTTACATTTAATATTCGGCCATGGCCATACTGAGTTCAAGGCAGAACTTGTGGTTCTGTTCTTCTCTGCTTGGTTCTCGGTGGGAATTCTGTGAGGTACAGAAGGCATCAGGCCCATCCAGGGCTCTTCCTGGTACAGAAGTGCTGGTTTAGCTCTCGGCGGAGCTAAAGATTGGGAGTTCGAATCAACACTATGCCTCCTTGGCAGGGGCTTGACTTGATCACCGCCCCGCCCCCCGGTCCCTTTAGTAGTAGTCATAGTGGTGTGAATTTGAACCCAGATCCTCTGCATCCGAACACTTACAATTAATTGTCAGTCAGCCAAAGTCACCTTTATTGGCATAAAATAGTCGTTAAAATAGTTACAATAGGCAAACCTCTCAGCACCTGAATAGCAGCCATATTAATCTAGGGTTACAATCAACCAAACTTAAAAGCAAGCAGGGCTATTCTTTTGAGAAACTAGTAATAAATATTTGGCTACTAGCTCTGTCATCCTTTTATCTTTGTCTGCCAAGAGAGTAGCAGTAATAGTCCCTGGGGTTGTTGAAAATTTGGTAATAATAGAGCCAATTAATTGTTGTCGATTAATATGATGGCAGGGACATCGAGTCAGAATATGTGCAACAGAATCAGATTCCAACCTGCAGAATTTACAGAGTCTGCTCTTGTAAGGCAATTTAGAGTATCTTCCTAGAGAGACGGTGGAAGGAAAGATGTTCAGTCTTCTCAACATAAATGCCCGTCTCTCTTGAGGATTCAAGAGATTCTTGAAATAATTTAAACCAAATTCTGGGTTGAGGGTTAGGCCATGATATAAAGGGGAGCAAATTGGATTAACTCTTCCAACAACATTCTGTCTCTCAAATGTCCCAAAGTCTTTGACAAATAAAGTTGTATAAGAATTGTTCATTGCAGTTGGATAAATAGTCTAGATCAATTCAAATAGACCCTATCTTTATGCAGATGTTATGATACCATTTGGAAGTATAAGTGTCACTTAGTAGATCATTTAGCAGGGAATTGGGGCGCGTTTGAAAATGGATGTGTAACCAACACTTGGGATGGATGTCGGTGAAGATTCTCAATCATCCAGGTGAGTTTATCCAGTGGGTGAGTCAAGGCAACTGGACTTCTTTTCTTATGTGACTGAAATGTTTTGCTGCTCATCCAAGTAGCTTCTTCAGTCCTGAGATGGGTGGTTGGATGGTTTTTGCATGGGTGTCCAAAATGCCTGGTTCTTAGACTCATGTCCTCCATAAGAACATTTTAAAATCTTGCCTTCTAATGGCCTTCAGCAGTTGCTTCCCTGCTGCATGTCTGATAAAAAGCAAGGTCCTAGATCTCCAGGACACCAAGTGGGGTCTAATCCTAAGTGCAGTGGAAGAATTGTGAGAATCTTTTTCTGCAGCTCAGACTATGTTGAATGTCACGCAGAAGTTCCTGGAATTAATGTTAAACCTGCTATTTCACGTTTTAAGGAAATAGCTGGGTATTGCATGTGTCCATTGGTTGAGAAGTTCCGGAAAATTATTTAGAGTGGCATATATCAGCCTAGCCTGCCTTGCATTGCACCAGTCATTCTTGTCAAGAAATCAGAATCCTACCAGGTTAGAATCATAAAAAGCTCACTTCTTCTAAAACTGTCTTTCATATTATTTCTCTCTCTCTCTCTCTCTCTCTCTCTCTCTCATTTTTTGATGGTGGGGGAGAACAAGGGATTTGGGGAACACAGGTGATTAAAAATGTCTAGCGTGCCAGTAGATCATGAGTGGATAATCCGTGGCAGGCAAGGCCAGAAATTGTGGAATGGCCTCAAAATTGTTAGCATATATGAAGATTAGAGATGGGCACGAACTGCGGGGTTGGTGGTTTGTGCTGGTTTGTTTACTGGCTAAACAGGTGTTTGGCGCTTTCCAGCCCTGCCTCCTCCTCCAGGTGCAACCTTTGAATAGGCACCTGCAGGAGCAGGTGGAGCTGGGAAGCGCCAAACTCTTGTTCGCCCACTAAACAAACTGGCACGAACCACTCAACTGGAAGTCCGTGCCCATCTCTAGTTAGGACCACCCTTTATTCCGGTTTGTGAAGTCCTGTGTCCCAACAGTTCTATGCATATAAGGTGGTATGTGGTTCATTGATCCAGTTAACCATTGCTGATGTGGAGACATCCTAAGAGCTATCCTAAAATCAGCCTTGTTGAAGATCTCGTTGCCTGGAACTCATCTAGGCCAGCAGCTGTTTTCTCTGATTTAGAATGCAGGTGAAGGGAGTCGCATCCGTTCCAGAAGCTAATGTGAAAGGAATTCACGACTTGCAGGATAAACATTTTGCAGACTGGTGTGAATCCAAGAATGCAAGGTTTACTCGAGAGGTTAGGGAGCATCCAAGTTGACCCGCAACAAAGTTTTGCAGTGTGGGATGTTTTTGGTTTAGGGGTCTGGGCAGCTCCAACCTTTTCCGGTCTAGCCTTTTACATTCCTCCTTCCATTATTTATTTATTTATTTATTTATTTATTTATTCATTCATTCATTCATTCATTTATTCAACTTACCGTATATACTCGAGTATAAGTCGACCCGAGTATAAGTCAGGTTCCCTAATTTAAACCCAAAAAACTGGGAAAATTTATTGACTCAAGTATAAGCCTATGGTAGGAAATGCAGCAGGGCCTGGCAGCTCATCCTTTGTGAGCTGGGGGTTTGTGTGATGTTTAAAATGACTTTTAGCCACCAAGACAAGTGCTTGAGTTGGTGGCTAAAAGTCATTTTAAACATGGGGGGGTCAGGAGAAGTGGCGCACAATGTTTAAAATGACTTTTAGCCACCGACCGAAACTTGCCTCAGTGGCTAAAAGTATTGACCCGAATATAAGCCGAGGACCCCTTTTTTTAGCCCAAAATTAGGGCTGAAAAACTAGGCTTACATTCGAGTATATACAGTATATGCCGCCCACGACCCAAAGGTCTCTGGGCAGCTCACAATTAAAACGAACAGTTAAAACTTTTAAAACATTAAAAAGGCAATGGACAATTAAAAACAGTAAAAACATTTAAACCAAGCATGTCCAAACTTCGGCCCTCCAGATGTTTTGGATCACAACTCCCACAGTACTTAGTCGTTGGCAGTCTAAGCTTAGAATTCTTGGAGCTGTGGTTGAAGTTTGGACATGCCTGATTTAAACACAAAACACTAAAATTGCCACCAGGACCGAAAATCTATGTTATGTCAGTTTAAGAAAACCTTCAGAAACAGGAAGGTTTTTACCTGGTGCCGAAATGTCATCAGTGTTGGCGCCAGGCGGATCTCACTTGGGAGGGCATTCCATAGCCTGGGGTCAGCTGCAGAGAAGGCCCTAGACCTACAAGCCATCCCTCTCACCTCCTTGAGGGATGGCTCTCTCAGGAAGGCCCCCTGGCTGGATCTTAATTGCCGGATAGGTTCATATGGAAGGAGGCGGTCCTTCAGGTATCTATTCTATGCCCACTTAAGTATATTTGGTCTTGGCTGCAGTGGGAAATCTGTACACAGCAAAGGGAGGGCTTGGCCCTTGGAGAAACGATTCATTGGGTGGATCAAGGGCAGCTTTTCGTATCCTGGTACTGCTTTGTGCACTAGGGAGAAAGGAGAAGTAAATTTTTTTAGAATCTTGGCCTTTTAAAGAAGCTTACGGCGATCGGTCATGTTGCGTTGCTCCTCCTGGTTTCATTGTCCTTTTTGCCACCCCCTAGCCTTTTAGCCCCTTACTTGACTTTTGCTTATTTTACACAATGTGTAAATAAGGCTAATTCCATGCAGAGGTAGCTGAAGAAGCAATTGTTGCCTTGATTGCAAGCCGAACCCCAATGCTCCTGAAACTTCCCTTGGTATCCAGATACAGTGGACCCCTGTATAACAAACGGTTTGTATAACATCAAGTCTGTACAACATAAAAAATTCCGGAGATAGGGGAAATTTGCTTAACAGAACCGCCTATGGGGCAAATCCGTATAACAAAAAAATGGTCGCGATTAGGGAGTACTTCGTTTTCAACGCATTCCTATGGGAATTTTGTATCAAGGAAAATTTGCTTAACAGAATATCATTTGGAACGAATTAATTCCTTTATACAAGCCACCACTGCACTTCGCTCACCCGGCAGCCTTGAACTTCTGTGATGGCACTTCGTCTTCCTTTTCCCAAGGTGTGTATATGTTGTGTGCGAGTGTTTGTGTAGCGATGTTTTTCCAGGCAAAGTGCCTCGCTGGATTTGTTCCCCCCCCCGACCCCTGGAAGTAGAACAGCTTGGGGTCTGATCCCACCAAGTTCTGTTCCATCCAAGGGCATGAGAACTAAACCTAGTATTTAGAGAGATGGTTTCCTGTGTTGTAATGTTGGCTGAATGCTGTGCATTTTCTTTCCTTTTTCCTTTTCTTTTTTCTCTTCCAGCCCAGCTGCATGTAACAATCCCTGACATGTTGTCATATGGCTCAACTCCTTTGGAGACATTTCCTTCCTTTCCATCTCTCCGTCTCTCTCTCTACCCCTCTCTCTTCTCTGCATCCACCCTTCCCCAAAGCACCCACAAGGCTGGCGATATTTTAAAGACTCTGACAGCCAAAGCTTTGCATTTAGCCTGTACATTTCTCTCTCTTTCCTCCATGCCCCCCCTCCTTCCCTTTCCCTCTTCTGGCAGGTTGCAAAGTCAGCAATGCCTGGTTGGAAAATCAACTTTATCTGTCCTTGGAGATGCATTTTCACCCAACAAGGTTAAAGAGAAGGACAGCAGAGAACAGCGGGGGGGGGGGAACCAGATGGAGAGCATGGGCAGGGGTGGGGGACCGCGTTGAGGGAGGGTGGTGGGAAGCAGAGAGCAAACACAATGTCTGTTTTGAGGTTCTGAAGGACCATCCAATGCTGCTTGCCTTGTATTTATTTATTTATTTATTTATTTATTTATTTATTTATTGGATTTTTATACCGCCCATCTGGCAGCGAGGCCACTCTGGGCGGTTTCCAACAATTAACACATTCAAACAAATTCATACAATAAAACCATAAAAGAGTAACACAATAAAATAAAAACAAAAATAATATTATTAAAGTGACGTAAAACAAAATGTTATTATTGGCAGGCTAATCAGTTTTTTAAAAAAATCAAGATTTAATGGCTGAACACCGAACTTGCATTATATTTGTGGGAATGCCTGCTTAAATAACCAAGTTTTTAATAGTGCACCTTCTCATTCAAGCTGGAGAAATCCTGAACGTTCCATACAGGTTGCAAGGAGGCTATCCGTTACATTAGAGAACGCAGCAGCTCGTTGAGATAGATCTTTGTGTAATGCTATCCCAAGTAACAAAAGCTTCTCTAAGGCATACAAGTAGGGACCCTAGGCCCTCAAGCTGAAACCAGCCTCCTCAGGGGGTCACAGTTGTTCCTCTGGAGTTTCCCATCTGGCCCCAAACCCATCCCCGTTTGGTCACTGCTTCCCAGACACCCATAAAGAATTAAACTCTTCTTCCAAGGTTTAGTTTGCACTTAGAAAGGGGTTGGGAGCAATTTGGCCCTTTTCTTTTACTCCGTCTGTGGAGCGTGGCCCCCACAAAGCTTCTTGGACCCATGATTTCTGAATGACAATGTCCCATGACCCGCTAAAAGTACGTGTAAAGCCCAGACTCAACACTAGGATGGAATAACCAGGGCTTTGGCCCCTAGGGCACCAAAATTTAGAAATCTCAAAACAGACAAATATTGATTGGTTGGTTGGTTGGTTTGTTCATTTGTTCATTCATTATGTTTGTACGTGATTGTGCGCTTTGCCAAGCCCTACAAAACGCCCAGAGCCCAGCGTGGGTGGAAACATGCCAATGGGATGCCAGGTTCTGACCCTGTCCTGAGCGACCACAGCGGATTTCTTTCCGAAACCCCTCAGAAGCTAGGTCAAGGATCCCGGCTCAACAGCAGCCCTTTCCCAAATTCTGCATGCAATGCTCCAAGAGACAGCTTTTCCTCCAACGGCTTTGTCTGCCTCCCTTCCCTACGAGGGTGTATGGGCAAGGACAGAGTCTGGGAAGCGGCCGTGAGGAATACCAGCCGCGGAATCCACAAAGCCTTTGCCAACCTTTCAGTTTTCTAGAGACCGGACTAAGCCGCATCCCTATCTTTCATGGAACATTCCATGTCCTGCCCATAAATTTCCCTTCCCCTCCGCCCCCTTCTCCCCTTTAGCGATGCAAAACATTTTATGGAGTGCTGCAGGACTGGCCGTTTGGAGTGTCAGTTTGGTTTCAAAGACAGGCCATTCGAAGACCGGACTCTTTGGCATCTCTCTTCTTTGTTTCTTTCTTTCTTTTTATATCTGTTAACCACCTGATTTTCCCGAAGGAACTCTGGGCGTTGTACAACATGTTGCAAAGGCAACTTGCTCAAACATACAAACACCATACATGGCGGATCAAATACAATAAGAAAATAATAATTGTGAGAATAATATAGAAAAGGATGAATAAAAAAGAATAACAATATTTTTATTTTATTTTATTTTATTTTATTTATCTTTATTTTTCCTTGCCTTTGTTTGTTTGTTTGTTTGTTTTGTTTTGTTGATAGGACTCGAGGGCATCCTTCCTTCCTAGTTCTCTTTGCCTTCAATGCCTTTAACCTCTGTGCCCCCACGAAATGCCTTCCTCAGAAGCATCTCCCTCCCCTTGGATGCCCCTTCAGGAATCCGATAAAACCTCTGCTTGGTCATTTTTTTTTCATTTTCCATCTGAGCCACTTCCTGCCTCCTTTTCTCTCCCATCTTTTATGACTGATTTTTCTTTTTTACAATCCTCCCTGGTCTATTCACCAGGCTCCCATGCCCTCCCTCCCTCCCCATCTCTGCCCCCAGCCCCCAGACCAGTGCCGCCTGCCCACTTTCCCCGCATCGGCATGAGATCACCAGTTTGGCTGCCAATGTCACAGTGGTTTCAGATGTTTTGGATCCGGTTCCTCTTTGGGGGATTGAAGACCGCGGAGGGAGTCTTATCAAGACGAAGCTGCAACGTTTTGGCGCAAGGAGGACGGGAAGCGCAACACACGCCCGCGACGTGACGGGGCTCAGCTTTGCACGCAGGCTGTCGAGCTGTAGATAATGTGGAATTTGGCTGAAGGGAGGTCCGAACCGAGCCAGCGGGCGGTGCCAGAGCTAAACAAATGTCAGAAGGGGCAGAAGGCAAGGAACAGCCAGAGCCAAAGGGAGAGGAACATTTCTCAAGCTGTCCCATTCCAAGAAGAAGCTTTTATGGCTCGTCCTGTCTTAGGAGTGGCCAATATTCCCTTGTCCAAAAAGAGGCCCTGAGATGGGGTGAAACATGGGGCCCTTGCTGGGAGGAAGACTTCAACTCATGCCCAGAGATGCCACTCCATAGCACCAGTCCTGCTCCTTCGAGGGAAGGCAGCCCCTTTCTTGTGAGGTGTCCCTTCTGAAGAGCTCACTGGTGGAGATGCCTGGCTGCAAAGCCTGAGATTGGGAGTTCGATTCCCCAGTGGGCCCCGTGAGCAGGGGGTAGGACGTACATAAGAACATCAGAAGAGCCCTGCTGGATCAGGCCAGAGGCCCATATAGTCCAGCTTCCTGTATCTCACAGTGGCCCCACCAAATGCCTCTGGGAGCCCATGAGACTAGAGATCTGTCTCCTGATACCACTCCCCTGCAGCTGGCCCTTGCGGTACCCTGGTTTTCAGCCTGGAGATGACACATCTCCATCATGGTTTGTCACCTGTGATGGACTTTTCCTCCAGGAATCTGTCCAATCCCCTTCTGAAGGCATCACCACCTCCTGTGGCAGGGAGTTCCACAGACTAACAACACACTGGGTTTTAAAAAATCCCTTTTGTCTGTTTTTACTCTCCCAGTCCTCAATTTGAGTGGATGTCCCCTAGTTCTGGTATTTTGTGAGAGGGAGAACAGTGTCCCTCTATGGATCATCCCTTGGATCCATCGGATTCCTTCCAGTTCTTGTAGGTCAGGCATGTCCAAACTTCAGCCCTCCAGATGTTTTGGACCACAACTCCCACAGCCCTTTGCCATTGGCAATCTAAGCTTCGAATTCTGGGAGTTGTGGTCCAAAACATCAGGAGGTCCGAAGTTTGGACATGCCTGTAGTAGGTCTAAGAGGAAGGATGACTGGGACATTGAACTTAACCATAGCGAGCAGCACCTAAAGGGCATTACACAGCATCCAGGTCCCCTGTTGACAGTCTTTTTTCCTTAGGTGACCAGTAATGCTCCTTAAAAAGCAAAAATTGCATGAATTCTACATGAATTCTAGAGAGAGGCAGATTTATGAAGAAGGCACTGTTGACCAGCTTGCTTAGAAGCTCTGCGGGGACTTCAGGTGGTGAGAAATGCCCACGTGCCTTTTTTATGACACTTTGTCCCTCAACTGGGGTTGGACTGGATAAGTTTTGATGAAGAGGAGAGGGATTATTAAGCTTTAGTTGTCTACATCAGCAGGTCCTAACATTGGTTCCCCAGATGCCTCTGGACTAAAACTCCCCTAAGCTTTACCTCTAACTCTGCTAGCCAGGATTTCTGGGAGTTGCAGTCTAATAACATCTCAGGGACCTAAGGATGGGTACTGGGGCGGGGGGGGGGGGGTAGATCTTTTGGATTTCCCAGCCAACATGGCCTATCAGCAGGAATTTTGGGAGTTGGAGTCCCAACACCTTGGAGACAACACAGGCCAACATAATCACTAACAAAGGCTTGTCCTCAGTGCTAAAGAAAATACCCAAAACAGCAATGATCGGTTCCTTTTTTAGCTAGTTTTTAGGCAGGAGGATAAGGAATATTTATTCTGCCAACTTTTTGATCCACTTGATTTGGTTACCAATATCCCTTCCCTTGGGGCGTGGTGGCTCAGCGGGCTAGAGTACTGAAAGCTGTTGGCTGCAAAGTTGGCAGCTCGATGGTTCGAATCCCGGGTGCCATGCAGCGGAGCAAGCTCCTGCTGTTAACCCCAGCTCCTGCCAACCTAGCAGTTCGAAAGCATAGAAATGCAATTAGATAAATAGGTACCACCGTAAAAAAAAAAAGTGGAACAGGTTTGTTTTCCATGGCTTCAGAGACTAGGACTCGGAGCAATGGTTTCAAACTGCAGGAAAAGAGACTCCGTTTGAACATGAGGAAGAACTTCATGATGGTTAGAGCTGTCCGGCAGTAGAATATGCTGCCACAGAGGGTGGTGGAGTCTCCTTCTTTGGAGGTTTTTAAGCAGAGGCTGGATGGCCATATATCGGGAGCACTGTGATGGGGATTCCAGCATGGCAGGGGGTTGGACCGGATGGCCCTTGAGGTCTCTCCCAACTCTGATTCTGTGCTTCTATGAGTCTATGATTCTAGTGCAGTAATGGCAAACCTATGGCACAGGTGCCAAAGGTGGCACTCAGAGCCCTTTCTGTGGGCACCCGGCATTGCCCCTTTATAGCCACAAAGCAAAGCAAAGCAAAGTGTTCTGCTTATATACCGCCCAATACCACTTTAAGTAGTCTCTGGGCAGTTTACAATTTTTAATTACAGTGTGCAGGCTACACATCCCCCCCCCCCAGTAAGCTGGGTCCTCATTCAGGTTAAATTCCTGTATGGGCAGTTTGCAAAAAAACCAGTGTGTTTTGAATCGCAGTTTGGGCACTCGGTCTCTAATAGGTTCGCCATCACTGTTCTAGTGTGTGGTTTTCTAGTATGCAGTGAGCCTGTGAATGTGTGAACACACAAACCAGGGTCCTTTCCCCTGGATGGCAGCCGTTTTGTCCAAGACCCTAAGAATTGTGTACCCATCAAGGGGGAGAAGTCCCAATGACCCCAAGAGGCAGTGAGCGCTCCAACCCCGGAGGCATTCAAGAGGTACCTGGACCACCACTTGGCAGATCTCCATTGATTTGAGTTCCTGCCTGGAGCAGGGGGTTTGGAATGAATGGCCTTATAAACCCCTTCCAACTTCGCTGTTCTCTGATTCTAAGGTTGTGACTTGTCTAAAAACAATACATGCTGAGGTAGCATTCTTTTGCCTCGAATTAATTTATGGCACCAGATCATGGCGGGGGGGGGGCAGTGGCAGGGGGATCCTTAGACTAGAGAGTATTTATCCAGGTATGATTCCTCACCCCCACCCCTGATCCCACCTTCCTTTTCGCAGTTTGGAAGTTCTTATCCAGTAGTTCTGTGGTCCAAAGAGCCCCTGCGCTTCGTTGAATCGTTTATTGGCCTGGCACCGGCTGCTCTGCCTTCCACCCGCTTTGCCAAAGCAGAATTACACAATGCAAACTTGATCTGGATTTTCCACTGTTTTCCCCTGGTAAAACCATTCTCCCTTCCTCCTCTCCACCACCACCCCTTCCCCAACCCCCAGCCCACTGCTCTCCTCTCTGCAGCTGTTTTCCATCTCTGCTCAGGAAACAAGCATCTTTATTTATTTATGTATTTTAATCTCATTTCTCTCCCCCCCTTCCCCCTCCTTTGTTCCTTCTGGGTCTTGTTTTATGAGAGAAAGAGAGAGAAATATCTCATCCAGGATGTTGAGGGGCAGTTCTGCCACAAGGAAGGAGCTGTAGAATAACTTTAGATTCCTGGCGGAGATGCCAAACTTTGGCCGTGCCTGGAAAGATGTAGGTGAGCCAGGGGTCAAGGTTCTGCTAGGGAGCTGAAGTTAGCAAAAAAACCACCCACCCCCACTTTGGTTGTGAGCTGGCTTTCAAACTTCCTTTTCCCCTGCTGGTTGCCCCTTGAATCTGCCTTTCGAGAGCCTCTCATCAGAAACGGAGCAACACGGGTGTGTTTTTCTAATTTCTTCTCTTTGGGTCCTCGAACTCAGCATGGGAAGAAGACGGGGAAAGCAGCTGTAATGACAGCCTGTGTCCGATTCTTTCAGGTCCCTCTCCTGTTAAGCGATAGTAGTCAAACCTGGATCTGGACAGATGGTTCTGGACCACCCTCCACTCAAAACTGACCACGGCCAGGATCATGGAGTGGAGAGGCTGTCGGGAAGGAGCAATGCGATGGAGTAGATAAGAACATAAGAACATAAGAAGAGTCCTGCTGGGTCAGGCCAAGGGCCCATCTAGTCCAGCTTCCTGGATCTCACAGAGGTCCCACCAAATGCCTCTGGGAGCGCACGAGACTAGATATCTGTCTCCTGATACCACTCCCCTGCATCTGGTCCTTGAAGTAGCCTGGTTTTAAGCCTGGAGATGACACATCTCCATCATGGTTTGTAACCTGTGATGGACTTCTCCTCCAGGAGTCTGTCCAATCCCCTTTTGAAGGCATCCAGGCTAGATGACATCACCACATCTTGTGGCAGGGAGTTCCACAGACTAACAACATGCTGGGGGGGAAAGTTTTCTTTCGTCTGTTCTCACTCTCCCAACCTTCAGTTTGAGTGGATGTCCCCTAGTCCTGGCTTACCTTCTGGACCGCTTGTGGCACAGTCATGTGGGAGCATTTTGTTCTGGTGACCACACAACACGCAGGAGATGACAAACCAGCCCACCTCTTCTCTTGGCCAGCACGACTGCTATTTCAGAGTCCCAGCTTACGACTCCCAGAGTCCTTTGGTCTGAGTCCCAACTTACAGCTTCCATTGTCCCTCAGTGTTGGCTCTATATGTGTGTGTGCAGACCACAGTAGTACCTCGTAAGATGAATGCCCCTTAATACAAAAAAACTCATAAGACGAATGAAATTTCCAGGAATAGGAAAACCGTGTAAGATGAATTTTTCCTATGGGATGCCTCGCAAGATGAATTCAATGCATTCCTATAGGAACCGTGTTAAACCGTGTTTCGTAGGATGATTTTTTTCATAAAATGAATTGACCCATAGAATGAATTAAATTCATCTTAAGAGGAACCCCTGTACTTAATTTGATTATGTTGCCAGTCGCTTCATATGGTTGTGATACTCGGACTTAGAGGATTATTAGAGGACTTAGAGGATTATTATTATTATTATTATTATTATTATTATTATTATTATTATTATTATTATTATTATTATTATTATTATTATTATTATTATTCTGCATATAATTCAGTCTCCAGTCCCCTTATCATCTTTGCTGCTCTTCTCTGTACTTTTTTTAGGGTGGGAAACTTGAGGGGTGCTGATGAAACAATAAGCCACTGCACCCTGAGAGAAGAAGCGTTTTCCTCCTCTCAGTCTTTGCTCTAAAATCTCGGTTCCTGATGCCCTTCCCTTGGAGAAAAAAAAGGGGGGAGCAGGGCTTTCTTTTTCATCCCCAGCTACTGTGCTTTAGTTTCAGGAAATCCTCACATTGCTGACACTTTTCATGCTCACTTCTCTGTAATGGTGAGCATTTTAAGCATCCCATGGAGCCACGTGAATCATCCATAAAAGAGAAGCTGCCGTGTTGGCAAAATCACAGTGAGTTTGCCTGTACCTTTAAGAGCTGCTTTACAGCTATTAAATCGATCATTGAGTGTGCAACTGGCTTCAAAAAAAAGAAAGGAAGAATATGCTTACCTGTGGACCTCTTTCACGGGTTTTAGACAAATGGTGTCCCGACTATAGGCTTTTAAAAATAGTAACTATGGCTTATATAACTTTAGCAACCCTAACAGAGATTTAGGAATGGCTCAGGTCCTCTGACTTGTAGTCCACTAGCTACTGCACTACATTGTGCACAGTAGTTATGAAGGGATCACCTAAAAACCTCTCCTCCCTTTCCAAGCCACTGAGTCATGCAGCTATAGCTGGTGAATCCCATTCCAGGGGTTCTGTGAATCCACTTTGTCTTTCAGTTTGCCTTCTGCAGGAGCTATCCATGGTGCTGAAGCTATTCAGCTGATAGGATTCAGCACCTTGGACAGCTGCTGCAAAAAAAGCAGAGGAAACTCTAGACTGGCTTCCTGCATACCTGAACCTGGAGTCTTTGGAGCACTGCAGGTTCTGTGTTACCCATCTGCCACGTGAAACTGTTCTCGACTTCACATTTTATGTACCTGTTGTAATTTCTGCCCACCATCCCCATTGTTTGGGCCATTTGCGGCTCCTTGATTTGCTGGACTGCAATTCACACCAGTGCTTGCTGTTGGGCCTGATGGTGACCAGCAACAACAAAACAGCAACACCAGATTGAATGAATGAATGAATGAATGAATGAATGAATGAATGAATGAATGAATGAATGAATGAATGAATGAATGAATGAAGGGTGACTTGCCCAAGAATCTTCATGGCCCTACTTTTCCATTGTTAAATCAAAAAGTGCTGCTTATATACCACCCCATAGTGCTTAAAGCACTCTCTGGACAGTTTACAAGTAATGACACAGGCTACATACCCATGGCCTCCTCCTCACAAGCTGGGTACTCATATTGCCAACTTCAGGAGGATGGAAGGCTGAGTCAACCTTGAGACGGCTACCTGGAACCGAACTCCAGGTTGTGAGCAATGTTACAGCTGCAGTACAGCAGCTTAACCGCTGCGCCACAAGGCTGTTAAGACTTGATTTCCCTGCCATAGATGAGAGATATTGTATTTGGCTTGCTGTGCCATGCTGAACTTTGTGGGAAACCCCTTTCACTGCAGCTGAAGTCCTGTCCCTCTCTTCAGGGCAAGGTTGCGAGGTGGTTTCTAACTGCATTTACAGTGGTACCCCGGGTTACGAAATTGATTCGTTCCCCGGGACACTTCGTAAACCAGACATTTTTGTTAACCAGATCCGAATGGGGTGCAATGCACCCTGGGAATGGAAGTCTTACAAAAAATGTTCGTAAATTGGGGTTTTCCATAGAAAAATTTGTAACCTGGGTTTTTGTGATTTTTTTTTTCTGGACGGACTTCAGACAGACTTCTGGGCAGACTGTCTTTCGTAACGTGAAAATTATGTTAACTGAGATGTCCCTAACCCAGGGTAACCACTGTGTGTGTGTGTGTGTGTGTGTGTGTGTGTGTGTGTGTCTCAAAACCATGCCAGTTGCTTGTATTCTCAAAATGTGTACATGATTTCATCTTTGTTCTGTTCCTCTGAAACTTGCCCTTCCTCCCAACATCCTCCTAGGAAGGAGACAAGGAAACCTCAGAAATGAATGCTACTCATTTCGTGTGGGAGAGTAAAGACATTACCAGCCATTATGTTATTCTGAAGAAACAGTGTCACTGTAAACTCATGCTCCCCAATCGTTGGGTTCCACAGACAACTGTCATGTTGCTGTTCTCAAGTCTAGCTAGAAATTGCCATCCTCAAGGTAGGGGAGATGCCCTCTGCCAGGAAAAACAAGGCAGCTCTGAGAGAAAGCTGTGTGGACACCGTGGAGTCCATCTGGATTGGGGGGAAACCGGTCTTCCTCTAAAACTAATATTTGCATAATCCCTCAAGCGCTTGTCTGCCATGAGGTGTTTGCAGTGGTGAAGGCCATCTGCTGGTCAAACTGGCTTTCCTGCTCTCCTCCCTGGATCCACACCTGAGCCCAACGCTTGTATTCTGAGCTCCCTGCCTGAGGGGAATTTCTGCAGTCGAGCTGTTGAGCCCATTTCCCCCTTAAGTTGTTTTTCTGGCCCTACTGCTCCCGTCCTAGCCCCTTTCTTAACCAGGAGGGCACAAGAAATGAGGGCAAAGTTGTGAGGCAGGGACAACCCAATACATCATGCAGCCTGAGCTCTCCCAGGCCCTGTGGTTTCCAAGCCAAAGCATGAGATAAGGAAGGAAGGCCCTTGTGGTGCCCTGGGCCCTCCTGTGGTGGTGCTTTGGATTATAGGACAGGCCCATGTGATGTTCCCAAAGGTTTGATAGTTTACCCCTTGAACCTTGGGCTCTTATTCTAAAGACCATTTGTGGAGCTGCTCCTCACGCCATCATCTTCCTCCCTCTTATGTGAGAGGGAGCCATTTTGGCGACACAAACAAGAGCCTTCTCATCTGAAGATGCCACCTGAAGGAAAGGGTTAACATTTTGGGTTCAACAAAGCCTCCCAAGGATCTCAACAGTGGCTTTCAAAAACAGATGGTATTCTGTGGGACAGCTACCAGAAAACTGTGAAAGACCCCCCCCCCAAATAAATGAGTCTAATTATTTATTTTTAACCTTCCCTAGGTCAAGTTCTTAAGGATGCATAAAGTTCTACTTTTGGATTTGCATTGCACAGGAACTTGTCCATATTAGTTGCTTGGCCATATCCTATTACGTCCTGTTATTTGCTTTAAAATTGATTGATTGATTGATTGATTGATTGATTGATTGATTGATTGATT
>JAHTLZ010000019.1:5915568-5931874 GCA_023846285.1 Phrynocephalus versicolor | reverse complement strand
CACACACACACACACACACACACACACACACACACACACACACACACACACACACACACGCTTTCACTTTCACTATGAACCTGCAGACACAATGGCCAGGGACCTGTGTTTGCTGAAGGCTGCTGAACGGCAAGCATACAAAAAAGAATGCACGCCTTACTCCTGGGCCGGGAAGGTGGGAGACAGCTCCTAAAGGAGAAGGTTGGCTCGATCTAAGTGGGAACACTTGCAAGTGAGGTCTTTCTCCACCCACCCACCCACCCCCACCACCCAGATCCAAACTGTGCCCTCCGTGCTCCAGGCGCCGTAGCTTTATGACGGGGTGAACACCCTCAAAGGCAGCCAGACACAGACAAAAGTCTGAGCCAACACTTTCCTGGACAATATGGGGAAAAGAAGACTGTCTGCAGGCAAAGTCATTGGAGCTCCAGATGCAAGGGAAGACTAATTGAAATGGGACACGAATGAGATACAGGCACCCCCCTTTGGGTCCAGGGACCCCAGTTTCCTATCGCTTCTTCCCAGAGGTCCCCAAAGGCTGCTTTATTCAGGCAGCCTGGTTTTCTGGCTCAGCTTCATCCTGTTTTTATTACAAAACATGAAAGCAGACCTTTTGCAGCTCTAGCAACGAAACTTTTTGCACAATGTCCAGGCTTCGGGATTTTATATTTATACACATGCACACATCAGGTTTTTTTTTTTAATGCTGCCTTGGCAGCATTTCTGCATGTTCCTAGTCGTCTTCTCCTTTTTTTTTTTCAATTGGTCACAAATGCATTCCAGATGTTGGCTTCAAAACCCAGCCAGGCAGCTGAGCTGGTGACTTGGCGCTTGGCCACCATCACTTTGTTAAACTCTTGACCCGCAGCGGGTTAAAAGCTGCAGAGGAACCAGGGCCGAGTCACTAAGAGGACACCGGCCCAGTTGGCCAGGAGCAAGGGGGGGAGAAGAAGGGGCCCCAGCTCAGCGAACGAATGTTGGGGGTGGGAGTAGGAAGCCTTTAAGGTGGTCTTCAGATGCCAACAGAGTCAGCTCTTATTAAACCATCTCTCCTGAAACCCAGGAGAGGAAATGGCACCGTTGTTTTTTTAAAAGAGTGAGCTAGAGGTTTGCATTGCTCCCGAAAACAAATATTTAAAGTTGAGAGCTGTCCTCTTTAGTGATTTCAGAGGATGCCAATCTCCACTTGAGGGATGATGTGGACACCCATCTTCTGATCTCTGTTGATAGGATAAACGATACATGCTTGTGGTCCAGAGGCAACTGGGTCTTTACGCCTTCACTTCTTTCTCATTCGAAGGGCACCATGCACCAAGCAATAATCTACAACAGGGCTGTTCAACCTTGAACAGGCCGAGGTCTACTTTTTCTGGCCCAAAGTGCCCGAGGGCTTCTACATTGAAACCTCTACTTATGAATTTTATCCGTTCCGAGCACATGCTCAGAAGTAAAAAAAATTGTAAGTAGAGCAGCGATTTCCCATAGGAATGCATTGAAAACCAATTAATCAGTTCTGGAGGGAACAGATTTATTTCAATGTGCCATGGCCCTTGAACTGCCCCGCTCGGCTGAGACAGTGGGCTGGCAGACCCAGAACTTTGCTAGGGCAGTGGTGGTCCTTGGGATGGGGGAGAGAGGGGTGGAGAACTTATCCCCTCACTTTTTTTGATGGCCGGTGGGCTACTTTTGAACCCTTCACGGGCTACCAGTAGCCTGTGGTCTACCTTTGGGCAGGCCTGATCTACAAAGAGGAAGAAAAGACTGAGAGCTCAAGGATGGAAGTCACTGGCTGCAGAACCCACGAGAGTGGCCATAATCCCCCCCCCACGCCAGTTCAGAACGGTTGTTTGTTGCCTCCGTGGGCCTTTGGAGGTGACCCACTACCCACCCGAAATCCTTGATGTGACATCACCGTTGGCTGCAAAAAGAGGTTGCCTATGTAAAAACTGAATTTCTGGTCCCGGAATCTCTCAGCGAGTGTTGCGATTTTCTGACCAACCTGGGTGGGAAATTCCAGCAACTGTAGGTCCAAGAAAGTAACTAAAAAAAAAAGCAGCTCCAAGTTTCGATCCTCATTCTCTGTGTCTCTCTCTCACACACCCCTCTCCCTTGGGGAAATTATTTGAATGGAAGAAACATCCCAACTGTAAATAATGCTTAGGTGGGAGGGAGGATGAGATTCCAATTATACTTTATTGCAAACTGGCCCTTTCTTCCCCCATATTAGTTAGTTAATTAGTTGGTTGATTGGCTAGTTGGTTGGTTACATGGTTTCTTTGTTTGTTCGTTCGTTCGTTGTCTCTGTGGGATTAAAATTGAATTTTAAACATTAAGTCAAAGAAGAGGATAGTTAGTTCCTGTTGATACAGGGAACTCACACACACACACGATATTGTTGTAGCAGGTTTGATTCATTCCTTTTAGAGGGAATAACCAACTCCTCCAGTTCTATCAGTAAAACGACAAAGTTGTTAAATTATTTGCAGGCTTAAGAGGTAAGGTGTTGACAGAGGTCTGTGGGGTTGCTCCAGATGGACTATCTCAAAGGCCCACATCTTTAAAAAAAAATCAGGGCTGGGGAATATTTCTACAACTAACCATGGTCTGAGCAAGAGTTAATAACAAGGCAGAAATATGCTGCCTGAGCACCATCGGGCCCTATCAAATTACATTTCTCACTTCCGACACCGATACTGATTCCAACACAGCCTTCGGAGTTTCAATTAAAACTAAGAAACCAAAACTTAAAAAAAAAATACAATGAAAGAATCTCAAGTAAACTCGAAACTCTTAATATTCAGCCAAGTGGAAATGCCACTCTCTCCTCCCCCCTGAAAAAAAACAAACAAAAAAAGATTTATTTATTTTTAAAGGAAAGGAAAATCGAGAGGCCAGGGAAAGAGAAACATATTTGTCATCATTTCTAGTTTTCGGCCGACACGATCTGACAAAGTGCATTACATTATGTCCCCTCGGGGACTAGGGCAGGTGGCCCAGTTACTCTGAGAAGAGAGAGAACTCGACCTACAGGTGATATATGTATATATTTCATTTATATGTTCATTCCCTCCAGGTGTCAGAGGCACCAGACCTGTTTCTGGGGTTCATAAACGAAAGCCATAGCTAAACCTAGCAATTTCAGTAATCAAGGCTGGTAGCTCCTAAGGAACAGTGCAATATGCTGCACCAGTGGAAGACGAGGGATAGGCTTCAGACCATGTCTAGCTCCTGTACAGTTTGAACCAAAACCCAGAGCGAAATCCCTGCCCTCACAATATCGGCATCACACTCTCTCTCTCTCTCTCTATCTATCTCTATCTATCTATCTCTCTCACCCCCCACCCTCTACAACCACTAGGAGGTTTTTACTTTCATTGCCTGCTTTTAGGCTTCCCTTGAATAATCTGGTCACTCACTCAGGGACTGAATATCTCAGAGGCAGTGTGGAGTAAGGGTTAGAGTGCAGTGCTGGGACTTGGGAGATTGGAGAGCCATGAAGCTCATAGGGTGGGATCCGATTCATTTTCTCTCTGTCATTCTGACCTACCTCACATGGGGCCAGAATTGTAATGGGCATTTGTACACAGGCAAGCGCAGGCTGCCCCAGTTGATGGCAGAAAACTGACAAGGCGCTGGCTGAGTGCCCAGATGGGCAGCGGGTGTGTCCCCGGGCCCATGGCCAATGTGATTGGCACTGTGTCAACTAGCCACGGTTAGCTTGCCATAGCCACATGTGGCTTGTTGACGCAGTGTCGTTGATGCATCTGCCCTGTGCCTGATCACGTGCCCGCTACACATCTGGTGCTCAGCCAGCACCTTGCCGGTTTTACTATTTCAGGACTACAATGGCCACCAGCCCTCAGCACTTGCTATGCTGGCCAAGGCTGATGGGAAGTGTAGTCCCAAACTTTGGGTGGTACAGGTGAGAAAAGGTGGAGGGTTTGACCACAGAAGAGAACCAGTTGAGGGACAGAGTTTTGGGAAGATGGTAAAACACAGAGGATGGCATTTAACATCACTTTGGCTCACTCTCAAGGAAGCACACACAGCTTCCTGTGTAGATAAGGAAACACACACACAAAGGTTTTAAACCATCATCTTCAGTCTTGCTCACCCTCAACCTCACTTGTTCACACTGTAGCGCCGCTGACCCCCTGCCTTTGTCAGTTGCTCTTTTTTTATTCTGCTATACTGTGTTGTTTGTTTGCTGTTCTGGTTGTAGAATTTATAAGAATACTCTTAGAATGTCAGAGTTGGAAGAGAGACCCTATAGATCAGGGGTCCTCAAACTATGGCCCACAGGGTGGATCAGGTATGCCAGGGTCCTAAATCCAGCCTGCCGGCCATTGCAAAAAACCCCACTTGAGCCAAAAACTATGAGTTGTCACCTTGAGCCGCCCTGCCAGCCAATCCTATGAGCTGGAGGTCTGAAGGAGAGGGGGCTCCGCCAATTCCAATCTCACCCACTGTCAAGACGGATTTCACCACCTGCTCCTCCCTGACTGAGTGGAACCCATCTGCCTTCCACAGGCAGGGGAAGTGATGGCCGCCTCTCCCTAAGGAAGCTTCCTGTGCTCCCCACCATGGGACAGCTCCTCCCACTTCGGGCTGCCACTGTTGCCTCTACACAACCTGCTACACCTGCCAAGTGGACACTGAACATGTCTCGAACAGCGCCCACTGACAACCCAGCATGCACTGCACGTGGGAAGCGCTTGGGGATCGGAGCAAACAGAGAGACACTAAAATGGAAAATTAGGAGAATGTCGGCAGAAAAATTAGATTGCAAAATAAGTTCATGTTTCCCCCAAACTATAGTCCGGCCCCCAACAATGTCTGAGGGACAGTGAACCGGCCCCCTGTTTAAAAAGTTTGGGGACCCCTGCTATAGATCGCTGAGCCCAGCCCCTGTCAAGGAGATCCCGTGGGAGACTTAACTAAACCACCAAGCCATCCTGCCAGGTGAACCCCAGTATCTAGTGCTGCTATTATGATTGAGAGGGACAAACATTTAGCCTAAACGCTCCCCACCGACTTGTTTCCCGTGTGTTTAGTCCTGATCCAGGCGGATGAGAGACTTGCAGCGAATTACACCATTTTTTTCTCCTTATAGAATTCTAGTACAGCAGCCGAAATCTAGGAGCAGGCCACTACTTAGAGTTGTCCCATTGGATCAATGGAACTTGCAGGGGAGTTGACTCACCCAAATCTCCATGGATTCAAACAGGTCTACTCCAGTCACAACTTACTATTGGATTTGAGCCACTGAGGGTTAACGGAGGGGCTAGGGCAGGCATGTCCAAACTTTGGCCCTCCAGATGTTTTGGACCACAACTCCCACAGCCCTTTCTCATTGGCAATCTAAGCTTAGAATTCTGGGAGTTGTGGTCCGAAACATCTGGAGGGCTGAAGTTTGGACATGCCTGGGGTAGGGTCATGCTTAGTGGAGTTTAGGTTTTCTGAAATTTCAGGGTTCCTCAGCCCTCTCTTGAATCTCCACCAGAGCCTGCTTTACAGGGGGATCGAGATTTGAAGACTAGAAATAAATTTATGGACACCTCCCTTACCTGAGAGGGCGGGGGCTGGTTTGGGTCCAGACTGGGACCTCGCAGTGTAGGTCAAAAGAAAGCCACCTTAAACCTCAAGCTGTTATTAGTGTAGCATAATTTAAAGGAAAAATTGAATCTGAGATCTCCAACCAGTGGGTGGAAGATGGAAAACGACTTGTGATTTAAAGGCCGTGTGAGATGTGAAAAATATCATTCTCCTGAAGAGAATAGAAGAGAGGCGAGGACGGATTCTCATTTAAAGGCCCCCGAGGACAATAATAAAAAAAAAGTCTGCAAATTGCAGCACAAGGACATTTTCTCCAGGAAAAAAGAGAATATTGCTCCTCTTCCCCCCCACCACCACCAACTTCCATTCTGCCGACAATTCTGGTCCTATCACCGTAATAGCCCACTAAGAATCATAAAAGCGATATTACAATAACTTAAATCCATAATAGGCCCCCACTTACATCATAATCAGATTGGGAGGGTTGTAATCTGGCTGTCGTTAGAAGAACCAGTTTGACAGGCTGAGGAGTGCTTTATAAGAAGCATCTCCCGAAATCAGCCTCCCTCCCCTCCTTAGCTGCTTTTGTCTTTCCTTGAACCAAGACATTATGATCTAATCCACATTTTTAGGGTTCTTGCTAAATGTGTGACCCCATCTTTTTTGCTTTGGAGAGTGGGGGGTACCTTGTTAAGATGTAATTGTTTTTAAGACCATAGGCATTAGGAGGCCTGGGACCCTATTGACACTCAAAAGGTTTATTTTAAAAAGTAATTTGTTTCACTTATCTGTTTAAAGACCCATTTTGTTGTCCACCCCAATATTCATTGACCCCGGGAGAGAAATGAGCTGCTTCTGGTGAATTGGAATGGTTTGAACATCAAAGCTGCAAAACAGGACCAGTGGCTACCACCTGGAACAGTTAATGGTGGAACCTCCAGATTCATGAGCAGTCCATAGGACTTCTGGATAACACAGGGTTCAGCAGAAAACAAATCTAAGGAAGAAAGAGAGGGGATTCTCTTCATATCTTTCTTGTCAGCTTGCTAGAGGCATCCGGTATTGCCACGTAGTATTGAGTTTCTGGTAACATTATTTTTTGCGGCACAATTTTTTGATACAGAGATCCACACAGAACAATAGCTATATGTTTTCCAGAGTCTGCCCCTTTCTCATTAACTGGTACTTAATGTAACCGAGACACTATTGCAGGAGAAAGAACAAAAACGTGTCTCACAGTCGCTTAACATTGAAGACTTGTGTATACTGCTTTCTTGAGTGCACACATCCTTAGCAACCAACCAAACAGATCAACAGCAAACAAACAACTGCAACCAACCGACGAAAGAAAGGGAAAGAACACTCATCAGAGAGGTGGGGCTCTCTTTGAATCCAAAGGCTGGAAGGAATGATTGGTTAGTGCTGGAAAAAATGGCCACACACTCCAGTCTAGAAAAGCCCCTTTCAGTTATACAAACTGCAGACAGCATGCAAGGTTGCAAATAAAACCCTAATAAATGTTGGGGAGCAAGAAGCTAGACTAAAGGAAATGCCTGATCTAGAAAAGTAAGTTTTTTTGGAATATAGTCCCCAAAATCTTCCAACTGGCCTGGCCTTGCTGGCCAAGGGACTCAGGGAAGGATTCTGGAGTTCAGAGAAATTCACTATGCTCTGATCCCGCTATCTCTGTTTAGAATTAATTCCATAATTAATAAATAAATAAATAAATAAATAAATAAAATTTAAAGGAAGGAAACCGTGGGGAGGGGAGACACAAACGATCATTATAATTTGACGTACACAAATCATGCATCTTCGGATGACTGCACTTGGGCGGCCCTTTCATTATTACGAGGAATCATCACCGGCAATAAAATTATGGCCACACTTTTAGCAACGACGGCAGTGGAAGCCTGCTTTTTTTTTACTAGCTTCCGAAAACCTTGCTCTAAATTGATGGTTGGATGGAGAAACACTCCCAGACGGGCAATTAAACCAAACAAGGGGATAGAAGTTTCATGCTGAAGGGCTTTTGCTTCTTCCTTATAATTTGTTTCGGTCTCATAATTTCGTTCAGAGGACACTCCTACGGTGAGAACAACACCTCAACAGCAATTTCCCCTTTTACTGTGTTCATTTTTTATATACACATACATACACACACACAGGAGGACTCCTGCATCCACTGTGTTCATTTTACACACACACACACACACACACACACACACACAGAGAGAGAGAGAGAGAGAGAGAGAGAGAGAGTAGGACCGCTATATCCACTGATTCATAATAACCACTGATTCAGTGATCCACGGTTGGCAGAGGAAACATTAAGTACAAAATTCAGCAGCTGCAGAGCAAGCTAATGTTGTAAAACAGCAGCTGCAGAGCAAGCTACTGTCACAAAACACCAGCCGTAAAGCAAGCTACTGTTGCACAATAGCAGTTTGGGGTGGGGTTTGGTCTTCTCTCTTATCCACGGTTTTTGTTATCAACGGGAAGGCCTGGAACCAATCCCTAGTAGATACCGGGGTCCTACTGTATATATATAAAACTGTAATTTTGGTTTGGAAAAGTGTGGTGTTGTCTTATACATGGGGGTTATCTTATACATGGGTTGTCTTAAAGTTGGAAAAAATATGGGTGACTCTTTCGATACCTCTTGCTTCCCTCACCCTGCAGGGTGCAGCTGGGCTTTTGGGCTGCCACGGACCCCTCCATCACCTGCTCCTTAGACTCCACTGCCCATTTTTTTTTCAGGAGGCCCAGACTGCAAGTACCTCACCCAAATTCACACCCCAACAACATCCATCCGTAGCAAACCTCAGAGGAGAATGCACAGAGGTATGAGGAGGAGGTTTTATTTATTTATTTATTTATTTTATTTTATTTGTCAGTAGTTGGGAAACGGGCAGCATGTGAAGGAGACCCTGCCTGTGCCCCTGGGGCCCTGTGGTAATTATAGCCTCCTCAAACCAGCCCGCTTTGCTCCATAGCTGCTGCTTTTTTTAAAAAAAAAATCTACTTCTTTTTCTCTGGGTGGCAACAGCTGAGAAAAGAGAGTGGTTTTTCCTTTCTCTCAAAATGAATGCAAAAATGCCAAGAAATTTCATACCTGGGCCAAGCCTGGCTCTTTTTTGCCTGGAGCATAACACTGTTTAATTTTCTGCAAGTCAAATGTGGTGTTTCTCTCTCTCTCTCTCTCTCTCTCTCTCTCTCTCTCTCTCTCTCTGTGTGTGTGTGTGTGTGTGTGTGTGTGTGTGTGTGTTGAAAGAGAGGGAGAATTAATACCAGACAAAATGTTGCAATAAACCTTGCGGTGATAAAGATCAACGGTGTCATTTCATTCCGAAAAGGGGTTTTCCCACACTTGCCAGCCTCATAATAAGTTCAAAGGGCTACTTTGAACTTTCTGGAGGTTTGTGCCGTAAAGAGAGAGAGAAAGAGAGAGAAACCCACCCACGGACATGCAGCCATGCATAGCCCAGGGACGACGCAGACACCATTTTGCTGGATAGGTGAACATCTGACTAGGTACCTGTGTGCGCATGCATAAATCCATCCCAAGCAGCTGGAATTCCCAAGCAGCGGCCCCTGTGAGTGAAGTTAAAGGGCCGGAGCCCAGCAAATGATCCGGTTCTTTTGGCATTCAAGAGATTTGACATGCCATGCGTTTCGATTTGCTGTGTTTATTCCCTTGCTTAGTAATTATAAATAAGCGGCTGTTCAGGGCAACCCCCCCGCCCCCCGCTCAAGAGACTTAACCGAAATACTGACCACAAAAACGCCACACATATACAGGGTTAGATGATGTTTGAGGCAAGAAATAAGGGCAGGTATTTCCTCTGTCCTTCAAGACTGTTGCTTTTAAAGCTTTTTAAATTATTAATCTGAGAGTTTAAATAATGGTTTGGTCTGTTTTATTATACATGGGCTGTGGGAGCTGTGGCTCGCCAGAACAGGGCGAAATAAATATGCTGAAGAGGGATGTGGAGAGGTTATGTTTCTTTCTGGACTACAATGCCCAGAATTCCTGAGGCACTGTAGTTTTTTTTTTTTTAATAAAAGTCACGAATTAACATGCTTCTGTATTCTCGAAGGCTTTCATGGCCAGGATCTGATAGCTGTTGTGAGTTTTTCGGGCTATTTCGCCATGATCTGGAAGGTTTTTCCTAGTTCCCTGAGCTCCTCCTTGCCCTCTGAAGATGCCGGCCACCGAGACTGGCGAAACATCAGGAAGAAAAACTTCCAAAACTTGGCCAAACAGCCCAAAAAACTCACAACAGCTATCAGATCTCAGATCCCGGCTGCGAAAGCCTTTGAGAATAGATTGAAGAAATGTTGATGCACTGCGTCTTAAGCATTACATGCATTCACACCCCCACCCACCCACCCACCCCCCCCACACATACACACATTGTGAAGCATAAGGAATATTTGCTTTCGGATACTCCTCTGTCTCTCAGGAGATCAATTCCTCCTGCGCCAGGAAGTAAAGGGAGGATAATTCTTCAAAAATTATACTTGCTGTATCCCTTTTTTTTGGGGGGGGTATATAACAACTTTTTTAAATGGAAAAAAAACTTTAAATCAGTTCCCTAGTTCATTCTATGGCTCCATTTTAACAACTTAATCTCAAAAAATTACCAAACTTTCATAAAGGTAAAAGTCAAGTGATGAAGGGTGTGTGCATCAGGAATTCAGGACTCTGTCATTCAGGGGGAAAAAGTAATTTTTTCAATATCTGGTATCTATAAACAAAAGGATTTGTTGTTACTATCTCCCTTCTGTTCTGTTTCTATATTTGGACATGCAAAAATCGAGATACTGTATAAGCATGCTAGACATCTGGTCTGTGGATAGATAATATAGCCCAGCTTCATTCTGCGCTGTTCTGCCAGAGCGCTAGAAGGGTCTGAAAGTGGTGTAAATAACGCCCATATTGCTCTTGTTACACAATCCCATAATCTTTGCAAGCAAATGAAAATAGTGCCATTTAAAAGGGTTCCATGAAGATTCTGTCTTCGCCGTCCACTCAGGATTATTCAATCTGTGAACTAAACACGCAGACCTTGAAAAAGTTGTTCTTAGAATCCCCCACTGGTATTGCTGGATATGAAGAGTTTTAATATCAAAAATAATAGCCATCTGCTGTCAGTCATTTTGAGTATATGGTCACAGCTTATTTTCCTTCTGGAAACAGGCAGAGACCTTTCTCTTCAGGCAACCTTTCCCTGAATGATGGACTACCATGTGTATTTTTAAGCACGTAGCTTTAATGTAATGTTGCCTATTAATGCTGTAAGACGGCCCTCAATTCCTTGTTCTCAAATACTTGAACAGGTCTTAATTGTACTGGACTGTACATTATCCCTCATTACTATAAGCCGTCTTGGGTCCTTTTCCAAGGAGAAAGGCCGGGTAAAAGTACTCTAAAATAAAATAAATAAATAAATATTAGGACCATGTTGGCGAACCTATGGCACGGGTGGCAAAGGTGGCACTTGGAGCCCTTTCTATGGGCACCTGACATCGCCCCTTCACAGCCACCTGTATTCAGCTTAAATTGCTGTGTTGGCACTTTGTGGAAAATTAGTGGGTTCTGAATCACAGTTTGGGCACTCAGTCTCTAAAAGGTTCGCCATCACTGTATTAGGGGGAAAGTGTTCAATTAAAATTTAATTGCAAGTTCAACTTCTCTAGCGGGAACCTGGGAGAATGAAGTCAGGTGATTTTTGAGGCACTTCTGCCATCTAGAGGTCAATCTAGAAAGTATAATTTTATGAAAAGCATACCATGTTAATAGTACCCAATGCAAGTACCAAAATCAGCAGAATTCAAGGGTATGCTTTTCTGGATTGGGGTGACCCTCTAGAAGTCTATCATAAGTAGACAGGTGGAATACTTTTCTGCAGTCCATTTATTCTGACCAATACAATTAGCCACCCTTGGCTGGGTGGGTAGGTGATGGGAACTGTAGTCCAAAACCTATAGAGGGAACTAGGATGGGGCAGGACTAATGGAGATTGCTCACAATTATTGCAGTTGCACCATAAACTACTTACACACATGAACCTTCTTTCATTTACAACTGGATGGATGGGGGATACATAAAGCTGCTTAACACTATTATTTTATCACTGCATGAGAGTGCAGTGATGATATTGTGCTGAAAGAGCAACTCTATATTCTAAAACTAGATGCAGCCCCCCAAAAAAAACATTACAGCTTTGAAACTTGGCTTTGAAAAAGCACCAAATTTGGCAAAGTGTATACTGTATGATATTGCTCAGTGCAAAATTTTGGTCAAATAATTTTAAAGCTATGATTTTTGACATATAGACATGACACACAACCGAGCCTTCTCTGTGGCTGGCCCCATGCTCTGGAACCATCTTCCGAATGAGCTGTGCCTTGCACAGTCCCTGCCAGCCTTCAAAAAAGCCCTCAAGACCTGGCTTTACCGGGAGGCATTTGGAGATAGTTAATTTTTTTCTTTTTTTCTTTTCTGTTGTTGTTTTTTCTGTCATCATGCCAGCCATCATGCCATTATTACCTTTTTTTCAATGTTATTATTAGTATACTTTATCTGTTTTATATGTCCTTTATTGTTGTTACTGCTTTGCTTGTTTTTATGCCCATCACTTGTTGTTAACCGCCCGGAGTTCTTCCGGAAGACGGGTGGTATATAAATATTAAAATAAATAAATAAATAAATATTTCCCCATGTAGACACCAGTGTTTTTATTTTCCTTCATCAGACTTTTCCTCCTCCTCCTCCTCCTCCTTCTGACTCTAATAAAGTTTTTAAGGTACATAGATTGTTCAAGGGGTGTTTTACTAACACACACACACACACACACACACACACACATACAGATTTGAACCCAGGCCTGCTAAAGCCTAATCCATCCATTACACCACACAATTTACATAAATAATAATAGAAGATGATACATTTAAATAAAGCAAGATAGAAAACGTATGCAAACAAAATCAGTAAATAATGCAAGACTGATAAGATGCCTCATTAAATACAAACTGTCTTGTGTGTGTTTTTAATTTCCATAAGGCCAGGTTAATACCTTTATGATGGCAACAGTCACTTCCAGTTCAAAATTTGCTCTTCACTCTCTAGCTATCCTGACTGTAAGAAATTCATTTACTGTATTTTCTACTTGTGCATTTAACTCACAATTTAATTAAAATGTGTCCAGCAGAGGGCACTACATTAGGTAATTCAGAATGCAATTCTGATTTTAAATACTGTACAGTACTTTTGAAAAGATCTAACTTCCCTCCATAAAAGTAGTATCACCAAATTGCAGCAAAACACATTTTCTAATTGACTCACACTTCCAATTGCAAAGAGATGAAATAATATGAATGATAATGCACCTATGCCAGCTTTCCAGTTACTGACTAGACTCTTGTTTTTCTAAAACTCTAAATGATTGCACAATGCAAATGTAGAAGTGACACCTTTATTAATTACCCTAGTATACAAGAACAAAACTATATTTGGAGAAAAAAGGTTACAGGCAAAGTTCTGTCCCAATCATCTAAGAAAGCAATCTTCTTCAAGTGCCATGTCCTCGTAGATCATTGGTGATCAGTAGCCTGAATTGGTTTCTATCTAAAAAAAAAACAGCTGTGCTCACTGCGGATCATTGGCTTAAGTTCTTAAGCCAGAATGTTCTTCTACACCTGGGCCCCCACATCCCATCCATTTTTCCTTGAAGGATAACTTGCAGCAGATGGTATTTCTTATTGCGCAATATGGGTCTGAAATATTGCAATTTTCTTCTCTTTACAGTACAGTATTGAAGATTTCTAACATTTTATTCATGCGCTCTAATGCAGCCACATTAGTGACTCTGGCTGTCCAAGGTATCTCCAGAATTCGCCTGTACATCCACATTTCGAATGCTTCCAGCTTCCTGCATAATGAGTCTATCAGGGCCCAAGTTTTAATGCCATAAACAAGTACAGTGGACCCTTGTATAACAAATGGTTTGTATAACATAAAATCCGTACAACATAAAAATATGGAGATAGGGGAAATTTGCTTAACAGAATCATCTATGGGGCGAATCCGTACAACATAAAAATGGTTGCGATTAGGGGTTACTCTGTTTTCAATGCGTTCCTATGGGAAATTTGTATAAAGGAAAATTTGCTTAACATAGTTTCATTTGGAACGAATTAATTCCTTTATACAAGGTACCACTGTACTGTATGCTGAATGCATAGGAGCGAGGTATTTGAGTACGAAGTCTGATAGATAAGTCCCGGTTTGTCAAGACTTTCCTCATTTTCTGGAAGGAATTTCTGGCTAAATAAAGCAATCCTTTTTCAAAAAAAGCAAATTGGAAGTGCCAATCTAGAGATGAGTTCTCGTATACATTCTGCTTAGTTCATTAGTGTCTATGCATCCCTTACAGAGCTGTCTCTCTAGTTTAAGATGCAATTCTATACCCACCTCATTAACATTTTATCTCCACAAAACAAGTGGGCTTTCACCATGACTGTGGATAAGCTCACACTGTGAGGTACAAATAATTAAGATCATTAGCCCTGGTTTCAAACGACTAGTCCCACTTTTCGTATGAGGGGTCTCAATCAAGAACCATCACTTGGATGGTCTGTACCTCTTTATGATCAAACATTTGGTGAGTGTCTCCAAATCTAGTCCATATGAACGACTGTGAGGAGAACTTATAAATCGGTATATACAGTGAGCAAAGAATCTCTGGTCAATATTTAATCCTTTCAGTGTTGTACTGTGGAACATAGGTATCTTATCTCAACTATCTCTCCTTCCAGTCTTGTTTTATAGTTATGTGTTACCTTTGAAACCAACCTTCTCACTGTTGATTATTTGTGACAACAGACTTCAAAATATATAAGAAGGAAAGTAGGCCACTAATCATACAAGCTCCAATGTCCACATAAAAATGTCTTGAGTATGGGAAACAAACAAGAAGAAATGGAAATTTTAGTTTGAGAGGCTATATATTATTTGACAGGGATAACTGAAGCCTGATGGAACAGCTCCCATGCCACCACCGAAAAGGCCCAAATGAGCCCTTGATGTTGATTAATTCTTTGAAAAACTAATTGCAAGAATTTCAGAGAGGTACGATGTAGTAGAAAGGGAGATTTAAATTATTTTATTTTATTTTATAGTATTTTTACCCCGCCTTTCTCCTTGAAAAAGGACCCAAGGTGGCTAATCTTACAACTTTCCCCTTGGGTAACCTCCTAAGAAGATCTGGTGTTATGGGTAGGATTCTGTGGCAGAAGCTATTTTGCCAGATTACAAGGCAACTGGACCTCAAATGTCTCTATTTGGTCGGCTTTTTAAAAGTGTGCATTGGACATATGTACTACAAGTGATCTTGAAGAGGAGTGTATTATTAGGAATGGTGGAGAGCCAGACACAGCCTAATTCACATGTCTAATACACAAATACACTTCTTTCCCTTCACTTAAAAGGCTGATTGAGAAACTGCCACAATGGCAGATTCAGGTACAGGCATTTTCTCGATTTTAAACAAGGGAAACAAACATTTTTTTTAAAAAAAAGTGGCACTGTGTATTCTTATTGCTGTAATGGAGGAGGCTATTTTTTTTTCACTTCCTTTGCCCCTCCCCTGAGGAGGAGAGGAAGAATTTCATTAGCCAATATCCTGAAGTGGCTCTATTGAGCAACTTTTATGATATTGCTAGATTCCTAAGCAAAGCAAAACAAACTGGTTTGCCTTAGTAAAGATGTCACATGATTGACATCTTTACAACAGAACCAGCCAGTCCCTGCAGAATGGACTGGTCAGTGGATCTAATGCTTGTATAGTTACCCTCGTAGTCTCCGAATCCCATAAATTTCTTGGCCTCATCTTGCGTCCACTTCTGGACACTGCCCGTTAAGAAGGATGTGGACAAATGAACAAGGAACTGAAATAAGTGGACATGCTTAGCCTTGAGATCATACAGACTAAGGAGCAGTAAGATCTGGTCTTAATCGTACCAGAGTACAGGACTCCTAAAAACTGATTCAAGTTCCAGGAAGCCAAATTTCAGCTAAATATCGGGAAAAACAACTGCTAGAGCAGTACAAAAACGGAACCAATCACCTCAGGAGGTGGTGAGTACTCCAGTTGCACATATCTTCAAGAGAAAAATGCACAATCATCCGGCAGATCTACTTTGAATTGAATTCTTGCACTGAGTAAAATGTTGGACTTGATAGCCTTAAGAGGTCCATTCCAACTTCATTATTCTACGATCCTACAATAGTGCTATGATCACCATGCAACCTATTTTCATCCCTTACCCTATTTATAACCTGTGATTTTGCTTCTAATACACCCAAAGAAGCAGATCTATCCAGCTCATCCTGGAAGAATTTTCAAGGTGTCAAATTTTTGTTTTCTTTTTTAAAAAATTGCAGGAACAGGGAGACTCAGACTCAAATTGTACTTGTGACTTGACTTGAGGTGTGTGTTTTTTTCAATGACTCAAACTTGATTTGGGACCCTCCTTTTCTGAAGGGGAAAAGGCTTCTTTTTAATAGGGACTTGGTGCCAAAGATCTGAGGTTGGGACTCGGACCCAAAGACTTGGCAACATCCCTGAAAAAAATGGGTCTGGAGACAGACTAACAGAAACCACACCAAACTGTGGGGCCTTGGTAGCTGCAGCAAGAAAGAAAGAAAGAAAGAAAGAAAGAAAGAAAGAAAGAAAGAAAG
>JAHTLZ010000019.1:5886803-5906590 GCA_023846285.1 Phrynocephalus versicolor | reverse complement strand
ATAGATAGATAGATAGATAGATAGATAGATAGATAGATAGATAGATAGACAGACAGACAGACAGACAGACAGACAGACAGACAGACAGACAGACAGACAGACAGACAGACATATATATTGGGGCTCTCAGTTGAAATAATTTTTCCTGCAAAATTGGTGCATGGCCTGATGAGGTAGATTGAACTCTGAAAGCGTGTAGATCATTTACATTTTTAGTGGCCTAATAAAGGTATTCCCTGTCCTGCCGTTGTAGAATCTCTGTTGGTGAGAGACGGCTTCCTGATTTATTTCTTGAAGAGGAAATGGCAAGCCAAGCGTGGAGTGAAAGATGCATGATTGACCCGAATGGTAGAATGTAAAGATTGTTATGGTAAAGATAAGAGGCAGTGGCTAAAACAACAAATGGGCCTGCATACTGATTTTTCTCCTCCTCCCACCCACCCATATTGTTGCCCATGGAGGCTGTGCTAGCGCTGATTCACTGGCGTAAAGATTGCACAATTCCCCCTAAAGCTGTTACACGTAGAACTGTATTATTTCACACCAATTGTTAGCTCGTTGCCACCTTCTGATTCATTACATATTTTCTATGTCATCCTTCCAGAAGAACATACTGCCCACGCTGGGAGCGTATTAGTAGTAGAGAACGTTCCAAGGGTGGTGGGAATTGTTAATAAGCAGCTATAAACGTGTTGTGATTTTACACTTGAAAATTCATGATGGGGAAAAAGAAAAAGAAAAGATGACCGAGAGCATGATACAAGTACCTTCTTGCTACCACTCATATGTCAGGAACCTAAAATTTCAAATTAAATCTATCATGCTGTTGCCGGGGGCAAGGGGCACCATTTTTTGGTGGAACATATTAATTTCTTGCAAAGAAGACAAATCTGCATTTATATCCTTGCAATATTTGCATTCATATGGCTTGCCAAAAATCTCTTCATGAGCACGTGCACTGCTTCCTTTGGGATGGATCTCAGCAGTCCCTCTGTACCTTAAATCTCCTTCCCATGTGTCCCGTTTAACTTCCAGAACTCTCTTAAAATTAAAATCGTCCCACATCCTGTCAGCTTACCCCCTGCCAACCCAGTGTCATTGCCCATTCGCTGTAAGCCCCTGCAGCTAATGCCGCACCTGTTTCCTTTTGATTGAAATGCATGGAAATGTTAAATTCTCTCATGCTTTTTGTAATCTGAAGCATTTGGAGATAGGTTTAATGGGGGCCCCGACTTAATATTGAAGATATAAGTTTCTGTTCAAACATCAAAGGGTTCGTGACACCCTCAGGACTTAACAAGCTTTGTTTCACATAACCTGCTGTGGACTGTGACCCACTATGTCAGTCATGCCCAACCTTCGGCCCTCCTGATGTTTTGGATCACAACTCCCAGAATTCTAAGCTTAGATTGCCAGTGGCAAAGGACTGTGGGAGTTGCTGTCCAAAACACCTGGAGGGCCGAAGTTTGGGCATGACTGCACTATGTGCATCTGAAAAAAGTGGACTGCAGTCCATGGAAGGTTAAGCCCAGTGAAACCTGTTTGTATGTAAAAGGTGCCTCAAGACTCCTTCTGGGTTTGTTGCAACAGGTAAATGCAGTGACTTGTTTAGAATCTTCATATGTTCTTAGGTAACGAGACCAGTATTAACTGTACTGGAAATATGTCTGGCCAGTTAACAGGGAAAGGGTAGATTCTTGGCTGCAAGTGTTGTTTGCTTGTCAGAAAAGCGATCACTAGGGAAGCATCTGTAAGTCCACGTGGAGGGTCCCCCTTTTTTCTTGTGTTTCATTAATGTGACAAGTCCTGCCAGCTGAACAAACTGACCTGGCAGAACGTAAAATGAGGAAGTTTAGAAAAATATATTTCAGTGTAAATGGTGCTATATTTCCTTCTTAGTTTGACTTAATACTATTTTGTTTTGGGTTTTTTTTTTGTTATTGTCATTCTGTAATACTAAATTGCACATAATTGTCTGGTAGTCCTGGATTCTGACGGTAACACCACTGTTTACACATATTTCTATGTGTATTTCTTATGATCCCTGGTGGGGGCCCATTTATCTTGGCTATTTAATGTGGAAATAGCCACGGACTACAAGTGAAATATGGCTGAGTTTGTATTTGACTCAGAATTTGGAAGTATCATTTTTTTTAAAATGGCAACAAGTAAAATTTGCAAAGTCAAACCAGGCTCTTTCTTCTTCATCACATGTATTAGTGACCCTGTCCCTTGTATTCATGTTAGTGTTTCATTTGGTGGTGAGTAGATTTGATTGCATAAATAATCTAGAGTTTTTTAGTCTGTTATGCCTTTCTGAATTATGCCCATTTTCAATGTCTGGAATCCTGTTTCATGGAAAACATATATACAGTGGTACCTTGTATAAAGGAATTAATTCATTCCAAATGAAATTATGTTAAGCAAATTTTCCTTTATCCAAATCTCCAATAGGAATGCATTGAAAACAGAGTAATTGCCCCATAGATGATTCTGTTAAGCAAATTTCCCCTGTCTCCGGAATTTTTTATGTTGTACAGATTTTATTTTATACAAACCACTTGTTATACGACGTTTTGCCAGTCTCTGTGGCCGGCACCTTGGGAGGGCTATACCCCAGAGCACAGAGAGAATTCGTAGTTCCCTGAGCTCCTTGCCCTCTGAAGATGCCGGCCACAGAGTCTGGCGAAACGTCAGGAAGTAAAACTTCCAGAACACGGCCAGACAGCCCGAAAAACTCATAATAGCTATCAGATCCCGGCCGTGAAAGCCTTCAAGAAGACATTGTTAGAGCATTTGCAATTTACTTACAGGTGATTTTCACATTTTCAGACAGACATTGGGAGCTTGTACAGGGATTTTAAAAATGAGGACTGAAAGGGTATTGCTTTGTATAGCCTTCCTTGTTTTCTGTCTGGAAAAAAGGTGGGGATATGATTGAGACATCAAAATAATGCAGGGCATGAGTAAATTGGATAAAGGGATGCTCTTCTCCCTCCCACAAAATACCAGAACTAGGGGAAATACACTCAAATTGAGGGCTGGGAGAGTAAGAACAGACAAAAGAAAATATTTTTTCACCCAGCATGTTGTTATTCTGTGGAACTCCCTGCCACAGGATGTGGTGACGGCATCTGGCCTGGATGCCTTCCAAAGGGGATTGGACAGATTCCTGGAGGAAAAGTCCATCACAGATGACAAACCATGATGGAGATGTATCATCTCCAGGCTTGAAACTGGGGTACTTCAAGGACCAGATGCAGGGGAGTGGTATCAGGAGACAGATATCTAGTCTCATGCGGTCCCAGACGCATCTGGTGGGGCCACTGTGAGATACAGGAAGCTGGACTAGATGGGCCTTTGGCCTGATCCAGCAGGGCTCTTCTTATGTTCTGCAAAACCAGGGGCCATCCAGAGTAAAGCACTTGTTGAACTCTTGTTGGGACTGTGGGGACCACTGAAATATGTTTTCTTATCCACAAGAAAGTTACTTCTATTGCATGGTCTCATATTTTATTAAATTTTTTTCTAGTCTTGATTTTTCAACTCTGGTATCCCCTGGAATTGCAATTCTTTATTATTGTTACTTAATCCATAAAGGTACCATTCATCCTTGCGTTTGTATTATTTAAGGACCACGTGGCTTTATTTGATTTCTTACATTTTACATTTCCTATTGAAATATTCTGACAAACATTCCTTTTCCTCCTGAACTGGGTGCTTCAGCTTTCAAATCATGCAATATAACATAATTGGATTAATATTGGTTAATAAACCAGTAAAGTTAACTGAAGATCTTCTTGCTGAAACTTATCTATGGAGGAAAATGGAAAGGGGGAGGTATAGAGGAGGAGGCCTCAGTGGCTGCTCCTGCCTTGCAGTGGCCATCCAAACTAGGCCAAGATGAAGGGGAAAGCAACATCTGAAGTTTCCTGAACTTTGGCACCCAATTATTTCTCGCTAACCTGCTGTTTCTGCTGTGTTTGGTTTGCAGGAGCTTGAAGAAATCCGCAAATGTGGAATGAAGAACTTCCGTAATATCCAAGTCGATGAAGCTAACTTATTGACTTGGCAAGGGCTTATTGTTCCTGTGAGTGTGAAAACAGCTGTAGTGTTTGTATGAAAACATGGTGCGAGGAAATGGAAAATGTTTTAATGATTAATGCTTATTCAGTAACCATTTTTATATAGTGTCTGAAACATTTAAAACACTGTACAGATAATTCAAAAATGAAACCACCACTGCCCCTACGACACAGTAGACACAATGAAAAAGGAATGGGGTAAAAAAAAAAAAAGGAGAGCAACCAAATATATGTATTGATCCGAAAAAAATGCAAAATCTCCATTGCATTGACCAGTTGGTTTGGCCACTGAGAGGCAGAGTTCATGAGCTATGTTTATTTTCTGAGTTTAGTCGCATTATTTTTAGGCTGCAGCCAGAATCCCCCAGGCAGCATAATTAAGAAATGTGCTGGTTGAGAACTGTATTCTAAAAATAAGATTTCCAAGCTGTGTCTGGAGATTCCCACCCCCGCCCCCTGCCAAATCCTCCGTGGAGTATGAATGTCTGACTAAAGTTTGTTTTAAGAAATCTCAATATTGCTTCCTGCCATAGACCTTGTGCGGTTCTCCTGGCCAGCTTGTATTTCTGTGCTCTTGCTTATTGCGAGGAAACAGTGGCTTTTGCTAATGTGATTTGGTTTCATAGCTCCCAAAGCTTGGCCCCTTTTTTTCCCCTGCCTTTGTTTTCTTTTAACTTGAACTGTATTTACTTCTTCCCTCGCTGATCTGGAACCAAATGAAAATGTTTCTGCTGCCCCAGAGAACAATTAAAAAAAAATAGTGCCGCTGGAAAAGACTTGAAGTATGCCTAATGTAATTAATTTGTATCTTCCCAGAAGTGTAGACACATTAATCTTTGAAAAATACAGCATAGTGGTGCATTTAATGATGCAGGGAATGGGGTGGTTAAGAGATTGAGATTTTATATCATGAGAATTGAGGAATTAAGGAAATAAAGCATGCCAAGCAGAGAGCTAACAGCATAAGAATGGAAAGGTAGTGTTTGCACCTTGGTTATTACAGGGATGGTCTAAAAAGTCATAATTTCATGTGTGTAGACACCTAAGTTGATTGGCTTTTAGCAAACTCACTCTAAAGCAGAGGTGCACAATGTGTGTCCTCCCTGAAGGCTGTTACACTTCAGCAACCTTCAGTCCCCGTCGGCATTACCAGTTGTTAGAGATGTCAGTTGTTAGATGGAGTTCAACAACCCCTGGTGTGTCAGAGCACTTCTCCTTTAAAGGATCCTAGAGCAACAGCAAAGAATAGCTTCAGTTGCTGTTTTGGGCCACAAGCTTCCTTTCTTGGCCAAAAATAGTAGGATATTTATTTGTATCTCTGTTTGCTTATTCAGCAGTCCGTGCCTTCTCTTGATAAGTAGCTTCGCAGCAGGATTTATTTTTTTCCTTGCTGGAAGGAAGAGAGGAGCATTGTAGATAGTTCGAGGTGCCGAAAGCCAGCTAACAAGTCATCAGCTCTCGGTCTCGTACAGTTTGCAGTAGGTGGGGGGATCTTCCAAAAAAGGGAGAAGTCTTGTTTATGTTGGTTGAAAATACCTGCAACCAAGGCGAAATAGTTCCACCTTTGAATAGCTGTTTCTGCCAGGAGGTTCTCTCGAAGATCTCCCACATAAGTGTAGTATGGCATGTCCAAACTTCGGCCCTCCTGATGTTTTGGACCACAAATCACAGAATTCCAAGCATGTCTTGCCAGTGGCAAAGGACTGTGGGAGTTGTGGTCCAAAACATCTGGAGGGCCGAAGTTTGGACATGCCGGACAGGATATGCTTTTATTTCTTGTACTTTCTGTATTAATACCGGGACAGTGCAGAGTTCCTGGGAGAAACATACGTAGAGTCACAGTGGGTTTTAGATAGTGGAGTTGCGTGTAAAGCTTTGGTCGTTGCAAACATCAAGACAGTACTGACGGTGGTGTTTTTTTCATATGCATGCAAATCCTTTGAAATAAAAAGGGAGAGGCAAGTGACCATGACAAAATACAAATGCAAGACTAAGCTATAGGTGATACCTTTTTAGGCCACTAATTAAAAAATCACCTCAAGCTTCCATGGACAATAGCCATATCTTCAAAGCAAGGGGGTTTTCTGCATCAACACCCCCCCTCTTCCCAGTGGCCAAACAGAAACTTGTATGTTTCAACGAAAAACCAACTGGAGAGGGTGAGCATTCATGATCTGTGCCAGTTTGTTTGAAGGACTAGGGCAGTGATGGCAAACCTTTTAGAGACCGAGTGCCCAAACTGCAATTCAAAACCCACTAATTTTTCACAAAGTGCCAATGCAGCAATTTAACCTGAATGCAGGTGGCTGTGAAGGGGCGATGTCAGGTGCCCACAGAAAGGGCTCCGAGTGCCACCTTTGGCACCTGTGCCATAGATCCGCCAACACTGGCCTAATATTTCTGCTGTCTTTTGAAAACAATTGTCCACGTTTGACTTGAGGCTGCATAGAGCTGGGTGTTTTCATCTATTTGACCTCAAACCTGTACACAACAATAGTTCATTATGTCAGTGGATGTCCAAGTTCTGTATCGTTCCATTCAGGATGTGCTGACACTCAACCCAGTCTCCTTGCCTACTGACGTGCATTGCACAAATTTTGATTGCTCCGAATATTGTATCATCTTGGCTCCCTGGGCTTATGCGTTCAGAAATCCCTCAGTAGCATCTTAAGAGGAGTGCAGATGTGTAACTGACCTAACAGCTAAGTTCTACAGTGACCTCCATGTGGATGGTGTGGCGGAGAACCCTACGTATTCAGGGAGATGGGAGCATTATTAATTCTTTCCTTCACTGTAGTGGAGTCATATTGCTAGCTTCAAGCTGTCCGATTAATTTGGGAAGGATGAGAAGAGCTTTAATCCTATGAGGCTCCTATCTTTCAGATCTAATCCTGTTAGGAAAGGAAGTCAATCGAAATTTCAGGGCTGGAATAACTGGGAGGCAGTGCATATTCTGCTGTCGGGGTGCTTATTAGTCACTAAGGTCTCGTTGCCTAATAGGCAGCACTGTCACTCTTTAGGAGCCTCTCTTTTGAGCGGGAGGGGGGACATTTGGCCCTCCAGATGTTTGGCATTAGAACCCCCATCAGCATTGACTATGCTGGCCTAGAAGGTCCGAAGTTTAAAAAACACAACAGATGGCATACCAAAGGTCTCCTTGTTACTCCAGTACTGGAGCATGTTGTTACCCATCGATCATGGTAGGACTGATGACAGACACAGGTAAACCCTGTCCTTTAGTTTACTATGGACTCTACAACCCATTGCCTAGAAAGCATACTACCCTAGAGGGGGGTCTAACAGATACATAATCTGTTTGAATACTGTTACTTTCAGTTCCCTGGCCTTGGATATAGTTAAACATGTACAGTGGCACCTTGTATAAAGGAATTAATTCATTCCAAATGAAATTACGTTAAGCAAATTTTCCTTTATATAAATTTCCCGTAGGAATGCATTGACAATTGAGTAATCCCATTTTATGTTGTACAGATTTGGCCCGTAGGTGATTATGTTAAGCAAATTTCCCCTATCTCTGGAATATTTTATGTTGTATAAATGTTATGCTATACAAACTGTTTGTTATACAAGGTTCCACTGCATATAAAGTTTAGAGCTGAGAATTGAGCAGCAGCCTCTTGAGCTTATTTGCTCTCTTGTTGACTAGGTGTAGCTTCCGTCTCGTGCGAAAATAAATCTGGTAGTCTCAAAAGGTGCTGCGAGACTTCTTCTTTTCTTTTCTCTTCCCCTTGGGTTTTAAAAAGGCATTTTCTCAAGCTGTCTTGCATTTATGTTGCTGTATTGTTTTGAGAAGTTTGAGATGGCCTTTTGTTTCCTGCTGTGGTGCAAGTTGATGTTGTACACCTACAGTATGTTGTCAGAAAATTTCTCTTTATTTAAGCCAGCGACCTCCTAAGGGCTTGACCAAGAAAATGTCAATATCATGTCAAGCACTCTGTTTTGAAGCATAAGTTCTTTCCTTCAGAGAAGCCTAAACAATAAGAGAGCTGCTAATAGATCTATGGGACATTGTGGTAGGTTTGCAGAGGTGTCCTATTCCATGTTGTTGAGCAACAAGGGAATAGCTCCAATTCCACACCCATGTGGTTGAAGAAGGAAGCGGGGGGGGGGGGTTGAAGACTCAGAGGGTTTATGTGAATGGGGTGTGGCTAGTAGTCAGTCTGATGAAGCTATTTGGATGAGTTGTGCAACATTTGGATCTCACAAGAAGTCCAGTTGCCATGACTCAACTTCTGGACCCCCCTTTTAAATAACTATATATATCCACCTACTTCCCATCTCATTGTTGTGAGTTCTAAGGTTTGTGGTTTCTCTAAAAGCCAACAGTGTGCTAACTTCTGTCATATTTGACCCATCTGGATTCTATCTATCCCATGGTTGAGTCATTCTTTCTCTCTTTTTCCTTGCAGGATAATCCTCCATATGACAAGGGTGCATTCAGAATTGAGATCAACTTCCCAGCAGAGTACCCATTCAAGCCTCCTAAGATTACGTTTAAAACAAAAATCTATCATCCTAACATTGATGAAAAGGGGCAGGTTTGCCTGCCAGTAATTAGTGCTGAAAACTGGAAGCCAGCCACCAAAACTGATCAAGGTAAGATTATTGTAATTGACGGCTACAGTTTCTCCAAAGCAAAATTTTGTTCCGAGGGTTGGTTTCTTTTCTTTTTAAATTTTTCGTTAAAAGTCCATAGACACTTTGCTGTTTCAGTCTCTAATGAAAGGTAATTACCTGGTACCTTTGGTTAAATGTGTCTAGTTTTTTTCAGTTTTTCAGTGCCTGTTTCTTCATATTTTTTCCCCACCGTACCTTGCCAATTTTTTCCTTTTCCCTAGTTTAGAAATAGCAGCTTTAGGACACTTTTAGAAGCAGGCTAAATATATTAGAGCACAGGTAGGGATCTTTGGCAAACAAAGAAAGAGTTCATCTCTCAGTACTCAGCAAAGGCTGCTCTTCACCCAGAAAAAAGATAAAGAAATTGAAAAATGTTTTTTTAAAAATCAAAAGAAATCACTGGATCACTTGTGGTTTTGATTTTGTAGGTCAGGAGAGCTTGCAAGGATATACATCACCCAGTCCACAACCTGTGTTCCTGACACCCTTCACAAGCGGAAAACTCTTTTTACTTTACTTTACTTTACTTTACTTTACTTTACTTTACTTTACTTTACTTTACTTACTAGGGTGGGATGTAAGCTACGTGGAAAGTCCCAAAAGTGATCCTTTGTGGTCAGCAGGACATAGTTTGTCAACCTCTATGTTAGAACTCTCACCCTACATTAGAAGCTTCTTCTAATAACTTCCCAGCCCGCCGTGTAGCTCGTCTTTCAGAAATGAGTACAGTATTAAAATAGTCGCCGGCTGCGGAAAACACTTCCCTTCTGGCAGGCTTGTTTTGGAGTGATTGGTTCTGGTTGGGGTTTTAATGATGCTTGCTTTGTTGAGAAAAGTTAGTGAGTTTGCCAGGTTATTTCACTTGACCTCTTTTCTCTCCCAGGTGGTTTGCTTTCCTGCAGGATATGGCAGCGTGTAAAATAAAGAGGCAGAAACCGGTTAACAGTTATGAAGGATAAATGGGCACAAGCTGAGTGCTATTTTCAGGGCTGTATCTCTTATACCTCCTTCTCCCCTGATTGCTCAGTGGGTTGTGCAGTGGCCAGGCGGCAGCAAAAGAATTAGTGCTGTTGCCTGGACAGATACGGTTTTTGCAACACAATGCTGGCTGATAATGTCCACAACAAATCAGGACTGGAGTGTTGATGCCTGTGGGCAAGGGAGTCATGCACAGGTCCCAGTGTTAATGTCTTGGTTGCTGAACCATTTGTTCGTCTCAAATCGGCAGGTTATAGCTGTGCCCCAGTTTTGTATATTGGTTGGTAACCATCAAACGGTGGCCACAACATTAGGTACTAGCACGGGAAACGTTGCAGTTCTTGCAGATCTCATAGCTGCCTCTGTCCACACAGTGGAGAAAGAAAGAGTCCAGTGGGGTTAAAATTATATTTAAAATAAATGAAATCTGGTAGATAGAATAGCAAGCATATGAATTAACACGGGGCTCATAGACTCGTGTTGAGTTTGGTTTGGATGAAATGTGAAGAAGCAAAAGATGTAAGATGTGTACCTTATTTGACACAATGTTATAAGCTGTCAATTTGTAGATGAGTCCAGAATGATTTTGTTGTGATCAGCCATTATGAGCAGTTTGAAATCTTGCTCACCTCTGTCTATCAGAGTTCACTGGCTCTAGAGCTGATGTGACACACACACACACACACAGAGAGAGAGAGAGAGAGAGAGAGAGAAGGTTCATTGAATCACTGCAACATGCATATAGGCTGACTGATGAAATTCTCATTCATTCAGTGGCTCTCGTTTGGACTAGCAATTTGGGTTTGGGCCAGTTTGGATCTTGTATTATAATTGCACAAGCTGTTATTTCACCACTGTGGCTGTTCGTTCCACCGGAGTGGATCACAATCGTTCCATGCTGTCGTCGTGTTCAACTCAACAGCCACCTACTTCTCAAATGGATGGTTGGTAGCTTTAAAGCAAAAGCAAAGTGTTCTGCTTACATACCGCCCCATACCACTTCAAGTAGTCTCTGGGCGGTTTACAGTTTAATTATGCAGGCTACACATTGTCCCCCCGAAGCAAGCTGGATACTCCATTTACCAACCTCAGAAGGATGGAAGGCTGAGCTGGCTACCAGGGATTGAACCCCAGGTCGTGAGCACAGTTTTACCTGCAGGACAGGCATTTAACATAAACATCAAGCAGTTTAAAATAAATACAATCTGAAGTTGGAATCGGGTACGAAATTATATAGTCTTCCATTAAAATCAGAATAAATCAATCCTTCATTGCCAGTCCATAATTTATGCACTCAACTAAACAGATGCTGTGTCCTTAAAATGAGATAAAACCATGTCCAGGGTTAAGTTATAAAGGTATTATCTTTCTTGGGTCGCAGCCCCTACTTCTCAAATGCAGTCTACTGGAGGAACACACTTGGTGTGTCATGAACTTGAGCATTCTTGGCATTAGGACAGGTATGTCCAAACTTTGTCCCTCCTGATGTTTTGGACCACAACTCTCAGAATTCCAAGCCTGTATTTCCAATGACAAAGGACTGTGGGAGTTGTGGTCCAAAACATCTGGAGGGCCGAAGTTTGGACATGCCTGCTTTAAGAGCTAGGTTGCTTCCAGGTCATAATGCTGTGGAGGAGGAGGAATCTGGAGGCATCAGGTACACCCGCACCACATTATCTGTTGACCCCTTTGCTTTGTTTGTTTGTTTTGTTTTTCTGACAGTAATCCAGTCCCTCATAGCACTGGTGAACGACCCACAGCCTGAGCACCCACTCCGGGCCGACCTAGCCGAAGAATACTCTAAGGACCGTAAAAAATTCTGTAAGAATGCTGAAGAGTTTACAAAGAAATATGGTGAAAAACGACCAGTGGACTAAAAAAAAAATAATAATAATAAAAATTAAAAAAAAAAATTCCTGACAGAATTGATGTCAGCAAAGTGTGAGAAGATCTGGAGCAGTGCATTTCAGACACACCACAAAGCAGGACTCTATGGGAAATTTGACAAGTGCCACCTTCTTTCGGTGTTAACTTGTGGCTGTTACTAACTTTCTACAGTTTCTTAATCAAAAGTGGTTCTAGGTAAACCTGTAAAGAAAGGATTAAAAATTTAAGATGTTCTAGTTCTGCTTTCTTTGTTTTAAAAAAATCACTGCTTCGATATAAAGTATGCTGTTTCTTTTTCTTTTTTTCTTTTCTTTTCATTTTTCCTTGTCAGAATTTATCAGAAATATCTTAGACTTATAATCTGCCCTTAAAAGGTCAAAAAGGTTGTGGCTGTTATTTCTTATTCCCCCCCCCCCCTCATTATTCTTTCCTTTCCCATTTATTATTCTTTTTAAAAAATTCTCCCCCACCCCTTCTGCCCAAGGCCAAACACTGATGTCTTAGAAAACTCACAATGTGTCCCCTGCCAATAAATAAATGAATGAATGAATGGACAGAAGAAAAAGAATTAAATGTTTGGCAGACCACCCCACTCCAACTTTTAAATGTTGCACTGCTCGTTGTGGGACTTGCCCTCAAGTTTCAATTAACTTCAGTTGGTAACATAATAAATCCACCACATGTACTCCATAAACAATCCGAACTGAGCCCAGAATTTGTGTTCAGCTGGCTGATGTTACTACAATAATGTTTATTAAATGGGGAACACCAAGCTTTGTGTGTGTGCAAGTGGATTGCAATACCACTTATGTAGCGCTTCTAGGAGATTTTTTTTGACACAAGATGTTTGTAGCAAAGGAATTATGGGATTTGATTTTTTAAAAAAAAAAAACTCAATTTTATTTGTAGAATCTGTGCAGGGTATCTAGAATAAATAATTATTCAAAATAGCATTGCAAACCAATTTGGCTGAATTTCAAATTAGGGACCAAGAGGTACCACAGTGGGAAAAATAAATGTTCCCCATCCCACTCCCCTTTTGTGAGGGGAATACTTCCTGAAATATTAATTTTGGAAAATTTCTAGTCATTTAAATACATCTGTCTATCACATGGCCTCTCTCATTCAAAGAAAAGCTTGTTTCTCTCCTGGTAACGGATTGTACAATGTTGCTGGGGGGAAAAATAGAAATTCTCATTAAGCAATACATCGGCCCTAGTTGAACGCAAATGCCACTGCTGTTTCTAAAATACTTGTATGAAACAAGTGTTCTAGAATTAGACAAACCGGTAACGTTTTCATTCTCAGGCATTCCTGCTCAGATCCAATGGCATTCTTCTGATTTAGAATTGAACGCCCTGTACTGTTAATATTAATATTTTTTTTAAGTTTAGGATACCTTAAGAAGCACTCTAGCCACAGGAGACAATACGGCTTCCCAACCCCTCATTTTAAATGTCCGGTTCAAACAAAGAAGTGACCCTGTGAAGTCTTAGAAAGCCAGAAGGACATATCATTGTATTTTGTCGTTGACGGCATTAGAAAATCCCTCCCCATCCATTTTGAGTGCAGAAACAGGAACTCCCTTTGTCACTTTTCACGACTCCCCTTGTCACAGAGAAGCAGCAGAACAACCTTTCTGGTTTTAATCTTTTGTATATATACCCCGCCCTTCCCGCCTTCCCTTCTCCACATTTTGATTTAAAACCGTAAAAGATGGACAGCCAAGTACCTCTGTTGAAAAGTTTAAACAAAAAAGTTGTTTCTTCTTAAGTTGGGGTATGAAGCATCTCTGTTTTAAGTGTTCTTAGACACCTCCTTTGGTAGGCAACTACAGTAAAAAAAAAAAAAAGGAAAAAAAAGAGGGAAAAAACCAACTACCTTTACTTAATGGACACTTGCATTTCCTCAGTTTGTGTGTGTTCAGGCTTGGTGACCAGCACTGTCTATTACCAAAATTTCCACAATTTTTTTTTTGTGTGTGTCTTCATTTGCAGAAAGTTGGTAGCGACTTTGTTTCATTCACGCTCACGCAAATTCAAAATAAACAAAAAACAATGCCAAATTTTATCTGTCAAACTGAAGTGTATGTAAAAATCCCTGCCTTCTGTGAACCATGTTTGTTTTGACGCCTGTCCATCGCCTCAATTGGTGCCGCCGCCGCCGCCTTTTGCTCCGTACACGGCTCTCGATTCACTTGCCTGTCTTTCTTGTTACTTTTGATAGTGCGATAAGTATCTCTATCTATCGTTTCAACTGTAAACCTCTCAGGTCAAAACTGCCTATATGTGAACTGGTGTTCTCGGGAAACGGAACCAAGCGCTTGGGGTCAATTCAGAGAACTGCTGTTAAGAATTCACACCTGTCTGTGCTGTGCTTGATGCTTCCCCTCGCCCTTTTAGGGATCATGTGGAGTGGGAGAAATGTAATCTTTTTTCACCTATCATCTAAAAATCACGCCGTGTGTAACCAAACACTGGGTTGTTTTTCTTTTATCTTTCGGATGGTTCTCGTATTCTGTGCCATGAACAGCTGGACCACTGGGTGGGTTTGCGTACAGGAAGCAAGACTCAAGGTAGCTCTCTTGAAACATAAGAATACAGTGGACTCTTGTATAACAAACAGTTTGTATAACATAAAACCTGTACAACATAAAAAAATTCCAGATATAGGGGAAATTTGCTTAACATAATTGCCTATGGGGCGAATCCGTACAACATAAAATGGGATTACTCCATTTTCAATGCATTCCTATGGGAAGCTTGTATAAAGGAAAATTTGCTTAACATAATTTCATTTGGAACGAATTAATTCCTTTATACAAGGTACCACTGTACTTCGGAGTGGTTTGTCCTTCCCTTTCTTCTGGAGGGGACCCCTGGGATTGTGCAGCTGGCCCACGGCCACCCAGATCCACAGCTTTTGGAATTCCCTAGACTAGTTGATCCACATACCCTGCTGAAGAGTTCTGAAACACTTGCCTGCTGCTGTAGGCGATCCTAATAAAGCTAAGGCCCATTTGGGGTTCTGTTTGGTACGAAGAACCTTACATATGGCCCAGAACTTGCACAATTCCACCTAGTGTCTTCCAAAAGTTATGGCCCTAATAGGTCACCAGCAAGGTTTTCCGTTTGGCCCTACGAAGGATTTATTTATTTATTTATTTATTAGTTTCATTTATATACCGCTACATCTTCCTTCTGGAACTCTAGGCGGTTTACAGGATACAATCAGCACAAAAGAAACAATATAATCAAAGGAGGGGGAAATACCCTCGGCAAGATAAGGCAGGACCTACGGGGAGGAGGGGAGAAAGAAAAAAATATATATTACAGGTCGCCATATGCCTCCTTGAAAAGCATGGTTTTCAGAGCTTTTTTGAAGGCGGGCAGGGACTGTGCAAGGCGCAGCTCACTTGGTAGATGATTCGATAGTGTAGGGCCCACAACAGAAAAGGCGCAGCTGCGCGTGGCCGACCTCTGCGCCTCCCTGGGGGTGGCCACCCTAAGTGAGCGCATCTGCGACATTCGAGTGGGCCTGGCCTCAGTTGACCTCTGGGCGATACGCTCCGACAGGTATTCAGGACCCAAGCCATGGAGGGTTTTGAAAACCAAAACCAGGACCTTGTGTGTTACTGGCGCCTCCGTGTTTTGTTAAGCATCTGACTTAACTTCAGCTTTGCCTTGCAAATGATTCTCCCCCGCTTGATCTGTCTGAGATTTATTTATTTTTTCCAGTCGCAAAGAGATTGCAAGCAGAAAAGCCTTGGAATTTGGAATGGGAATGTGGAAGAGTAAAACCAAGTTAAGCCACATGAGGTTCCCTGTTTTCATCAGCTCTCCCGAGAGGTTGGTCTCTACACCTGATGCAGATTTCCCCTCCCACCCCGGGCATTGTGCCACGGCTAACTTTCCAGCTGTCCCGGTATTCCTCCACATCCTTGGTTTGGACCCCCCCCCACCAGCCCTGGAGATTTGGACTGGTCCTGTCACTTAAAAAACAACAACAACCTGTGATTTGGCTCCCAGATATTGACACCAGGTGGTAGCTTACATGTTCACTTCTGCACTTAGCGGGAGAACTGGAGACAGAGGAGAGGCTCCAAGCTGCAGCACCCATTTCATTGGGCAGACAAAAGAAAGGGGGGGGGGGTGATTGGAAGGCATCTATCCCAAGCAGTTCCTTGAGCCCAGCCAAACCGTGGCGTGCCTGAATGCAGGACAAGATGACGAAGAAGCGTCCTCTCAGCCGCTCCCACTTTTTCCCCCCGTTCGTCCTCGTTCCGTCTGGTTTCCAAAACAAAGCTGAATTTAAATCTTGTGGTTTTGAGATCTCCACGTCGAGACACCGCCATTCTTGTATTGGCATTTGCTTCCTTGCAGTTCCATCCCGCTGCCCTGAATAAAGTTGCTCCCAAAGGCTTTGTCCCATGCCTTGTTTGCATTTTGACGTAGGATGATTAAAACTTCCTCAGAACAAAGATGATGCTGAGCTTGTCACACACACTCACACACACAGACAGACAGAGAGAGAGAAAGAGACCCTCCTACCCTCTCCAGCTAAACTGTTTGGTGGTATATTGAGAAGTGGATGCTGACAATGGCTTTAGAATACAGTTACTTGACCCGTTACCTCCCCAAAGGAGGAAGCCATGTTGACCAGCAAGAATAACCTCAAATTCCACCACCACCACCCCCAGGTAGGCAATTCACTGATGAGGCTCAGCTGCAAATGCACAAAGTATTCAGGAATCGTATCAGGCTGAATGGCAAAACAATTGCAGAAGCAACTTTGTTTGGGTTGTCTGTGAACCACCCAGAGAGAACATTGGTCAGGTGGGTGTTATAAAAATCAGGTAAATAAACCAAATAGGCATGGGAAGTGTGGATGTCTATGAACATGGCTGTAGATGTTTTAGGCTGTGGCGTCAAGCAGTTAAATTCAGTTCCAAGAGGAGACTTAAGGCATCTTGCATGAGTTGTGATATCCTGTTATATTAGGAAATGCCTGACGGAGCCCTTTGGAATGGAGCCAGTATGGAGATTCTCCTTCTTTCCAAATGCACAGGCAGCAGCCCCTGAGGCATCGGCATCTAATTTTAGGTGAGATACACAATTGTCTGTGGGGGCCACGGCAGGTGATAAGGAACTACATCCCTTGTTTTACAAAGCCGAAGATGAAATTTTCATTGCAGAACAAGGTGTGGGTTCTGATCATGCATGCCAGAGTTTTGTGGGGGGGTTTTTGCATCTACTCTGCAGTCCCTTCTCCATAGTAGGAAAACGTCCTTTTCCAATGACTTGTGCATTTCTTTATCGCCTTGTGAAGCCCAACTTGGGTTGTACCCAGAAACCGTAATTCGTGCTGTACGGGGGAAGCAATCCTACTCAGAACTAAGAGCAGGACTCTTTGAGTGCTGCTTTCATGGCATTTCATTTGAGAAACCAGGAAGAGGGGTGGAGGACAGTGGAGAAACATATAGCTTTGTAACATTGGTTAGTGTTGTTTTTTTTTTAAAAAAAAAGCTGTATTTGAGAATAAGAACTTTTTGTCCCTTTGGTTTAATCTTCCTTGCAACCTGAATTCACATTTGGCAACAGGTTTAAATGACTCCGGTGTCAACCCCTGCAACAGCAAGTTCAGATGGTGAGGGGCCGATGTAGATGGAGCCCCACATAGACGATGAGAAAGAGGAAGGTGGCAAACTCAACTTTGCAGAAGTATAAAGAAGTGATCGAAAAACACCCAGGAACCCAGTCGAACACACTGTAATAATGTATTTCTCTATGTTCTACATGCCAACCTTCCATGTGAGGGTAAGGTAGAGAGGGTTTTGCTTTCACCATCCTAGTTCCTATTCTGTTCGACCAAGGCTCTGGTATTGGTAGATAATTCCATGTCAATTGGGAAATAGAAAGGGATACAGGACAGCATGAACATTAGATGAGCCATGCTGGATCAGGTCAAAGGCCCACCTAGTCCTGCTTCCTGTATCTCACAGTGGCCCCACCAGATGCGTCTGGGAGTGCACTCGACTAGATCTCTGTCTCCTGATACTACTCCCCTGCATCTGGCCCTTTCAGTACCCTGGTATTAAGCCTGGAGATGACACATCTCCATCGTGGTTTGTAACCTGTGATGCTACGGGCAACTTCCACTTGCGTCAAGGCATTTCCCTAAGCCTTGACTGGGCATGGCTCTCTTCCTCGTGTGTGTGGCTTGACTCATGCACACATGCGCGAGAAACCCCACCCCACCCAGCATAGCTTCCCTTGTAGTTGATTCAAAACTGATTGCTGCAGGTGCATGGGGGAAACGGAGCGCTCCGTGCAGCGCTCATGCCTTAAAAAAGAACCTTCCACCAGCAGCAAGCCCAGAACGGCCAGGCCTAAGAAGTTTCCCAACAAACCCTCTCTGCTTCTAGGATCTTCTACTGCCTTCAGGACACCAGTCACAGGTCTTCTTCTCTTATGAAACCAGCAACTTCAGTCTTTGGAAGTGGAAGCATCAGAACAGAAGCTCAGCAGAAACATCCAAACAGAACGAATATTTTATTCCTTCCACGCCAAAGTTCCACAACCTACTTGGCCTAGGACAAGACACCAGGACACGACTCAGCCTCATCTTCCTTTGATCACAGTCAGAGGTCCTGAAATGCACACAGTTCGACATTCCGGGTTCTGTAATGGTTTTGCAGCTCGGCGCTCTTCAGCGTTTCGAGTTCGTGCTGCCGTTCCCAGGACTGCGAGAAATCGTCCGGACCCTCCCCGCAGCCTCCAACCGGTGGGATGCTGGGGTAGCCCGGGTGAGTCATCAGTTCAATAGTGACGCTTCCGGTCCCTTGATCTGGGCTCACGCGTGGACTGGGACGAGCGGAGGAGTCGTCCTCTTTGGCCAGCAGGTAAGCGGTGGTGGCGTTATCGATGGCACCAAGGATGTTAGCGACAGACATATTCTTCCCCATAGTGCTCAGTCCTATATAGATATCTGGCCATCTGGAAAGGGAGGAAGAACAGCCTTAAACCATGTGATTAATACAGCTGATGGAGATCCTATGAAGAAAGCTCTCTGTCACCGTCATGGCTTTTAAAAATACAGTGGACACTCGTATAACACGGTTTGTATAACATAAAATCTGTACAACATAAAAAAATTCTGGAGAGTGGGGAAAATTTTCTTAACAGAATCGTCTATGGGGTGAATCTGTACAACATAAAAATGTTCGTGATTAGGGATCATTGTTTTCAATGCATTCCTATGGGAAATTTGTATATAGGAAAATTTGCTTAACATAATTTCATTTGGAATGAATTAATTCCTTTATACAAGGTACCACTGTACATAAAGTGTGTACACACACACACACAGATTGCATATATAGGAAGGCACAAGGCAGCTATAGTCTGTTAGGCTCCAACAGTGTCTTCCCAGGCCATTATTCTACAGAAAACGGAAGAACAGAACATAGGAAGCATATATGTTTTATATTGTTTAGCTTCACACTTAAGCACAGTTCTTAGAACCATTAGATCCCACGTCTGGACAACACTGTTCTGTAATCAAGTGTCATCAGGTCAGTTTTGACTCCTGGTGACCGCTTTCAGGGTTTTCCACCTAGATGATTCTCAGAAGGGATTTGACACTCCCTTGTTCTGGGGGGTGTCCTGGGACTAGGCAGCTTACCCAAGGCTACACAGGCTGGCTCTTTTCCCTGGAGGAATTGAACGCCCAACCTTGGGTTATGCAGCCAGAGACTTAAACCACTGAGCTATCTAGCCAGCAGTAATAATTAATTAATTTTTGAATATTTTTACCCCACCTTTCTCCTTGGAACAGGACCTAAGGTGGCTTCCAACAATGAGGGACAATATACAGCCCAGAACATTTAAGACATATCCAAGTTACGAACAGAGAATTAGGAGAGGCATCTTAGAGCATTAAAAGGTAACATTAAAGTCACAAAGAGCACGCAAAAAAGAAAAATTCAACATGAGGGGTCGAAACTAACATGGAAATTACTGATGTTCTTATGAAACCAGTCAATGCAACCATGCACGGTTATCCTTCTAAAAGTCACATTGTAGGTAGTTCATCATTCAGGGAAAGTCCCTCCTCAGGAACAGAACATCTTAGGCAAGACCGTGGTGTTGTTGTTGTTGTTGTTGTTGTTGTTGTTGTTGTTGTTGTTGTTGTTGTTGT
>JAHTLZ010000019.1:5838004-5886793 GCA_023846285.1 Phrynocephalus versicolor | reverse complement strand
GTTGTTGTTGTTGTTGTTGTTGTTGTTGTTGTTGTTGTTGTTGTTGTCTGGCGAACACAGCTGCCAGGTATATTGGCCTTCCCAACGAGCGAGCTCTTTCCAAGAGCCTAGGATGACTGGAGATATCTTCGTAGGATATATGCTGTTCCTAATAATGTCACCGTTTGTAGTTGACCAATGTTGATCTTGTCAATGCCAAGGGTTTTCAGATGCTGATCCAGGTCTTTTGGGATTGCTCCCAAGGTACCTATTTATTAATATAATTGTGGCAGTCTGGTTTATGGTAACCCTGTTCAGGGTTCTCCAGGTAGAGAAGCCATGGTCATCTCTTCTTCTGTGCACTTCCTATTGTTGTACAGCTTGCCCAAGGCCACACAGGTTTTTCTCAATTCACAGAAGACACCATGGGAAATTGAACTTCCAACCTCTGGCTCCATAGCTGGATGCAGCCAGCAATAATAACTATGTACAGTGGACCCTTGTATAACATACAGCTTGTATAACATAAAATTTGTACAACATAAAAAATTCCGGAGATAGGGAAAATTTGCTTAACATAATCGTCTATGGGGCAAATCTGTACAACATAAAAATGGGATGACTCTGTTTTTAATGCATTCCTATGGGAATTTGTATAAAGGAAAATTTGCTTAACATAATTTCATTTGGAACGAATTAATTCCTTTATACAAGGTACCACTGTATAATAACCATGTATTGTCAAGTTGATTCTGACTTATGATGACCCTCCGTACTTCCATTTTATTTATTTATTTATTTATTTATTTTAATACTTATATACCACCCGTCTTCTGGAGGAAGACAATAACAATAAAAATTAACTAAATGAAACATCATAATAAAACTACAGAAAAGGGGGGGAAATGGATCATAGGCGTGATGGCGGGCAAAAAATAATAATTTAACTGTTCGGTATGCCAGCTACGGCGCTCTTGGGGAAGAACTGTATTTTGATGAAATTCATTTCTTAAGGGTTAAAAAGCTGCAAGGACATTTTCAAAGTCAGGGTGCTCACCTGATGCCGTGCTTCCTAAACACATCCACTGTGTTCAGAGAGTCTTTCTCCACACTCTGATAGAAGGCCATCAAGGGCGGGTCGATCCATTTGCACCGAGGAAGATCCGGTTCTATAGGAATCCGCGTATACGTGATCCCGTAATCCTTCAGCACCTGTGCAAATATATTCCTGATTTCTGGAATGGGTGGGGTGGGGTGGAGGGGGAGAAAAGAGAAACCACATACTAAAAAAAAAAATCCAACTTGGGTGAACTACGACAGACAGAAATCAGGCAGGCCCTATCGTTAGACAGGTTGAGGCTATTGCCTTGGATGGTGAATGTTACGGGAGGAGCAGAGGCACCTCCTTCACTGTTTGCTCCGTTTGGGGTATTTTCTTTCCTTCATCTTGGCCAAGTCTTGGCTGTGTTCTTGGATCCTACTTCAAGTGTCATAGATCAGCGTTGGACTTGAACTGACGCTGCCATTCTCACAAGAGCCTTGCTGGAGAACCTCTGGAGCCTTGGCCCTGTTCCTCCATGAAAGGCTTGGGAAAGTTACTTTTTTGGAGCATAACTTTCAGGCAGATTTCACATCCTGGGCAAAGGAGTGTCCTGGTTAGAGAAGTCTGAGCCCAATGGTCTAAAGAAGGATCTTGAACAGCTTCCTCCCCATTATCACCCATGCTGTCCCAGCCTTTCGTGTCCATGTGTGCACACAGAACCTGTGCTAAGCACTTAAGAACATAAGAACATAAGAAGAGCCCTGCTGGATCAGGCCAACGGCCCATCTAGTCCAGCTTCCTGGCCCCACCAGATGCGTCTGGGAGCGCACGAGACTAGATATCTGTCTCCTGATACCACTCCCCTGCATCTGGCCCTTGAAGTACCCCGGTTTTAAGCCTGGAGATTACATATCTCCATCATGGTTGGTAACCTGTGATTGATTTTTCCTCCAGGAATCTGTCCAATCCCCTTTTGAAGGCATCCAGGCCAGATGCCATCACCACATCCTGTGGCAGGGAGTTCCACAGACTAACAACGCGCTGGGTGAAAAAGTATTTTCTTTTGTCTGTTCTTACTCTCCCAGCCACTTTAATGTTTGGCCCGTAGCTGACGGGAGGAGCAGGGCGACCATAAGAATCCAGCTTCCCTCCAAAACTATGGGTACGGAAAAGGATCTACCATAGAACAGTGAGGGTTCCATCAGCTGGATGATCTGACTGTCCTCTCAGAAATCCCACACTGAGGGATGCAGAGTTGCTGTGGAGTCCAACTTAAGTCACACTGGAGACGTGACTAGGAATTGGCTCAGGGTCACTCAACTTGCAACTCGGACCCATTTTTCCAAGTCACATTGTTGAGTCCCTATGGGGTCTCCCGTACCTGCTGCAACTGCTGCCATCCTCAGAGAGGCATCCCTTCCAGGAGCCGGCTGCTGCCTCCACCCACCCACCCGCCACCCAGCTGACAGGCCAGGACATGTGCCGAGGCCGGGGGCAGCTCTTGGAAGGGACATCGGGATCCACATGTGCCGGCCCAGTTTCCCTTCCTGGGCCGCTTGTCTGTGCGTGCACCCCCTTGAGGGTGGATTTTGGGGGGGCGGTAAGGCTGTCTATTCAGAACCAAGGCTTTGGACTCAACACCCAGATCCAAAGACTCACGCTAAAGAACCTGCCAGGACCTCTGCTGTCTTTCTTTACCAGGCCACTAGGGACCTTCAAAGACTCTAGAGAAAAGGCAGGGGAAAGCGCCCCTGCGTGGGGGGGGGGGCTTTCTTGAGACATCCCAGAAACTTCTTAAGGTTTTTTTTTTTAAAGGTAAAGGTAAACCTCTAGGGACGGTGCTCATCTCTGTATTCAAGCCGAAGAGCCAGCGTTGCGCAAGTCCATGGCCATGTGGCCGGCATGGCTGCAAGGAAACTGTTTTACCTTCCCGCTTTTTAACGGCGGCACCTATTTATCTACTTGCTTTTTACATGCTTTCAAACTGCTAGGTTGGCAGGAGCTGGGGTGAACAGCAGGAGCTCACTCCGCTGCGTGGCACCCGGGATCCGAACCGTCGACTCGGCAGCCAACAGTTTTCGGAGCCTTAGTCCACTGTGCCACCATGCCTCTTAAGACGCCCCTGCAAAAACTTCCAACCCGTGCCAAAACCTCACTTATGGGTGGAAATGTTATTAGGGTGGCGAGATGGCAGCTTTCTTAGCTCCTCACCCAGTGGGCCTTCGTTTGGCTTTGGAGCAATTGTGTTCAGGGTTTCCATGCTGTGGGTTAACTCCCAGGCAAGTTGCTGGAAGAGGGTGGCATTAAAAGCTTTTTTTTTCCTAGAAGGGAAGTCAGAAGACTGAAACCGACCATCTCCAGTTGTCACTGATGCAGCTGCTTTTTAAGCCCCGAAAGCCAATAAAACAAGAGCCTTCCGGCTACTTTATGAGCCACAGGTAACCTGACTCCAGGCAGCTGCCCGGGACCCACCGGCGGTTCAGTGTTCACCCGTCCCTGCCTCTAAGAGTGCCGAGGGGCAGGAGAGAGGCCCCGTCTTTTGCATATCACTACGGTGGAGGTGGTTTGGGCTAAACAGCCATTTGATGAGACCTCCTTGCAGCCATGCCGGCCACGTGGCCACGGACTTGTACAACAAAGGCTCTTCGGCTTGAATAGGGAAATGAACACCGCCCCTAGAGCCAGACATGGCTAGCACACATGTGCAGGGGGTGGGAGGTGGGAGAGCCTCTGCCTTTACCTTTTACCTCCTTGGTCTCTCAAAACCAAGGAACCTGTGCATCCTCTGTAGACCAATTATAAAATGCAAAGCAGAACATGCCACTTATATACCACCCAAGAGCACTTAACATACTCACAGGGCAATTTACAATTTAATCATGCAGGCTATGCTTTGCCCCCACCCCCAGTGAGCCGGGTACTCAGTTTAATTACTCAGAAGGATGGAAGGCTGAGCCAACCTCAAGCCAGCTACTGCGATGCATCAGGATCAAACTCAGTTTGTGAGCAGAGTCTTGACTTCAATATTACAGTTAAACCTCACTGTGCCACAAAGCCCCTGAAGTTAACAGTCTAATAGAACTGCGTAATCCAATCTTCGGTCTCAAAGTGATGATACACCGATGCTTGTATTTATATTGCTGTATTGGGACAATATTCCACTTAGCTCTCAGGATTTCTTCCAAGAAAATAGAGCGCTAACTCAATCAGAAATAAATGCAGCTATTTAATTTTATGCTAGGAGTTCTAGAGGCTTGGTCAATATCCCCGAAACCTGGTTTTCCTTCTTTCTCTTCATGGGAACCATAAAATTGAGTACCCACATTCATGTACTTAAACAAATCAGTGCTAAAGAAGGGGGGACTATATTTTATTCTCCCCACCATTTAAAAATGGATATAATGCTATTTTGTTATTGATACATTCTACTGTCAATTCACTACATATTTAGTAGAAAAATTCACATCAAATTTAAAAACCTTTCTAGTAAAGATCCAAGCGGTGGACAAACAAAAACTCCAAGCAAATGATGTCAATGTTGCATTGAAAACAAAAAAATGTGGCTCACGTTTCCAGATTGCTTAGACCCAATCAGACACTGGTATTCTGCAGTGCAAGGTTTTTTGAGGGTGGGGTTTTAAATGGGAAATTAGGATCCATTGACTTTACAAAAGATCTTTTCTCACTTGTTGACTCAGGCCGATCTAGCCGTCCGCATTTTTGGGGGGGATTCTCCTGAAAAGCAAATTTATCACTATACCACTGGATGGAACTTCCTCTTTTCCCATCTTTTAAGTAACTTGCGTATGAAAGCTAAAGCTTCCTTACCATGCAAATGTGGGGTCCCCACAATGTATTACTGAGAACAGGACGCTGTACAAGTCAAGCTAACACAGGACCAATCTATCTTACCTGGAAGGACATGAATATGCTGGTGTCCATCCATATGATGAGGTAGGTGTCCAGTTAGTTCACGGAACAACTCAACTTGCGCTGTTAATTCCTGTTTCACCTAAGAATACAAAACAAAGGAGGAAGGAAAACTGTGAAGAGCCAGCCTTTCGATAAATAGATTTTTCATTTTTTTAAAAAACCAAGCAATTCACATTAAGACAGCCTTTAGGGTGACTGCTAAAAATTCTGTGGCCAAAATCCTATTGTGTAGCTACACAAATGGCATAATATTTGGAAGCAAATTGCCCCAAGCCCCATGCGTTCACCTCCATCTGAATAAGTACGACCCAGCTGATATTCTTATTACTGAATAATTATAAATCATATACCTGTCTATATAACTAGGCTAGCAAACCGGATATTTGGCTGACCAAAAATGCAGATAAAGGCAAAATAAAGACAGGTTGTGTCAGATCATTCATCCATGTATCCCACTTGTTGCCTGAATCTGCTGTTACAAAGATACTGGTTTATTTTTAATAGGGGTCTATGTCTTCCTTTGTCTCTTTCTTGTCCTCTGGAATGAGAAATGGAACTGTTTTAATTCTCGCCAGCAAGACAGTAAAATATTTTCTGCCGGGACCGATTCTGCCTTGGCAAAAATTATTTTTGCCTAAATGGCATAGCTAAAGCAAAACAGCCTTGCTGCATGGACTATTTAAAACCAGAAGCACTGAATGGGTTTCTTGCATCTTTTTGAACCACCAGCTATGCCATTTATGCAAAAGTGGCTAGTTTTGTGCAGATAAACTTTGCTCAAATTTCAGAAACCTCACAGGGGCCACATTTTTGTCTCATTCTCATGCTGTAGGTAAGAAATGTCAAGGGCGATAACAAACATTTAACGGTCTCAACATGCCAGATTTCTTCATGGGCTTTATGTTTAATTCTCGATCTATGCTCAGAGATCTCCTACCTGTGTGCAAAAAATGTCGCTCCATAGAAAGAGCACCAGAAACCGATCTCATAACAAAGTTGTGGCCAAGTTACAAATATTCCCAACTGTCTCCCAAAAGCAACTCTGAAAGGGTGGACATCCTCTCACCTCAGACATGTCAAGGAGACCTTTGGCTAACGCGGTCCGGATGCCCATCTTCCCATGGAAGAACCCTTGGGCGTTGAGTAAGGAGGACTTCTCTTTTAGTGCTGTACAAACAGGAGATCCTTCAGAGAGGTTGGCGTGGAGTCCTATCGGAATGTTATACCTGCAGCGGAGATGTAGGGAAAAGCCAGCTGATGTCCAACTTATGCCGATGAGTGACGCTTCTATGACTGAAGGCCTTCACGGACAGCCATCCTATTCCCCGGGAAACATGACCCAGGATCCCAATGGCGGAGAGTTTTGGGGAATTCTGCCTAAGTGGGATAGTTCCCAATTTGGCCACGTATCCCAGCAACAGAAGCACCGCAATCATCAGATTCTGAATTATTTATAAACAGGCTAACTTAGAGCCTGGGCTGGAGAAATGGGTACATATTTGCATTCCTGGTGGCACTGCCCTAGAATATGCAAGTTCTGGGTCACGGTGATTCTGAATTATTTAGAAACAGGCTAACTTAGAGCCTGGGCTGGAGAAATGGGTACATATTTGCATTCTTGGTGGCACTGCCCTAGAATATGCAATTTCTGGGTCATGGTGTTGGGGGGGGGAATTAGCTATACAGTATTTTGTGATGTTGTATTTCTCAGTCTAGCACTGGAATTAATGACTTTATTCTTATATCCCAGTGCATGATTACATCATAAAGTTAATTACTTTGGTCTGTTTAGCAGCTAGACAAGTAATTGGTCTGTGCTGGAAGGCCGCTGTAGAAATTTCAATGTATTTTGATGAATTGACATTTGATAATTTGTTTTATTGATATATGTGATTGTTATAAACCGCCTGGAGTTCTACCTGGAAGAAGGGCTGTATGGAAATAAATAAATAAATAAATAAATAAATAAATAAATAAATAAATAATGCTTAGGAATCTAAGGTATGGAAATTAGTTTTGATGAAAAAACCTAATACCCAGTGACAACAGACGTACTGTACCAGAATTCTAGTATAGATTTGTTTCATGAAGCCTAGATTCCTTCCATTCAGAATTATAATGATTATGCCAACGGTTGTAACAACCCCTCAGCAACCCCTTATTCATTTATTTTTAATCTTGCCAAAAACTGTACGTTTAAGAACTGACTCCTGGCAGTCTCTCCTTCTTTTTGCCATGCTTGAATTTTTGGTACATTTTTTGCCCTCAAAATATTAGCAACTTTTTGTTACTTTACTAGCAGGGACCAAGTTAGTTTTTGTGTCTCCCAGGGGATGGGAAGGGCTAAGGCACCACAGAGAAGAAAGCAGTGGCCAAGGAGCCCTCCACACCAGCCCTGGCATGTTGACTGCGACACACCTTCCCACGGCCCCCGGGTGGGGAGCCGTTTGGTGCCCCCAGATGCTGCACCTGGGGATGGCTGTCTCCCCTTGGCCCCTTAGCTATGCCACTGTTTACTAGTAGCCTTAAGGCAGGCATGTCCAAACTTTGGCCCTCCTGATGTTTTGGACCACAACTCCCAGAATTCTAAGCTTAGAATGCCAATGACAAAGGACTGTGGGAGTTGTGGTCCAAAACATCTGGAGGGCTGAAGTTTGGACATGCCTGCCTTAAGGTATCACCTGGTCTAGTTTTGTATTTAACCAAAACTATGAATCCCGAGCTAGCCTCGTCCTCATCTGTTGCTCCACCGGGACACTCGTTTCAAAAAATCGCACGCAGTTCTGATCTAATCCGTAGCCTCCAAAGCGTTGGGAAGAACAAATCGTGAAGAACAAATCCCTTTATCCCCACCAACACCGCCGCCGCCGCCACCACCAGTGTCACCCTGATGAGAGCACCTGTCTGGCAAAAAAGGCTGTTCAAATGTATGGTTTCAGGGGAAGAGAAAGCCTCCTTAGGCTGACCAAGGACAGAGGGAGGATTTATATAACGTTTGCGTTTCTGCAGCAACGCCCACGCAGGGACAAGCCCGACGGTCCCCCGGAGGGGGTTAACAGGATTAACGCCTTGCTTATCAACTTCTATATTTATCCGAGAGAGCAGTCAGCAAAAAAAGAAAGAAAAAAAAGAGGGACGCCCCAGATCCAGCTTTTCTCCAGCTTTGTTTTATACACGAGGCTCATGCCACCTCTCCAGCCAAACGTCTCGCAGGCGTTACGTGTTAGCAAAAACCAAAGAAAACCAAAAAGGTTGCCACACAAAGAAAAACAATGTGATTCCGTTTTCAAGATACAATTCACATATAATAAATAATAAGTTATTCGAATAACTCCCAATTTATGAGATGCTCTCCCTTTTATCCTTCTGCCAACAGCAAGCTTTGAACAACCATGAATGAACCCCTGAATGCCTTGATTTATTGTTTCTAATGCTTACTTCGGTTTAGTCGTTCAACTGTATCTTAACCAGTGTACAGCTTAATTGATTGTTTGAAGGTTGAACATATTATGCTTTCAACTCTATTCCTTCTAATATTGTGAGCGGCCTAAGCTCCCCTCATAGAAAGACAGCCTATAAATAAAACAAAATAAAATAAAATAATGCCGTACTTTCCGTGTATAAGACTATGTTTTTGTCTACAATTGTTAGACAAAAAAATTGAGGGTTGTCTTATAGACAGTTAGTAAGCCAAAGAGAGAACTGCACAGTTGCAAAACTGTAATTTTGGGTTGGAAAAGTGGGGGTCATCTTATAAATGGTGGGATCTTACAGACGGGAAATATGGTAATTGTTCGTCTTAAGGGTGCCACATATTTCGGTCTTTTGTTTTGTTTTGCTTCTTCGGATTTTGCCTGTTTTATCAAAGTGAGAAGGAACTTCCCAAGATCTGCCTGTGTGCGTTGATACGACATGTTCAAGATGTCACATAAATGTTCTGACCTGGATTTAAAGACTCCGGGCACCTGGCCTCAGTTCCCAGTTCAGCCAGGCTTGTAATTATAAAGTAGGCCAGGTGGATGCCCTGTTTACAAATGGAAAACCTGGGCATTCATGCCAGCGTGAGCAAAACCCCAAGCCCTGAATTTAAAATGAACCTTGCTGCATCAAATGCACAAATGGTGGCAGTTTCACCAGCTGCTTTTAAAAAAAAAAACAACCTCACACCAATCACTCTTTATTTTTATTTTTAATCTTTAAATGGGTATATCTCTGCCTTCATTCAAGATACCATGATTTTCCCATGTCATCCTTCCATGTCAAGCAGCAAAATTCTGTTTATGCGTTTAAACGTAAGCTACTTTATACAGTAGAACCCCAGTATCCGCTGGGGATTGGTTCAAGGCCTTCCTGTGGATAATGAAAACCGTGGATAAGAGAGAACGCCTGCCCACCCACCCCCCAAACTGCTGTTTCCTGACAGTAGCTTGCTTTGTGGCTGCTGTTTTTGACAGTAGCTTGCTTTACAGCTGCTGTTTGTGACAATAGCTTGCTTTGTGGCTGCGGAATTATTTAATGTTTTTCCTCTGTCAACCGTGGCTAACTGATTCAGTGGATAATGAATCAGTGGATACAGGGGTCCTACTGTAAAGGAGCCCGGTTAAAACAGAGGTTTCAAATAGCTGTTGAAATCAATCAACTCCCATAATCTCCCAGCCTGTGTACTTTACAATTTAAAAAGCCAGAGAAAGGATACTAGCCATCTTATCCTAGGAAGCCTATAGGGTCACACCACCACTGAGAAGGCCCCCGTTGCCCACTTCTGCAACTGCAAGGGTTTTATAGCATGAGATCTTGTGATCAAACAAGAAGGAACTGAAGTTTTGTTGTTCTTTAAGAGCTGAACCCCATCACTTGTGGTATCATAGTTTTGTATGACTCATCCCCCCTGACTCAGCTCTCGTCCTGACTCACAGAAACCTTTTATTGCATAAGTTCCTGCTTCAAGGCTTCTTCCTGGTTCAGCAGCTACAGTAACTCAACTGTCCTGCATCACCAGGACAATTTTAATGTGGATTATGGAGTTTATGTCTTTAAACGTAAACTACTTTATACAGTAGAACCCCAGTATATGCTGGGGATTGGTTCCAGGCCTTCCTGTGGATAATGAAAACCGTGGATAAGAGAGAACACCTCCCCACCCACCCTCAAACTGCTGTTTCCTGACAGTAGCTTGCTTTATGACTGCTGTTTTGAGACAGTAGTTTGCTTTATGGCTGCTGTTTGTGACAGTAGCTTGTTTTACAGATGTAATTTGTGACAATAGCTTGCTTTGTGGCTGCTGAATTATTTATTTTCCTCTGCCAACCGTGGATAACTGAATCAGTGGATAATGAATCAGTGGATACGGGGGTCCTACTGTGTTGAATGAAACACAGCTTTGCTTTGCAGCTCACACAACTGGGGCCATGCTTTGAGTGCCTGAATGCTGCTGCAGCAGATTTTTACCCTGAAACATCCATTTTGAGATACGCTTTATATGCCTGGTAGTTAAAAAAAAAGTCCATGTTGATAAGAATTATACCAGCTATGGCCCATTTTGCATGACCTATGCCCTCTGCCGTTAGGTCCATCCTTTGATGGAACTATGTCCATAATGGAATTTCAGAACCTGGGCCTGAGAAGCATTCTTTACTTGGGTAGCTGTCCTTCGCAGGGGAGCGATATAGAATCATAGAATTGTGAAGTTCGAAGGGGCCGACAACGCTATCAAGTCCAACCCCCTGCTTTAGACTGGAGTACAAATCAAAGGATATCTGCCAGTTGATCGTCTTAAGTATATCTTGAATGGCTCCAGTGTTGAAGCACTCAGCACTGGTCTTCGGTTCCATTGCTGTACTGCTCTAACAGCAAGTTTTTCCTGATATTCAGCTAAAAGCTGGGTTCTTGTAACTCAAATCCATTGTTGCATGTCCTGCTCTCTGGATTGACCAGAGCAGATTCTTCCCCTCCTTGGTGGGACAGCTTTTCAAATATTTGAAAAGTGCTAGCCTATCTCCCCTAGAACTCTTTTTTTCTAGGCTAAACACGCCCAATGCTTTCAGTCTTTCCTTGTACGGCTTGGTTTCCAGCCCCCGGGTCATCCTCATCGCCCTGCTCGGTTCCAATTTGTCAGCATGTTTCTTGAAGCACAGTGTCCAAGACTGGACACATCTCTTGCCCCAGGCTCTATCTTCTTTGGCCACCCACTTGACCCCCCCCGAGCATTCCCGAAAACCACAATCCGGCTGACTTCCCGAGACATGCCTGGCAAAACGCGAAAGCGATGTCCTTCTCACCTCTTGGCTAGTTGGACCGCATTGGCCACAGCACTCCCGTTGACCAGAAGAGACACATTAGAAATGCCACCAGCTAGAAAACACTCCGCCATGCCTTGATTTCTTCTTGGGCAGTAGCCAAAGTCATCTCCTGTCACGATGAGCTTCACGGCGGCTCTGAGCATCCTTCGGGGTCAGCCCTGGGAGTAACGTTCAGGAACGAGAGATTAAAAATCTGTCCCAGGCTTGCCAGCCTCTCGGGGTTGAGCAAGAGTTACAGGAAATGACAAGAGCACACAGGACAAGGCTCGAAGCCATGAGTCAGCCTAGCTCGCGCGTTGCTTAGGTGGAGATCCCCACCACGGGAGGCTGATTTCCCTTGGCTTTTTGTCCCATCCTCCCCATGTATAAGCTGTGTGCGTTCAGGAGTTCAACACAGCGTTCAGTTCACCCCTCAAGGAAAACAGGTGTGTCCACATGCAATGTTACTTAATTATCTTGGAGTGTTCCTTCTCACTATCCAGATCAAAAGGTCACTCAGTTTTAAAACTTAGAACATAAGATCATAAGAAGAGCCCTGCTGGATCAGGCCAAAGGCCCATCTAGTCCAGCTTCCTATATCTCACAGTGGCTCCACCAGATGTGTCTGGGAGCGCACGAGACTAGATATCTGTCTCCTGATACCACTCCCCTGCATCTGGTCCTTGAAGTACCCCAGTTTCAATCCTGGAGATGATACATCTCTATAATGGTTTGTAACCTGTGATGGACTTCTTCCAAGTGGGTAACTAGGCAAGGAGTTAATGCCGCTGTTAGCTTTGGATTCTATGCCGCCCTTAGAACCAACGTGGAACTCATTGCAGCACGATTCTTCAAAGGTTTTGGTTCAATGGTTTTCTTGAGCAGAAAGCCAATGTTGCCGTCACATTTGCACCATAAGTGATGGATGCTGGTGGAAATTATACACAGAGGCTGGGGAACAAGTGGCCCTGACTGGGGATGATGGAACTTCTCATCCAACATCTGGAGGGCACAGAGTCACCACCACTTCCTCTTCTTCTATAGCAGCGGTTCTAGGCCTTGGGGAGGGGGGTCCCCAGATGTTCTCTGACTGAAAACCCCAGGAGGCTTCAACACTAGCTGTGCTGGTCAGAATTTCTGGGAGTTGTAGTCCAAGAACACCCAGGGATCAAGGATTGGGAACCACTGTTAAGAGGCCCCATCAAGCAGTGATGAACGGATGTTGGCCCTCTCAACACTGCTTGATTGTTGTTCCTATTCTCCTTGACCACTGCATTTGAACCTCAAGGTATTTGTGTCACAAATGTGTGACTTGTGTCCCTTAGCAAATCCATGAAAACCAAAACCAAATGTTCGCCCCTTTTGCACTGGTCCAATTAGATAATTCACACTGCACGCATCTGCTACAGATGTGCTGGTCTTCAGGCACAACATATGAGAAAACAGCTGGCAACCTAACCAAGCAGACCACTAACATAGCTGAAGGTATAAGCATTCAAACTCGGTCTTAAATCTCAGGCTCCAGTCAAGCCCTGAAAAATGCCAGTCCTGCATGGAAGGTGTTCATTTCTCCTCCTCCTGTCTCTGACTGTATAAAAACTCTTTTTCTTTCAAGTGACACCCGCCTGATTGTTAAAAACTTTTAAACTTTCAAATAACTTTCAAATCTTTCCCTTTTGCTACAAAAGAAGCTGTGCTGAACAGAAAACTCTTATTAACAGGGGCCAAAATTCTCTTTCCTAACATTTCACCGTCCCCAAAACACTTTCCATCCTCTCTTCTTAATCCGCTTTTCCCCCTCTGACTTTCAAAGTTGTCATTTTATTCTTAATTTCCTTTCTTCAGTTAAAAATCTGGCACTAGCACAGGGTGAGGCGGTGGCTCTAAGTACACAGGAAGCATTGCGCCGCCCTTTGTTTACGGAAGCAGTGAGCGCTACTCACGGCCTTCAATGAATCGGGTTGTGATGGACCAGAAAGGAAGGAGTGGTTGGTTATGCGTGACCAGCAAGGTTTTAAGCCTTGTATAACTGGTTCAAAGACTAAAGGAAGTCTATATGGAAAAGAAGGTAAATCAGCAGCTCGGCCGTGTGTTTGCCAAGGGTGCGTTTCTCTTTTAAAGGCAGGTAGGTAGTGTGAGAAAGAAGCCATACTAAAAGCAAGACGAATATGAAGGACAGCTTGGAAAATGTTTTTTTTTCCCCAGACGTAACATTTGGGCATCTTAAGAAGCAACTTTTTCCAAACTCCAAGCAATAGCCATTGAGGGCCTGGTCCTCATCTCTATAGAGCCTGAGGTAGAGAGGGTCTTTCTCCTTATTTGTATTCTTCCAACAACCCTGTAGAGTAGGGTAAGCTGGGAGATAGTTTAGTTGCATCACAACACAATGCCAACAACCGCTTGTTGTGGTGGTGGTGGTGTCATTACAGTCGTGACCAACTCTTTGTGACCCCATGTCCAAGGAGTTTTCTTGGCAGGAATACTGGAGTGGTTTGCCAGTCCCTACTCCAGGTGCCTACAGCACCTGGTGGTCTCCCATCCAAGTACTAACCAGGGCTGACCCTGCTTGGCTTCCGAAATCAGGCAAGATCAGATGTGCTTAGGCCATCTATATTTCTTAAAGCGCTTTCAAAGCTGTTCTAGCTGACCAGAGAAATCAGTGGTTTAGGGATCTGGCTTGGGAGCCAGAAGTATTCAGAGTTCAATTCCCCATTGTATATCCTGGGAGAAGAGCCAACCTGGGTGGCCTTGGGCAAGCTGCACCGCCCCAGGGCTTCCAGACCTAGAAGAAGGGAATGGGAAACCACTTCTGAGTCTTCTCTCCCTAGAAAAGACTCACTGTTAGTCAGAACTGACTAGATGGCACATGATTATAATTATTAAAAGCCGCTCAAAGTGCCCAAATGCCAAGAAACTGGAATGTGAAGAGCCTGAATGATGACAAGTAATTAAGCCTCTTTAACACAATATTAAGCATCTTATTTCATCATCATCACACAGCAGACAACTGCCCTGGATTTTGTATTAAAAATCACTAGTCGAAATTATTTATTATTATTATTATTATTATTATTATTATTATTATTATTATTATTATTATTATTATTATTATTATTATCAATCATCATCATCATCATCATCATCAACAACAACAACAACAACAACAACTTTCTGAGCTTCTCTATAAGTATTTCTGGAATGCAGGAAATGCTAGCTCCAGGGAAAAGATCTTATCCCATCTGTTGACTGTAATCTCAAACCCTTTTCTCTCTTCTGGATCCGAGTACTGTAATTTCCTGCTCCCCTCAGTCTAGGGGCTCCGCGCAGTCCCAGTTTTCCACAACCTGCCGGGTCGAGCAAAAGAGGGAGCGCCAAGAAGGACCCACAGATCTCTCCCCCACCCCCGGGCGCCATCCCAGGCATCTTGGCTCGGGAGCAAGCCCTGGCCTGACCCCCCCCCCCTTCCGCGAGCCTTGAGACTGAGGATCGCGCCCGGGCGAGAGCGATCCTATGGCGCTTTCTGGGTGGGTGGGGATGCGGGGTGAGGGTTGCGCAAGGCGCGCTCGCAGGTCCGTGTGGACCGCCCACCCGAGTCTTTCAGCCGCACAGCGGCGTTTTGCCCCCCCCCCCTCTCTCCAACGCAAAAAAAAGGACCCGGGGAGGCTTTTGCTGAGCACGGTGCCGCCTTCTGGAGAGCGCCAACCCAACCGCATCCCGGGGAGGCACGCGGGTGGCTTGTTTCCCTCCTGGCTGCACGACCTGGCACGGGACTGTTTGGGGTGGGGGTGGGGTGGGGTGAGACGAGGAAGTGCCTTGCACGGCCACATATCTAGGCTAATGCCTCCTCTCCCCTCCCTCCCTCCTCCTCCTTCTCCCTTTTCCCTGGCGACGCTTCCCATCTGCACTCACCCATCGCGGCACAAGCGCAGCAGCCGCCATCGGGGCGCCGCGGCACGAACCCCCCGCAGCATCCATGACACTCGGCCCCCCTGGGTACCGGGGAGGAGAGAGAGAGAGAGAGAGAGAGAGAGAGAATGTGCTGAGCTGAGGTAGGACGCGGGCGCCCCCCGATGGCGCAAAGAGGCACGAATGATTCGGGAGCTTCCTGGTTTTGGTTCGCTTCTTTAGAACATAAGAATATAAGAAGAGCCATGCTGGATCAGGCCAAAGGCCCATCTAATCCAGCTTCCTGTGTCTCACAGTGGCCCCACCAAATGTGTCCAGAAGCACAGGAGACTAGATATCTATTTCCTGATACCACTCCCCTGCATATGGCCCTTGAAGTACCCTGGTTTTAAGCCTGGAGATGACACATCTCCATCATGGTTTTTAACCTGTGATGGACTTTTCCTCCAGGAAATCTGTCCAATCCCCTTTGGAAGGCATCCAGGCCAGATGGCATCACCAACTCCTGTGGCAGGGAGTTCCACAGACTAACAACACGCTGGGTGAAAAAAAAATATTTTCTTTTGTCTTTTCTTACTCTCCCAGCCCTCGATTTGAGTGTATGTCCCCTAGTCCTGGTATTCTGTGAGAGGGAGAAGAGCGTCCTTCTATCCACTTGACTCATGCCCTTTATTACAGGTATTTTGTATGTTTCAATCTTATCCCCCCCCCCAGGCGCCTTTTTTCCAGACTAAAGAGCCCCAAATGTTTTAGCCTTTCCTCATAAAGGAGGTGCCCCAGCCCAGTAATCATTTTAGTCGCTCTCCCCTGCACCTTTTCCAGTTCCACTATGTCTTTTTTGAGACGTGGTGACCAGAATTGTACACAATACTCCAGGTGCGGCCTTACTTACTTTCTTTTTTAAGGGAGGGGCACGGAACTGAATGGGGGGACCTCGATCCAGAAGTAACGTTGGGAACATTCCTTGGAAACTTGGAACAAATTCAACCCAGAAGAAATGGGGAACGTTCCTTTTTCTTTTCGTTTATTTCTTTCTTTTTGGGGTGGGTGGGTGGCGTGTTCCCCAGCAGGATGGTGTAGCCAGGGAACTCCTGTCCTAAAATAGCAAATAGAATAGAATAGAATAGAACAGAACAGAATATAATAGAATAAAAAAATCCTCCTGTACCCACTCAGAATTTTTTTTCCATCTTTGCTATGGTAAGAATGTGCTATGCAAATTAACGGAATGACAAGAAGGAAACAAACAGAACGGGTTACCTAACAAAGGCGGGAGAAGCTTCTGTGCGAATTCTACTCAGTTCGGTGGCTTCTTTTGAAGCTTCCAGGGCAGGTCTTGTTTCTCAAGTCAACACAAACCTCAGTTCTAAAAAACTTCCTGATCAGGTTTCCGAATGACACCTCTGCGCTGTGAAGATTCTGACCCTTCCGGATTGGAGGCTTTCCCCTTGATAAACATAACCGTGAGTAGTTTTAAAAGAAATGTGATCTGGAGCTTTAGTCGTGGGAGAGCAGGAATGCCAAGGCCAGGGGGGAAAAAACAGGTTCACAGATATAGAATGTGTGTGTGTGTGTGTGTATCCTGGCAGCAGTATGCATGAAAAGGCTCTGGAAGTCTCAGCCGACCACAAACCAAGTGTGAGTCCAGAGCGTGACGCTGCAGCAAAAAGGTCTAACACAATCCCGCAGTGCATCAACACAAATATGGCATCCATCCAGAGCAAGGGCAATCACGGTGCCCTCTGTTGTGTTTCGTTTGACCTCACCAGGAGCCTAGCGTCCAGTTCCGGGCACCACAGTTTAAGACTGATGTTGACCAGCTGTAATACATCCTGTGAAGGGCAACTGAGATGGTATATATAGGGTTTGCAGACCCTCCCCTTTGAGGAATAGTTGGAGAAACTGAGCATGTTCAGCCTGGAGAAGAGAAGATCACAGGGGGATGTGACAGCTGTCTGTAACTCTTTGGGGGAAGATCGGAACACACTTGCTTTCTGCCGCTCTGGAGAGTAATGGGTTCAAATTACAAGAAAGAGATTAGGAAGAATTTCTGGCAATGAAGGGGGTTTCTAAACACAAGTTAGGTGGCCATCTGTCAGGGTTAAGCTCCAGCTTTCCTGCACCGGCAAAGGGTCTGTTATTCTGTGGAAGTTCAGGCCATCTTGATTTCAGTAGGAGAGTGTTTGGTTATCCATCTCTGTTCTAGCGGTGTTTTCATTGGAGGTTCCTATTTTCTGGGAATCTTTGCTGCCACAATATTCGTCGTTCGTCGTCCTCATGAAAAATGCAGTTGCAACTACAAGTAAAAATATAAATGTAAATGTAAGGGTAGAAGCTTGAGCATGACTACATATAGAAATGTAAATACAAGGGAAATGAAATTCGTAGGCATCGTGGGCTCCCATCAAAATGGATCGAATAGAAGTCAAGGTTTCTTAAGTCATTACTAAATGTAATAGCTCTATACTGCAGCTGTTATTTCCACTACTACAAAGCCCATCTTTCACCACAAGGCTGTAAGGTAAAAACTGTCCATGTTCCCCAAATTCCCTTCTCTTACCTATGTATTTAATATTCTCCTACTCTATCATTCTGAAATGATCCCTTAGTCATCACCTCCACCTCTCTCTTCGCCCTCCCCTACTCATCATCCTCACCCAGATCTTGTGTCTGCTTTCTGTCTCTTGGGAAGTTTTTACAACAGAGACCCGAAAACAACACAAGACCAAGCTTGGCCTTTAAATGCACCCACACACCAAAGAGCCAATAAATGTTCAGTACGAAACTTACATTTCATTCAAAGTTTCATTCTCTCGCCGTACACCTGAAGAAGTGGATTTTATCCACGAAAGCTTACATTAAAACATAAGAGCTGGTTTTTAAGGAGCCACATGTTTTTGTCCTTTGCTCGGGTTTCTTTGGATTTTGCCCCTAAGGATAGAGAATATCTCTTACCCATCTTTCTGTTTCATTTTTGCCAGACAATTTTCTACAAACGCCTTCTGAGCTTCTGAGCTTTCGCGACGTAGGTGTTCATTTCTCACCAACCACTTCCACCAGTTGCTAGCTCTTTCTCTCTCCAAAGAATGAGTCTAGAATCCCTGGAAGGGAATTATTTCTATACATATATATGGTATTAAGGAGGGGCCCGCCCCTCCTGTTCATCTCCCTCCTGGGGTGGGGTGGAGCCAAAATCTTGTTTCCACAGAAGGACAAGAAAGAAGGCGTGTGAAGGAGGGTTGCCCGGCGCTGTCCATTCAGCACCATGGAGCGGCATAGATACTCCGGCTATCTGGCGGATGATGAGAGCCTCAGGGGAGCCCAGGTAAGAAAGGCCATAAGTTAATGGAGGGGGGGGGAGGCTGGAGCGTGGTTGTCTGTAGCCATCTGTTCCCAGGGACTGCTGAGGGTGCCATATAGAAGTCAGTCATTCTTCCAAAAGAGCTGCCTCTAAAGAAAACCAGATTATTCAGTACATGATGTCCTCCAGTGTAACCTGGAAAGAGGCCTCAGGCCAGGCCAAGTCTGGGGTCTCCGCCCAGCCTCCGTGAGCAGCTGGCAAGGTCCCTTGGTCTTGGGAGGGTTCATGCTTGGCAGGTGATTGTACTTAATGGGTGGTTTTTAATTTCCTACAATAAGAGTGGGAGCGCCTTATACAGGCCAGCTATGAGATGGCAAAGCAGTTCCTCAAACAACGCCTTTTGGAGGTAGAGAGACATCGTGATTTGGGGGCTACCTCTAATAACATATCAATTGATCCAGGTTTGATCCCCTTCACACCTTCTCATTTAAGAAAGAATCAATGCAAAGCTTTTGCATTTGCTCGAATGAATGCTCTGCCATCAGCATTACAAGAGGGAAAGTTCCAAAAGATTCCCTGTTCTCATCTTAAGTGTCTCTGCAGGACAGATAGAATTGAAACATTGGCACATGTATTCCTGCACTGCCCCTTATAAGATGGAATTAGGGAAATACTCATTGCTCCTTATTTAAAATGATTCCCCGGATGGCTAGAAGCATTTTATGCCCACCTCCTGTTGTCAGGGCGAAATATATACATTCTAGAATGTCCTACCTCAAGCATGCTGTCTAATGTAGCTAAATTCTGTGTGGCAGCAATTATAATTCGTGTTCAGAAGGTATCAACAATTGCTCAAGCACCCACAATTTAGGCTGGCTCAATTTATATGGTATTCCCCCTCCCGCATTCTTCCTTGTTTTGCTTGTACTATTTTATATACTCTATGTGTATTATGGATTTGGTCATTGAGTATTGAGTATTCATTCATTCATTCATTCATTCATTCATTCATTCATTCACAAGGCCATTGGAGCAAAGGGGGTGGTAATTGGACATAATAGCTACCGGGTTAGATTGCCCTGGCCAAGGGACAGAAATCTGGAACTTGGAAGTCCAGCAATAACCGGCAGACTTAACCCCTATGATTGTTGCTTTAACATGTTCTTGTCCAGCCAGAGGTGTGCCAATTCCTGTCTTTGGATTACGGCTCCCAGCATTTCCCAGAACAGGTATACCAAACTAAGGCATTAAGAGCAATAAGCTTTGCAAAAGACCTGCTCTGTGTTAGTGAAAACACACAGATCGATTGAGATAGCTGTGTTTGTGGCACCTCACTAAAAGGAGCCTCAGGGGTTTAAAAAAGGATTCAATGTATTACGCTCATGATGCTGCAACCCTGCTTTGTTCCATTTTACAGATGGGGTACCTCAGTGGCAGCCACAGAAGAGGCTTTGATACCTGGAGACGTACCCCGAGACCCCCTTCGCGCTGCCAGTTCCGGCGTCCAGATGCAGCCACCTCCAGCTCTACGTCACCCACATTCCCTTCCATGAACCGAGGCAAGCGGAAGCACCGCAGAAGTGCCACCGGCAGCACCAGGGAGAGCAGCCACCTGGCGAGTGAGTTTTCAGAGTTTGTGGACTTCCTGGCCGATGAGGATGTCCTGGAGAGCCTTCAGGGCATCGTGGAGGATGCGGTCCAGAAGCTACGGAACATGACGACAGAGGACGGGGAGCCGGTCTTCGACATCCAAGACGATTCGGCGTCAAGCACAGGCAGCACCTCGTGGTCCTTTTCGTACAGCTCCACCCAATCCCGGTCGAAATATTCCACCACGGCCACCCCGTCCAGTTCCGAAGAGGAGAGGAGGAGATATTTGGCCAAGCGCAAAAGGCAGGCTCACCCAGAGGGCCGGACATGCCTCTTAGAGAAGTACGCTGCCAGGCTTCCCAAGCTGGGGAAGAAGACCAGGGACACAGTGTCCGGAGGATTTCACGCACAGGTAACTTCTAGGCCAGGTATGTCCAAAGTCAGGCCCGGGGGCCAAAGGTGGCTCGTTTTCAAATTTCGAGCGGCCCACAGCCAGTTCTTTCTGCTGGCTCAGCCTGTCATACATCCCCACCAGCTGGCCTCTCCCCATAGTGCAGGCATGTCCAAGCTTTGGCCCTCCAGATGTTTTGGACCACAACTTCCACAGTCCTTTGTCATTGGCAAGCTAAGCTTAGAATTCTGGGAGTTGTGGTCCAAAACATCAGGAGGCCGAAGTTTGGGCGTGCCTGCCATAGTGGATGGAGACGTCAGCTTACAGTTTTATGGTTCGGCTGCCCTCCCTCCCTGCCTCCGTCCACCCCCACCCCCCACCCCAGCCACCTACCCAGGCTACCTGCCCTGGCTTCATTGCTGCAGCATCCTCCCCACCTCCTTACATGCCCTGGAGGCTTGTCCAAAGTCCGGCCCAGGAACCATATGTGGCTGAATGGTCGCCCCCCCCACACACATTTTCACCTTGCCAGATCTGGCCCTTTTTGCAAAAAGTTTAGACACCCCTGTTCTAGGCCCCTTGGAAAGGATTGGGATGGTGTTGAGGTTGATTTGTCCTCATCCATATGATCCATTAGAGAAAATGCAATGTCCACACGTAAATCTGCATCGGAAGTTATCAACCAAAATTTGACTGCTGTGTCCACAGGGGAATCGATTCCAAGCCTCCCCGTGGATACTGGAAAATGTAGATTACTGCAAACTGTACTATAATAATGAAGGATCTATAGTAGGACCCCATTATCCATTGGGGATCACTTCCCATGGATAACAAAAATTGTGGGTAAGAGAGAATGCCAAAACTGCAAAAACTGCTGTTTTGTGACGGTAGCTTGCTTTATAGCTGCTGTTTTGCGATAGGAGCTTTTTTTTTTTTTACTGCTGCTGTTTGTGACAGTAGCTTGCGTTGTGGCTGCTGTTTGCAACAGTAGCTTGCTTTACAGGTGCTGTTTGTGGTAGTAACTTGCTATCCTCATGTCCTTTTCTTATTTCTTCCTCTGTTGTTCATTGTAGACCTTTTCCGAACGGTCGGGGGACAGTTACTTTTTCCGGCGCGAGCACTTCCATATTTGGGCCAAGCTGGCGGAGTCATTTGAGCAGTTCCAGCCCCCCAAGAAGGATTATTTTGCCAAATTCAGGAAAGAGGTCCCGTCGCAGTCTTTTTCGGTCGAATCCCTCCAAAAGGAAATCACCAGTGTTTTGAAACGGCCGACCCCCAGCAGCATCCCCTTGTATTACCCCGGGCAGCAGCCCTTCGACGCGCTGGATTTCTTGGAGGAGAACAAAATCCTGGCTGCCCTTCAGGGCATCATCAACGAAGCGGTTCTCCAAGTGCTGGAGATGAGAGGGGTGGACGGGACACCAATCCTCGACCTCTTTGACGAGGAAGGCCACTCCAGGATGCTGTGGGAGTCTTCCATGATGGGCAGTGAGGAAGAAGAAGATGAAGATGAAGATGATGAAGATGAAGATGAAGGAGACGAAGAAGGAGGCGACGAAGGAGAAGGAGAAGAAGGCGAGGAAAGTTCCGGAAGCGGAGAAGAGACGTCAGAAGAAGACGATTCCAAATCGGGAGGCAGTAAGTCATCAGGCAAGAAGAAGAAGAAGAAAAAGAAGAAGCAGCAGCAGAAAGCCAAAAAGAAGAAGAAAGGCAAGGCAGAATCGCCAGCCGGTGATGAGAAGACCAAAGGGAAATACACCCCGCCGCCACTGCCCAAAACCAAGGGGAAGTCTCTAGCGGTGGACGAATCTCAGCGCAAGGCCAAATACGTCCCTCCTCCGCTCCCAAAAACAAAACCAAGGGGGGCTCCCGAGGAACCCGTAGCCAAGCCAAAATACACCCCGCCCCCACTTCCTAAACCGAAACCAAAGAAACCGGAGTCTGTCCAAGGGGAAGCCGAGGCACCAAAACAGGTACAGTAAACCCCCACCTATTGCAAGGGTTAGGGACCCCACCCGCAATAATTGAAAATCCACAATATGCAGATGCTGGGTCAGGTCGGGACTGAGCGGGCTCTCTGGGGGATCCTGTCCTTACGCCAGGCATGGTGCTGTCCCAAACTGGCGTGCAAGGAGCTTTCCATTCCCCCAGAGGCCCCAAAAAGTGCTTTCTAGTGATCTGGAGGTCACGTCTGGTTTACAGGTGTGTTTCAACCGCATTGTATTTTGTAGTTTTAATAATTTTATTGTTTTATAGTTCTTAATACATTGTTGCATGCCTCCCAGAGACCTCTTGGTAGTGGGGGCGGCTAAAACTTTTTGTAAATAAATAAATAAATAAATAAATAAATAAATAAATAAATAAATAAAAAGCAGAACAAATAAAAATGTGTACAAAAGCAAGGTTAGCAGAAACCTTGATAAGACCACTTTAAAAAAATGTCTAGCACGTAACTCTAGCCCAGTGGTTGTCAACCTGCGGGTCCCCAGATGTTCCTGGACTGCAACTCCCAGCACTCTTCATCACTAGCTGAACTGGCCAGGATTTCTGGGGATTGCAGTCCAGGTACATCTGGGGACCCCCAGATTGAGAACCACTGCACCAACGAGGCTCTTGGGTATGGTTGAGCAGCTCTTTCTAACCCATCCTCCTCTGTTTCTGCTTCTCACAGGTAATGCTTACGAAGCATATAATTACTCCCAAAGACATCAAACGGGCTCGCCTGCAGGCCCGGCCCCTTCCCAAGCAATCCATCATCGACTTCTTGATCGAGAACGCCGCCAAGCTGATCTTGTACAAGTACAACTACGAAACCCTCCTTTCCGAGAAGCTGGGCTTCATCTCGGTGCCTGTGACGAAGACGCTGCTGGAGATCATGTTTGGCTACAAGAAGATCCGCGGCAGCGGCATACGGCTCTCCTCTCAAATCGACTGGTCGAAAGTCTACGACGAGATCTACGCACCGCGGCCGCCCAAGCCCAAGACCCCGAAACTCAAAGCAGGGAGCAAGAAGAAAGCCAAAGCCAAGAAGCAACGGGGCCAGGAGACCAAGGCGAAGAAAGCGGAGGAGAAGAGAAGTGTCCTCCTCAAAGCCAACATTCCCAAAGGCAAAGTGGTGGTGATCAAGGCCCCCGTTGACCAAGAGGTTGAGTCCGTCAAGGCAGACGTCAAATCCACGACCGAGGCTGAGGACGCCCAAGAGCCTGAGATCTTCGAGATCATTCCCCCACAGTTTCCAGAAGAAGGCGAGATGGAAGAGGCATCTGCTGATGAAGAATTTGAGGACTCTGTAGCCCAACCACCCCAGGCCACCCCAAAGGCGTCGGTGACTTCCACGGCCCTTAACAGCCCTCAGAGGTCACTGGTGTCCAAAGAGAGCCCGACGAAGCTGGCCGGTGCTCCAGTAGAGGCGGAAGTCTCCTCGCCCGCCTTGTCCCTCAAAAAGTCGCTCTCTTCTCGGAGAGCGAGCGGCCCCGGCGACAGCGACAGAGGGTCTCGGACTTTTTTGCCTGAGGTGGAGCCCGCAGGCCATCCCTCAGAAGAACTCCTGAGGAAAGCCTCGTCGTCCCGCAAAGCCAGCTGGGACGGGGACGGAAGCAAGACCGTGTTGCCCAAAATCTCCAATTGAACAGGTGTTAAGAACAATAAAGCATATAGATTTGTATAGCCTCGTGTGGTTGGTGGTTTATCTCAATCAGCGGTTCTCAACTTGTGGGTCCCCAGATGCTCCTGGACGGCAACTCCCAGAAAACCCTCCCGGCACAGCGAGTGGTGGAGGCTTACTGGGAGTTGCAGTCCAGGAACCTCTGGGGACCCACAGATTGAGAACCATTGATCTAAATGCTCTTCAGATAAGAGGCAAAAGCCAGGCACCAGCTGATTTCTCCTCCAACCTGGTTTGACCTGCTGTATTGTAAAATTGAGGATTTTGAAAATATGGTAGGGGTGGCGGTGAAAACTGTACTGAAAGAACAGGGAGTTGTGTGTGTGTGTGTGTGTGTGTGTGTGTGTTTGACCTCCCAGAAAGACACACAGATGCCCGCTAAAGCCCCATTATGATTGATTGGCTACGCTTAAGCTGTCTGTCCAAGACATCTGTTTTGCTCCATTGCGGGAAGAAACAGCGTGAGCCATTGTTATTCCGAACAGGAAGGCAGCAGCCCTTTCTGGTGAGACACAGCTGCATTGTGCGAAGTGTCAGATGAGCACTAGATTGCTTCCTTTCTCTTTGATTTTTTATAGTTCTGTTTGGTTGATGCCTGGTCACGGACAGTCTTTTCACTTAGGAAACCAGACCGCACTTTCCGGGGAACAGGGAAAGCAAGCCGGCACTAGACAGACCCTTGGAGACTTACCATTGGTCCCTGTCCCCTTCCCATCTCTTTTAGAAGACACACTCTGAACATGTTCAGATAATTTTATTTCCAGCAGCTGAAAGGCTTGGGAAAAATTTTTTTTAAAATTCTTCATTGCCTTTGATCTGCTAGGGGTGAACGAAAAAGCAGTAATAAGATGATGTGACCTGCAAGTTTGAAAGGTCACTTGTTCCTAAAGCGGGTGGCAAATTGAGGGCACATGATGAAAATACCAATAATAAATCTAGATCATTTTAAAAGAACATATTGCCAGAGCTATAAGCCCTATGAGTTACAAGATATAAACATATTTCAGTAATTTTTGTGAACCAGCGACGTTACTAATCTAAAGAGTGGCATTATATCTGTAGGAACCTATGCAAGAAAAAAGGTGACGAGGTGCCTTATAGATAGGATTGGCAAAGGTGAATGGTTTAAATTGTCACTATTTCAAGGAGGACACTTTTGCGAACAAAGGAGAGAAAATAACATGGACAGAAAGCTGCTTTCTACAAAGAACCCTTTCCCACAAGAACAACACAATTCTGCAGCACCCTTGAAACCAATAATCATTATCTCAACGATAGGCATAACTTGGCACTTGGGAATGCTGTTCTGGGGACTACAACCCCCAGAATCCCCAGGCAGTGTGGCCATAAGCCAAGATGACCCAGGAATTCTGAGAGCTGTAATCCAAAGACCTTTTTTTAAAAGTATGTCTATAATGTATTAGCTTTTAAGGTTTCACAGCATATGCTGTGTTTTCCGCAACACATTAGCTCAGCACTAAAACAGCACGGAGATCAAACCTATCCATCCTGAAAGAAATCAACCCTGAATGTTCACTGGAAGGACAGATTTGAGGCTCCAGTACTTTGGCCACCTCATGAGGAGAGAGGAGTCATTGGAAAACTCCCTGATGTTGGGAAAGATTGGAGGTGAAAGGAAAAGGGGACGGCAGAGAATGAGATGGTTGGACGGCATCATAGATGCAACCAACATGGATTTGACCAAACTCCTGGAGGCACTGGAAGACAGGAGGGCCTGGCTGCTCTGGTTCATGGGGTCACGAAGAGTCTGACACGAATTTAGCAAAGTGCTCTGCTTATATACCACCCCATAGCACTTCAAGTACTTTCTGGGTGGTTTACAATTTAATTATGGAGGCTACACATTGCTCCCTCCCCAAGCAAGTTGGGTGCTCATTTTACCGACCTTGGAAGGATGGAAGGCTAAGTCAGCCATGAGGCAGCTAACTGGGGTTGTGAACCCCAGGTCATGAGCAGTTTTAGCTGCATTACAGGCATTTAACTACCGTGCCATGAGGCTCCTTAACTGACTGAACAACAAACCTACTTAACGACTGAGCAACAAAAAAGACCCAAGGAACACTTCAATGGCAAGTGGCAAAAGTCCTATGAGAGGCAGGCGGGTCTCGAACCCGTGAACCTAAAGCCTTCCTCTTCCAGCCCACTAGCGAGAGGCCCCTCCCTCCCTCCCTCTTCCCCCTCTCCACCCTCCCGTGCGTCAGGGCGACGTCATCCGCCCAGCAGCAGGAGAGGCGAGGCGAGGAGGGGGAGGGAGGGCGCGTGCCGCCACGCCGCGGCGCCCGATTGGCCGCTTGCCCGTTGCCCGCCGGGCCAATGAGCGGCTCTTTCGTTGCCCAGCCGGCCGGAGGGGGCGGAGCGCATGGGCGGTGCTGGCAGCCGCTGATTGGCTCCCGCCTCGCGCCGGTGCCGGAAACGCTTTTCTGAGGGGAACCGTTGTTGGCCGGCGCCGCCGCCATTGCCGCCGCCGCCGGCTCCGCGGTGGGTGGCTGAGGGGGAGAGCGGAGCCATGCGGCCGGGCGGCGCTTCCTTACCCCGGGCTTTGCCTCGCTGGTGGCCCTGGCGGCGGCCGCCGCTGCTTCTCCTTCTTCTTCCTTTGCTGCTGCTTCTCCTGAGCGGCCCGTGCCGCGCGAAAGCCACGGAGGCGGGCGCTGTCACTTGCGGCTCGGTGCTGAAGCTGCTCAACACCCGCCACAACGTCCGGCTCCACTCGCACGAGGTCAAATACGGATCCGGTAAGGAGGACGGAGGAGAAGGAGGACGGAGGGGCCCGGGACCCGCGAGCGAGGGAGGGAGGGGAGGAGAAAGAAAGAAAGAAAGAAAGAATGCCTGACGTTCCCCCCGCCACCACCCACCCACTCAGTTCCTTCCCTCAGAAATTGCTGAAGGGGAAAAACATGGCGCGGCCGAAAAGGACACCCGAGTCTTAACGGTCGCTTTATACGCCTGAGAGCTTGGGGTGGGGGTGGGGGGCAGAGGAAGAGTTGGGGGGGGGGGAGGGCGAGAAATGGACGAGTAGGGTCCAAAAGGTGGCAAAAGCTGCCTAGCCTGGTTCTTCGTGTCATGCCCGCGCCTTTAACGAACTGGTTTTAAATTACCCTGAATCTGAATCTATCTACCTACCTACCTACCTAAAGGGTCTGAATCTATCTATCTATCTATTTACGTAGTAGATTCTTTGAATAAGTCGATTAGACCATTTCAAAGCCACAAGATTAAAACAACAAAAAACAGGCAGCAATTCTGAGGAAACAGGTGGTTAGTAAGGGTGTGATCTAGTTGGATCAAGATATATACTAAATGTGAATATATCCCTTGTAGCTCTTGAGCAAGAACTATGTGATATTATCGTTTTAATGCATTGTATTTGTATATTTATTAGTATTTGGATGTGCGTGTTTTTTGTTGTTTTAATCTTGTGGCTTTGAAATGGTCTAATCGACTTATTCAATAAAGAATCTACTGTCCCATCTATTTATGTATTTATGAGTATTTTTAGCCCGCCTTTCTCCTGGGAAAAGGACCCAAGGTGCTTACAGTAAGGAGGGACCATATACTGTACAGTCCAGTACACTTAAGACATGCTGTATTCAGTTTGAGAGCAGGAAATCAAGGGGGGTTCTTTACAGCATTAAAAGGAGAAGTTAAAATTAACCGTTGATAACATAGTGTCAATGCAGTCACAACCTGTGGGTCCTCGTGCGTCATCAAGGAGAGATGTAAAAACGTTATAAGTAGTTATAAACACAAAGTCTATGTGATCATGTATGGTAGATTCATATAAAAGACAAATTTCTTGTTCTCAAATACTTGAATTGTACTGGAGTGTATATTATCCCTCATTACTGTAAGCCGCCTTGGGTCCTTTTCCAAGGAGAAAGGCAGGGTAAAAATAATCCAAAATAAAATAAATAAATAATATGTAGTCCATCATTCAGGGAAAGCTTGCCTGAAGAGAAAGGTCTTTGCCTCGTTCCGGAGAGATAGTAGAGATGAGGCAGTCCTGGCAAATTCTCCTTATGTCACAACTGTCAAGGAGTCCCTAACTTTAAGTGCTTGCTTCATGGTCTGCAACATGTTACAACAAAGCAGAGGGAACGGGTACATCCACAGGAGGCTCAAGTACAAATGAGAGTCAGGATCCCAAGATGCGCACAAATATTTCGCTTTAGATGCCAAAAATGTGGGCAAGTCTTTGGGGCCAAGTGCCAAGGCTAAGTCTGAGACTTTGGTACCAAGTCTGAGTCCCTGTTAAAATAAGCTCTCCCCCCCCATGGGGGTGGGTGGGTTCCAAGTTATGAGCAGAGGCCAAGTCATTGGGGGGGAAAGTTGAGACATCAGTGTGACACAAGTCCCACAATATGAGTCCCCATTCCTGTGACATGGTTCTGTTACCCACCCTGAGATCCAGTCCTGTAGAGTGAGCTGTGCGTGTTATGAATGAATGGAAAGTGGTGTTGATCCAGATTGATAAACCACCTCTTCACTAATTGAAGTTGTATAAAGTTAATATTCCCCTTCCAAAGAAAGCCATGTGTGTTACACACAGTAACACAGGGACAGGCACAGCCATATATTGCTGCTTTGAAAATGCACCGAACCTAACCTCGCCCCCACTGTTGCAGGGACTGCTCCTAAACTCAGAGGGAAGAGGAAGGTGGTGAATAAATTCCACTGTTTCTGGCCAGTGCTTTTTTGTCAGCAGGTAGACTGCTTGTGAACATGGAGACTCTAGGAATCATGTATTTGATGTCTAGTATTTTCTAAATAGCACGAGTACCTACTGGGTTATACCCTTAAGCCTATCTGATCCAGTGCCCTGTTTTTTGGTAGTGATTTCAATGACATGTTTTGTGGGAAGTCACCAATATACATCAAAAGAACCATGGACATCTTGTCCCTTCCCCAACAGGTGCTGAACAACCAAGTTGATTTTTAGCTATTGCGAGTAGCTATGCATCAGCACTGTAAGTGGATCTAATCTTTCCATGTAAAAGACCTTAATTTCTTTAATCCGTTATCATGATTCCTATATTGCCAGGCCAGGTGTATGAGGTTAACTCTCCACGAGCAGGACCGCTAAAAAAGCAGCCTGGTTATTATCATCCCATATTTTGAGGTAGACTACTTATATTTATATTTATAAATGTATATGTTCTTTTCCAGCACTGACTTCCAGCTCTCTTTTATTTGTTTTGCAAAATTTGGAGCCCCTGGACCAGTCAATGTTATCCATCTTTGGTGTAAATGCTACTCAACTAGACACATGGGAGGTGTTTCAGTGAGAGGAATTTCCCTTTACAAAGTGAGGAATGTTCTCAAAAAAGAAAGAACACAGAAGTGCTGCAGCCTCATTTGTAACAGTTTCAAAGCAAGCTCTGTTTCTTGTTACTGTATTATTTTATTTTTTAAATAGGAAGTGGACAGCAGTCAGTGACTGGAGTTGAAGCATCAGATGATGCTAATAGTTACTGGCGGATCAGAGGCAAAACGGATGGGTCCTGCCAGCGGGGAATGCCAATAAAGTGTGGGCAAACATTACGCCTTACCCACGTTAATACAGGGAAAAACCTACACACCCACCACTTCTCGTCACCACTCTCCAATAACCAGGTAAAATGAGTCTCGTTTTCATACTTTGTATTCCAGTTATTTCATAGCAAATATAGACAAATGTAAATTTAGTTGACTGCTACATTGAATTAGAGCACCCTTTCCCAACGGAAGCTTTTCAGATGTGCTCAAGTACATCTCCCAAATTACCTGTTGGTCGTGGTTGTTGCATCTGGATCATGATAATCCCTTTCCCCAGAAGCCTGGTCTGTCACATTATTTTCCGATGTTGGTTGACCAAGAAAATACCTGAAGTGTAGTTAAAGATACTTTCTTTGTGGGTTGCTGAGAAAGGGATGCTTCCTCAAAATTTGGCACCCCCAGGCAAAGGTTTGCTTGTCTTGTCCTATTTGTGGCTCTGTGTACATTTAACACTCCTAGGAATGCCTCTGTGGTGGTCTGCCCTTGTCTGCGCAATGTAGACATTGGTTTTAAGATGTAGAACACAATACCAGCCTTATCTAACATTTCAGTTTGTAAACCATTTCCTATCAATAACCCCTGTTATAGGTAGATCTCCAGGTAAAGAGCTTTATCTAAGCCTGGTTACTCTGAGTTACTCACAAACCTAAGACCATTTTTATAAGGTGGTGTCTAACGTTTGTATTCTTAAAAAGACTAGGTTATTGGTATAACTCTCAATTATATTAAAGTGAATACTCCTTATTTTATATTACACCCAACATTAGCCTTTTCCTGGCTTGATGTCTCTGTATATGCGTGTGTGTATTGAAATCTCTCCTTCCTTCTCCCCTTTTCTCTGTGTCTAATAGGAAGTAAGTGCCTTTGGCGATGATGGAGAAGGAGATGACTTAGATGTTTGGACAGTGCAGTGCAGTGGGATGTACTGGGAACGGGATGATGCAGTACGCTTCAAACACATAGGAACAGACGTATTCCTTTCCATAACTGGCGAACAGTATGGTCACCCGATCAGGGGACAACGAGAAGTCCATGGCATGCATTCTCCTAATCATCACAACTACTGGAAGGCGATGGAAGGCATTTTCATTAAACCCAGCATAGACTCTACAAAGCATGATGAGCTCTAGACTTCTGAAGGAGTTGTCATGTAGCATCTCTCTTCCAAAGTGGATGAGCCGGTCCTCTTTCTGTAAATACCATCAAGAATCACCAACACTTCAAAGGCATCGAGATAAGTTTGGAGGCTATGTGGTCTTCATTAGCTGCAAACCAAGTGAATCCAGAGTGACACGAATGGCCGGAGTTAAGCTGGCTTCCCTCCATTTTCAGAAGCCATGTCCTTTTTTATCTCACACTTTTCTTCTCTTTTCCATGATGCAGAAATGGTAAATTGCAGTGTGAACAATCTAGTCCAAAGTGCAATAAAACTAAAATTTTTATAATTCTTTCTGAATGTTTGAGTAAATGTATGGAAAATGTGGGCTTTGAAACCTTATTTTTAAAGCATCACAGTGGGATGTTTCCCCTTTAGCGTAAGTCTAGAATATCTGGTTTTGTAGATGGACTGTTTTCTATTCTTGCTTAAAATATCCATAGTTCTGTTGCTTTACTTTACGTCTGCTGCATGTACTTATTTGGTGTTACTATGTGGTTTAATTTTTTTTAAAATAAAGCCAGTTTTAAATGTGATATTTCTGTGAGGGAGAGATGTGCTACATTCAAGAGAAACTGAAGGAACAAATCACATACTGATCATTGTACACTTCTTTGTATAGCTTAGGGCTGATTTGCTTATTAGTTTCCCAACTAGACCTCATCCTAATTCTTATACTAAACATCTTAAACAATGTATCTGCTGTCATTGCACTCTCAGTCTGGGGCCAGATCCTGAAGAGTGCCTGTAATACAAACATATAAATTGTTTTCTAAAAGATTTGGCTTGTCATCGTTTCATGCTGCAATATAACTAAAATAACCAAACCAGGTTCAATTCACTTGGGATTTCATTGGGCCTCCTCAAAGTATAATGAAGTTTGGCTCCGGCCATTTATAAACCGAAAAGGGCTTACGCTTCAAAGAGACGTTTCTTTTTCCTCCATACACTTCCTCCCTCTTAATCTGTTCCCACCCACCCCATGACAGAACCTTAAATTGTAAGCAATACCTGAAATTTTTACTTTGACCATTAGAAATACAGGGCCTACTCAACAGCTGGGCTGCAGAGGTCTTTACAACAGCAGTGGCATCTTCCTGGTTTCCAGTTGACAGGGTTGACTTGTTTGCCGTGGGGTTTTTTTGGTCAGGTTCTTGCTGGCAACGGCAGAATTAGCCAGCAAATTCTATCAGGCGTAAAGCTTTATAGGAGTCTCCAAGTGATGCTCTTTTAAAATACTCTACTTCATATTGCCCTACACTGTTAAGAAAGAATGCCAGATGGGTCTCTCCTCTCTTCCTGATCTGTAATGACAACACTAGCTCTTCAGCCACCCCACAAGAAACTAACACAAAAAAACCAACCCAACAAGAGTTCCACATCTGTAGATGGTCTACTAATCTCTTGTAGCCTAAAACATTTATGGCAAGAAGGCATGCTTTCCTTTCCTTGAGCTATGTCTGAGACCCCGTTTTTAAATGTTAGGGCACCATCACTTTGTAAATTTACAAGCAGTATGGGATTTGGGAAAACTCACAAACTGGTTATGGTACAGATTAAAGAGATCCCAAACTACAGCAGAAAGGTAGACAGCACAAGAGGGCCTTGCTTCTGCATTGTCCCAGCATTGTTTCGCCATGTAGACATAGCACCATTTGGGACTTCCAAGTCACCCCAAGCTGTGTAATGGCATCACAGCTTCCTCTCTTCATTCCTGTATGAAACAAATGCATTTTTATAATCTGTATTGACCTTCAGCTGTACGTAGGTAAACTTATGATCCAGCTGAAGGGTTACCCATGCCACCCCTCAATGAGTTTCCATGATTAAGTGGAGATTTGAACCCCTATCTCCTGGGTACTAATCTAAAACTGCCCATTACATTACACTGGCTCTTTGCAATTACACTCCTTCCAATCATCGTAGCATGGCATCAAGCTAAGTTTTGTCTTGTGGTGACTTGTTCAGGGTTTTCTAGGTTGAATACCCATAGAATGCACCCTTCACTTCTGTGGGTGTCCTGAGACTGTGCGGGTTGCCCAAGGCTGCATTGGTTGGCTGTTTTCCCAAGAGGCACAGTCGGAAATCAAACCGGCAACCTGTTTCTGCGGCCAGATACCTCAACCACTGAGCAACCCAGCCAGGGCAAGCGGGGCCTCCGAGAGCTGTTCTGTGCTGTTCCTCAACTGGCCTCTAGTGGGCACTGCTCCATTTCTTTTCTTCCTGCGTTGCACGGGTGCTTGGACATGAATCGTCAGCGGTGAAAAGCTTGGTTGTATTATTCTATGCAGGGCATTCACAAGAATTTTTTTAATTTATATTTATTTATTTATTTATTTTTATACCGCCTCTCTTCCCGAAAGAACTCTGAACGGGTAACAAAAGGGATAAGAAAGATCCCATTACATCAATCACTGCAGAAAATAAAAATAAAAAGATAAAGAATTAAAAAAACAGAACAAAAGAATACAGAGTCTTGAGCAAGACGGCGGCTCAGAAGAAGGCAGGGGAAAAAACATAATTAAATGCAGATCTTAATACAAAATTGAAAATGCCTAGACTCATGTTGCAGAACCTTTGACACGGGTGCCAAAGGTAGCACTCGGAGCCTTTTCTGTGGGAACCCGACATCGCCCCTTCACAGCCACTGTATTCAGGTTAAATTGCTGTATTGGCACTTTGTGAAAAATTAGTGGGTTTTCAATCGCAGTTTCAGCACTCGGGTCTCTAAAAGGTTCGCCATCACTGCTGTAGTCACTCGGCAGCTGCTAAGAGCTGTGGCCAAACACAGCGGCTTGAAAGAGAAATTCAAAATGTTGGGAGGTTGCCTTTCAAACCAGGCATCAGGCCTCTCTGATTTCCGCCTTTCCCTAGAAGCTCACCCCAACCAAAACGAGACGCCAGCAGCCAACACCCAGTGCAATCTGGTTTGCTGAGAGGTCGTTTCATTTGATGCCTCTGCCAGAGCAGATACATTGGATGAGTGAGGCGGTAATTGTGGAAACATATCCTTGGAAGTCCGGCCCGTGGAATTCCTTGAAGGCTTGTTGGTCAACACACACAGGAACGGCCTGCCTGCGATTAGGGATTTTAACTGTGCCTGTTTAATATGTGTGTGTGTTATGTCATTTCAGTCGTGACCGACACGTTGTGACCCCATGTCCATGGAGTTTTCTTGGCAGGAATACTGGAGTAGCTTGCCAGTTCCTACTCCAGGCACCTACAGCACCTGATATTCCCTGGTGGTCGCCCATCCAAGTACTAACCAGGGCCGACCCTGCTTAGCTTCCGAAATCAGGCGAGATCGAATGTGCTTAGGGCATCTAGGCAGCTCCGCCTGTTTAATATACACACTCACAATGGTTCTCAACACAAGGGGTTGGTCTTTTGGCTTCCAACTTACAGATGCCACATGATTTTTCAGGTGTTCAAGAAATGAGGGTCTTCCAGTGCGTTCATATGACCAAGCAAGTCTTTAACCCCATGATTTTTAGGGTCTTAGTCTTTCACCATCCCCTGCACCACACTGGCTGTTGGCTCTCGACAAGTACAGTGTATCTAAAATGGTCATATTGATGTGATCTTAAAAATCAACAGACCATTTCAAGAACTGATACAATACTGTACTTTGTTATAAGCTAACCACCAACATTGCATGGCAACATTCAAAGGAGAATGTCACAACCCGTTTACCCAGCATTGCAACAATTCCTACAAAGTTTAACATTCTCAAAAAAGAGAGTGATAAGCATGTAACAGGTGGAACTTGGATGTTGAAATGCATAATTTAAAAAGCTGAAAAAGATAGCTATTAAATTTGACTTTATATACTCGTATGCTATTTTACCTGGATCATACACAAAGCTCTAGATAAAAGTTCATCAACTTGGTTAAACTTAAAAGTTAAAGTAGTAACCTTGAGAAATTGCTTTGCAATTTGTCTTTTAAGAAAGCAGGAGGACAATTTATTAAACTGTATACTTTTAAAAGCTCATTAAGAAACTCAGCATTTTAGTATTTTTGCATCTTAAAGTTAATTGGTTTCTGGGTTTTGGTTTTTAGTCTCTGCAAGTCTTGTTCAGAAATTCTCATCAAAATGTAAGATGCCTGGTAAGAAGTACTTTGAAGATCTCATGTCATATTAAATTATTGCAATTATTTCAGCCTATTCTACTGCTACCCTTTAGGTGTAGGAAGAACTAACGAGTTACTTCACGGATATTGGCGGTTCTTCCACCACCTGTGGTTGTGGTTCTGTATCACTCCATAATGCTTACAGCACTTTCTGGATGGTTTACAACATAATTATGCCAACAATTTGGACCCTAGGAATCTGGGTGCTCATTTTACCAACCTTCGAAGGATGGAAGGCTGAGTCAACTTTGAGCCAGTTAGCAGAACCTATAAGGATCAAACTCAGGTCATGAGCAGAGGTTTTGATTGTCATACTGCAGTTCAACCATTACACCTTTGGGCTTATAGCGGGGTGCAGCAAAGCAAAAGCAAAGTGTTCTGCTTATATACCGCCCCATGCCACTTCAAGTAATCTCTGGGTGGGTTAGTTTTTAATTACAGTAATGCAGGCTACACATTCCCCCCCACCTCCCAGCAAGCTGGGTAATCATTTTACCCACTTCGGGAGGATGGAAGGCTGAGTCAACCCTGAGCCTGCGACCTGGGATTGAACCCCAGGTCGTGAGCATAGTTTTAGCTGCAGTACAGGCAATTAACCACTGCGCCACGAGGCCCCTTCTCGTCTCCCAATGCTTGCCAGCAGACGTCTTGGCCCACGGAGGGGGCTGCAGGGAGGCCCGATTACCCCCCACCGCTGTCATGCCCTTGATTAGCACTTCCTTTGTCGTGGCCCGCTGGGGGATATCCTCTTTTCCTTCTCCCTTGCTGAGCAAAAGCCACAGGGGGTTCAGCGCTGGCGGAATCAATGTCAGGATGTCAGTGCACAAAGTTAGCCATAGGGGCTTCCCGCTTGGAGACAGCCCATTAAAAATGGCCCCTTGAGCGAATGCCAGTACCCCGTTTCATCCACGTGTGGCAAAGGGAATGTGGAAGCATGCACTGACTCACTATGTGGTGGTGGTTTTTTGTGACATACTTGATTTGACTCCAAAGACCGCTCATGGGCAATACGAAGTGCGTGGCTCGCCGGAATCCTATATTTGAAGGTAGCAGAAGAGGAAGAGGAACGATTGGGATGGATTGACTCAGTAAAGGAAGCCACAACCTCAAGTTTACACAATTAAGCAGGACTGTTAATAATAGGATCTGCTGGAGGCTGCTCGTCCATAAGGTGGCCTAGAGGCACCTTGACAGTCAACTATTGGGCCCAGTAAACAGTATACCCCCCCCCCCAAATTAAAAATCCTGCATGTAACTCCGCTGCTTTATGTGTTCAGTCCCACCATGACAGAATGAGGCAGCTGCCTTGGGAAGCAGATTTTGGGAATGCTAGAATTTTGGAACAACAAGAAGGCCCGATTGCTGTGGTTTTAAAATCTAGGATGTCTCTCATTATTTTCCATGGATAAATTCTACTGTGGGTGGCAAGGGAGAAAGGGGAGGTGATTATTTGAAGCCAGGAGCCACATCTTGTCACCTTCCAGATGTTGCTGAGACCACTACAACCCATCATGCTCCCCCGCCCCCGTAAACATGGTGTTTTGCGACATCCAGTTGGAGCCCACTTAAACTAACAGAGCTTTCAAGGTCAGTGAGAGATATAAAGCAAAAGTCAAGTGTTCTGCTTATATACCGCCCCACACCACTTCAAGTAGTCTCTGGGTAGTTTACCGTTTTTAATTACAGTGTGCAGGCTACACATTCCGCCCCCTGCCCCCCAGCAAGCTGGGTACTCATTTTACCGACCTGGGAAGGACGGAAGGCTGAGTTAACCCTGAGCCTGCGACCTGGGATCAGACCCCAAGTCGTGAGCAGTTTTACCTGCAGTCCAGGCATTTAACCACTGCCCAGCCTGCTCCCTCACAGCTCATATTGCTGCGCTTTCAAGCCGGCTGCATGTCTGAACCCAAAAGCACTCCTCTAGGACAGAGATGCAAAACATCTGGAAACAATTTTTCTATTTTTAAACCCATTGCTTCAAAATTTCTCAAATTGTTACATCTCTTCTCTACTCCAGGGCAGCAGCACTGCAATGGTTTCTTGCCATCACATTTTTAGTTTGCATGTATTTATATTTTTCGTGGGTTTCCCTGAGTTATGGCCCACTTCTTCACTCACGGTTTTGTTCCGGAGCCACAGTAGGAAATGTACTTTAAGATGGAAACCTGGGGTCGCTCCTGTAAGGATGATAATTTAACAGCTCCCTTACCTTTGTGACTTCTTAGTTGCTCACCACCACCTTTTCTTCCTGGACATGGAGAAACTGCCTTTCTCTTAGACACAATTCTGCCAAGCTGAATTTATAGTGGTATAATTATAATTATCCATTTCTCTCCCTAGTGGTCACAGATACGGTTATGATATTAACAGAAGGGACCTGCTAATACTAAAGTCATCTGTTCTAGTCGTCTTTTGTTTGGGCTCTGCAAGTATCCAGACTTAGCCAGTGTGGTTTTTGTGCAGTTAGAAAATGTGATAATGTGCATCAACATCATCTAATAAGATTGTTTTCAAAAAGAAAAATGGGGGGGAGGACATGTCTACAATGGAGGGGGTGGTCTTCTGTACAGTTAATGGCTCTTAATTGCCAATTCAAAACGACACCAACCTCAAATACGCTGTGCCACAAGGAGCAACCTGCAAAAGTATACTGTTCTCTGCAAAATCCATTGCTTTTCGAACAACTGTGAAGACTGCAGCTACCTACGTTCAGCGAGAACAGGAAAGCCGGGGAGGGTGACAGGTGGTGCAATTGTCCCGGCAACTCAGAAAAGTTCCTGTCTGCAAACCCTGGTTCTTCTACACTGTTTTGTATGATTATGTGGCTTAGAAAATCCTTGGAAGGCAGCAGGCTGTTGAATGCCATTATTCAAAGGGTGCAACAATGGATTAAGTAGGACCCGGAGTTAATACATCTTCCTTGTAGGCTGCCAGACTGGTACGATGCTAGATTACACTCTTGAAAGACAGGAAGCTTTATTATTTATTACACAGTTTTTATCTGCTTTTGTCTTCTTTACAATCTTTTGTGGTTACGCACCATTATTTAATATCTGATTTTTGCCACCCTAAGAGGGTTCGTGTTTGCTGCCGATCAACACCGATACTAATTAGGGGGATGCCAGCAAATCATAAAAGATCTCATGCAATTTACAGTAAATGCTTTGATCCAAAGATAGACCATGTGACTTTCAGGGCTGAGATTCTGCACTCAGACATCTGAGACATGATACTCAATTTTCACAGATAGATGTGTTATAAATATGATGCAATCTTTCCACACCAGGTTTATATTCATTTCAGTGCTTCCTAGCATGTCCCCACTAAAGGTGGCGGTAAGTATGCATAAAAAAATCTCTAGACCTGAACTTGGTCCATGGCAATTTTGAATATTTAGACCGTATTAACCGCCCAAGACAGACATGACAGCAAGGTAAACAAATTTGTGTATGCAAGGGATCCAGGTCTTCATTTACATTGGCAATGACTCTATTGTCTCACCTCCAAGGAGAAAACATTTTGGTTAGTATCTCATTACCCAAATGTGAAGCAGAAGAGAAGGTTCATAAGCACACACACACACCCTTTCAACATAACCCGTGGGCACAAAAGAACCTTGCGGCACACCGGTTGAACTGATCTACTGGAGCTATAACTCTGCTCACGACCTGGGGTTCAATCCCAGATAGCCGGCTCAAGGTTCACTCAGCCTTCCATCCTTCCGAGGTTGGTAAAATGAGTAATCTACTTGCTGGGGGGTGGGGGGCAGCAGCAATGTGCAGCCTGAATAAATAAATTTTATTTATAAATTGTCTTTTTGCTTTCTCCATTGGGTGCTTGCTCTCACATGGGTTGTGAAACAAGGCACAACAACTGTTCACACAACACAAGGACCTGCCAGGGTGGAAGGAAATAGGTGTGTGTTGTCTTTTCCACTCTACGTTTAGACCATGTGATCTCTCTCCATCATAAGGAGAGCTCCTGCTACCTTCTCCTATTTGACTTGGAGGAATATGGATCTGCTGGGGTTGGGGAGGGACCTCCTCTGATGGTGTCCTCAAGTTTCCCAAATTGAGTGTCTTTCCCCTTACATATCCCTTGCCTATCTTTCTAATTATTGGATCTCCTGCATTTGGCCTTCTACCCTTTGAGCTGAGGCAACATCAGGGGTGGGGAACTGCCAGCCTTCCAGAGGTTGTGGGACTACAACTTGTAGCAAGTTGCCCCTCTGTGGACACATCCCCACTAAATGGACCCAGCAATATGAATAAGATGTCTGTGAAGATTCTCAGTCATCCAGGTGAGTTTATCTGGAAGTTGAGTCATGGCAACTGGACTTCTTTTTCTTGAGAGATAGAAACGTTTCGCTGCTCATCCAAACAGCTTCGTCAGTCTGAAGAAAGCTAGTTGCGAGCCCTCCATCTTATAGTCCGATTTGGCCTCTTGACACCCTGGTCTAAAATAGGCTCATAAGATGAACAATGGCCTGAATAGGCTCGTTAGGCAGACAACAGTATCAATAATCTTAAGGTGAACAATGGCCTAAGGTGCTGAAACTCATAAAATATGGGTTGTTAGCTATGGCCTTGGTGGTGAGGGCTTTTTGATTTGTATGGGTATTACTGAAAGCATAGCCTGATAAGTAGCAAGATAGACTGTGCCTGAGGCCCCCATTTCTGTTGAGAGGGGTTTTCAATGCTCACATGAATGGCATCCTTGACACGTCTCTAAAACCACATCTCTTCTCTGTCTATTATGTGTACATCCTTGCCTTTGAATGAGTGCCTTTTGTCCTTCAAGTGGAGGTATCTCGTTGATGGCTTCTGCCCACTTCAGTTGGGCCTGGCTTCCATCTTTGGCCTAGAGCAGTGGTGTCCAAACATTGGTCCTCCAGATGTTTTGGACCACAACTCCCAGTCCTTTGTCCTTGGCAATCTAGGCTTGGAATTCTGGGGGTTGTGGCCCAAAACATCTGGAGGGCCAAAGTTTGGACACCCCTGACCTAGGATCTACTTTTGGATCTTCCTCCTTGTGCTATGCCCATGTGTGCACCACGTGACAGCTGCCTTTGGAAGGTAAGCCCAACCGTAGGTGCTGGCTCACTCTGTGACGGAATGGCTTATAATATCCTCAATGCAAAACCCATCGACTAAAACTCTAAACCTAAACCACCGTGGAGTCAATTCTTATGTATGTTAGAAGTAACAACTACTGTACTCAACAGCCTGACCTAAAATAAGTTAACCAGCATGGAAACATGGCAGCCTGCATGATCCTACTGTGATTCGGAGCATTCTGAGAAGAACGGATGTCTAAAAGCAGATCAGATCAAAAGCCAGAGTGGTAGTCATCCTAGAGAGCTGGAGACCTCATGTTCAGGCACATCCTCAGCAGATGCGTCTTCTGCCTCCCTCTTGTTGTGGAGCCATGGAACTAATTAGGTGACCCTAGTCCTGTCAGTCTCCCTTTCCAACTTGGCATACAGCTGACGCTTGAAGGAAGGACTCGGTCAGTTTATAAGCTCATTCTATCTCTTTGCTGTTATCGTTTCTTGCTTCGTCTTCAGGCCATCTTGCTCTCTTGTTTCGATCTCACTTGATTTGAATGAATGAATGAATACTATATTGCAGTCAATGACCAAATCCAAAGTGTGTGTGTGTGTGTGTGTGTGTGTAAGGAAGAACAAGGAAGGGGAAATACCATATAAACTGAGCCAGCCTAATTTGTGAGTGCTTGAGCAATTGCTGAAACCTTCTGAGCACAGAATTTAGCTACATTGGACAGCATGCTTGAAGTAGGACATTCTGCAGTGTAATATTTTGCCCTGACAACAGGAGGCGGGTATAAATTGCCTCTGTCCATCCAGGGAATTGCTTTAAATAAGGAGCAATAAGTTTTTCCCTAGTTCCATCATATAAGGGGCAGTGCAGGAATACATGTGCCAATGTTTCAATTCTATCTGTCCTGCAGTCACTTACAATGAGAATAGGGAATCTTTTGGAACTTTCCCTCTTGTATTGCTGACGGCAGAGCATTCATCCAGCAAGTGTAAAAGCTCTCCTGTTAAATGAGCAAAGAAATAGCTGGTTTGAAGGGGATCAGTGCTGGATTAATTAATATGTTATTAGAGGGTAGCCCCCAAATCATGATGTCTCTCTACCTCCAAAATGCGTTGCTGGAAGATTTGCTTAGCCATCTCATAGCCTGCCTGTATAAGGCACTCCATTGAGAGACCGTAAGTTTTAAGTTTAAGGGATAGGGCTCTCAGTTTATAAGCTCATGCTGTCTCTTCACTGTTATCATATCTTGCTTCGTCTTCAGGCCATCTTGCTCTCTTGTTTCGATCTCACTTGATTTGTCAGGACTTCTGGGAGTTGTAGCCGAAAAACACCTTGGGACCCACCCCATGAAGGTTGGGAACCACTGGCCTAAGGCCATCTGATTGGCTAGTGAGGAGAAACAGGATGCTGGCATGCATGGGCATTGGGTGAGATTCAGCACCTGGCTAGCCATGGGGCGTTCTGCATGGCTACCTCAATTCACCTGGAGCCCAAACTCCAGTCCTGAGCTGCCCCGTGTCAAAAACAGACCCACAACTTCCAATTTTTATAGCAAGACCTCCCATGATGCATCTTCCCGGGCAAGTGGATGTGAATGGACTCCTGTCAGACTGCAAGAGATCCTCCCCACATGGCCAGGGACACACAGGGCAGACCGGCCGTCTCTCCCCACTGCCTCCCACCAGGCAAGCATGTACAGAAAAATCCAGAATGGTTGCGGGGAGGGGAGGGGGGGCTTCTTCGACTTTGCCTCTTGAGAAGCACCACTTGGCCCCTGGTGCCCTAAAAGGGGGGGAGGGACAGGGGGAGGGTCCAGATTTTCTATCACCTGATGGAGTTGGGTGAGGGTGACCAAGCCTCTCCATTGTGGTCGTGGGGGGGGGGGATGGTTTTTCATTTATTTTTTTAAAACATCCTCCTGCTCTCCAGATAGCATTACAGTCCACCAAAGTGGAAGTAATTGGTCTCTTCCCCACCCCCTTTCCTTGGCTCCCTTCCTCCCCATTTCTTCCATTTGTCCTTTCGTCTTCCATTCAGCCTGGAAAGCATTGACAAATGGCTCCAGAGCAGCCACCAACCCCCCCTCAAGCGCCCCCCTCTCCCAACCACCCCTTTCCCCCTGATTGACTCAAGACCTCCTGGGACCCGGAGAGGAAGAAGGCCTTCGGGTCACGACCTCCAGCTTCTTCAAAGGGGCCCCCCGCCCGCTGCCAGCAGCTGGGGCTGCTCCCACTGCCCCCGGCTGCCCCAGAAGGTCAGCACTGAGAAATGAAAACAGTGGGGCCTCCCCTGCCCCCAAACGCCATCCCAAACCAACCCAAACCAACCCGTTCCAGTCAGAGCCGACACTCGAGAGATTGCTGGTCTCTGGCACACAAGAAAGAGGAAGGGGAGGTGTTGGGGGGGGGGAGAGAGAGAAAGACTCAATGGAATTGGGATTTTTTTTTAAGCAGAGGAGGGAAGCTCCCTGAAAACCAATTCCTCCCACATGGATGTCCAGCGGCCATTTTGTCAATGGTTTCCTCCCTGCAGCTCCTGGGTTTACCGCGTGCGGGACATCCATTAATGGGAGGCAAGGGAGGGAGGACAGGACACACCGAAATGTTGGATCAGCTTTGATCCATTCACATGAAGAAAAAAAAAGGCCAGTGGATGGAAGAACGGCCTACAATGCATCTCAATGTGGAAACATACAGGATGCATCACTGAGGGTTTTTTTTTTTTTTTTTTGGTGCACCTACGTTAAATGTCAGCCAATGCTGGTTGAAAGGCAAATGAAGCCATCTCTTGCCCCCCCCGCCGCCCACAACAAATATAATACTACAGTGCACCCTTGTATAGCAAGCGGTTTGTTTAACAGAAAAATCCGCTTAAAGGAAAATATTTATGGAGACAGGGGGAAATCGCTTAACAGAATCGCCTATGGGGCGAATCCGTACAACAGAAAAATGGTCGCAATTCGGGATTAATCCGTTTTCAATGCATTCCTATGGGAAGTTTGTACAAAGGAAAATTTGCTTAACAGAATTTCATTTTGGAACGAATTAATTTCTCTACACAAGGTACCACTGTGTTGGATATTTTCCCTATTTACTCTATGGATAGGACCGTTTGTAGTGCTTAGGTAAAAAAGGAAAGGTTCCCCCCCCCATACATGCATGCTAGTTGTGTCCAGCTTGAGGGGCAGTGCTCATCTCCATTTTAAACCTAAGAGCCAGTGTTGTGCAAGTCCATGGCCACATGGCCAGCATGGCTGAAGGCATTTATGCACATGGAACACTGTTTTACCTTCCCGCTTTTTGCGGCGGTGCCTATTTATCTACTTGCATTTTTACGCGCTTTCAAACTGCTAGGTTGGCAGGACCTGGGGTTAACAGTGGGAGCTCACTCCGCTGCATGGCACCCGAGATTCGAACCACTGAGCTGCCAACTTTGTAGCCAATAGTTTCAGCGCTCTAGCCCACTGAGCCACCATGCCCCTGTTTGTAGCATTTACTTGCTTTTAATTATTCAACTATATGTCTGGGTTTTTAAAATTTTAACTTAGCTTTTTAATTCTATTCTTTTTAAAACTGTGAACTATCTTGGGTCTCCTTATCAGGAGAAAGACACCTATCAAAGAAACAAGCAAGAATTGCAGGTTTCAGCCGGAAACACATAAAAACGGGTCGTGTGCGTTTACGAAATAAAATCCCATACACCCCAATATAGATCTAATTAAAACACAAACTCTTTTTTCTTCCTTTCCTCCAGGTGATCATGTCTCCTCACTCTGAAATCAATACTGAAGATGGACTGCCTGAACGCCAAATCCAGCCTGTGAATTCTGGGAGTTGTAGTCCAAAAGCCACACAGATTTACATGTCTGCTTTCTGTGGAGGTTTCATAGGCAACATCTCAGGATTTAAAAACAAAAATCAAGTAGCTAGCTAGATGTAAGGTATTTGTTTGGGCTTTTGGTTTTGTTTGTATGTTTTGTTTTCCTTTGAGAACTGTCCTGGACAGCAGCTGTGGGGGTAGAGAAGATAGCGCTTGTTGGGATGTACCATGGCTGGGCGTGGAAGGGGACTTCAGATGTTCGGGGACATGTTTATGGGGGGCAGTGGTTGGATGGCTCAGCAGTTAGGTACAGAGAGTTTGGAGTTAGATTGGGAACATATAGAACAGTGATGGCAAACCTTTTAGAGACCAAGTGCCCAAACTGCGATTCAGAACCCACTAATTCTTCGCAAAGTAGCCAATACAGCAATTTAGCCTGAATATAGTTGGCAGTGAAGGGGCAAGGTCAGATGCCCACAGAGAGGGCTCCAAGTGCCACCCTTGGCACCCGTGCCATAGGTTCGCCAACACTGATATAGAACATCAAGAACATATGTTTGAGAGTGAGGTTGAGAGTTTGGGGGGGAGGGCAGCTTTCCTCCGCCCTGTCCCTTTTACTGACAAATGCATCAGCACTGCCAAACTTCCATATTGCATTGCTAAAATAAATCACAACCAAATCTGGATAAACAACACAAAAATAATTTCCAGCTTTCCGGTCCTGATGAATGCCAACCACTGGAGCAGAGGGATGTAATTTTAGGAGTTTAAATTCCCCCCTTCTTACTTTTCTTTTTAAAAAATTAGATCAGTGGTTCTCCACCTGTCGGTCCCCAGATGTTCCTGGACTGCAACTCCCAGAAGCCTCCACCACTCGCTGTGCTGGAAGGGATTTCTGGGAGTTGCAGTCCAGGAACATCTGGGGACCCGCAGGTGGAGAACCACTGGTCTAGATCTACCATCACCAACCTTCCAGGCACACCCAGCTACCACTCACCTGGTATCAAGGAAAGAAAGCCATGGTGTTGAGATTCACAAATCTCCCCCAAAAGCCAAGTTCCTAAGAGCAGATGTAAGAAGAAACACGCCTCACCTCAAATATTTGCACACTTCAGACAATTTTATTTGCAGAAACAGACGGTGCACAAAAGTTTTGCTCACCTCTTTTTAAGCAGGGGTGACTACAAGCCTGGAAGAAGGGAGAGTTTAATAGCAGCTCCTGTTGGGGGGGGATTACACATCCACACACAAAGACACTTTATTTGGTGAAAAAACAGCACAGGTGGGGAAAGGAGGACATTAGGAGACACGTCACTTTGAATGCAAGGTGGTGGGAAGACAAGGAAGATGTCACAAGGGCAAGGAATACATACAGAGGATTCAGAGAAACGCCATGAAACAGATCTCAGTAAAAAGTTCTGCTGCTCTGCGGAGCGGCTGACGCCCTTTCATTATTGCACTGCTAGGTGTAAAGTTGGACAGTAGTGCAACAGGGAAAGAGTCACAGACGGCCCCGTGACCCCCCTGGTTTGCAGTCCCATCCACCCCACCATCACCCCCTGGATCCCATTTCTGACATTTCCCTTGCTCCTCAAAATACAGTCGCAACACTCCTGTGAAAATGCTGGGGAGCGAGTACCCAAGAAACTTTTTTTTATTTCTGATTTTTTTAAAAATAAAATAAAATAAAATAAAATAAACTTACTTCTTCTAAGAAAACTCCTTCCGTCCGAGCACACCATAAGGGCAATGTTGTGTTACAACCCACCATGGCAAGTGGTGTGTGGGTTTGTGTTTCGCCTGTGTGGGATGAAAAGTGGAATTCCTGCTGCATTTGAAAAATCAAATCAAATCAAATCACCCACCACCACCACCACCACCACCACCCCACACACAACCTTTTGGGATCCCGCAATATGCCTGGCCCCTCGCGCCCCTCGCGTGGCACCAGCCGCAGCCCAGAACGTGGTAAACAAAAGTGGAGAGAAGGGTTGGTGGGCATCATCCTGCACTCCCCCCAACCCCCTCTCTTTTAAAAAGCCTGGATTTTGTGTTAAAGGGGGGGGGCGGAGAAAGATGCTTTGTCAGAAGGACCCAGAAGGCGCACTGCAGTCCGCCATTGTGTCCATCTCGGGTTGCTCCCTCCCTTCACAAGGAACTCCCCCCCCACACACACACCCCATCTTTGCCTCCTTTTGAGGCCAGTTTTTTTTTTTTTTTTTGCTCTGCCTCTGTTTTTTTAATCCGGTCTCTTCCCCCTTCTCCTTTCTTGCTGCCTCTCTGCCCCCACTTGCAATGCCCTTTCCCTCCCAGGCCTCCAAAGGTCCCCGGAATTGAAAGCAGGGAGACCACCTGAAAAATGAGAGAGGCCACCCACTCAGGGCTTTTCAGGTCCTTCTGCCAATCCTCCTCCTCCTGCTACTGATAATTTACAAAGAAGGGGTAAGGAGTGGAAGGGGGGTTAACACCCTTTCCACCCACTGTTTTCCCACATATCTTAGAACTGAGCCATAGTGGAAGGGATGGGAGTGGTGGCGGGGGGGGGGGGAGAGGCAGGGAGGAATAAAAACATTTATTGATCCGAGGCAGCCCTGATTGCTTAAAATCTGGGAAATCTGTTCTGCTAAGTCACAAGAGACCGGATCACACTGCCTTCAACAGGCTCTCTTTTCTTTTCTTTAAAAGGAAAATAAATGACTTTACGGGCGTCTTTAATTCTTTTAAAAAAAATACTAAAACAGAGCTATCAATGCCACTCAAAAGTAGAACTGGGTCAAACATTGTTTATTCAGCAAATGAAATTCGTTCAGGGAACCCAAAAGCATACAACCAAGTTTTCTCCTTATATTGTGCAGAGAGAAATCATGTCTTGCTATCAATTCTGTTTTTGTTTGGTGTGGCTACTTTGTTTTTCAAACCGGGATCTTCACTTACCTGAAAGTTACAAATGAAGCCAGAAGTGCCAAACAAATTTGAAAAATTTATCCTGGAGTGTTACAGATTTTATTTTTGTTTTCTTAAAGGCCAACCCTCAAAAAGACACATTTCTACTGATCTTAGAAACTTGCGCATTTATTTCTGGGTTCTTCTACTCCGAGCTCAATAAGAGGGGGGAAAACAGCATGGATTGGGAGATTTCTCTGGGAACGCTTCCTCTCGGATTACATGGCACTTACTTCTGAGTAAACATTCCTAAAAGTGCAGTCAGGTCACCCAGAGGCTGTGATTTCCATAGGAGTCGGCACCTGTCTCAACATGTTTGCCAAATTCAGGGTGATGGGATGTATTTTTAAATTTATTTTAAGGCACAACATGGAGTACAGTACTTTGATCCGGTGAGCCTTAAAGGATGAAAATCCATGTCTTCAAAACACCAGAAAAAGGCCATGGCGTTCTCAAAATAAACACAAATGCAGGAGCAGGTGATCCCTTTATTTAGACTTATTGCAGAAAAAAATCAAGCGGATTCCTGTTCCAACTGAGTAGCACTTACACCCAAGTAAAGAAACTGTGGTTTGGTTGCACGTGACCCAAACTATTTTTTTAAGGGGAAGTATGTATAGTAACGTGGGGTTTAGTGATTTCAGCAAGTGATTTCAGCTCTTTGACATAGCCGGCTGGAGACAGCTTCTGGTGTAACAACTCTTTATTCAGGGAGAGAACAAGACTGAGGACCGGGGAGAGGGAGCTACATTTATAGGAACGAGGACTGCCTAGAAAAGGATACATTTTGGAGGGAACAATTACAAGCAATCACAAAGCTGCCTTTTGGCGGAAACCAATAGGATTGAGGATCCAAATGCAGCAACTTGAATAAACCAATAGGCCTGTTCCCTTTGGAACAGGAAGGCAGTTACTTCAACATAAGCAATTACAGATAATAGGAATACAGATCCAATACACAACACCATGTGCCCTATTAAGACCTTCCTAGCATCCTCCCCGAACCTCATCCATCAATTAGAATACAAGCGTCTTCCCAAGATCACCAGAACGCATATTCAACCGGCCTCCCCTGGTCTGCTCAAGTTTCTGTCCGGGTTCCCTCGAAGAAGAGTTCCCCCCAAGGAAAAGACCCTATAAGCAATATTGCACTACTAGGACTGAACATAGAAGCAGAGGCAATATTGATAGGGTCTTATCCTCAGAGTTCAGGGGTCACTTCCTTCCTGCACCAGGAGTCCTCGGGGAGAGAGATTCCTAACATGTCTGTGAAGCATTGCAAGGGTGGGGGAGGGTTAAAAACAAAAGCATAACAAAAAAGTTAGAACACGGATTGCCACCTACTTTTACAGCAAGGAAGAACTCCTGGAAACCAGTTTTCCACCAAAATGGGGGGAGGGGGGTTGTTTCCTGTGGGTCTTGTTGACTTTCCTAGCAGCCCCCAAGAGGTTTGGCCTGTAGCTGTGGGTGGGCCTTGGGCCAAAATCCCTGGTTGCCCCTTAGTGACCGCTTAGCTGCCATTTTCCCTCCCCTTGTGGAGGGAAAAGGTGAGGCAGGAGGGAAGCATGGGTCCCAAGGTTACAAAAGGAACAGCGATTTCTGAGGAGAAACGGAGCCCCGCTGTTTTAAAGGTGCCACCCCACAGAGACTTACGAGGGAATGAACCTCCTTCCACGCAATCTTCTCACTAAGCATGTGTGCACCGGGGGGGGTTGCAGAGGTAGGTTCGCCCACGACATATTTTAAACGTTTCCAGTGCCCAAGGGTCAGCTAAGACTTGTTTTTAAAAAAAAAAAAACAGTTCTTTACCCTGTTCCATTTTCCATTTAAACCAAAAGCAAAGTGTTCTGCTTATATACTGCCCCATACCACATCAAGTAGTCTCTGGGCGGTTTACAGTTTAATTACAGTATGCCGGCTACACATTGCTCCCCCCTCCCCCCAAGCAAGCTGGGTACTAATTTTACCGACCTCGGAAGGATGGAAGGCTGAGTCAACCATGAGCCTGCTACCTGGGATTGAACCTCAGGTCGTGAGCGC
>JAHTLZ010000019.1:5825878-5837994 GCA_023846285.1 Phrynocephalus versicolor | reverse complement strand
AATAAATAAATAAATAAATAAATAAATAAATAAATAAATAAATAAATGTATTTAACCACTGGGTGGAAGTTCTATTCCCCAGAAAGGTCACCGTATGTTAGAATTGACTCGACAGCACCAACTGCAGTTGTTAAGTACCGATCATAAAAACATCGAATGACACCACGATGATGCATTTCAAGTGTTCCGAGTTGTACGCTGCATCATGGATGAAAGCAGTTTAAGCTTTTGTGCGCAGGAGTGTGTCTGATCTCAGCCTTAACACTCCTAGAACTGCATCACATTTTCCTCTACATTAAATTAAATTTGAGCCAACGTCGAGAGGTGGAATCATGCAGGGGAAGTCCAAACTTCGGCCCTCCAGATGTTTTGGACCACAACTCCCAGAATTCCAAGCCTGTATTGCCAATGAGAAAGGACTGTGGAAGTTGTGGTCCAAAACATCTGGAGGGCTGAAGTTTGGACACCACTGAACAGAAGCAAAAAAGAGCCTCCCAAAATTAAGAGAATGGCTTCTGTATCCTCCAGGAGAATCTAGGTAAGCAGATAGGAATAGAAACCAGCAAAAAATCAAACACAGCCAAACCTTTTAAGAGTATCCAGTCTTGCCAGATGTTCAGAAATAAGTAAAGATAAAGAGGAATCCATCCATCTCTTTGTTGGAAGAGGTAATATCTGGGTGTTCATAGATCAGATGCGTTGGGGGCCCACTTGTGCAATGGATGTAGTGCAAGTGGTTTGACATGTGCAATGTTTGTGCAAGATGCTTCTTAGGCAAACATTAGATAACCATTTGGAACAAGGGCCTCTGTGTGCATAAGGATAATGTTCACCCACATGGGAGATGGCACATTATTGCACCACCAAGACTTTATACTCCACCAGCGCCCAACTGGATCTTGGCCGAAGACCCCTGAGCCCTCCCGGAAAATATTGCGATTGTGTCCAAATGAGACCTCCTTCAACTCCAACCTTTGGTTTTTCCTGATGGATATCTCAAGGGCAAGATGAGTGACAGGTGCCAGAAAGCTCACCCATGGTTCTTGTCCTGAAATTTCCATGCTGGACGGCTTTGTGAGTTTCCTCCTTGCCCTTATTTGAATTCCAGTATTTTTATATGAATATATTTTTGTCTAGAATTGTTAGACTAAAAAATTGAGGGTCATTTTATACACAGAAGAAAGCAGAGGAGAGAACCAAGCTGTTGCAAAACTGTAATTTTGAGTTGGAAAAGGGGGGGGCAACTTATAGATCGAGGCGTCTTATAGATGGGAAGGAACGATACTCATAAGAGCTCCTCTTCCATTTCCCATAATGCCCCCGGAGAGTGGGCTTGACAGTAGGGTGCCTTGTGGGTAATTAAAATGTCAAGGAGCGTGCCACTAAAACACACCCACTGCAGACCGCAACACAGGCTGTTTCCCCACCCAGTGAGATGTACTGGGGAAACATTTCACCAGGCGAGACCAGAGCCAACCTTGGTGACAGCATTGTCACAAACCACAGCGAACCCACCAGGGCTTTAAAACATCTTTATTGCTAGGGAGGAATTGGTCTCGATTCCATGGATTCTAGGGTAACTGTTTTGGAACTTCTGTTCTTTTTATCATTACACACCTCACTGTCTTGTAAGAGAGATTCAGATGGGAGGGGGAGAAGCGATATTATTTTAAAAAGCCAGAGAGAGAGAGAGAGAGAGAGTCCCATCCAATATGGAGAAGTGATCACTGTTTTGTTTTAAAAAACAAACTAGAATCCTAAATTAACCACGATATAGGATGTTCTTCTAGTATGAAAATGAATCTCTTTTACAAAACAGTGAGCTTTGTGTGTGTTTGTTGAGTAAGGACCACACACACACACACACACAATTTAATTAAGGTAATTAAAGTCCATGTTTAAGTGAGTAACTTGTCCTCTTTCCTCCCTCCCTTCCTTTCTGCCCCACTTTTTCACTTTCTATCTTCTTCAGAAGCATCCCTCTTCTAAGATAATGTGGATAAGAGACAAGAGAGATAATTGAGGAATTTTGGCACCCAAGCCTTTCCCATTTGCTTGTTTGTTTGATTGGGCTGATCTGTATACCACCCCATTAGTGGCGTTGACATCCGGGCACTTGACAGCACACTCAAACCTGACATACATTGAAGTCAGAAGTAAAACAGATACAGTTTACTACTGTTTAAGCACATCCAATCTTGCCTGTTTTCGGAAGCTAAGCAGGGTCGGCCCTGGTTAGTACTTGGATGGGCGACCACCAGGGAATACCAGGTGCTGTAGGTGCCTGGAGTAGGAACTGGCAAGCCACTCCAGTATTCCTGCTAAGAAAACTCCATGGACATGGGGTCACAAAGAGTCGGTCACGACTGTAATGACACATCACACAAGCCAAGGAGAGAATTGCTGGAACAAGTTGGTAGGTCTGGGTCATGAAGTGTGTAACAGCAGGCTGGATCGCTGAGTGGATTAGGTTTCTGGCTGCCGAGCCGAAGTTCGGGAGTTCGATTCCCGCCCACTGGACTGCCTGGGAGAAGAAGCAGGGTGGCCCCCAATCCCTTCTGACTCATAGCGGCCCTATGAATGGACAGACTCCAAACCTTCCTGCAGAGCATCCTCAGCAGTCCCGCTCGGTTCTTGTAACGTCAAATCTGTGGTTTCCTTTAGGATGTCAGTCCACCTCGTATTTGCTGTTCCTCTTTCCCTGCTATCTCCCACCTTTCCCGGTGCTATTGCCTTTTTCCAGAGAAACCCTGCCCTCTTCAGATGTATCTGAATTAGGGTAGTCCCTACACTAAAGCTCCAAGCACTCTGCCCTCATTACAGTTCTTCCCAGAGGAAATGCAGGTTGCATACCTTGTATTTTTCTTTTAAGAAAAGGTTGCCCACAAGGTGGAAAGAGACCTCCGGCTTCATCCAGTTCACATAATTTACTACTACTTGACATTCGACTTCCTTCGCTTGTGTACATTAACTCCCTTCGTAATTATATGCAGCATATATGACTTAACTTTTTAACTTCGGAGAAACCTCTGCTGGTTTTAAAGACATTCCCTTCCAGTGTAAAGCCAAAGATGCATGAAGTAGCAATTCTAATTTGCACTAAACTGGACCGCAAGAGAATGAGCAGCACTATCCAGATTAATTAACCCAGAACAAGAAGAAAAAGCCAAAGAAACAATAACATGAATTAGTGAGTCTGTCCAATCAACTTTCCTACGGTGTGACTTATAAATTCTTTCAGATACTATATTGCATCTGGAAGCCCTTTGTTTTCCATCACTACCCCATATCTCCAAATTGGCTGCTTGTATTACCTGATCCAGCATTTAAAATCATCTCCTGTCTTGACAGCACCGAAAATTAGCTAAGAACCTATCCCTGCAAATAAGAACCGTGTGTCTTTCTAAGATGCTAGGCAGTCAATTGCCCCCTGCACACCCCAGGAGGATATCCATCCTGGGCAGCTTTGGGTAAACTGCCTAGTCCCAGGGCACCCCAGATGCCAGGAAAAGGGGTCCCAGGGCACCCCAGAAGCTGAAAAGGAGTCACCAGAAGTCGGATCACTTGCAACTATTATTATTGCCATTATATTTTGGAGTTTCTGAGTAGAGCCTCAAAATGTATAGCTTTTCCCAACGTGTTTAATTCTAAACCAAAATCTGCCACGTCAATGTTGCACACCTTTTCTCTGGCAGATTTAAATAGGATGATGGAGGCAGGTCTTTTGCAGGGTCATGGAGTCCTTACTGATGCACACACCACAAAACAGTTTTGCTTTGGTTTCTTTTTGCATTTTGGGTCTTCCACCTGGCTCAGCACAGCGATGGAAGGTCCACTAGAAATGGCAACCTCCTGGGCTGACCATTTATTTGTGACAACTAGAAACAACCTATCCAAAACTTATCCAAGCTGCACTGCCCTTGATGCAGAGAAGAAGAAAAAAGTCCACATGATTGATTTAAAAGATCCATAGTCCATGTAAGAAAAATGCAAGTTAAGAACTCAAGCGGCACCTGGTATTTTTGGAACACTGCATGTACTCAGCTAACACGTTAGATTAAAGCATTTGGGCAGACTAAACAAATCTTGCCCAAGAGTCGGAGGAATTTTTAACCAAGCATTTATAAAAACAGCAGGTGGCAAATATCAACACGGAAAAGTCAATGGTGTTTCCACTCCAAGGCATCTGAAACAATGCACGGCAAAAACAGAGCTTGAAACATTAGATATTTACTGTGGTCCTCAGAAGTATTGAGAAGGATGCTCAAACATAATGTCTGCACTATTTTTAAGATCTGCCCTTTTTCTTGGGAGTTTCAAAAATTACACTATGTAGAAGCTACCCCCCCCCCAAAGGAATACAGGGTCCAGGGAGACCTAAGACAGGGAGGCAAGACTGTGACAGTTTAAAGTAGCAGCAGTGATAAGAGGTAGATAACCAGAAAGCTGATCTGTAGACTTTGTGTTTCAAGACTGTACCTCCCAGAATTCCACCTGGGGGCTTCCTGGGGGCTGCTGTCCAAAAAATACAAAGGAACATACCCACCCCCAACTCCATCTCCAGATGAGTTTGGATGGCAACGCCTACCAGTCACAGCTAGCACCAACAATGGTAAGGAACAGTGGAAGATGCAAGGCTAACCTTTGAGGGATCATGCATTGCTCTCCTTCTGCCCTGGAGGAATCAATGTAATTCTGTGGAGGAATTCAATCATTGCAAGCAAAAGACCCATGTTCAATCCCCAAGATTTCCATATCCCTAGCAGAGCAACTGCTAGCGGGTATTACCTAGATTCAAACTTTAGATGACATTCTACTAGTACAAGTCTTGGAATCTTTGTCCCCTGAGGATCCATGGTAGAGTAAAGCTGTGCTTGATGGACCCATGTTCTGAAACAATATTAAATCAGCATCCTAGGGTATTTGTACACGACCCCTAAACTCCGCCTCAAATGGCTGCCAGCTCCGGAGCTTAAAATTGTTTCCCCACCAGCTCCAGAGTTTACAGAAAATTAAGTGCGGCCACGCCCACCTAAGCGCGTCCCAGCGCACTTTTCAGGTACCTGCTCTTGGAGGGTGAAAAATCCCAGATCCGGATGTAAAGGAGTGAGTGCCAGGCTCTCCTCACTTCTGTTTGTTGTTGGTTTTTTTGCCTCCTGCCCCTTTAAGAGAAGGAATCAGGGGCTTGGGGAGGCTTGGACCGGCAAACAGAGGTGAGCCTGCTTTCTTTTGTCCCCTTTTTCCTCCCTCCCCTCACGCAGACAGGATCAAGGAAGTGCAGAGGGGTGGGGGCGCAGGAAGAGCAACGAACCCCCAAGATCTCTGGTCCGAATTTAAGTGGCCAGCGGATCTTAGGGGTCGTGTGAAAAGGCCCCTAAATAGTTGTAGAAGTATGCCAATCAGCACTGCCTGAGGAATTTTGGGAATTGTAGCCCAAAACCACTAATCTGAATCCCTGTAATGAAAAGTAAGACCCTAGACTCCTCCATTGATCTAAGACCTTCATGGAATATAAAGGAAGAAATACGAATCAATACAAAATCTCAAGATCTTCCACTACTGGTGGTACATTGCATCAAAATGGCACCCAGCTCCTGCACGTGGCCTTCAGGGTACAGTTACACAACCCTAGCCCTGCATCCTTTTTTTAAACTGCTCAACAAATTTTCACCGGGCTTCAAAGGATCAGGGGAGATAATTTTGCCCTGTTGGGCTATTAGCGTGTTCTCACCTTCCACAACATTGCATTTATATATATAAAATTGGCCACTAGAGGGCATCAGGTGGCTTTACTTTTTAAAAAAATGCCTTTTTAAAAGAAAAATATTTTAGTGGTAGTTAAAATCCACGTGGTCCTCCAACACCTGAAGGCCACCCTTCTTCAGGTTGTATTGCTTCCTAATGGCATTCAAAAGAAGTTCTGTAAAGAAAAGGAGCTATTTAAAAACAAACATGTTTAGAGCACCATATTACAATGTTGCTATTTATGGCTGTTCTCTTTCTAAACATATGTTTAGAAGGCTTGTTTCTTCCTCTTCTGACCACTTATACACGAAATTTAATCTCACCAAGGCCAGTTTGAAAGCCTGGATGTTTTAGAAGTCGAGAGAGAGTGAAAACGACTGTTGACACCCTTCCTTCTTATGATCTTAAAATGCCTAGAAACAAATTAGGTTGGAAATGAGTGGGATTTACTTTTCTGCACATTATAGGTGAAAACAAAATAGAGAGGTGAAAAAAAAAGACAAAAATGTGGTAGCACCTTAAAGACTAATTTTTATTCTTTTCGTTGTGAGCTTTCGTGGGCAATTCCACTTCGTCAGGCATCCAGTTTCCGGGACGTAGCACTGAAGTCTCATCACACAATCCACATCGTATTTCAAAGCAAAGCAAAAAAATAAAATAGGATAAAATAAATAAAAAAGCAGATGTGACTCCTCCGCATGCTAGATGGATGATGCCATCAAAGCAAATACAATACCTCTTGATTCAAGACAAGGGAAAAGTGGGGTACAGTGTTAATATTTTAAATAATTAAAGCAAACCAAAATAGTAATTTTGGATTTTGGGGCTTCACAGTCCTACTGGTTAAGCCTGCATCATGTAAAACTGGCCAACCTCGAGCAGATACAGAGGAGGGCTCCCAGGATGGTTGAAGGTCTGGAAGAAATGTCTTACGAGGAACGGCTTAGGGAACTGGGAATGTTTAGCCGTTCAAAAAGAAGGCTTGGGGGGGGTATGATAGCTATGTTTAAATATTTTAAAGGATGTCATATTGAAGAGGGAACAGGTTTGTTTCCCATGGCTTCAGAGACTAGGACTCGGGGCAATGGATTCAAACTACAGGAAAAGAGATTCCATTGGAACATTCGGAAGAACTTCCTGATGGTTAGAGCTGTTTGGCAGTGAAATATGCTGCCCCAAAAGAGGGTGGTGGAGTCTCCTTCTTTGGAGGTTTTTAAAGTGAGGCTGGATGTCCATCTGTCGGAAATATTGTGATGGGGGTTCCTGCATGGCAGGGGGTTGGACTGGATGGCCCTTGAGGTCTCTTCCAACTCTATGATTCTATGATTCTATGGGGACAGAACAAAGAAGAAATCTGAGACAGCCATACCGACTAGGGTGATCCCACCTCTTTCTCTACTTCCTTCTGCCTGTGGAGAGCAAATGGGGCCAGGATATGTGCTTGAGGTGGGCAGATTCGGATGCATGTGCTCTCAGCAGCTTATTTCTGCAACCTATACAATGCATTTTGCCTAGATGCCCTGAGCACATCCGATCTCACCTGATTTCAGAAGCTAAGCAGGGTTGGCCCTGGTTAGTACTTGGATGGGAGACCACCAGGGAATACCAGGCACTGTAGGCACCTGGAGTAGGAACTGGCAAACCACTCCAGTATTCCTGCCAAGAAAACTCCATAGACATGGAGTCATGAAGAGTCAGTCACGACTGTAACGACACAACACACACACACATACATTTTGCTACCCAGGGCCAAAGCCGCAATTGCCCAGTGCCAGTTACAGCCCTGGTCGCCAAATCCAGTTGGACAACAAAATAAACTGTGCTTTGACTTACTCATTTCTGGTTTTGTTTTTCTTCACAACAACAAACCACAGAAATGAGTTCAGATGTCACACTAATCCATGTTTGAACCAAACCAGTATTTACAACCCAACAACAAACTATAGATTCAGGCTCTGGTCTTGTTTCTGACTAACAACCCATGTTATCAGAGGGGAGTTGACATCATTAGCAAGCAGTGCCCATTGGAATGAATGGGGACCTCGTTCACCATGAGGGACACTCTTCTCCCTCTCACAAAATACTAGAACTAGGGGACATCCACTCAAATTGAGGGCTGGGAGAGTAAGAAGAGACAAAAGAAAATATTTTTTTCACCCAGCATGTTGTTAGTCTGTGGAACTCCCTGCCACAGGATGTGGTGATGGCATCTGGCCTGAATGCCTTCAAAAGGGGATTGGATTGGACAGATTCCTGGAGGAAAAGTCCATCCCAGGTCACAAACCATGATGGAGGTGTGCAATCTCCAGGCTTAAAACCAGGGTACTGCAAGGGCCAGATGCAGGGGAGCAGTATCAGGAGACAGATATCTAGTCTCATGCGCTCCCAGATGCATCTGGTGGGGCTACTGTAATATACAGGAAGCTGGACTAGATGGGCCTTTGGCCTGATCCAACATGGCTCTTCTTATGTTCTTATGAGAACCATTTCAATTTACATTTTATCAACATCTTGCCTGATGAATTATGTTACAAAGTCTTTCCCTACCTCTCAATCAATACACTAATTTTACTTTTAAAACTTCTCCCCTAACGTCCGCCACCAAATCCTTTCCAAAGCTAACTCATGAATATGGCATCAACACGAAGAGGGGTGTTTTAAGATTTGCTTTTAATGCTGGAGGCAATTTCCATTTTACAAGCCTTTTAAACATGCTCCTGGTTGCAAAAATAATTGGGCATACTTGTAGATCATAATGATTTTGTTAATAGCAGTGTGATGCAAAATGTAGTATTCCATCAATTTGTTTTTCTTTGCTGTAGGGTTCTTTCTGGTGTGACGTGGAGAAGAAAAAAACCCTACTTATATAAAATCTGAAGGAATCGTGCATCAGCTTTATTAGCTTGCTGGAGGTGGGGAGGGGTACAGTTCCAATGATATTATAGCCTTTCATTAACAGGATGTGAAAAATAACTAATGGTGCAATCCTATATACTCATAAGTTATTCCTGGCATACTGCTTCCCAAAATCCAACATGAACTCACTGTTGTTTAATTCGTTCTATGGGTGAATTTGTTTTTAAGAAATTTTTGTCTTATGAAACGTGGTTTCCCGTAGAAATTCACTGAAAATTGATTAATCTCTTCCAGAGGCTATGAGAGTCACTTCGTTTTATGAAAATTTTGTCTTACAAAACGTAGTTTCTCATAGGAAAGCATTGGGAATGGATTAATCTGTTCCGGCTTCTGTGGCGACAGGAACACTGCAGTGGACCCTAAGTTTACCCCTACTTCCACCGTCACTCACGCTAGATTCCGTGTAATTTAACATGTACCATTAAATAGTAAGCAGCGCCTGGCCTGGTATCCTTCATCAGGTACCCTTTTGGAGAAAACGAGCAGCAACTTGTTAACTAAAAGTAATTTTAGTTGAAACTGCAATTCACACCACTGTTTACAACTTAACCAACAGTTGGGAGGATAGCAGGCCACACAACGGGGCAACGAACAAGATTATTATGTGTCAGTACAGCAGGCATCGGATAAATACAAACCAATAACACACGAAAATACCCGGTTACTCAAGAAAAAAGTTCAAATGATAAACAAAACAGCTGTTAAATCATCAACAGATGAGAAGCTTAAAAACTGCCCTGTTTCACCAATATCTTGTTTGCAAGAGAATTTCAAGATAGTTTACTTTATCGGGGGACATTGAAAAAAGTAATATATAAACTTGAAACACCTTTTAACTACACATTTTTGTAGCATGTCTTTTCAGAACATGTAAAATATATATTAAGACTTATTTTTTCTAAAGTCTCTTGTGCTATTTATAGTTTCTTTTAACATACTGTATATGTCAGGAATAATAGTTTGGTGTAGCTGCTTGTTTATCTTTTTAGCGTCTACCGCTGGGTTTTTAAAAATCTTCTATGTTGATATTGCCTTGTATTAAACGTGACTACTTAGCAAAAAGAGGGGGGCTGAGCTGCATGGACATCACAAAACACAAATGCAAAACGAGGCTACAGGCTGCGAGTTCAATTCTTCACGTAGTGTCTTAGGAAAAGAACCATCCTATGTAGTCCTGGGCAAGCTGCGCTGTCAACTCAGAGCACCCTTAAATAAAGAAATGATACACCCCTTCTGAGTACATTATATCTAGAAACCCCCAAGGAAGAAGCCTGCCATAAATCCGAATTGGCTTGATGGCCTGCAATTATTCTGACACTTTACAAGTCTGGAGACCTCATTCAAGATCTACAGACTTTTCCTAGTCCATCTCTCTGTTGGAGAAATTATCGCATACCATACTATAGTAGGACCCCCATATCCACTGATTCATTATCCACTGATTCAGTTATCCACGGTTGGCAGAGGAAAAAAATTAAACAATTCAGCAGCCACAAAGCAAGCTATTGTCATAAACAGCATCTGTAAAGCAAGCTACTGTCACAAACAGCAGCCATAAAGCAAGCTACTGTCTTAAAACAGCAGTCATAAAATAAGCTACTGTCAGGAAACAGCAGTTTGGAGGTGGGTGGGCAGGCATGCTCTCTTATCCATCGCTTTCATTATCCACGGGAAGGCCTGGAACCAATCCCCAGGGGATACTGGGGTCCTACTGTATTCTGGTAAGAATGTCTTCTGAACATTTAGAGTTCATTTATATAGATTAAAGAATTTCTACCCCACTCTGTATCAACTGATCAATAGGCCTATCTTAAAAGCAATGTATTTAGTTGAAGGCGGGTGGGTGGGTATGTGGGTGGAATCTAGCTGCTTAAACAGGGCGCCTCGTTAGCCCATCAATAAGGTTTGTTGTTGTTTCCAGTTTCAACTAAATGGTTGGTTTAGGAAGAGACCTAGTGTGGTGCAGTGGATAAAATGTCACAAAACCCGAGGCCTGGGTTCAAGTCCTGATCAGCCACAGAAACTCAATGGCATTTTGTGTACAGTAGGACCCCCACATCCACTGATTCATTATCCACTGATTCAGTTATCCACGGTTGGCAGAGGAAAAAAATTAAAATAATTCAGCAGCCACAAAGCAAGCTGTAAAGCCAGGTGTTGTCACAAACAGCAGCTGTAAAGAAAGCTACTGTCACAAATAGCACCCTCAAAGCAAGCTACTGTCTCAAAAGAGCAGTCATAAAGCAAGCTACTGTCAAGAAACAGCAGTTTTAGGGTGGGTGGGCAGGCATTCTCTCTTATTCACGGTTTTCATTATTCATGGGAAGGCCTGGAACCAATCCCCAGCGGATACCGGGGTCCTACTGTACATCCAAAACCCCATTTGGGTTTGCCCTAAAGTCAGCACCAACGTGGGAGCATGTAACTATAAACAATTCACCTACAAACATCTGAAACAGTCTCATTTAGTGGAACTGATGATAAACACTTTCAATGCCAGGTTAAAAAAAAACAACCTGACACGCTTGTTAAAAAAACCCCAGCAGGGCATGATTTATGGCGATGAATCATACCTGTAAGAAACACCACCAGAAAGCTTCTCCGTCTGACAAAGGGGTAGAGCTCTTGTTCCTTTAAAAATAATGGCCCACCTTGCTGGAAAAGCACACCCCACCCTTCAAATGTAATTTGAGTTAAGGCTTGAATCCCATTCTTTTCCAAATAACCTCCTCCTGAATGTTGTCCCTTTGCCTTCCCGCCCTCTTTCTTTCCATCTTTCTTCTCTGCCACTTTTTTTTTAAAATGACATTGTTTGCATTCCAACCTTGGTTTCTGAAGCTATCCAGCAAGCCAGGACAAATTCTACCTGGGAAAGGGGGGTATTATTTCAGCCTTACAAGAGCCAACCTGTTTGGATGGGTCCAACCAGGATTTCTTCTGCGCGCCTGCCAAACGGACAACCTTCGTCAGCCGAGCGCAACCACCCCTGTGAATCATGCCCGTGAATCATGGCACTCCCCCCCCCCCCCCCACCACACACACACACACACACACCTCTGCCTCCCACTATCGGGTTCCCCTCCAGAAAAGTTTTTGACCCGATTGCAAATTCCCCTACTCTGTATTTCTTTCAAGCTGGCGTGGCGGAAGTGGATGCTTTTGGACCAGGAAGAGCTGACCGGTTCACCCTTTCCCTTGCATTTTAATTTTTTTTTTTAAGCGTGACAAACCTCTTTTAAGGCACCCCTCCCTGTCTCCCACCATATGGCTTTCTCCCCTCCCCCCCCCAAAGTTTTACTTGTACTGTCAAGACAGGAAGGAGCCGAGTTACTTTGGCACAAATAATAATCACAGGCCATCATTTTTCAGGGATTTCAGGCAAAAACCAAAGAAAAACAAAACAAAACAAAAGGACACAAAACATGTGGCACCTTAAAGACTAACTTTCCACTTCA
>JAHTLZ010000019.1:5804359-5825868 GCA_023846285.1 Phrynocephalus versicolor | reverse complement strand
ACCCATAAGAATCGTAACGACGCTGATCTGTCAAATTGACTATGATTTCTAGTGACTCTTTTTGTGGTTTTCTAGGTTTAGAACACTCAGAAGTGGTTTGCCGTTCCCCTTCTCCTGTTGGGGGCACTCTGGGACTACGTAGTTTTAACTCAGACTACATAGGTGGTCTCTTTTCCTACAAAGTACAGCTATCATACCCAACTCACTGAACTATCCAGTCACAACCTGTCTTGGAGACCTAAGACAGATGTGCTGCCTAGATGCCCTAAGCACATCCGACCTTGCCTGATTTTGGAAGCTAAGCAGGGTCGGGCCTGGTTAGTACTTGGATGAGAGACCAACAGGGAATACCAGGTGCTTTAGGCACCTGGAGTAGGAACTGGCAAGCCACTCCAGTATTCCTGCCAAGAAAACTCCATGGACATGGAGTCATGAAGAGTCAGTCATGACTGTAATGACACAACACACAACACAAGACAGATGTAACTACAGTAGCTCCTCTCCCTCCATGCTGAGCACACACACAACCCCGAGATCCATTGGTCCAGGGGTGGGAAAGCTTTGCTCCTCCAGATGTTTTGTTGTCCTATAATCCCCATCAGCTCCATCCAAAATGACCTGCGGTCAATGACTATGGGAATTCTAGTCCAAAAATGGCAAGGGATTATGAGAACTGTTGTCCCTACCTTAGCCGGTGCCTTTCCTTGGCATGTATGGCTCATGCACTGGGATTCAACCAAGACAGATTAGCAAAACACAGTCCCACACTTAAACAAATTAATTACGAGGTGAATCCATGATGAACTAGAGTGGATCTTTTTCAAGTGCACGGCGAAACACTTTACTTGTTACTGTATTTTTCCATGTATAAGACTATATTTTTTTACTAAAACTGTTAGACTTAAAATTTAGGGTCATCTTATACACGGACATTAGCCAATGAGAAACCCACACAGTAGAGAAACTGTTATTTCAGGCGGGAAAATTGGGGGTCATCTTATACATGGGGGTCGTCTTATAGTCATGAGAAATACGGATTTCCAGTTGCATCACAACTTGTTCCTACAGAGTTGAAGGCTGAAGACATGTGTTTCTCCATGTCCTTTCCCCTTCTTTCAAAAACCCTCTGTTCTAATTCACCGCTCAGATCAAGACCTTCAAGCCATGTTCCTGGAAGGAGCCTTCCTTTTGCTCGGAAAAATGAACTAAGCCAGTTTATACCACTAAGCCAGTTTATACCACTAAGCCAGTTTAGTGGTATGAACTAAGCCAGTTTATACCACTACTGGCTCATTGGGGTGGGGTGGGGATCAAATGTCAGTACATGGCTCCAGATTCTGCAAGAGATATCCTGGTTTGATTTATTTTATTTTTTAAGGGAAGGGGGGGGGCGATTCTTTTTATCAGGTTTCTAAATGGGATGGTCATAGGAGACTATCATTTGAAAAACACAGCAAGAGACTTGAGCCAGGAAGCACAAAGATCTTTTTACTAGATTCCCTGAGCAGCTTAAGTTAGGGAAGCAACTCATTACAAATCACTATTCTGAAAATAATGCAAACGCAAGAACAGGCAATGCCTTTATTTGACCGCTTTGAAAAAAAAAACCAACCCAACCAAACAGCTGACAGACAGCTGGTTTTCTTAAACCATCTTCTTATCATTTATGGTTCCTTTCGGGGAGAAAGACGGAACTGAAATATTTGAAACAAATAAATTGTTCAAGCATATTCTTCGACGACGTGGGTCGATCATCAGAGAAGTACCAGGGTCCCACGGTTTCCTGCCCAAACCCGTTGTTTGGGCCAGTTTACCTTCTTACGCTGACTTCAGAGGCCGTCTGTAAATGGCTTGTGGGGGGTGGGGTGGGGGAAATTAAGTGTGGTTTCAAATTCCACACACACACACATCCAGGCAGCCACTTGGAATTTACCGGCCAGCTCTTCAAACAAAGAAACACCAAGCCATCTGCATCCACTTGTTCCCACCCAAAGGGGCCTGTCGCCTTCTCTGATGGCGGCCAGGAGGGGAACAGGGCAATGGGGCCGAGATTCTGTGGGCAGGCTGGGAATGAAACTGAGCCGAACCACCAGGAACAGCCCATTTTAGCCAGATCAAAATAATCCTTTGCAGACATGAAAGAAGGTGCCATTTCTTGCATTTGATTTTCAGCCATAACAAAAGGCCCAAATTAATTCGACGACAAGGGCCAGTGCCTGACTGCACATCCTTACCAGAGGAGGCCCATTAAATCAGCTTAGATGCATTCATAGCATCCTAGAGTTGGAAGAGACCTCAAGGGCCATCTAGTCCAACCCCCTGCCATGCAGGAACCCCCACCAAAGTACCACCGACAGATGGCTATCCAGCCTCTGCTTAAAAACCTCCAAAGATGGAGACTCCACCACCCTCCGTGGCAGCATATTCCACTGCCAGACAGCTCTAACCGTCAGGAAGTTCTTCCTAATAATGTTTAAATAAACTCTCTGTTCCTGTACAGTAGTTTGAAACCTTTGCCCTGAGCCCTAGTCTCTGAAGCCATGGAAAACATACCAGTCCCCTCTTCAATATGTAAAAAAGGTAAATGTTTCCCCCACACACACATGTCGGACTCTAGGGGGCAGTGCTCATCTCCTTATTCAAGCCAAAGAGCCAGTGTTGTGTACGTCTATGGCCACGTGGCCGGCATGGCTGCAAGGAGACCCTGTTTCACCTTTGTGCTTTTTACAGTGGTACCTATTTATCTACTTGCATTGACATGCAATAAATTAAATTAATGTGCTTTAAAATAGTTTTAACTGGCTCTTGTTCTATTTGTATTTATTATTATTTACATTTATATTTATTATTTACATTTGTAAACCATTTATAAACCACCCATCTTTCCCATAGGGAACTCTGGGCAGTGAACAACAGCGGGCTAAAACTATATAATAATAATAATAATAATAATAATAATAATAATAATAATAATAATAATAATAATAATAATAATAATAATAATAATAATAATAATAATGGGCAACAAACAAACAGCAAGCAAATACTAGGCCTCAGTGAGCATCGAAAGCAGCCTGGAATAGCCAAGTTTTAATAATTTCTTAAAGGCCAGGAGGGGCTCCGCAGTCCTGATATCACTCTGGAAGTATACAGTGTAAGTGAGTATTTTCAATATGAAATGTGTCTAGTTGCTTTGTAGTACCGTCAGCTGCTTTTATCTTTCAGATACTGTAATTTGCAAGCTCGCTCAGTTCCCTCGACTGGAGAAAATCATGTTGTAAATAAAATTAACGAATAACTAGAATGCCATTGATTATTTCTTCTTGCATGCGGAGAATGGTAGAAGTCAGGGTGGCAGACGGCCACTCGTTAAAACGGTTGCATTCCCGGGAATGCGCTAGACTTTAGGGCGGAGCAAATGCTTGGGGAACGCAACCCAGTATCTTGTGAATGAGCAGGCACTGGCCACCCAAACTTCCATGGTTTCTGTTAGGCGCTTGTAAGTTGACAGTCGGAGTCTTCTGAACTGCGAATGAATAACTCAGTTATTAACCCAAGACCAGAGGCTTGTAGCAACTAGGTTTGGGGGTTGTTTGGCTGTTTTAGAAGCAAAACAAGGAATTATTGTGCTTCTGAGCAATCTCCAGGTACAAAACCATGGAAAAGGTAGCTATGAATTAGAACTAACTTGACAGTATGTAGCTGTGTATTGTATTACTTAAGTGTGCTTCCCAAGAATGACTCTATTTATAGGCAAAGATGTACCTAGCAGCAGCAACAGCAGCAGCAGCAGCAGTGGTACAGTAGGACCCCAGTATCCACTGGAGATTGGTTCCAAGCCTTCCTGTGGATAATGAAAACCGTGGATAAGAGAGAACGCCAAAATGTCCCCAAAACTGCTGTTTTGTGATAGTAGCTTGCTTTAAAGCTGCTGATTGTGATGGTAGCTTGCTTTACAGCTGCTGTTTTATGACAGTAGCTTGCTTTACAGCTGCTGAATTATTTATTTATTTTTCCGCTGCCAACCATGGATAACTGAATCAGTGGATAATGGATCAGTGGATACGGGGTCCTATTGTACTAACTTTCTCTTCAGACAAGCTTTCCTTGAATGATGGACTACCTATTGTGTCTTTTATACAGGTCTGCCATACATGACTACACAGACTTTGTGTTTATAACCACTTATAACTTTCTGTTTATATCTCCCCTTGTGTGATTGCATTTGACACTATGTTATCAATTGTTAAGTCTCCATCCCTCAGAACTTTTAGATGGTCCACTGTGCATGATTACATGGAACTTACACTCTTTTCTTTTAACTGCTCGTGTTCTCTTTTAGCTTTAATTCTCCTTTTTAATGCTGCAAGATACCCCTCAAAGGAAAAGACTCAGCCACATCACCTTATGCCAGTGGTTCTCAACCTGTGGGTCCCCAGATGCTCCTGGACTGCAACTCCCAGAAGCCTCCACCACTCGCTGTGTTGGAAGGGGTTTCTGGGAGTTGCAGTCCAGGAACATCTGGGGACCCCCAGGTGGAGAACCACTGCCTTATACAGACCCCTTGAAAAGCAAAAAATAGAGGAAGGTGTCTTTTTGATGCTCTCCCAGGATGAAAACTGTGCCACAACCCTTTCCCCACTTCAAGCCGTCTTTGGATTCCAGAAAAATCCTCTTTCCCTCCTGTGTTCAACTGGATCCTGAAACTTGGAATGCAATAAACACACCCACACACCACACACGCACGCATGCATGCATGCATGGTCAGCCATGTATGCGCATGCAGACACATATAGAGTTTCCTTTGTAAATGCACACCCATGGTGGGTGTAGGAGGAATCTTGATTTCCAGATCTAATTCTCCTCCTCTTTCTCCTCGGTCCCACCTTCTCCCTTTCCCCAGTTAAATTCCTTTGCCAGCTAAGGTCAGAAATAAGGCACCTGTGGAATGTGCGCACAACTTCCACCGTAAGCAAAGTCTCAAAATATTCCCCCCTTCCCCCCCCCCACCACAAAGGAGGTCGCAGTCCCTTGTTTGATTTTTTTTTATTTTACTTTTTGCACATTACTTCTCTCTCTCTTCCTTCTACTGTGGTTCACTCTAAAAGCGAGGAGGCACCATCCTCAAAAATCAGTCAGAGATTACAGACACAGGAGAGAGAAAAGTTTGAAAGAGAGAGAGAAATTTATTTATTTATTTATTTATTTATTTATTTATTTATATACCACCCATCCGGGCGGGGGGGAAGTGTTCTGCTTATATACTGCCCCATACCACTTCAAGTAATCTCTGGGCGGTTTACAGTTTAATTATGCAGGCTACACATTGCCCCCCCCCGAGCAAGCTGGGGACTCATTTTACCGACCTCAGAAGGATGGAAGGCTGAGTCAACCATGAGCCAGCTACCTGGGATTGAACCCCCAGTCGTGATAACAGTTTTAGCTGCAGTACAGGCATTTAACCACTACGCCACGAGGCTCAGCCCTCCAAAATCTACACACACACACCCCAGGGGCTCCTCTGGAGCATCTGGTCATCAGCCCTCCCAAGCAAGGGCCATCGAAACATGCACGCAGAAGGTTTATTTATTTTTGAGTATTTTTTACCCCACCTTTCTCCTGGGAAAAGGACCCAAGGTGGCTTATGGTAAGGAGAGACAATATACAGTCCATTACAATCCAGAAGTTTCAGAGAGGGTAGCCGTGTCAGTCTTTCCAAGAATTGCAGGCAAAAATAAAAGAAAAACAAAGCAAAGCAAAAGACACAAAACATGTGGCACCTTAAAATACTAACTTTCATATTTTAATGTCATGCTATATGCCTGAAGAAGTGGACGTGTCCACGAAACATTACATTAAAATATGAAAGTTAGTTTTTAAGATGCCACAAGTTTTGTGCCTTTTGCTTTACAATTCAGACGCTTTCAGTTTGAGAAACAGGGAATGGAGGGGCATCTTATAGCATTCAAAGGCAACACAAAAAGTAACAATTGATAACAATGTGTCCAAAGCAATCAAACAAGGAGAGATGCAAACACAAAGTTATAAAGTGGTTATAAACACAAAGTCTGTGTAGCTACAGTATGCATGGCAGATTCATAAGACACGTAGGCGTCATCAGTCAGGGAAAACCTTCATCTCTCCTCCAACAGCAAAACCCAGCTCAAGGATATAGCACCGCAGCAGGGATCGCAGCAATCATATATAAATTTTCCGGGGAACAATCCATTTCTCTCCTAGATACTGTGAGGATGGCAGCTCAGGAAGAAGAAGGAATAGGGCAGTGGGGAAGATATGGCAAGCAACATCCTTGCCCTTCCTATTGAGAAAGTCCCAGTGCTTATGGGCCCTGTCGCCACTATGCCATTGCACATAATGTGCAGCTCAATGGCGCAGCCATTTTTAAGACATTGGGTGGAAGGTCAATTCCCCACTGGGCTTTCTTGTGAGGAGCTGGACTCAACAATTCCTAAGGCCTCTTCCAGCAATTCAGTTCTAAGAGGAAGATATAACGATTCCTGGTTTCTCCACCTTGCAGGGGTGACTTCTCCACCACATTAGAAACACCTGCCTTTTGGACCAGTGATCTCACAATGCACCCAGATTGAGACGGCAGGAATGACTAGCTCAGGCATGTCCAAACTGCGGCCTTCCAGATGTTTTGGACCACACCTCCCACAGTCCTTTGTCATTGGGAATGCAGGCTTGGAATTCTGGGAGTTATGGCCCAAAACATCTGGAGGGCCGAAGTTTGGACATGCCTGGACTAGCTAAAACCAGCTTGGTTGCAGAGGCGTAGCTAGGGTTTTCATTGCCTGGAAACAAAGTCAATTTTCGTGCCCCCCCCAAGGGACAGGGAGGGGCTAATATGCCATGTAGAAGGCAGTAGTGGTAGCCAGGGAGCCCTTCACGCTGGCCGTGGCATCTCACTCACAACACACCTTCTTGTGGTTCATGGGCAGGGAGCTTTTTGGCACCTAATTTGGTGCCCCCAGATGCTGCGCCCAGGGACAAATGTCCCCCCTTGCCCCCCCATAGCTACGCCACTGCTTGGTTGCCACACACCCACACCTGTTTCCTTTTACCTGCCTGCCACTAGTTTGGCTCAGCGGACTAAGGCTCCAAAAACTGTCGCCTGCAAAGTCGGGCAGCTTGGCAGTTCAGATCCCGGGTGCCACGCAACAGAGCAAGCTCCTGCTGTTCACCCCAGTGCCTGCCAACCTAGCAGTTTGAAAGCATATAAATGCAAGTAGATAAATAGGTACTGCCATAAAAAGCGGGAAGGTAAAACAGTGTTTCCTTGCAGCCATGCCAGCCCACGTGGCCACGGACTTGCACAACACTGGCTCTTCGGCTTCAATACGGAGTTGAGCACCGCCCCTAGAGTCGGACATGACGAGCATGCATGTGCAGGGAGAACCTTGACCTTTTGCCTTAAAGAACATAAGAAGAGCCATGCTGGATCAGGCCAACGGCCCGTCTAGTCCAGCTTTCTGTATCTCACAGTGGCCCCACCAAATGCATTTGGAAGTGCACGAGACTAGATATCTGACTGGGCCTCTAGCCGGATACATTGAAAGCTTGTTCCAACCCCTTTTAAAAATCAGAGGAAACAAGAGGAGAAGACACTAGTGTCCCATGTCTATGAAGATTCTCAGTCATCCAGGTGAGTTTATCTGGAAGTCGAGTCATGGCAAGGGGATTTCCTTTCTTGAGAGACTGAAACGTTTCGCTGCTCAGATGGGCGAAGCTCTTTGGATGAGCAGTGAAATGTTTCACTCTCTCAAGAAAAAGAAGTCCAGTTGCCATGACTCGACTTCTAAATTACTGTCCTACCTTTTCAATTTTATTCCCCTCCAGGTTCTCTCAATTCCCACCATGATGCCTGTGCAACTGGAAGTGAGAGGGGTTTCCCCACATCATCTGATCTGCACTACTTTATCAATGGCTTTATCAGGTTTATTGTGCCCTGTTGGAGGAGCAGAAGGAATAGTTAAGCTTGGTGAAATCCCTCCTTTGGTCTGCAGGAGGCACAGTACAAAGAAGTAACTTTCCCCAAGCTAGGCAAAGCAGCCAGTCAACAAAGGTATTTTGGGAACGGTGTAAATATCTTTATTTATTCCGTGCAAGATTATTCTGCTTCTAACTTGCTCTGCGTTCAACTGGAACAAGTCCAAAAAGGAATTCTTAATTCACCCAGACCAGTTTGTCAACTGCAAGTCTTTTAAAATATTTTGTGTTTAAAAAAAAAAACCCAACAAAGGTAAGCCCTCCTCAGGTATGTGAAGCATGCTGTATGAACAAAAGCAGCAGCACCTTGCAGATGTACAGGTTTAGTGTTTCACGGGTGTCCTGCTGGAGGCAGCTACCTGTCCCTTTAATACGTGGGTACCGACGGTGGAGGAGGTGAGCTCTGGGGTAACAATGCACTGTCTTTGAAAGATCCCTGGTAATTTTTGCTCATGCCATAAAGTAACTGGGTTGCTTACTCTGCCTCTTGATTTATAGGAGTATAATGCAGTCAGAGCCTGCATGATCTAAACCAGTGGTTCTCAACCGGCAGATGCCCAGATGTTCCGGGACTGCAGCTCCCAGAAATCCCTTCCAACACAGCGAGTGGTGGAGGCTTCTGGGAGTTGCAGTTCAGGAACATCTGGGGACCCACAGGTTGAGAACCACTGATCTAAATTCTTGGACTCTCTGAGGACGAGTGACTATGGTGATGTCACCTGCCACCAGGCATCACCATTTTAAAAATAAACTTAAATGCAGCCCTCCCAGTTGGTGAAGAAAAGGAATTTCCATCCAGGAACAGTATAATCATGCAAGTTACCCCTGCTATAAGACAACATGGTTAAATGAGAGATGCTCTTGAATGAGCAATTAAGAGCCATTGGGTTTATAAAAGATCTGACCCTAAATGTGCCCTCACAGACAGATTCTGCTAGCGGCTGGGTTTTTGAACTCTGTTTAGAGCACACTCCCTCTGTCTCTTACTGCATCTCGAGACTGTCAGGATGAGTGCCTGAGGCATGCTAGTACTTATGAAGAAATCACATTACACAACTTCGCTTGAAGCTCATGTGTGGTGGTGTGAGTGCAGTGTTGGGAGGTGGAAATTTTTTGGTTTAGGTGCAGTGCTTGCTGACATCACCAAGTGCATCTCTATCTGGCCTACCTCACAGGGTTGTGAGAACCAAACCGTCATCCCCTTTCAGAAGTACTGGGAGAATAAAATGCAGTGATCCCATGTATGTACTTTCTGTGGGCAACGTGTGTGTGTGTGTGTGTGTGTCTATGCAAAAATGCTTTATACACTTAGCGGCAAAACTGTTATAAAGAGCTGAGAGATATCTCGGGGGTAACCAAGCAATGGCAAAAGATATACAAAGCACAAAAAAGACCTTGTGCCCTGAACGTGTGCTGTGGGAACACCTAGAGCAGTGGTTCTCAACCGGTGGGTCCCCAGATGTTCCTGGACTGCAACTCCCAGAAATCCTAGCCAGCTCAGCGAGCGACGAAGACTTCTGGGAGTTGCAGTCCAGGAACATCTGGGGACCCACAGGTTGTGAACCACTGGCCTAGGCATTCCTAACTTGACAAAAATAATAATAATGTAAAACATAATAAATCCAAGTCTCAAGAGCCAATGGCAGGCATCAAGATACGTGTGTCTGCCCCAGGCCTACACGAGCCTGGCCCTAAAACCTCTCTTCAAGCCCTACAGCCCCAGAACCTATAGGTAGCCTTGAAGGGCAGCCCTCTTAAATTAGGGTTAGGGTTAGGATGGGCCTTACTCACCAGGAGCATGTGGTGAGAGCTCAGGATCATATACGGCAGGCATGTCCAAACTTCAGCCCTCCAGATGTTTTGGACCACAACTCCAACAGTCCTCTGCCATTGGAAATTCAGGCTTGGAATTCTGGGAGTTGTGGTGCAAAACCTCAGGAAAGCTGGAGTTTGGACATGCCTGATATAAGGTAACCAGCTGGAGAGACAGCTTTGTCTTGGATGGTGTGTGTTTGTGTATTTTAAAATACTCCTCCCTCGGGGTCTCCTGCTCAGGCCATTTCCAAAGGGGAGGGGAGGGGGGAAACCCTAACCCAAAACAAGGACTACTGACATTTTGGTCCTATGAAGCCTCCTCTAGGACACATTTATCTGGGAAGCGGGAGATGTCGGACCTCTGACATCATATTCAAGAACAGAACAGCCTGGCCGTGGATAAAGCTGCTCGCATTTCTGAGCTCTTGGCTCAGCAGCAGGGAGAGACCCTGCTTTGCTAAAGATGGGGCACCAACTCTATCAGGACTCTTAATATTATTTTTCCTCCCTCCCCACCCCCACCCCAATCCACTCTACGAGGCTTCGGCTGAAGCTTTCCTCTACTCCCCAAAGCCCAATTCACAACCTTCTGGACGCCACATTTCATGTCCTCGCCTTTACTTCTTAACCACTCCTGCCTCTTCTCTTACAAAAATCACAACTGGTTTTTTTTCCTGCAATGGGGAATTAGTTCCCCAAAGGAGGGTGGTCCACTTTCCACTTCCTCCCACCCACCCCCCATTCCCAACACCCTTTTCTCCCTAGTTCATGAAATCCCCACATCTGATTCCATCCATCTTTGGAGAGACCATCAGGATCTTAATCTAGCTGATTGTTATTGAGACAGGGATAAATCTTCACCCGCTATTGCTGTGCTTATCAGCTCGCACCCCAACATCATACAGGCTTTTCTATCAAAAGATATTTGCATGCATCTCTCTCTCTCTCTCCCTCCCTCCCTCCCCCCTTTCACTGGGAGTATTTGGTGGCTGTTTGGACATCAACAAATAATAATAAATAAATATAATTAATTAATTAATTAATATTTTCAAAGCAAAGCAAAGCAAAGCATTCTGCTTATATACCGCCCCATACCCCTTCAAGTAGTCTCTGGGCAGTTTACAGTTTAAATTACACTATGCAGACTACACATTGCAAAAAACAGAAAAATCCACACAGAGAGGAAAGGAAGCCATTCCACTCCACAGAGAAGCCCCGATGGAAAACAAACTGCCATTGAATCAAGACACCAGAAAACCTTGGGAAATATCTAGGAGAGCTTCATTGAAATAGGAACCACTCACTGATCGCACATAGGATCCTTTTAAGGAGAAAAGTGGCACATATAAACACTTTAAAATAAATGAAATACACAAGACATAGCTAAGGCAGAGCCAGTCCTAGCAAAGAGAGGGGCTCTGAAGGTGGAATATAAGGAATATCAGAGTGGATCTCATTTTTCCCCAAAGATACTTTGTTTTTAGACAAAAGCTATGCAAGAAACCATTGCTGTCTAATTGTGAAAATTAAAAAGTCTGTCAACCAGGATCAACTTTAGAGGCATGGACATTCTTTCACTATTTACACACACACATGCATGCATGCATGCACACACACACACATTGCTTTTATCATTTTAGACCAAGTTTGCACACACACACACACACACATTGCTTTTATCATTTTAGACCAGGTTTTTCAAACCACTTTATAAACCATCAAGCTTTTAATAAAGAAGATCCTCTCCATCCACGGGGAAGCCTGCCTTGCCTGGCTCCTGCAGGATTCAGAAAGCTCGCCCAAGCTCGCTGGACGTCTGCCCCACTGGGACGGGTCCTAACCAACGAGGATGTTTCAGGGCTGAAACCAAATGCTTTGACAATATTATTGCACTGCTTCGTTTGTGTAGACAGTAGTGCAACACTGTCAGAGCCACCGGTCCCAGCATCGCCTGCAGCCACCCCTCTATAAAACACTCCCCCCTCCTTGTTTTAGAGGGGGGGGTTGCTTAAGGTGAGGAAGAGAGGAGAGAGAGAGAGAGAGAGAGAGAGAGAGAGAGGAGCAAGATCTGTGAACCAGGAGCACAATCAAAATTCAGAATAGCTTTCCAGCTGATTCGATATCCTGTGTTAGTCAAGGTTAGAGGAAGGACACACACACACACACACACACACACACACCACACAAATGTATGCTAATTTTGTGCCTTGTCTTTTTAAGCGTACGCATGTGCCATGTCAATATTTATACAAATATTTGTTTACAGCTCATCTGGGGGGCTTATGGGGTGGGGGTGGGAAAGCACCCTTCCCTAAATCTGAATCTGAAACCATTCAGGGCACTCAAAGCCGCTGAGTTGCTCGATTCTTCCTGCTCCTGCCAGGAATGAGTTATATTCGAGGTATCGAATGAGTTGTATTTGTTATATCCTTGCACTTTCTATGCCTTTCTATGCATGGCAGAAAGTCTCAATGAAGAAACCGTGATAAGTTTTTGGAGTAAACATGCCTAGATAAGACTTCAGTGCTACTCACAAAGGATGGCTGTTTCAACTCATTCACGTATGCCATATTATTTTAAGTTAAATAACAAGGGCAGACTTTAAACCAGAGAAGTCAAACTTTGCTGCAGAGAAGTAACCAAAAAAAATTTTTTTCCTATGGGTCTAAGAGAGTGAGTTGGAACTATTGCTGAGGTTTTTTCAAATTATCTGATTGCCCTGACTTTTTATTTTCCCTGCTAGGGCAAGTAACACTAATAGCATTTTTTAAAAATGTGATTAAAGACATTATAAAGCATCTCTCTGAGGCACATACGGAACGTTTATCCCAAAACAGAGGCAGCACATCTCTCCTGTTCAATCTACGATAATCAAGCCAGAGTGCTCACACACACAGAGAGGAAGGGAAATAAAGTTCAGAAAATGAAACCTGAAACAGCCTTTTCCTATATATCTGCAGGAAGGAGGATAGTGGTTATCTCAGGGTATCAAAATTGCAGAGGGGTTAATGTCCTCACCAAGAGACAAACTAGGAGGACCAAGCTGGACAAAGGGGGAATGATCATCAATCCGATCCTAAAACCCTCTTTGGAAGCCCAACTAATACACAGAATGCATCTGCTCCAAAACAATAAACACACACACATATCACTCACACATACACTCTCTCTCACAGACACACAAAGCATCCTCTCGGTCAAATAACTTGGAGAAAGCAGGGCTCCTACAGTTGGTTTGGGCTTTCTGGAAGGGGGAGGGACTCAGGTCTGCCAGCCAATGCCCTTTTAATATTGCACTGCTCATTATAGTTGCCAGTAGTACAACAGAAAAAGAGCCCAGGTCAGCATAACACCTCAACTTCTTGATTTCTGCCAAGGGATGAATTTTCTGTCTCTCCTCTTTCTCTCTCTCTCTCATTCTTTCTGCATGTGTGTGTGTTCTACTCCTCCTCCAAAACAGAACCAGAGCAAAACACAATAAACAGCAACGGCTATCTGCTCCTCCTGTGTAGATTCAGCAGTATCTTGACCATGCAAATTTCTGCCACCATTCTGCCACGCTTTCTAGAACACAAATCCATGCCTTTCATTTTTACTTGTGGGTTTTATGTTCCTCTGCAAACCAGATCAGCTGTCTTCCAACTCAAACGAAAGGAATTTTTTAAAATAATAAGGCTTATCGTGAAAGGCTTCCTCCCATCCAAGAATCTCAAGCTATCAACATGAAAAGGATGTGGGGCCGTGTATTAGGTACATAAGAACATAAGAACAGCCTTGCTGGAACAGACCACAGCCCCTCCAGGCAGAATATACTGTATATAATTTTAATACTGCTTGTTTAGATCAATCACTTTTTTCCAACACTCACATCAATCTCCATCTGCCTTTACATCTACTAAGAAGCTCCACTGAGATCAGTGGTGTTTACTTCCAAGTTAAGCATGTGTAGAAACACAGAAAGTCTTTCAAATGCTAAGGAATGAATAATTCTGAGCAATTATTTTGCTCCTGAACAAGCTTTAAAAACCAACTTTGGCTATCATACTACAGTACCAGGATTTTACTGGCAAATCTGCCATTCCTTCAGTTCATATTTTCAAGAGAACTTGAGGCAATGACCATTAAATACAGAAGTGTATCAAGAATTCAAACCCATTTAAAAAACGAACTTTGAAATTTCTTCTAAAGAAGTTCAAACTTTGTTGGGGGGGCAGAAGCAATCTTATAGAAAGTTTTGGGACCTATCTGAAAAAAGCACACTCACACACCTTAAAACAATTTGGAATAAAAGTCTACAAAAGGCCACTTTTAAAATTCATTCCAAGCCTTAGGGGGGGAGGTGGTGCGGGGAGGAGATCCAGCCCAGATCAAGATATTTGTGAGTGGCTTGAATAGATTCATTCAAGGTGCTGGTGGTGAAAGGGTGGCGAAAGAGTTTTACTTCTGCCAGTAATATGACCCCAAACTTAAAAGTTTGCTTTTTAAATTAGCAGCACCGATTTTTGTAGCAGGAGGTAAATTAGCCAGACAGCCGAATTAATCCCAATCCCTTGTTTTCTTAAGGGGATTTTATTTATTTATTTTTCCTCTTTGTTGGAGTAAAATCTCTACAGAGCATGGAGAGAGAGAGAGAGGGAGAGAGAGGGAGAGAGAAATGGGAGGAAGGTACATAGGTAAGTTTGGAAGTAAACAAGTCCAAACTTTACACCCCTGGGGTTGTAACCCTGGAAGCTGGGAGGTGGTGGTGGTGTGGGTTTTTTCCTGAACCCAAGCTTTAAAAAATAAACCACACACTGGAACGGACCCTGAACAGAACTAGGCCAAAGTGCAAAGGTAGAATAGGAAAAAAACAGAAACCACCCCTGAGTTATGGCACACGCACACACACAAACCCACACAAAGGGAAATCACGCTTCTCCCTAAAATGTTGATTTTTTTGGCCTTTAAATGCGCGGCCAGGGGGCAGAAATAAAGACTCCAGAGCTCCCTGTTCCTTCTAGCTTTGTTTACCTGGGGGAGGGCATCCTCTCCCTTACGTGGATGTCGACACGCGTCCATGCACACGCACACATTACGGTCTTATATAGATCCTCAAAATCTGAGGGTTAAAAACAAAATCATGACCAAAGTCATCATGAATGATCGAAGAGCCCGGACCAGAAACCGTGCACCTATGAGAGATGCATCTCGGCTTCAAAGCTCGGAAGCCGCGGGGCTGACACGGGACAGCCGGAGGCTAAAGGGTGCCGTGGATCGGTCAGGGGGTGGGTGGGGGTGCAGTGGTGTGAATCTCCCGGATTCTTCCCTCTACAACACCCCGCCCCCCAAAATATCCTATCCCCCCCGGCCTCGACACACACAAGCAATTCAAGGGAATTAGGTTCCCTCCTTAAGGGTAGAGAAAGGCGCTGAAGCGAAAGGTTTGGAAACATTCCTTTTTCCTTTAAAGTTTATATTTGTTTATTTATTTATTTATTTTGGGCGGCAAGCCCCAGCATCGCGCCCCGTCTTTGGCCAGGCTTGCTGGGGTCAGGATTCTGGGAGTTGTAGTCCAAACAAACCAACAAAAAAGGAACGGGCTCCCGAAGAGACTATCCCGTCGATAACGCCCCCCCCCCACACACACCCTCTTTCTTAGAAAGAAATTCAAGACGCGAAGCGTAGACGGGCGCTGGTTGCATTGCCATTTTGCGGCGGGTGGGGGTGGGGAGGACAGAAAGGAGGGGCTTCACCCCATTCCCCCTTAAAGGGGCAAAGGATCTAAAGCTGGGTTTAAAAGGACCGAGCCCGATTCTACGGTTTTCCTACCCCCCCTTTCTCCATTGCGTCCCCCTCGCCAAGTTCGGCCAGCCCGGTTCCGACATGCCGCCCGACTTCCACGTTAAGCCTTCCAAGTTTCGCACGCCGATCCCGATCTCTCTTAATCATCCACACGCCCCCTTCTTTCTTTTTTTAATTAAAGCCAGCATGAAAGAAGCCGATTGAATTCCAGCAAAAAAAAAATTTAACCCTCCCCCCCCCAAAAAAAAACAAAAGGCAAAAACAACACACAAACTCCGACACAACTTTTCCCGCAGCCGCGCCAAAGAGCAACGAACCGGGAGGGGGGGGGATCGAACTCGGGGTTTGCTATTTCCCCACCCATCGCCTCCCCAAATGACGCAGACAGTGCCCCCGAAAGAAAGGGGGCCAAAGGGAACTTTTCCTCGTCGCGCAAGCCGGCCCGGCGGAAAGTCCTGGCTGGTCGTCATCCGAGCTTCAGAAATAAAAATAAAAAAGCAGGAGGCGAAAAAAGGCAAAAGGAGAGGAGAAGCCGAATTTCAGATTGTCCCGAGTGAAAAAGTCCCCCACCAGATCGCGCCAGGAGACTTTCCTCCCTCGCCCACCACCACCACCACCGCCACCCACGGCCCAAAAAAAAGAGAGCAAAATCCAATCCGATCCACCCCTCCCCTCCTACCTACCTACCTACCTCCTGGCAACGTTACCGTTCCGATCGGGCAGGCGAGAGAGAGAGAGAGAGAGAGGCGCCCCAAGAACGGGAGGGAAATAAAAGCGAAGCGTCAAGCGCCCGGGCCGTCCCTTTTCCGGAGTGCTTTGGACTCATCGCCTCCGTTCCAGGCTTTTTCGATGACTTTCTCTCTCTTTTTTTTTTCCTCCTTTTTTTCTCGATCCCAGAAGGAGGGGGAAAGGAGGGTTTGCGGGAGAAGGAACCCCCTCCCCAAAGCAAAACAGGACACCCACCCACAACCCCCAAGAAATTGATGGGGCGGGAGAAACCCCCCCTCCAAGCGCTAACTTTTTTTTAAAATCCAGCAGCACCTCCGTCGGAAGCTCTTGCCCGATCGCTCCCGACGTCGGACGCTCCAGGGGCCCGGCCGGGGGTGGGTGGGTGGGTGGGGGGCGACGAGTTATTCTTCCTCGAGCCGAGACCCTCCCCTCTCTTCCCCATCCCTCCCTCCCGCTCTCCCCCGCCGCCCCCTCCCCTCCGTCTAACCCTGCTTCTCCAGCCGTCGGGGTGGTCCCCACCCCACCCCGATCCCACGCGCGAGGCCGCCATCCCCACCGCCGATGCGGCTTCCTCCACACGCATTTTAATGCGCTTTTAAAAAAAAACACCCTCCCCATTTGCAATCTGACGACCAACCCCCTCCCGGACCTCCGCCACCCCACCCCACCCCTCTTTTTTTTTTTTGCCTTGAGCTCCCGCCATTTCCGCCCAGTCACCCGGATGCTACTCGCCAACCAGCCCCAGCCAGGCGGCGGAGGGAGGCTCGCACGCGCGCCCCGCACGCCCACACCCCCTTCTCCGCCCGATCGATCCCCCACCTCCCCCAGCGTTTTTTTTTTTTTAATGAATGGGCCCCTGGCTAAGGGGGGGGAGAGGCGATCTCGCGTCTCTTCCGCCTCCTCCCCACCCACCCGCCCGCCTCCCCAACGAAAAACGAGGATCAGGGTAGGGTGGGGTGGGGGGCGAAGGAGGAGGGGAAAAGGGGGGCAGCAGACAAGGGGGGAAGGGAGCAGCGGGTGGGTCAAAGTTAGCCAAAGAGAGGAGCCCGAGATCTAACCTGGGAGCTTTCCACCCCATCGCCTTCTTTTTTTTAGGGGGTGTGTATATGGAGAGGGTGGGCTTGGCGCCAGGCGCTCTTGCGCAAGGGCTGGCGGAATTTCCGCTCCCGGATCTCCTCCGGGATCAACAGATCGGGAGGGATTCCGCGGGAACGGGAGAAAGGGGTGGGGATCAGAGGCAATCAGAAAGAGATTGAGAGAGAGAGGGAGAGAGAGGGCGGGAGGGGGCCATTAAAAAAAAGCCACCAGTACAAACCTCATGGCCTCGCCGCTCCAGCCTCCATCTTTGACTAGTTGACATTCATCTCCTGCCTGGCCAAATTCGCCATTAGCATACTTCCCTCGCCATTGGTCCTTCCTTGCGCTAGTCTTGGCCGCCCGCTTCCCCATTGGCTAGCCGCGGGGATATTTAAAAATACCATCTCTTCCCCGATTGGCTCTCCGCGCGCCTCGCGTCACAGCCACTCTTTATTTTAACAATGAATGCACAAACACATTCTTCCATTCACAAATTTTTTTCCCTCCTTCTCACTTACTTTTTTTTTATCCCTCTCCCTTTCAACCCCCCCCCCGCCCCAACCCGGTACTTTTCACTTTTTTTTCCCGCCCGCCCAGCAACAGATTTTTCAATTGATTATTGATTGTCGTTTCAACTCCAGGGGATCCGAGCGGTAAACAGATAGATCAAAAGCCAAGAGGGCAAAACGCGATCAAACATTATTTTTCCCCGTCTCCCTCCAGTTTGGGGCAGCTGATACAAGCGGAAGATTGAATCCAGAAAAGTTTTTCCAACTAAGAGGTGTGGTCAAAAGAGGGGTGTGTAGCCCCCCCCGTTCTTTTCTTTTTGCCAAACAGATTGCAACTGTTTTCCGTAAGTGATCTTTTTGTTTTTAAAATAGCAGAAGGCAAACTTCAGAGAGATTCGACATGGTTAATAAAGAAATCGCGAAGCCGTTAACATTGTTGCCTTTAGTTTGAGACTCCGGGGTTGTTTCTATCAAACAAAACAATGGATTCCCCCTCGGCCCCCAAACGAGTTGCACAGACGGGTGGCCGGCCTGTTTTACTTCACACACCAAACAGCTAACATAAATAATTTCGTTCCGATCGTAATTGACTTGTCTCCTCAATCGGGTACCGCTTGCCTTTTCCTATTTATTTCCAGGGCTTGAGACAGGATTCACTTTAGAAAAAATAAAAATTCTGCATTACTGCAGAACTTTTAAAAATAAAAAGTTTTAAAGGTTGGGGTTCGTTCCCTTTCCCGTTACGAAAAGCCCCCAGTACTGTCGTTACCAGCAGCGCTGATTACAAGGGGGAGGGGGAGGGAACGTCCGCAAAGTTACCCAACTGGTTTGGCCTTTCGTTATGAAACGAATGCCCACCGTGTAAGACAAAACCACCACGAGGTGGTAAAACGTTTGGAAACGTTACTTTTAACGGAAGAGAAAAACAGCTTCTCCTGCACAGCCACAACCAGACCTATGGACCTGCTGCTTTCGGACTTCTGGAATTTGAACTGCCACAAGTGAATTCGGTGTCAAGGTTTCAGTCCGGTTCAACCCCCCCCCCAACACACACATACACAAACCAGAAGTGTATAAAGAGGAGGGTGTGAACGGGGACGCAACATCCCTTGATACCAACAATCCTGATCTTTTGGTCAACGACTCCAGCCCGTCAAGAAGGCACTGCCAACTGGCAACCAGATAAAAACAAATCATCCTCTATGTTGCCAGAAACACACGATCTCCCCCTCCCTTCCTCCCCCTCTTAAAAGTTTCTGATAAATCCATTTTTTATTTCCCCAGGTGGACACAAATGGCACGGGAGTTCACCCTAAATAATAAAACACCCACACCACCCTCCCTTCAATAGAGAACCTTGGCATTTTGTTTGCAAAACTCGGGGAGATTTCCTGTCCAAATTGCAAACCAACTTCTTTACGACAACAGCAAAACCAGATTTTAGAAGACAAGGGGGTGGAAGAGGGGACCCCCCCATTTGAATGCTTTGCAATTAAAACTCCCCCCTCCCGATGCGGTGTCTCCTTGCTGTTGTTTTCCTTGGTTTGTTTGCTGTTTATTTTTTTAAGTTGGGAGAAATTTGTTGGGAACACCAAAGGTACAGATTTCTGGTTTTTTGGGTGGGGTGGGGGGGGTGGAAGATGGGAATGATGAAGAGGCATCGGGCTGTGAAATCCCACACTCCTGCCCAATGGACCTGAAATAATGGTTATTGTGCTCCAGGACAGAGGCTGCTTTTCAGTCCTCCTGATCTGCAGGGACCTGATTGTGTAGTTAATCAGCAAAAAAACGTTTGATGTCAGGCAGGGCGTGAATTCAAAAGCGTGAAGTGGGTGGGGGAGAGGGAGATTCAAGCAAGACCCCCCCCTCCTTATCGGTCTGTAAGAAAATACTACTGGATCCAAAATGGCAGACACTGTGAGGGTTTTGTGTGTGTTTTTTTAAAGGGGGGGGGAGGGAGTCCGAAAAGGAAATATATTTGTATCCTGAGCTTTGCCTTTTAGGCCTTCAAAAGAAAGAATTCGGAACATTTCTTCCTGGGGGCGGGGGAGGATTTCAGAGCAAGATCGGAGTTTGGAAGGTGAGTGGCCTTCCAGCTGATCCTGGAGGGAGATCTTGATTTACTTCCTGTATAACTTTAATACGAAGTTTGTTTGTTTTTTGGGGGGGAGGGGGTCGATCTATGGGGGGGCTGATTCGCGCACCCTACAAACTGCCTTAAAAAGGGTGTGGGGGGGGGAGAACCCCAAGCAACAGGTGGTGGTGGGGCGCTCTGCAGATTCCCCCCCCCTTACATGGGGCTTGTTCCTCTTTCTAATAATCATCATCTTCCTCCATTCCGGCCCGCCATGACCACGTCGGAGGAGCCCCCCCCTCTCCATTTTAATTCTCTTTTCTTCCACTTATGTGGAATTTTTAGGGCGCCCTCAAGAACCACTCCCCAAACGCCATGCCACCGGATCCCCGGCGTGGGTGGGTGGGTGGGTAGTGGTGGTGGTGGGCAATCCAGTTGTGCACAGGAAGTGACACGTGGGTGGCTCGCTGGTGGGAGGGGTGGCTGGGAGCCTGGCTTGGTGGCTTCCCTGTCTGCAAGCCATGGGCGAGCGAAATCCCCGGGACGGATCCTGCGCTCTCGCGGTCCTACTTATGCGCAAAACGTGACCTAATCGCCCGTGCAAACGTGTTTGTTTGTTTGTTTGTTTCCTAGGGAGGGAGCCGGGGATCTGTTCCGTCGTGGTGCGTCTGGGTGCGTTTCATTCATTTCTTGCATGGTAGCCAGAAAGTTTGCTACTTCTTAGAAAGTTTGTTACTTCTTAACAAAAGACAACCTGAGGTCTTCTCCTGTGCAGCGATCGAAGGTGGAAAAAGCGTTAACCAACAAAACCGATCTGGTTTCCACGGGCCTTCGGTGTCCTCTTTCCTACACCGCCTTTTTAAAAAGTCATTCAAACTTTGCAATCCGTTTCTTCCTCAGTTCTAGACCTACTGTTTCTATCGGAGAGGGGGCAAATAAATTATTTTTTTCCTTGGGACTTCCTCCCCCGGCACATTGTCCCGGGTCTTGGATTAATCCCTAGTGGTCGAGATCATTTTCTTAGTGGGTCGTTGTTTTTAACGATTTCCTTTTTGAAAAGGAACGACACTCCCAACTTGGAAAAGAGAGCGGTGCGGAGCAAGATCGAGCCCGAAGGGTGGAGGCCACATTGAGGTTTTGCTCCAGAAAAAAAAGGCGGGGAGTAGTTTGGTTTCCTCCCCATTCCTTCCTCTCCCCCCTTTTAGCTCCCCCCCCCCACACACACACACCTACCCCACACTCTTCAGCCCCGGGTCGTTCCATGTGATGTCACGGGGTGGAGTTTCTTAATGTTTGCTTTCCTTCTCCTGCCTCGGTTCAAGGCCTGTTGGGTTGGATCGGCGAGAGCCAAGCCGGACTTATTTTGTAACGACACACCCACACACACCGCCATAGCGATGCCTTTTAAACGGCGTTGCTTCAGTTCCTGGCTTTCCATGTGGACTTCATCTCCGCAACACCCCCTTCCAAGGACTGGGAGGGAGAGGGGAACGACGATATAGGAATTATATATA
>JAHTLZ010000019.1:5780111-5804319 GCA_023846285.1 Phrynocephalus versicolor | reverse complement strand
ATATATATATATATATATATATTACTATCCGGAATATCCACAATACTTCCATTCCCTAAAAAAAATTGCATTGGAGATCTAGCAGGGATGAGATAGAAAAGAGAAGAAGAATTTGGAGCGAACTTCAAAATCTTTTTTTGGGGGGGGAGCAGGGAAGGGTCGGTCCCTCCTGGCTGCTCCTGAGGAGCAAATCCTAAAATGAAAAATATTTTGGAGGGACAAAAGAGGAAAGGAAGCGGTGGATCCAGGAGACCAACGCCTGAGAACTGAACACTGCTTCAAGCACCACTGATTTGAAGCAAAGTCTCTTAAAATGACAGTGGCAAGCCGTTAAGGACCAGCCTTCCAAACCATTAAGAAGGCTGGGCTTTGGGCGTGCAATTTTTTTTTTTTTTTGGAAGGGCTTGCCATTTATTTTTAAGAGTGTGGTATTGGGAGAATTATTTCCTCTACCTGTTCTGGACACTCTACAATTGTTCCTGAATTTGTCCTGTTAGCCAAACAAAAGGCAGCCAGGCAGAGGGATAAAGCAATAATGATTCCCACCCACCCCCACAAAAAAACAACAACCCTAAAACAAAGCTACCGAAAATCTGTTTGGAACCAATGGAAAAATTTGAAAGTTTATGTCTAGTTTTTCTTTAAAACTGATGAAGCTGTTTGGAGGGGCAGCACAACGTTTCTATCTCTCAAAAAGAAGTCCAGTAGCCATGACTCAACTTCCAGATTTATATTCTATATTCCTGTGGGGATAACAAGAGTGCCCGAATGAACTCTTTTGCTATTAGCTGAATCAAAAATATCCCTGCCTTTATGCAACAACCAACAACAGGGCTACAGGCGCAAGCTCACAAATACAGTGTGCATTTCCTACGCAGCACATTTCAGAAATAAGCATCATTACTTACCTAATTCATTTTCTCCAAAGGAAAAAGTCCCCAAACGTCCATGCTTGCAGGCTTTTTGGCATCATGCGGTGAACTGGGATGACTAATGAAACGTTGTAAAAGCAAAACCCAAACCAGGGTGGATGGGAAAAAGCAAACAAAAACACAAAAAACCCCTAAAATGGGATATGATTTGCCAGTGAGTGTGTGGATGTGGTTGGGAGTTGAGGAAGAGTAAAAATAAAATTATGAATCATTTAGGAAGCGGGGCAAGAAAAATGTCCTTCCCAAATCTTGTTCAACCAGCCCTCCAAACTCTAAGGCTGTTGAAAACAAATTACTGCAATTAATAAATAAGTTAACTCTAGTCACTCACGCTTCCCACACACTTGTTTGGGGGGACTCAAAGATAAATACAAGTGTTTCCTACTGGGGGAAGGATTGGGGTGGGGTGGGGTGGGTCCTTTCATCAATGCAAGGACAACATTTTCCCACCTGGCCAAGGAATGCCTGAGGATCACTGCTGAGAATTCGTTTAGAATAAAGTTTCTTAACTGCAAACTTGAATCAATATTTGGTGGTGCAAACCAAATATACAGCCACCAACTGCTTCCCTTACCTTCCTTTTCTCTCCTCACCTCATGAAGAAGCAGCTTAACTCTCTCTTTTTCCCTGGGGGGGGGATAAAATAAATTCTTCCTCAGAAACCTCCTTTGGTGGGATTCGCTTTGAGTCCCAGCATCAGGGGTGGGTGTGTGGGTGTGAGGCGTTCTTATTTTGCCTTCAAATGGCAGACTTGCTCCACTCCCCTTTGGCTAACTTCTGTTTTCTCTCGCTCTCTCTTTTTTTTATTGAGATATCTGTTCACACACAGTCCCCAGCCCCAAGCCCCAGTGGCTTTCTGCAACTGGTGACCAATTCTAACAACCCCCCTTTTGAAGTTGGTTTCACTTAATGGCATTTAATGAGACTCCACCGCCTGGGCCTTTGGGATGGGTGCCCATCCGGTTTGGTGGAGGGACGGGTGAGGGGGGGAGAGAGCGAGGGAAGGAGGGAGGGAGGAGAGAAACATGAAACAGGTTTGCAGAGGGAGGGGGGAGGTTTTGTTCTGTGCAAAGAAAAAAGTGTGTGTGTGTGTTTGTGTGTCTGGAATCAAGAGAGAGAGAGAGAGAGAGAGAGAGGAAGATGCAAAGGGGGGGGGAGATGCAAGTGCCAGGCAGTGAAATGGTTAATCTTCACTGGGGGGGACATTGATTAGTATTGATGACTTTGGAGAGTTTTTAATGGCTACCTTGTAGGTGGGTGGGGGTGGGGGTGGGGGACCTTTAGGCCTGCTTTTCCAATTCTCAGCCTCCCCCCCCCCCGCATTGCAATGAGCCACATTCCTTCGGAGTGGGTGGGCATTGCCTATTTTTTTTTAAACACAGGGCAGGCCTGTTTCAGGGTGAAAAGGAGGGGGCAACAGCCTTCTTTCATGTGACCGAAAAAAATCAATAGGCAGGACTCTGGGTAAAAAAGTTATAAAACACACCAGAAGGACACAACTTGCGCATGCACACACACACACACACAGACACACGCACAAACCCCTCTTCTTCCTTTCATAGACCCCCCCAACCCCAAATCACAAGCCCAGGATGTCATAAAACGCAGCGGAGAAGTCTTAAGTGTCACCGAACAAATGGGTACCACTGATTTTGGCCACCGTTGTTTTTCCTTGTTTTCGCCTTTCATTGAAGGGAAAACAACAACCTTGTTTTTTACAGCTGCCAGATGATAGGCTAAAAGGGTGTGTGTGTGTCATATTTGCAGCATCTGTGTGTTTAGGTGATGTTGTTGCTGCCTAATGCTCAAGTCCACCTTTTGGAAACAACTGCTTTTAAAAATCCATAACGCACAGCCCAGAACCCAATTCCTAGAAGAAAGGGTACCAGGGTTTAAATAGTTAAAGAGAAATGGTGGGGTGCAGAAATATAGAAGGAGGAGTCAGCTGTACTTTAAAAAAAAACCCAAAGCAAATTAATCTGTCTGCTTGTTTAAAAAGGTAAGCATCAAAACCTTCCTAGGAAATTCTAGGGCAGGCAGATGGAGGTTTTCAAGGGTAGGGGAAATGGTTTTGCAATTTCAAAAGCAGAGTGTGTCTTATTTTATTTTTCAAAACCTGTGTATGTACATGTGCGTGGTTATATATTTTTTAAAAAAAATTAAATTGTATCGCTAGATTCAAGGGGCTCCTGGGTTCCCATCCATCCATCCCACCCAGCCACCCTTCATCCTTAATTTCTTTTCTATTGGAAAAAGAAGGGGTGGTTGTTAAATGTTTGGGTGGGGTGGGGGGGTGTGAGAGAAGAAAAAAAAGCAAGGAGAAATAAATCAATTCCTTTCTGGCTTCTAACTTTCAATTCATAACATTGGCTTCATAGAGGTATTTCATTAAGATGGAGTAAGTCACCTGTAAGTAATTACAGTTGACTAGCTTTCTAGAAGAAGCCAAAATTGGGGGGGGGGGGGGGAGAGGAGGAGGAGGAGGAGAAAAGTTACTTAACAGAAATATTATACTGCTTTGACATGGAAATATAAAAGTGAATTAGGTATTTTCTTTATTAGAATGCAGACCTATCTTAATGATCTGTCACAAGGGTTGGTCCTCTAAAATGCTCTTATTTGCTGGCATTTCCTACAAACAAGAAATGTTTTGTTTTGTTTTGGCATTTTTTTGCTTGAGGGGAAAGCAGATTTTTTGGGGGGGGGTGCATTTAAAGTTAAACTCCAAAAGGATGTCTTAAATTTCAAACTGACTTGGGGACGAAAATCATTTTCTGTGTTTTCTGCAAACACAAAACATGCTCATTTGGGTCTGTTTGAATGCTCTGACTTCAGGGGCGGGTAGTCTTATGGTCATTCCAGCAACACTTCTTAAATGTTTAAAGTTTTCTTAAATGTTTAATGCTACAGCTTTCTCGATGGGGCAGTTTTTAAAGATCAAGTGCTCAAGGTACATCATGTTTTAAATTAATGCCACTAGAATTGTATAGACTTGTTTTATATTTGTGTCTGCAGTCTGTTTAATGTAAAACTTAAAGTGTCTTCAGGATTTCCTGTAATTTCTTTTGTGAAAGGAGATTAATCTGTGTGTTTTTCTTTCTTTTTAATTGCCATTAATTGTCACACTTACTTTTGTAATTGTTGTAATGCTGGGCGTTTGGTAGAATTTAAAAAAACCTATCTCTCCCCCCATCCACGAAAAAAATGAGTTTTTTAAAAAGTAACAAAGATTTCTAACTTTTTTTAAATATTGATTTGAAAAAAAATTAATTCATTTGTTGTTATTTACTTGAAATGTTTTTATGCAAATAGATCAAATTTAAATTCTCCTTTATAATAATGAAATTAGATAAAAATTTGAAGCCTTGGGCAGATCTGTGAGTTAAGCTGTTTTTTTTTTTTAAATAGGCTGTGAAGTGAGTTAACTTCAAGCATTTTAACATTTTTTTAAAAAATTCTTTTATCTGTATGAAAACTAAATTATCCTAAATCTTTAGCTGGTTTCGAGAAAAGTGTTATGTTGGGAGCATATAAATATGTCTATTTTAAATCATTGCTTTTGGATTAATGCTCCCAAGCTTCATTGGTTTGAAAACAGAGAATTTATAAAAGATTTAATTGAAATAATAATTTTTAAAAGGAGTGGGATTTTTGTTAACTCCCGTTTTTAGAACCATAATTTGAAGGCAGGCTTCTTAAAATAAATACTTATTTCTTAGCAGATTGGAGTAAGAAAAACCTATGTTTAATACAATTTCACCAGAACCAATGAGCTGGGAGACATATTTTTTTCCTACAGAATGTTTTAGCTGACTAATCTGTTTGACCCTTAAGAAAACTTCTAGGGGAGATGGCCGACCGGAAAAGATAACACCTTGGATATTCGTAAGCACCACTGCTGGTCTATAATTCTGATGTCCTCTGAAGAAGCAAGCTGAGGAGAACTGAACAGATTTTCACTCAGAAATACATGTCATGTATCAGCTAAGAAAATTAGTGTCCAGAAGTTTTTTCTAAAAATAAAAAATAAAAATCCAATTTTTACAGCTTCTCATCAACCTCTTCTAAGGTAGATCAAAGAGGTATTTGGGATGCTTTCATTTGCCATGTATTGGTGAAAATTTCTCTGTTACCCTCCTGCCACTTCAGAAAAAAACGAAGTCTCGGTCATTTCCCTCTTTTTTAAAACGAGGGGAGTTGGTTTTGTTTCTTTACAAGCAAACGCCTCCCCTCCAAATAACCCTCTGCTAGCAGCCAGTCTGTCAGAAGTTCTGTTGTCCATTAAAATTTTCACCTAATTGTATAGCTGCTCACTGAATACACAATACATTTCTTTTAGTAAACTGTTACAAAAGCTTAAACATAGCATGTAAATATTTTATAACAACAACAACAACAACAACAACAACAACAACCTTTTTGGGATACATTGTTGGAAAATGTTGCATCAACTTCTAATTGTTGGTCTTGAAATTGCTGAATTGTCAGGTTAACAAATGATGAGCCACAACAATTATTTTTCTGAACAGAATTACAGTCCCCGTTGCTCAGTTTTCAAATGAAAACAGCCATTATTTTGCAAACCAGATAATCAATACGGTTATAATCTTATATCTTCTTATATATAAATTAAATATGTTTACACCCATGTCATTGTACAACCACTGAGGTTCATAAGAATTTCCCTTTTTGTTAAACTTTTATTTCTAGCTGACATTTGAAAACTTCATTAGTAAAATGCAGAAATAAAATGCTGCCGTTGCCAAAGACCCTAGTATGAAATTTCAGGAGTTTTCTGGTTGTGTATGAGCTATCTCTGAATGCTTGGTGGATTAAAAACAACTTTTGCACGGAATGTTTATGGATTAAATCAATTAAACCCTACCAATGATGTTTAGAACAAATGTTATTCAACAGTTCCACCACCTTCCTGCTTTTAAATACACACATTTAATTGTTTTCAATCATCTGTTTCAGAACTAGTCAAAAATCCTTGACTGAAACATAAGATATGAGTAAATGCACACTTTTTTTTAAAAAAAAGGACAATCTTGATTTTAAAAAGTGTCTTTTAAAATTGCAAATTCTCTTTCATTTGCATTTTTATGCTGTCAAAACTTGTATAACAAATCATTCTAAACAAATGGGATATTTTGAAGGAATATCCTTGGGTAACATTAATTTGTTTTCGTTTCTAAACATTTTAGCAAACAGGTCAAGTGCTGTCTATTCCTACTAAGATATTATTTCCAATCCTTCTCTGGAAATGTGATTCCAGTTGCAACAACCGGTTCTAACTAAATAAAACACCTGCTTTAACATCACTAGAAAATGATTGCCGATTGCCACAGCTTCTCCACACATAGGTGTTCATGGTGGTGTTTTGGGAAAAAACAGAACATAAAGAGAAAAGTTCCTAGAAATTTGTGGGGTTTAATTTATCCATTAGTTGTTGGTTTGTTGGTTGTTGTTGTTTTTTGTCCTGTCCATGGAAGTGTAATTCCAGTTATAAAAGTCAACTGTTAGCGCTGAGCAAATTGTTCAGACAATGCCTTCAAAAATAAATTTGCGTAGAGATCTCCTTTATCTAGTCAGTATTTCATCTACTTCATCTACTTCATCTACTCAGTATTTCCTGCAGCTTCTCACATACTCCGGAGCTCCTTGTGCCATCCTGAAAAAGAGCTACTAAGAACCTGAAAATTTGAAAACATTTTGGAGGTGTTTTGATTGATTCTAATAAAAATGTTGTCCCTACTCTGTGTTTTTTTCTTTGTGCCATCTAGGCTGAAAAAGAGGTACTAAGAACCAGAAAATTTGAAAGCATTTTGGAGGTGTTTTGATTGATTCTAATTAAAAAAAAATGTTGTCCCTACTCTGTGTTTTTTGTTTTTATAGCTATCTTTGCTTCTTATTTTGTTTTTAAATACTCAGCTAATCTCATGCCTAAAATATCTTCCAATGTGTATATGCGGTATAAAGAATCTATGAATAAATTGCTCCTGTGTAACACACCACTTCTAAATATTTTTAAAAAGACATGGAAGAATATATTCAATGAAAAATTTGGTTAAGGATCATAAACACAGATCATGGTTTTCACTACTTGATGAGGAACTAATTTATCCCATTCAAAAACAGAGATTTACATGTGTTTTAGTCAGTTTGTTATGCAGGCTTTCAAAATTTCAGCTTTTCAAAGAAAACCATGGAAGTTTTTCAAACAGCAACACATAAATCTTCTCTAAAGAAAGCCCATCCATGTTTTGATTAAGACCGTTGCCAAAAAAGCAAAGTTGATGGTCACCATCCCAGCAATTGCTATCTAAGAAATGTTACCCAAGTTTTCGTCAAAACAATTAAAGACGATTATAACAATTACAGTAAGATGTTAGGCAGTTGCTGTTATGTGTAATGCTAGAAATTGGTATCCCCAAGGTTTCATTGACAAGAAAGAGAGAGTTTTCATTAAGAGCAAGAAAGTAATTGCACCAGAAGTAGCAATTACCACCTTGGCCATTCACATTTTTGAGAAAGAATGAGCTGTGGTTAGTACAAAGCTTTGAATGCCGACATTTGTTATAGAATTGGTCTGCAGCAATTTTGCAACAGATCAAACAGTGTAGAAAGCTGCTTCCTAGCAGATCAGCATCTTCTTGATCTGATTCAATGTTGTCTTCTCTCGTTGAGAGCATCCCTCCTGGATCTTTGACCAACCAACAGGTCTTCCACCTCACCTGTTGCCATCTCCTTTCTGACTGAGGGGGGAGCTCTTCAGGTTCCCCTTGTTTTCGATATGATATGTGTTCCCCTGGAGCTGAAAACTTAGCCATCTGATATAAACGCATGGAGAAGGTCCTTTTCTGAGTTACAACTCCCACACTCTTCCACCCGACAATCCCTAACTCAAAAAGCTAAGTGTGTTCTTACAACTGATATAGTTCTGCAAATTGTTGATTGGCCCATTGGATGGAATAGACACAATCCACCTCATCAGAAAGGGCACACTTGGGTTAGGTATTGTGCCCTGTTTCTGTCTTCTTCTCGTTTGCTGTACCACTTAGGGCAAGCATGTCCAAACTTCAGCCCTCCAGATGTTTTGGACAGCAACTCCCACAGTCCTTTGCCACTGGCATTCTAAGCTTAGAATTCTGGGAGTTGTGGTCCAAAACATCAGGAGGGCAGAAGTTTGGACATGCCTGACTTAGGTCAACCAAGTGGTCTTTCTAGCTCTCTGCTGTACATTCTCCAGAGTTTTAACCCAGAAAGCATATTTCCTGTCACTTTCTGCCTGATCTTATTTTGTCCACTGAAGACACAAGGGCTAGGCAAGGGAAGGACCAGCCTGCCTTAGATAAGGTGGAGCTTTTCGTCCCTTTTGTGGCACTTCTAACTTGCATCTGTTTCGACAAATCCCAGAGAAAGGGTTCTGTCTTCTCCAGTCACTTGAAGTGGTCCTTGAAGTGGAGGTTTCACAGATTGAACATAGAACTGGTGCATCCAAAATGTACACCCTACCACTAAAGGGATGCCCCTATGCCTTAGAACGTAAACAGCCCTGCATCTTTTTCAAAAGCATTGCTTGAACGGACAGAGTTTGCTCACTTGATGCCAAGCCCGAGAGGATGGAAATAAGGTAAGTAGGGAGGGAGGTAGATGAGGAGGAAAGGGTTGCCAATGGAAGAGATTCTGGATTCTCCAAAACTTCATTTCTGCACACATCACCCAAAGATGGACTTGCCAGCTGCTAGGCTGTCCTGTGGAACCCCCTTTGACATGAGGCAGCTTCCGCATTTGTGTGTGTGTGTGTGTTGCATTGTTACAGTCGTGACTGACTCTTCGTGACCCCGTGCCCATGGAGTTTTCTTGGCCGGAATACTGGAGTGGTTTGCCAGCTCCTCCTCCAGGCACCTACAGCACCTGGTATTCCCCGGTGGTCTCCCATCCAAGTACTAACCAGGGCCGACCCTGCTTAGGTTCCAAAATCAGGTGAGATCGGATGTGCTTAGGGCATGTAGGTGATGTTAATTTTGATTTGATTGGAGCAGGAAAAAAAATATGGTAGTGCATCATGTCTCAATTAGATGGCTGGCATGTGTGTGTCCCTTTAAGCAGTATCTATTTAATTATTAAATGGAAATAAGCTTACTTTATTATTTAAACAATAACAATTCACTATATACAGACACTGTATACAGACATACTTACAGGATACAGTTTTCTCATGCTTTAGTCTTTTCTTTCAAATAGATAGAGCCCCTGAAAGACCTTTGTTGCATGCCAGTCCGGTGGAGCCTGGGAAATTTACTTTCTCTGTATACAAAACCCATCGTCCCCCAGCCAATGTCCCTACCACCACCACACACACCAAAAATCCACGTGTCCAAGCTCTAACATTCACATCACGAGCAAAACGATAGGGTGAACAACAGATGGCATTCCCAAGAATTTGCTTTTGGGGTATTGAAAGAACCATGTTTTACATGCTGTCCAGTTCTTACGGGATTCAGTAAAAGTAATGGGATGGGAAGGGTGTTTAAGGGAGGGGTGACATTTAAAGCCTTGATGGGGGGGGGGGGGACAAGGGCAAACAGTGCCTAAGCTGGCATGGTAAGGATGCCAATTTCTGATCATAACATAGCGTCTTGGTGTCTGAAGCCCAGATCAGTTACTTATGGAGAGTAAAGGTTACGGGGTCAGCTTGCGACCCCATTTGCCCTCACAGGACATACCCCAATGAGAAAAGAGGAAGAGACGGATGCAGCAGGGTGACCCTCTTAAGGCTTGGTTTCTCCATGCAAGTAAGATGGGCCACCCGACAATTAACAGGTGCATCATGAGTCTGGGGTCTTGGAAGCTGCAGCTGTGTTAGTCTGTGCAAGCATATTGATGAGAAACACAAACAAAGCGAAAGCTGAATGCCAAACAGGGATGTAAAATCATCTCTAAGTGTGAAGTGCAACCAGGCATCACTTGTCTCTTACAGCTTTGTTTCTGCATGCTTTACCGTGTAGCCTCCGTGTTCTAACGCATAGGTCTGAAAAAGTGGACCACATACCAGGAAAGCTTACATTAAAATGTAGCAGCTAGCCTTTCAGGTGCCCAAACAGCTCCTTTTTTGCTTTCTGTTGCTTTGTGTTAGTTGTTCATGGAGTGGTTGAATTCTGTTTTATGGTTAGGTGAGCGGAATATCTCGCAAAATCATGTTGCCGCTGGGCTGACTCGGAGCAGCGGCTGAAGCTGACAACGAAATATCCAGTGGTTTCGTAGCCCATTTCAAAAACATTGTAGTTTGTTGTTTTCAAACCTAAACCATCTAACCGCTAACTACTTTAGGGACCACAGTTTATCCTCTGGCTTCCTTCCTCTGTTCAAGCATCCAATCAGGGAGAGAGAGGTTCAGCAAAAACAGGTCAAACAGCATTCAAGGGTGGTCCCCCCAAAGTTTGAAGGCATTGAGGCAACACACACCGCTACCTAAAATGAGTCCCCATGACAATTGCATCCAGAAAGCCAAAATCGCCATCCATACAATTGGCCTTCTCTATAAAGGGAAAACCTTTATAGAGGCAGCAACAAAGAACAGGGCAACCAGCCTGTATATATTACACAACTACGAGAGCGCGACAATTTTAATTAAATTACCATTACTTCACTCTAGAGAATCCTGGGATTTGTGCTTGAGCCCAGGTCCTTAGAATTCTCTGCTGTGGTTCTAGGGAGTGTCCCAGAGTTGTCAACTACAACTCCCAGAATGCTATGCAAATAAAGTTTGGCCAGGTAGGTGTGTATTCTGTACCATCAAGTTTGAACCAACTGATAACAACCCTAATAGGGATTTCAAAGTCGGTGTGTTATTTAAGAAGGGTTTTTACCACTTCAGTGAGTTTCCTTGGCCAAGTGGGCCTTTGAACCCTGTTCTCCAGAGGCCTGGTCCATGATTACTCTATCCATTGTGCCACACAGGTATAGCGGTATCAAAATACCGTAGTGTGGATACACCCATAATACCCATTTGAGGATGTGACGATTCACTCTCGTGCAACATTTTGGTACTGCAAGTTCGCATTTTTGAGGCTGTAAAGTAGAATCTAAAGAAGGTCACCAGTGAAGGACCATGGAGCTCAGTGGGTAGAGCCCATGTATTAGGTTTCAGGTTGAGATGCCACACTTCTGCTTTTGGAAGGATCAAGTTGCAAGGAGAGGAGAAGCTGGTAAAACCATGGCAGCATCTGTCTTTGAAGAGTAGAGAATCTGAGAAAACGAATAATAAGTACTCATACTTACTAAAGGCACCTTGATTTTCCATAAAAACATATGGGTAATGAATAATTTTTTTAACAAACTAAAAATGGAATTTATAATGTCATCTTAGGTTCTGCGGTCCTCAAAGCCATGATAGAATGATCATTTATTGGGGTCACCATGAGAGCTGTTGCCACCTTAGTAGCTAAGAAACAGCAAATGATCAGAAGCTTGCCGCTGTGATGTACTCAACGGCTGACTTACACTACGAAATTATGACACTTCATCATCATTGATCATCATCTTAGTCAAGTCCACCCCATCTCAAGGAGGCATAGTGGGGAATCGAACCCGCAACCTTTGGCTCCACAGCCAGAGACGAAATCTACTGAGCTACCCAGCAGTTCCACAGCTCTTTCGTTGTAATGGCTCCTTCCTAAGGACTTTTGGGATATGTAGTTTGGAGAACTACTCAGAGTCCTCTCTAGTGTTTGCCCCTCAACTAGGGTAGGACATTCTAAATCTCTCACTAGACTGAAGAAATGAAATAACTGGAGATGGAATCATGGGAGTTAAAAGCATTATCAAACTTTAGAATCCTGAAGAACAGATTCATTCTTAGGCAAGCCGCTGTTTCTCAATCTCCTGTCTGTAGCAAAAGGTAACCTTACTTGCTCTCCTTGTAAGACTATTGCAAGGATTCAATTAAAAAGATCATAATAATTTCATTCTCAACCCCGGCATCCCTCTCTCCTTCTCAAAAGGAAGTGGAAAGTGGTTAGAAATGGCATGATCAACATACGTACACATACACACCCCTACGTCACCGTATCCAAAATGAGAAAACAGAACAAAAAGACTTAAGAATGAATCAAGACAGGTGTAAAACACACTGAACAATACCCATGAAGTTGAAAAACCTGTTCAATCCCTGAGAGACATATTAGACGTTTAGTTCGTAAACATCCAAGTAAAATTCATCAATATGAAATTAGTCCATTTGCATAGCTTTTTTTTTAATATGACCACTGCAATAAAATACAATACAATGTGTGTATAACTCTTGGCTCCAGCTCCGGATGTAACAAAATGTTGAGCCTGTCATCAAAACAGAGGAAGCCGGGCTGTGGTTTGATTCACCGTCCCGGATTACAGCTGGATTCTCAGTCAGCAATCACTCAGGTGCTGTGGGTGGATTTGTGAGTTCAGTGTTTTGCCCTGATGTGATGAAATTTCCATTACAGCCCACATCTTCCCATTCTTTCCCTCCTTCCTCTGATTCTACCGCTACAGATCCTTTTAAAGCCATGTGGAAAAGGCAGCAATCGTCCCAAATTCTTGACTTGTCCAGAAATGCCTTTTATTGCATCTGGATTGTTGCTGTTGTGTTCACAATATTTTCTTTTCTCCTCCGCAGATGATCTAGTACAGTGGTGACAAACCTTCGGCACTCCTGATGTTTTGGACCACAACCCCCACAATCCTTTGTCATTGGCAACACAGGCTTGGAATTCTGGGAGCCGTGGTCCAAAACATCTGGAGTGCCGAAGGTTTGCCACCACTGATCTAGTGCGAAACCTGTGTATCAATACTAGTGATAAAGTGATACAGTGATTGAGCACTCTGCCTCTTCCTCTCCCTCTTGTTTCAAATTGTCTTCACTTTAGGTTGTAAATTCCAAAGTCTTGTGGAACCGCTTAGATGATGCAACATTATAAGAGACCAGAGATAAAATGATTGTGCAATATATGACAGACTGTGGAACCTGCGACAAAAAAGTTGCAGCGTGAAGGGATGGTCACAGCTCACTGGCTTTCTGTCTCTCCTCTCATTTTGTAAGGAGCAAGGTTTGTTCAAGCATTATTGCTCACTAATAGATAGGTCCCTAAACCTTGCGGGGAAAGAGGGAGGTGTACCAGCCCCAAAATCCACTCCTTCAAATGTCAGCGAGATCATTCAGAGTCAAAATCTGAAGAGGTTCCAACAAATGGATTTTTAGCTGAAGAAGCTTAAAGTATCTCTGTGATCTGAAACTCAGAGGAGGGAAATCTCCAAGCCATGAAAATTAAATTCACAGGTGCATCCAGACAGGAAGATCATGAAGATGGAACTTAGGTATAGGTCTGTACATTCCGTCCCTACTCGCTTACAGAGTAAGTATGATCAGTAATGTATCGACACAACCTGTTATCTGTTTTTAGATAGATGGTCGTGCATTACCGCTTGGACTGGACTTGTAGTACTGCTCCGTTTTTAGTGTGAACTTTAAAGGAGCTACTCAAGAGGCAGGACCTGTGTAGGGACAGAGTGTCTGAACATTGGTCAGCGCCTTCAGTCTTCACTCTGCAGATCGCTATATGTTAAGAAAACACGAAATATATAATAGCTACATAGACTTCTTAAGTTATGGATATTCATATTCAAAAGGCATGCCTTTGGTGTAACAGCCTTTCAGCCACGGCCTGTGTGGTATTAATCTGTATTTCAGATTGCTTTTTTTAAAAATTGTCGCTTTTATCTCGCTGTAAACCACCCAGAGTTCCGTTACGGAAAATGGGCGGTATATAAATTAAACAAACAAATAAATAAATAGTAAGGGAAGACTTTTTAAAAATCTTTGTTTTTGCGATCCTGACAACTGACCCATGACATTTTGCAGCCTGAGGTAAAACAGGCCCTCTTGCTCTCTGTTCAAGTGATTTTGTTTCCTGAGGCAGAAAATTCTGCAAGGATCTCTCCCTGAACTCTGGCACTAAAGGTGTCATAATAAACTTTTTTTTTTTTTAAATAAATGGTACCCTTTCATGACACCCTAAATCAGCTCCTCCCAGACAGCTCCCTTGCTTAAAGAATACATCTGGCTCTTTCTGTGAGATCATCTAGCGAAGGTGAGATGCAGAGCAGAGCCGAAGAAAAACCTTCATGATGTTGTTTATAGTTAATTCCCTAAATATGTGGCTACAGGAAGTGGTGATAGCAGCTACCTCAGACGGCATTAAAAGGGATGAAATCCATGTAGGGCTACACATTACTTCCCGGTAGAGAGATGGTGTGTCCAGTATTGTTTTTTTGGAGTGATAACAGGAGAAAACTTTGTTGCAAAGTATTGAGTTCTTGGTAAAACGCCTTTGCTCCCCAACAGAAGTACACCCAGAGAGGAGAACATTTCTGAGACATTTGTGGGAGAATGAATAAAACGTTGCATTCACTTGCAATTGCGAACAGATCAGCAGCAAACAGATAACACGTAACTCCTAACAGACTAAAGAGAGGGGAAAGAACCCTCAGCTGTTTGGATGAGCAGCGAAACGTTTCTGTCTCTCAAGGAAAAGAAGTCCAGTTGCCATGACTCAACTTCCAGATAAACTCACCTGGAGGACTGAGAATCTTCACAGAGATGTTTGGTGCTGCATAGATGATTCGACAGTCAGCTCAGCCATGCCTTCTACAGACAGCATGCAAGATTGTAAAAATTCCCAGCAGGCTTTTGGGTCCTAGACTTCTTGAAGATATCTGGTGGGTCACTCCAGAGAAGAAATGCCAGGTAAGGAGGCATTTAGTCCCCTCTCAGATAACTCTTTTTATGTCCTAATGCTGACTTAGCCAGCAGATAGGTCTGTACACATTAACCATAACAGCGTAGCACCTCTGGAAATCTGACAAGTGAGTTAAAGTCTGAGTATATTAACCCTCCATTGTTCCCCATATGTGTTAAGCTGCAACTCGCATCATCCTTGGTCCTCAAGGTTGTCGGCCGTGCTACTGGGAGTGCCGGGAGCTGAAAGAGATTTATTTCTGAGTCCGTACATATAGGGTTTTGCAGTGAATATTTTGCTAAGAAAACAATTAAATGTATGGACCATGTTAATAAAAGGAACGGCTGTGTAAGACTGTTAAGAACCAGGAGTCTTTTGTTGGCAAAGGAAATGGGATCCCTTGAAATTCCCAAATTGCCATTGATTAAATCCGCCTTTTCTCTCCCCTCCCCTCCCCGCCCACCACCACTCCCCAGCCCTAAGATGAATTATTTCCTGCTTTTCTTTCTTGTAAATATCTCTTGCCACCCAGCACCTTCTGGAGATAAAACCGGGAACAATTAGTCATTTACAGACACAGGCTTGCAAGCAAGGTGAAAGAAAACAGCCTTTCCTCCTTCCACCTCCGCTTTGATGGTGGCACTGTTTACAAATGCTTTCGCTGCTATGCCAGCAATGTGCCTCTTTTCCATTAACTTTCCAAAGCGGGACAGCACACACACACACACACACACATACACACACACACACACACACACACACACACACACAACCTGGTGCCCTTAAATGGGGAGGGGGGTTGCAAATGGCAACAAAGATTGTTTCATTCATTGGCTACAGGACATTTGAAAAATAAACATTAGAGCGGAGAGAGCCGGTCTTTGACTCATTGTACTTCATTAAATTTCTCTCTGCCACTCTTCTGTGGGCTATTATTCCTCAGTGCTAGTCCCACAGCCTCCTGAAAATGTATTCATGCCTCCTGCCTCTTAGCTCTCTGCATGTGCCCACCGCCGTGCTCAGAAATAACCAATGTTACCTGTCCAATGTAACCTGAAAACTGCTTAGCTTAAAAGCCACTAATATTCTTAGTACAAGGAACAAAAATGCTGCAGTGTGCTTCAATAAAAGTTATGGCTCCAAGTGAACAATAAAAGATATAATTAATCAGCATATTTGTTGTGTACCAGATATAATGAATCAGCATATTGATAGAGCTACATAGGAATACTGTATATGTCTTAATCAAAAAGCAAAGCAAAGCAAAAGCAAAGTGTTCTGCTTATATACCACCCTGTACCACTTCAAGTAGTCTCTGGGTGGTTTACAGTTTAACGACAGGATACACATTGCCCCCAACCACCCCCCAGCAAGCAGGGTACTCATTTTACTGACCTTGGAAGGATGGAAGGCTGAGTCAACCATGAGCCCGCTACCTGGGATTGAACCCCAGGTAGTGAGCACAGTTTTTAGCTGCAGTTCAGGCATTTAACCACTGTGCCACGAGGCTGTTCTCATCAGTCATCCGCCAAAGAATGTTTATTCAACTGGAACGAGGCATAGTCACTAGAGAAAGTTTAATACAGAGAAATTTTCAACTTGTGTCAGGCAGAGAACCCCGTTTTTAAGCTGAGAGAGCATGCAAAAAAAAAAAAAGTTCCGAAAATGAGCTCAAAACCTGAGCCCCCTCGAAGCCTGTGTGATATGTGGATTAGATGCATGTGGGAAGTGTGGGTTAGTGTCAGTGCGTATCCCCGACACAATTTCAAACTAAACCAGTCCCAGAACCCATTCCAAGTTACAAAGTTTCTGCCAGCGTTTGCTGTGGGACGCAAGAGCTGCATGAAGGGCAAAGAAGGAAATTCAAGTAAGAGTGAAAAGCGTTGCCATTGTGCTGTTGACACCTGGGAAAATGCTGTCTGATAGATCTTTGTCTACCTTCAATCCGTCCCTGCTCTAAAAGTTCCATAATATTGCTGCAAGAGATTCACGTGCCCATTGAATCTGCAGAATAGGGGGCTCAGGGGAGACTGCACAATGTACTGCAGATCCTCCTTGGATCGGCCTTCTCTAGAATTAAGGGATACAGGATGCAAGGTGCAGCTTCAAGGGTCCCATGAAACCAACAGGTGCATGCATGTCTCTATAGAACGTTTGTTTCCAGCAAATCAGGACCAAAGAAGATGACCTTCTGTGGACAGAAGGGGTCTTCCACCCTCAGAAGGACTCCCTTTGTGGTGGACCAAAACATTAAAAATAAAGCTAATTCCAAGAGGTGTTTCCACTTGCCCCTGAATGTGGAGCAAAGGGACATTTTGTGTGCAAGGAAAGTGTGAGAAATTTATAGAATTCACCTTTTCTCTCATTGTGGAAAGTTACTACAAGCCTTCCTACAGGCATTTGGAGAAGACAATAGGTCAGGATTGTCTCTTTGGCTCCAATTTAGGATTGGGTCTTCAGCTCAGACAGAGAGCATGGTAGCCTTCCAGATGTCATACTCCCGATCCCATCCCCTTTGCTGTGTTGGCTGGGGCCGGTGAGATCTAGACTCCATCCGCTCCCTTGCGAGTGCCATAAATTTCCTTCCATCCATCCCGAGTTGGAGGTAGACTCTTTGGGGGACCTCTCCCGTATGGACTTCATTGGCATGAACCCAAGCTGGCCAAGAGGAGACCAGGAATAAGTCCTCGTTTTGACAAGGTAACACCCATATGGGCTTGTAGCCTTTCTTAATCTCTGGAAAAGTGAAGCTACACACGGCTTCACATGTTTTCCCAGGAGGCTTGCTAGGATAACAGTTGACAACTAGAGCTTGCTCTCGAAAGCTCAGCAACTTTTTTTATTTTTCTACTAGCAGCCGATGAAGGTATCACCCATAGTCGAGTTCCACTCTTGGAAGTTGACCTTCCATTTATAAAAATCAGAGCACTACCACCTAGAACGGGAATAGGCCTCCTATGGCCTTCCTATTGTGAAGAGGAAAAACCTCTGTGGCCGACAAAACCTTCCCGCCAAAATATATGTGTGGGGAGAGGCAAAGACCCACACTTTTTTGTGGGGGGGGGGAAGCAGAATAAGGGGGTAGCAAAAGAGAAGAACAGGGTGAAAGGGTTGAAGATTAAAATGTAAACAGCAAAATTTATTATAATTACAAGAGTGTTTCAAATTATTTCCTTAAACTGCAACATAATTTACTCCTCGTCAAGGTCTCTATTGGTGGTGAAAGAGGAAACGGCTTGACCCTGGGGTGACCTCTGACCCCCCAGGTCAGCACCCATGGAATGCACAGATGTCATGGTTCATAAGCAAAGGCAGACATGCTCCGGTTTCCCAGGCATTGAGGCGCCTGGGCTTGGATGGGGCCAACATGTATACCTCCCTTTGAACTAGTCACTCGTACCTGAAATAAAACTTAAAATAAGCACAGCCTGCTCTGAAGGCAGGCGAAAGGGCACGGAACAATAATGATGACAGGAACACATGCCGGGCTCATGCTAGGAATAAAGGAAGCGGGAATGAAGGAGGGATGCAATTATAATTGCAAAATAATGCTTTGCACGGGGATGGGGGCCAGCGTTTACTTGGAAAGATGCTCCCTTGAGTTGAATGCCCCTTACTCACAGGTAAGGGGATATTGATTTGCAGCCTTCACGCATCCTGCCTGTGGCTACTGTAGGCGTTTCATTCAAGAAAGAAACTAGAAGCATTCTGTTCCATTTCAACACACATGCAGAAAAGAAAGGGAGGGAAGAGAGAGAGAGAGAGAAGAGGTCACCGCTCCCCATGTCCTGCAAGAAAAACATAAGTTGAAACAGAATCCTTGCAATTAATCAATAGGTTTTCTTCTCTTTGTTTTCCCTTCGGCCCAAAACAGAAAATCCATTAAGAAAAACTTTCATCGGAACGAAGGGTGCCAGTGATAAGAGGTGGCGCTCGCATGGCTTTTGCTGAGCGAAGGCTGTTTAATTTCACATCCCCTCAACAAAAATACACACTGCGGTTGTGGTCCACAACATCGGTTAGCTTTGATAGACTTTTTTATGGCCACTTAGGTCCTGGGTTGTTTAATATCCATGCAGAGAGAGAGAGAGAGAGAGAGAGAGAGATCCACACCATTATTATTTTTTCTTTCCTAAGGACTGGCAGAACTACTCTCTCCCTCCTCCCCCCCGCCGCAATCAGTAATTCAGCCATGTAAACTTTCTACCAGCTAAATAAAAAATGTAAGGCAAGTCAATATAAGGTCTCGCCAATGCCACAGGACATTTTAATTTAGAGGAGAAATGATCAAACCCCTGGCAATATAGAGGCATATATTTTAAAGAAGTGGATTAGGCTGTCCATATCCCAGGTTTTAATTATAAGATTAGAATAATGTCTTCTATATCAGCTTAAAATTTATATTAAAGGGAAATTGGGGTTCTAACAGTTCCTTTCAACCGGCTGCCATTGGAGAAAACCACAAGTTGCACCAAGCATGATCAAAGAGCTTCACAATTAGTTGGGCTTTAAATCACGGTAATTGTCAGCTGTAGCTTGTAATTGGAGAAACACTGTTTAAGAGCAACAGTAAACTCGCCTGAGTTGTAATCTTTAAAGGGAATGGAAGAGTGAAGGAAACTGTGGACTTGAGTTGGTCATTCATGACAGTAGGGCAGCAAGAGCCAGATGACAAATCTGGGGTTGGGTAAAGGTAAAGGTAAAAGGTAAAAATAGAGGCAATACCTTCATAGGCCACTATTAAAAATAAGGGAGGGGTGGTATATGACCCATGTTTCTTTGTTTGAAGAACGGGGGTGTGACTTAAGAAGCAGCTTTTTACAACTGCCCTTCTTGCCTCTAACAACACTCCTGCCCTGGCTACAACACCACCCAGCCATGGATTTTAAGAACATCATCTAAGGACTTTAAAAGTAACCTCCTGGTGAAGAACATCTTTCACCATGTCTGAATTTCTGGTACCTGCTTTGAAGAAGGGTGATTTACACTCAAAAGCTTGCAATGTTCCTTTTTTTATTTTTAATAGTGGCCTTTGAAGGTATCGCCTGTAACCTATTTTTGCAATTGTGTTTTGTGATGGCCACATGGCTCAACTCCTTTTTGCCTCAGTAAAAGGTAAAGGTTCCCTCCTCCTGCTCTTGCTAGTCATGTCCAACTCTAGGGGCGGTGCTCATCTCCATTTCTAAGCCAAAGAGCCAGTGTTGTGCAAGTCTGTGGCCATGTGGCCGGGATGGCTGAACGCATTTCTGCGCATGGAACACTGTTCACCTTCCCGCTTTTTACAGTGGTAAAATCAAATCGAATCGAATTGAATCAAAGGAGATCTGCCAGCTGGTTGTCCAAATTTCTCTTGAATGCCTCCAGTGTTGAAGTGTTTGCCACCTCTTCAGGGAATTGGTTCCATCCTCGTACTACTCGAACAGTTAGGAAGTTTTTTCCTGATGTTCAGCTGAAAGCTGGGTTCTCTTCACTTGAGCCTATCGTTGTGCGTCCTACACTCTGGAATGATCGAGAACAGATCCTGCCCCTCCTCTGTATGAAAGCCCTTCAAATATTTGAAAAGTGCTATCCTATCACACACACCCTCCGTTGCCCAGTTCATTCAGTCTTTCCTCCTTAGGGCCTGGCTTCCAGTCCCCTGGATTGCTCTCCTCTGAACCACACGGAGAGCGTGAGGTCTCATCTTGTTGATAGCTCTCATACACCTTTTCTTGTACTGTACTTCCCTGCTTTCCACCAGTTTAAAAATTACGAAGTTGTGTGTTTTTCGAGGCAGAAATATCACAGAGGACCAGAATTTGCCTACTTGTTATCAAACGTTTATTTGTTCTCAACATCTCTACTCCACTGCCCCACTATTTAACTCAAGAGACTCCTACATGGTCTGTCTTCCTTCCCAGTATATATTGGGAAGAGCCATGTGGAATTGGTCAGGCTGAGATAGTATCATGCCCTCAAATTGGCTCTTATGGGCTTATTGATTATTATTATTATTTTAGAGTATTTTTACCCTGCCTTTCTCCTTAGAAAAGGACCCAAGGCGGTTTACAGTAATGAGGGATAATATACAGTCCAATACAATTAAGACATGTTCAAGTACTGAGAACAAGGAATTGAGGGACATTTTTTACAGCATTAATAGGCAACTTTACAGTAAAGGTACAAGGTTATAAGTAGTTATAAACACAAAGTCTATGTGAACCCATAGATTCATAAAAAAGACACATAATGGTAGACCCTCATTCAGGGAAAGCTTGCCTGAAGAGAAAGGTCTTTGCCTGTTTCCAAAAGGACAACAGAGATGAGGGAGTCCTGGCCTCTAGTGGGAGGGAGTTCCAGAGTCTGGGTGCAGCAGTCGAGAAGACGTACCTGTGAGGGTGGCGGGATGGAGAAAAGGGCCAAATCCTTCAACACGCACCCCAGAAATCTGATGAAGGGCGTCCCCAAAATAGGGTTTTCAAGTTTCATGAGAACAAGTGGCTTACAATGGCCACCTCCATGTTTTCATGGCCTAACAAGGTTTGAATTTGGGTCTTTGGAGTCCTAGCCTAACAGTCTCTCTACTGCACCTCATTGGCTCCCCAAAACATTATCCCACCTTGGCTCAAAGGGCACCTAGGCAGCTGTAGTGTGTGACATGCCGATTATACAACATATAATGCCTTAGTATTCAAAATAATCCATTGTGCTAAGTCTGGTTGTTTGTACAAACTAGAGTAGACTCTTGAGTGAAATAGGAGTGATTAAGACAAGCCCTGTGGGTTCAAAGACTCTAGTCAGTTTGGACTAAAAATCAGAATTACTTTAAAGAAGCTGGTATTTTCTAAGGACAATTCAATGCACTGCTAATGCTTGTGTTACTGCTACCACTTGGAGCAACATTTATGGAAAGTTGCCAGTGTCCCATACTGCTTAAAAGCATTCTCTGGGGGGTTTACAAGTTTAATTATGCAAGCTAAACATTGCTGATATTCACTTTATCAACCTTGGAAAGACGGAAGTCTGAGTGAACCTTGAGGCAGCGACCTGAGGACATTAGGAATGAACTTGGGTCATGAGTACAGTTTTGGCTCACAGTCAAAAAGCATCAAAATATGTTTACATAAATAAACATTTTAAATGGTGGACTTGATCAGATTCAGCTTACAATACTCCGCTGAATCCATAGGTGTAGCGTTCAGTTCCTCCTCACTGTTATTCGTGGGAGCAGAGCCAGCCTGTGTAACCCTGGGCTTTACTGCCTAGTCCTGCTGGAATACGGGTATGGAATACCACTTCTGGATACTGTTATATCTATATGGGCATTGACTTGAAGGCACATAACTAACCAACTTACTAAGTAATAAAGGCGCACTAGATCGCACGGAAAGGTTTAGAATTTGGCTGAAAATCATCCAGTGAATGAAAAGGCGGAGAGGAGATTAGAACCGGTGACTCTCGGCGGTCACAAGCGAACCCTTGGAGTGGGAAGAAAAACGGCGCTCCAGATGTTCTTTGGCTGCAATTCTCATCAATTCTAGCCAGCGAAACCATGGGCGAAGGCTGGTAGGAATTCAAAACAACATCATCTGGAAGACCACATATTTCCCATCTATGCTCTAAGCTAAGTACTACACCATATGAGCTTTCCAATCATCTTTCCCCCACCACCACCATTGTAAGCAATCATTCTGACTTCCTCTGGCCTTTTGACTGGGTTCCTAGAAAGAGAGTCTGTCCCTTTCTCTGAACCAATCCCAGCTTGTCCAAAATCTTGAAATTGATGTAGTTATGTGCTGTTCCAGGTGGCCTATGCCACAGGTCTGCAGGAGGGCTAAAGGAAGATCGTCTCGGAAGCCTGGCTCAACCAAGGCTTGGTATAAGCCTGGTATAAGCCTGGACGTGTCCTGTACCGGACAGTTTGTAACTTGGCTGACAGTGTCCAGGTTTGTAAAAGCTCAACTCCTTGGGTTGGCCCGTGTAAACATTTCATTCTAATGGAATATTATATTCCTAGAAGCCTTGTGCTTCGAGACAGCCTGATAGATAAATAGATATCTACTTTTAATAAACACCCCACATTGTGGGCTAATAGGTTAGACAAGTCTTCACAGAAGACAAAAATACTGACGGGAAAGGAGAGGGCGGGGAAAGAGTTTAGGGATTGTTAGGAAGGCAACTGGTAAGACTCAGATGCATCAAAGGAAAGGCAGAACAAAGGAGATAGATGGTGGGGGTATATCCTTGAGCTGTTAATCTTCCTCGAGTTGTACAGCACATGTGCAGGGAGTCACAGAACAGAATCAGTTTCCCTTAAATAGACCATTCCTTTTTCTCATTAACTGGCACTTACCGTCTCACTAACTGACTGGTATATAAGCAGCACGTTCTGTTTTATCTACTGAATTGTTCCATTCTATTAATAGCCCTTAGAGCTGTGCACCAGTCCCTGGATCTGATTTGGAGGCCAAAGGAGGGTGTCCCTGTTCGGCCTACGGTGATCTGCACCCCAGATCCAAGTCAATTTGTAAAGCTCCCGTTGACATGCATCGGAAAACCAAAATAGCATACGAATGACACACCTTAAAGATGGGGCTACATCTGCTTGTTTTACGGCATTGCCTAGTAGGGAAGTTTACAATTTTGCTGTTAAAAGAGGAAAGTTGAAACAATGTGTGCCCCCAGGTCTGAGTGCTCCGGACACAGATGGATTAGCTTCATTTCAACCCCAAGACCCCCTGGCCCTTGCCTCCCTTCACCAAATGGTAGAGCCAGGATTGCAGGCAAAGGAACTCCCCTCCCACCCCACCCCCCACCCCCGCCTGCCTGGTCTCATCACAGATCTTCCAAGTTACAATTTTACAATTACAATCTTAGTGTGACATCTTTATTGTTGTTTTAATTATTTATTGACATTTTAGTGTTTGAACTGTTTTAATTCTTTTTGATGAAAGAATTCAAGAGACCTTTGGGTAGTGGGCGGCATATAAGCTGCATAAATAAATAAATAAATAAATAAATAAATAAATAAATAAATAAATAAATAAAAAGTCCACTGCTCATGCACAGACTTTGGAAAGTCTCTGTGCTGTTTTGTTTTTGTTTTGCCTCTCTGTGTCTAAAACTCCCAGAATTCCCCAGCTAAAACTCTTTCCCCATCACTCCCTTAGCTAGAGCAACCTCAGAGCTTGAAATTCTGTCAACCTCATAATTCCTACTCTCAAAACGAGGAGGCCCTTTTTTGCTTTATCCCTCTTAAGATTCCACACAGCCTACCCTTTTGGGCTCAGACAACGTCACAAGATAGGGATTTTCTGAAACACGAAAAAGATGGTCGCTGCCAACCAACACACACGTGGGAGGTTGGGGTTTTTGTTTTCCTTCCAAATTCCTTCCGAAACTGAGGTTGCTGAAAACCCAGATGCACAAACAAACAAACAAACAAACAAACAAACAAATAAATAAATAAATAAATAAATAAATAAATAAATAAATAAATAAATAAATAAATAAATA
>JAHTLZ010000019.1:5767513-5780101 GCA_023846285.1 Phrynocephalus versicolor | reverse complement strand
ATAAATAAATAAATAAATAAATAAATAAATAAATAAATAAATAAATAGGGAATGCCTGCTGTGTGCTTGGCACTCTAGGCCAGCTGACTAAATAATGGTGTTTTCTAGTAAAGTGATTTTAACCAGTATAATAAAATAAAATAAAATACAGTAAAATAAATAGATAAATAGATAAATAAAATAAAATAAATAAATAAATAAATAAAGTCCCACCTAGAGCTACAGTGGCCAAGTAGAGAAGGTTATTTTACAAACTGTTTGTCTCTGTACAGTGGTACCTTGTATAAAGCTATTAATTCTTTCCAAATGAAATTCTGTTATGCAAATGTTCCTTTATACCAATTTCCCATAGGAATGCATTGAAAACAGAATAACCCCTCGCTAATCGTGACCATTTTTATGTTGTACCGATTCTCCCCATAGACGATTCTGTTGAGCAAATTTCCCCTATCTCTGGAATTTTTTTATGTTGTACAGATTTATGTTATACAAACTGTTTGTAATACGAGGGTCCACTGTGCTTATAAATATATCAAAACTGTGACTAAAAGAGGGACAGTGTTGAGGATGGGAGGGTGGGGGAAGTCCTTGTGGTTTCTCCCTATTGCAGTATGGACTGTGTGTATGTAAAAAGAGTTGGCCACTGCATTCTTCCTTTCTTGAGCCTGAAGGCTTCTAAAGTGTTTTTAAGTTGTTTAGCCCATGCATGAGTTGCCCAGTTTTGAGGCCAATCCGTGGACCAAGAGAGATGAAGGCTCTGTCCAGGGCCTTTTGGTGAATTGAAGGCAGTCAAAGGTCAAGCTCGCCAGAGGCATTTTGATTGTTATGGTAACCATGACTTAATCAAACAATCCTGGGATTCCAGGTTTGTGGGAACAGGCAGAGATCTGAAGAGCCTTGGAATTAATCAATCAAAGGCGGCAGGGAAGAAAATCCAAAGATATATGACTTATCCTTCCCAATCTATTACTCTGTCCTTAAACACACAAGAATTATGCTTAGAACAAAGCCACCTTTCAGCCTCCCAAAATACCTCTGATTTTTGTTGTCTTCTTCCTTGCCTTCGATTTCTGAGCATGCCTCTCTGTTTCGTGGTAGTCAGATGACCGGACAGAAAGAGAGTAAAGGGTGGGGGGCAGGGGGGGGGCAAAGGGCGAAATAGAAATTTAGGGGCAAAGACCCACTGTATACTGTAAAGCAAACCTTGATAATAGCATCATGTTGCAATAAAGCACATCTAAGCAGTTGGGGAAAAAGAAACATTCACCTCTTGTGACTATTATTGTTTGGAGTGTAACATGAGCCATCAATGAGTTTGCTAAGAGGCAATGAATATCTGGTATGAAATGTATATCTCATCTCATATTATATCTCACGCCTCATTCTGCTGCTATATGTCTGAAGAAGTGCACATGTGCACGAAACGTTACATTAAAATATGAAAGTTAGTCTTTAAGGTGCCCCATGTTGGGGTCTTTTGTTTTGTTTTGTTTTTCTTTGATTTTTGCCTGAAATTCTTGAAAAGACTAACACAGCTACCCTCTCTGAAACTTTTGCTAAGTGGGTAGCTGGTCCGTTCTCTGGTCTTCCCTGCCACCCTATATTCCTTTAGCTTGCATCTTCCTTTAACCACCAGTGAAATTCTGAATGTTGCTGTGTCCCGTGTAATGCACCTTTCGCTTGCATGATTGAGGAAAGAGAGACAGCCCGGGAACCTTGGAACGAGCTCCTGAAAGATTCAAAAGATTGCCAATAATTTAGAAAGCAAATGCTCACGAATCGGCTGGTTGCTGCGTCTTTTTTTGTGTTAGACTAGACTTCCGAAAACTGTCAGCAGCAAAGTCAGCAGCTCAGTGGTTCGAATCCTGGGTGCCACAGAGCAGAGCGAGCTCCCGCTGATAACCCTAGCTCCTGCCAACCTAGCAGTTTGAAAGCATGTAAATGCCAGTGGATAAATAGGCACTGCCATAAAAAGTGGGAAGGTCAAACAGTGTTTCCTTGCAGCCATGCCGCTCACATGGCCATGGACTTGCACAGCACTGGCTCTTTGGCTTTAATATGGAGATGAGCACCATGCCTAGAGTCAGACACGACTAGTACACATGTGCGGGGGGAAGCTTTACCTTTACCTAGGTTATAGATGAGGGGTTGTTTGCTAACCTTACCCTCTCTCCCTCAGAGTGGGGAACATAAAAGAGAAGTGATCCCTGTGAACGTGGAGAAGGCAGACTATTTTTACACCATGGGTGACGAACCATCCTAATCTCCCCATAGACTGGCATGGAAACACAGCAGAGAACATGCTCTTTTGCAATAGATCTGGTTGTACACATTGCATAAAAGCTGTGGTCCAAATGAGAAATGGAGCAATGATGACCTTAGGCAGGCTACTACCAGGAAAGCCATGGTGTGCTGAGTTATTTGGCTAAACCCTGTTGTTAGTCTTGGGTAGATGCAGACCCATTGAACGAGTGGGAATCAACTTTTCAGTCAGTATTCATAAAATTCCATTTAATTCAACGCATCTACTCTAGTAAGAATAACATTGGATTTGTCCCTTCGTGTTCCGGTACGTGGACATCAGAGAAGGGACATGTTTTGGTTTTGGTTTTTTGGATTACAAATCCCACCACACTGGTTTGGGAATTATGGGATAGATAGTAAATAAAAAGAGAGCCACTCCAAAGCCTGCTGCCCAGGCAGGAAAATTTGGAGTAAAATCTGTACTGGATTAAAAAGCCTAATTATGATTTTGTACAATGTCCCTTATCACCCATGTCATCACTGTGAGACAGGGCCTTCTTAGTGGTGGCTCCAAAAAGGCTTCCCTTTTGGAGATTTGCCTAGTTCTGTCTTTGTTGCATTTTTTTTGGCCGCCTGCGTCATCCTCTCTAGGGCTCTGCCTTTCTTCCTTTTTATTGAAATGTGTGGATTGTTCACTTTTGCCTTGTTTTATTGTTAGCCACCCAAAGTTCCTACCTGGAAGATGGGCGGGATACAAGTATAATAAATAAATAAATAAATAAATAAATAAATAAATAAATAAATAAATAAATAAATAAATTTGAGGGGCCACCTTCAAAAATGGACAGGGGGCTGCCTGCCTATTCTCCACCTCTTAACTAGGTGAGCGGTTCATTGGTTGATCCACTTCTTAGGAGCCTGCTCAGGCCATAACTGGAGACCTGGTGGCCTATGAGGAAATTCAGAGTTCAAGTAGACCCAGATCTCGCAGCACCGACGGATCAGGAGTCCTTGCTCAAACTCAGAATTGCATCATCTGCCTTTAAACATCTGAAAAATCTGGAGCTGTTTGGCAGAGACGTGACTGCTGAGATAGCCTTTCACTGTGCAAAGTGGGTTTAACAGCATAGAAAACTAGGGTTTTGGAAAGTAACGGAGGTCTTTTGGGAAAGAAACTTGTTCAGCTCACGTTTTACTGCAAGCCTGCTTGGTTTCCATTTTCCAAACATATGAATACATTGGAACGTAGATGCCTTCCTTTAAAAATGAATAGTGCTCTGAATTGAGTAATCCTGTTTTCCAGCGTGACCGTGCGCGCAGACAACAGCATCCATACGATTAGGGAACGTGTGAGCCTGATAAGCCCCCAAGTCACTTTCAACGTATATTGAGCCTAAGAGGGTTTTCAAAGAACGTGAGATATTGGACTGGTTTTGTAACTTTCCGTGGCAAAATACAGATTTGAACGCAGTCCCCTGACTCCTAGTCCATTGCTCTGTCCATGATACTGTCGTACAAGTTGTTGGATTTTTGGGAGGACTCAGTTAAAAGAACAGCAAAACCAGTGAGGAAATGGGAGGGAGCCAACTTAAGATGGCAGAACCTCTACACAGACATTCCTCCCAGATACCTATATATCTATCTGGCTGGATAACTCAGTTGTTTAGATCCAGACGTTAAGTGTTTCATTTCTCAATGGGACTACTGGAAGATGAGCCCGCCTGTATAACCTTGGGCTGAGTGGCCTCCTTGCCAGATGAAGTGTTCTAGAAATAAAATAAAATAAAATAAAATAAAATAAAATAAATAAGTTAAACATAAAAAAAAATCAATTCCGGTATGTGTGTGTGTTGTGTCATTACAGTCGTGACCGACTCTACGTGACTCCATGTCCATGGAGTTTTCTTGGCAGGAGTACTGGAGTGGCTTGCCAGTTCCTACTCCAGGCGCCTACAGCACCTGGTATATGCTAATTCAAATACAACTGAATAATCAAAAGCAAGTACACATAAAATGCTATCTTAACTCTAAAAAAACATTCAAGGACTCCATCATGATTGTTAAAGGTTGTGTAGATGTAGACCATAATAGTAACCTTTGGCGCTCCGTTCAAAACACAAGTTAGTGTCAATTTGGAGGAACTGAAGATTGGGAAGGGAGAGAGAAGACGGCCACTGATTCCATTTTTAATCCCAGTGATAGGAGGCCCAGGCATCTAACGTGCGAAACTGTATTTATGTGAGACCGAAAGATTTCCAGGCGAAATTCAAAGAAATGAAACAAAAGTAAAAAACCAACAACAACCATGTGGCACCTTAAAGCACTAACAATTCTATTTCAATGCCAGCTTTCGTGGATCAGGTCCACTTCTTTGGGTATATGGCGACAGAATGACATGCCCAATGAAATATAAATTTCACGCCAAATATTTGTTGCCCATTGAGTGTACTCAAAAATTTAGATGCATTGCATTAAACAGATTTAGTCCAGTTTGGACTGGAATTGTTTTAAGCCTTCACTGTCTGTTAGTCTTACTCTGGGTAGGCCAGATTGGAGGAGAAGGGTGGCCCCCCCCCCCCGGCAACACAACTTACCCATGGAGAAAAATATCATCCGGAATGCTTGCAAAATAAAACATTTATTTCCCCCCTTGAATGACAGCCCTGGGCAGATTAAAACAGTTAGGAAGAGGCATCATCCAACAGGTATTTATCAAAAAGAAAAGAGGGGTAGAAGAGGAGGGGCTCTTAAGACACAGCAAAGCAAAAAGAGCTGAAATCCGTCTTCATCCAACTGACAAGGCTGTAATGTCTCAAGAATTCCAGGAATCCAATGGGGCCGTTCCATTAAACACCCCTGATTAGTGAATGGGGCTGATAAACCTCAGGGGCCAGAGGTCAGCCTTGTGGAACTGAAGGTACCCCAGGTATAGGAAGGTCTCCGGGACTCAGATTCCATTGGCAGAGTTAACCCTTCAGCCACCCTGAAAGAAAGAAAGAAAGAAAGAAAGAAAGAAAGAAAGAAAGAAAGAAGGAAGGAAGGAAGGAAGGAGAAAGAAAGAAAGAAAGAAAGAAAGAAAGAAAGAAAGAAAGAAAGAAAGAAAGAAAGAAAGAAAGAAAGAAAGAAAGAAAGAAAGAAAGAAAGAAAGAAGGAAGGAAGGAAGGAAGGAAGGAAGGAAGGAAGAACATGAGGGAAGGAGGCACTAAAATCCTTTTAAGGCAACAAGAAATCCCTGTTGCCTTAAAAACTGCCATTGCCTCCTTCATTTTGACAAAACCCATTTAGTCAAGTTCATAAAATCAGATTTCATAGTCACAGGAGCAGGGGATGGGTGGGTCGGTGGATCCTCCTGTTTTCTCGCCATTCCTGAATGTTTATTTATTCAACATATTTTAATTCCACTTTTCTCAAACCCAATGGGGCTTGGCCTAAGGGAGGCAAAGGCTCGGGGTTGTGGCGTGAAATGAAGCGCCTTTACGAATCCATTTGTTTCTGGAACACAGACCGCATCTGATAGGGGCACATATGGTTTCAGCTCGCTCTCCCCCCCCCCCCTCTTTCAAAAGTGAAATGGAAAAATTCCTAGTTGGCAAAGCCCTGAAAGGAACAGTGTGAAAAGGGGGAGGACTGTCATATCTGTTGCAAAAATCAAAGAAACAAAACAAAACAAAACAAAAAGACAAAAACAGAAAACTTAAAGACTAACTATTATATTTTAATGCAAGCTTTCGTGGATCAGGTCCGCTTCTTCGCACTTATAGTAGCAGACTGAGATGTTCAATGTCATATACAATGGAATATAAGTTTCATACCAAATATTATTGGGATGTTGGAAGGATGCTAATTTGGATTTCTGATGCAAGTCTATGGGAGCTTTAGGAATGGATTTGGATTTGGGGGTGCAAATCACTAGATACCCTATAGAGGTGAATTCCAGCACCCTACTGTGGTCTCTACATCAGAGCTAGAGGACCCTTGCGCAGCTCTATTAATGGAATGGATGTGCGAAAATTCAGTAGCTTAGACAAGGATCAGGAAGTTTGTCCCTTTAGATGTTGATGCATTATTTCTCTGGCCATCACTCATCCAGAATGGATCAGACTATAGTAATCAGAATGTGAATCCAACAATATCTAGAAGGCTCTAGGTAACCAAGAACCTAGCGCCATTAAAAAGGATAACACGTGAAGGGGAATGGAGCTCACAATAGGCAATCCTACTCTTCAAAGACATGTAAGCTGGTTTTATTTAAAATATCTTTACCCTGCCTTTCTCCTTAGGAAGGACCCAAGGCTGTTTACTTAATTAAAAGACAATCTCAAAAGCTAAAGACTGGAAGTGTATAAATACTAAAAAAGGAGCAAACAGATGGTAGCACTAAACGACAGTAAACAAACGCAGACATACAAATAATGCAGGGCATGAGTAAAGTGGATAGAGGGAAGCTCTTCTCCCTCCCACAAAATACCAGAACTAGGGGACATCCACTCAAATTGTGGGCTGGGAGAGTAAGAACAGACAAAAGAAAATATTTTTTCACCCAGCGTGTTGTTAGTCTGTGGAACTCCCTGCCACAGGATGTGGTGATGGCACCTGGCCTGGATGCCTTCAAAAGGGGATTGGACAGATTCCTGGAGGAAAAGTCCATCACAGGTTACAAACCATGAGGGAGATGTGTAATCACCAGGCTTAAAACCAGGGTACTTCAAGGGCCAGATGCAGGGGAGTGGTATCAGGAGACAGAGATCTAGTCTCATGCGCTCCCAAACACATCTGGTGGGGCCACTGTGAGATACAGGAAGCTGGACTAGATGGGCCTTTGGCCTGATCCAGCATGGCTCTTCTTATGTCCTTATGTTCTTATGTTCTTAACACCAAAACCACCTCCAATGTAGTAAGACATGACTCCTGGTTTAAAGAACCCACTTAGGCAGCCAGACATGAAGGGAAAGCTTGCCTGAAGAGAAAGGTCTTTGCCTGCTTGTAGAAGAGCAGCCAAGATGGAGCCAGCCTGGCTTCCAGTGGGAGGGTGTTCCACAGTCTTGGGGTCGGGGGAGCAGCCACAGAGAAGGTTCTCTCCTGGGTCCCCACCAAACACACTTGTGGGACCATCAGAAAGCCCTTTCCTGATAGAGAAAGTCCATAAATGGAGACATGATCCTTCAGAGTATTTGGCTGCAAGCCATTTCAAGCTTTATCAGTTAGGACCAACATTTTGAACGGTGCCCAGAAGTGGATTGGCAGCCAGTGGAGCTGCTGTATTTGGGGGGGGGGGTCAGGTCATTATTGCCACAAGCCCCTGTTAGCCATCTGGATGCCCAATAACCACTCTTCCTGAAATCAAGTAAGGTGCATAGCTGATGCGTAATGGCAAAAAAGAGATAGAAAACAACTATTCAAAACAAAGAGGAAAATGAGTGTATCCTATAGCCTGAATCAAAAACTTGGACCATTCCAGCAGTGGAATACGCTGCCATGGAGTGTGGTGGTCTCCTTCTTTGGAGGTTTTTAAGCAGAGGCTGGATGGCCATCTGTCGGAAACACTGTGATTGGAGTTCCTGCATGGCAGGGGGTTGGACTGGATGGCCTTTGAGGTCTCTTCCAACTCTATGATTCTATGATCCTTATCTAGTTTGGGAGCCGTCTCATTCATTGGGCAAAGGGGGCACTTGTCCCTAGGCAACCCGTGTAGCAGGTGAACCAGCGCTGTGTCAGTTTCTTCAAAGTAGGTTGGATCCTGTCTTCTGATTATTTGAAGATTTCTTTCGCTTCCAAGCCAGAAGGCCTCTTCTGTTGCTCAGTGATGAACCACAGATCCCATCATCCCCGGACAAAACATATATGCTTCTTCAGTCCATTGTGTTGGAAAAGCCTGAGATAAAGTGTCTAGAACATGCAAGGATAGGGTCCAGCAGCCCTGCAAATGAACCCAAGAACGACTGGAAAGTCTTTTCTGGTTGAAACATAAAATACATTTGTGGCATTTTAAAAAAACTTGGATGTACAAGTGGGGCCTCTTAAGACAAATTTAATCCGTTCTACGGGTCAATTCGTTTTACAAAAAATTCATCCTACGAAACGCAGTTTAACGCGGTTCCCACAGGAATGCATTGAATTCATCTTGCAAGGCATCCCATAGGGAAATAACGTCTTACGAGGTTTTCTGGAAATTTCATTCATCTTATGAGTTTTTTGTATTAAGGGGCATTCGTCCAACCAGTTACTACTTGTTTGGGGGGGGGGGAACAAGTTTGGGCAGCATCCCTTGTTTTAGGGGAGAATTGCACCCCCTAGAGCAGTGATGGTGAACCTTTTAGAGACCGAGTGCCCAAAATGCAATTCAAAACCCACTTTTTTTTTTTTGCAAAGTGCCAATACAGTAATTTAACCTGTATACAGGTGGCTATGAAGGGGCGATGTTGGGTGCCCACAGAAAGGGCTCCGAGTGCCACCTTTGGCACCCATGCCATAGGTTCGCCATCACTGCTTTAGAGTCATGAATCTCCCATTACAGCTAGGTGTAGGTATGGATATTTTCTTTCTTTCTTTCTTTCTTTCTTTCTTTCTTTCTTTCTTTCTTTCTTTCTTTGCAGGGGGCATAGAATCATTATTTCCATCTCAAGCTACCAGCTAAAGATATCTTCTGGTCGCTGGTTTGGCCAATTGGTTTTGGGAGACGGACAGTGCTGAAAGCCAGTACAACATCAACATTTGCTACTCAAGTATTATGTTACCTGTTTGTCAGGGAAACCACAGGAGTCTCAGAACTAAACTGCTGCTCATCCTCAAGGCACTGGTTGCATTCCAGGGCACACACCTCTTTGGGCCTGCAACCAGGAAGGCAACAAGGACTTCATGAGTGAGCAATCATTTGCCACCAAGTTGCTACTCAATTCCCCATATATTTTGGGAATAGGAGGCTGACCGAGATCTCTCTCGTAAAACATATGGATTCTGGAATGTACGGGCAGCCTTTTCCACCCACGTCCAATCCTCATGAATAGACCTGTTGGCATATTTTTAGCTGGATTCTTCAAGGTGGGTCACCTAGGTCCCTCCATCCCCACCCCCACCCCGTGGATGGATGGATGAATGGGAGCGACATAAGAGTGCTACTCATTATGTTCTCCGCCGTGCAGTTTCTCCATGCTTTCCTTTCTACTTCCTTCCAGATGTGATCCCGCAAGTCTTGACCCAGCTGTCAATAGCAGTTAATTTCACGGCAGGCTTTTCGATTGAGGTTGAAAACAAATGGGGAGGGGGGAAGAGAAAAGGACCAGGAGGGGGGTGCTTTCCAATAAGAGCACAACTTATTTATTATTTATTTATTTACAAGATTTTTTTTTTAGCCGCCCCACTACCGAGAAGTCTCTGGGCGGCATACAACAGGTATTAAAAACTCTAAAACAATAAAATTATTAAAACTGTAAAATACAATAGAGTTAAAACCAGATACAGTACAAATTATAAATTATAAAACCCCGCTGTTCATGTGTCCAGTCAAAAAATCTAATTAAAATGCTGGCCAAACAGGAAGGTCTTTGCCTGGTGCCGAAAAGCTAAAAGGGTTGGTGCCAGGCGGATCTCCATAGGGAGGGCATTCCAGAGTTGGGGGGCCACTGCCTAGAAGGCCCTGCTTCGACATGCCACCCCCCTTATCTCTTTGAGGGATGGCACCTTCAGCAGGGCCTCCTGGCCTGATTTAAAGTACAGGCAGGCTCATATGGAAGAAGGCGGTCCTTTAGGTAGCCAGGTCCTAAGCCGTTTATGGCTTTATATGTAAGCATTAGCACTTTGAACTTCTTAGCCTGAGGAGAAAAAGTTATTAATGATGACAAGTAACCATACCTGGTACTTCTGCAGTGCCACCTATCAAACTGTTCCAATTCGCCATTTCAAAAAGGCTGCCCACCATCCCGTTTCCAAAAGTTAGCACCAAATTCCGCAGCAGCATAGGTAAGAAGGGATAATAACCTACCCATCCACTGAAAAGCAGCCTGCCGTGCGCTTGCACGAGCTCCCAAGCAAATGCAGGAAATGATTCCTTGGTCACTGCTGAGGAGTAGGTAGCTGGTTCGCAACCCCTAGTTTCTTGTAGTTAGTTCCTTTTTCGAAATAACAGTGTGGCTGAGTTACACAATGACCACATCTTAGCAAGAAACAACTTCACTCCTTTTGTGGTATAACTTTGACTGTTAGCTAGTTGTTGTTGTTCTGGAAGTTGAGTCATGGCTACTGGACTTCTTTTTCTTGAGAGACAGAAACGTTTCGCTGTTTGGATGAGCAACAAAACATTTCTATCTATCAAGAAAAAGAAGTCCAGTAGCCATGACTCAGCTTCCAGATAAACTCACCTGGATGACTGAGAATCTTCACAGACTTTTGTTGTTGTTGTTGTTGTTGTTGTTGTTGTTTGGGGGAAGATCACCACTATATGTACCAACTAATGGTAGCTGGGAAGAAAAATAATCCATAATGTCTTTTCTGTATCTGTTTAAATGGCTACTCTCCCCACCCCCCAGAAATTTTCCCTGTCTCTCATTGCTTTCCACCATTCATTCTTTGCCCCCCTCCCCGAGCCGAAATGAACACACAAGACGCCACAAGTGGGATGAACATTGGGCCAGGTTTATTGATACCACAAATACAGCATAAAACATTGCCTCAAGGAGGGGGATGGCGTAGTCTGGATACAACATGGGGCCACGAGGTCTACCATAGACCCCACCCCACTGGCTTGCAGGTTTGGGTGAGCAGTGAGCCCCTCGGGGGCATCGTACCGCTAAACGGCACCCCCTCGGCCAGCTGGCGCTATAATACCCCCGCTGGGTCGTTGGGTGCCAACACATAGCCGGTCCCCTCCCCAGTGGGTGTAACAATGACTGGCAAAATATCAGGAAGAAAAACTTCCAGAATAAGGCAAAACAGCCCAAAAAACGTCACAGCAGCTATCAAATCCTGGTTGTGAAAGCCTGCGAGAATACACAGAAAGATCTTTGCCTGCTTGCAGAAGGACAGTAAAGATGAGGGCAGTCTGGCCTCCAGTGGGAGAGAGTTCCAGTGTCTGGGAGCAGCGACAGAGACGGCCCTGTGCAGGTAACACGATTGTAATATCAAGTCACCTTTCTCTGACATTGTTTTCATTTCAAAAAGATCTGGAGATGCAAACACTTGCAGGAATTATTATTATTAATTATTTACAGTATTGCATTTTCCCTACTGGCTTAAAAACAGCATTATCACTATTTGGACTTTGAGTTTTTAAAAATCTGCATGCAGTAGAAAGTAAAATATATAGTTTTATTTATCACTAGTTGGCCCAGCCATTATTTGCTGGTGGGGAAAATACAGATACAGCAAATAAAGTCGCCCCAAAAGATTTAATCAAATCCATCCTGAAATGCCTTCCCCCCCGCCCCCCCCCCCCCAAAGAGAAAGAACATGGTGGGGGGAACATGTAAATAAACTGAGCTAAAAGGAGGCAGCCTTGGTCAAAGGTGGTCTTTTGAAGATGGGCCCCAGATAGATTCCAGCCGATGTTCTCGGGAAAGGAATCCCAGAAATAAGAATCTGGGGTCGAGAACACCCTGCCTCCAGCTGAATTCAGATGGACGATGAGGAGAAGGAGCAAGCAATGCCTGTCAACTCTAATTATGGGCTAGAAGCTACATTTCCTATTGACATTAAAAGCAGCCAGAATCAATGAATGCAAGTAAATGACACCTCCCTCTCTCGGCTCCCCCAGCTTTGCTTGCATTTTTTTCATCTTGCTTTTGCTCCCATTGTCAAAGCATCCTTTGGTTGGCTGGGCAGCAGCCAGCGGACCACACCGAAGGGAGCCCGATAAGAACGCGGACAAAAACTGCGATCTGTTTTTTAGCGGAGTCGCCTTTGTTACACAGGTCTGTCCGGGCCTCCTCAAAGGCAAATCCCACGGAATCTGCTGGAGCTTACTCCAAAGAAAGTGAACGGGGGGGGGGGCAACCTTTTCTGTGGCAGCCGGCCGGCAGAAAGACTCCAAGTGTCATCTGGTCTTTTGAACTTAAAGTTCCCCGATTTCTGCACAGAGGCCAAGACCGGACCATTTGCTTTGGGGGGCGTGAAGCAGAACATTCATCAAGTGCCTTTCGTGATCCCTCCATAGCAGGCAAAGCGAAACGAGACACAATAAATGGCCTTTTGTTTATTTATTATGCTTTTATATCATACCATCTTGCAACTACTCTGAGTGGTTTCCAGCAATAAAATAAAAATAAAGAAAAAACCATATCCCCCCTCCAGCCAACCCCCCCCAAATGATAGATAGATAGATAGATAGATAGATAGATAGATAGATAGATAGAT
>JAHTLZ010000019.1:5739087-5767503 GCA_023846285.1 Phrynocephalus versicolor | reverse complement strand
GATAGATAGATAGATAGATAGATAGATAGATAGATAGATAGATAGATAGATAGATAGATAGATAGATAGATATAATAAAAGCACAATAGGTCTAAAAAATCAAGATGGTGGCAACGAAGAAAAACGATTGCAAAATATAATAATCACAATAAGACGACATGACCAACGATCATGAGGGTAGGGTATCCTGAAATACCTGCTTGAAAAGTCAAGTCTTAACAAATAATCAAGGGAAGGCGCATGGAGAACCTCCACAGGTAGGGCATTCCATTAAGAGGGGGCCACCACAGAGAAGGCCCTTTATAAATAACAATTTGCTGCCTTTTCCAGCCACCAATAATGTGCTGCCTGAGGCAGATACCAAGGCCAGCAGCCCTGACCAACTTTGTGTTTGTTTATCGCCAGCCTCCACCTTGCCCATATTCACATTTATGATAAGTTTCTAAAACTACTCTCTACCACCGTTGCTGTGGCATAAAATTGCCCAGTGGAGCTTTTCCAAGTAGTCAAAAGTCTGCTACATGCTGACCCGGGGTGGATGACACAGACCACTCTGTAACTCGCTGCAAATAATTTGCACAGCACTTTGCAGGCAAAATCGAACAGATCTGAGCTACCTTGGATGCTGCTATTGATCCAGAGCCTGTAAATAAAAGGACCCGTCCCCAGACTATCCTGTATTATTGGATGACTTTCCTCTTCTACAGCTGGATGATGTGGTCAGGACCCTTGGAGAGATGATGGTCACCACATGTCTGCTGGGTCGTTGCCCCTCATGGATCATAAAACCTGCCAGAGAAGGTATGGCAGACTGGTTAGGAAGAGTAGTGAATGCCTCCTTACAACAGGGCAGGAGTCCAACATGCTTAAAGGAGACAATAGTAAAACCAGTGTTAAAAAAGCCCTCCTTAGATCTAAGAATACTGAACAATTACCAACCGGTATCGAATATCCCATTCTTGGGGAAAGTCCTAGAGCAGGTTGTGACTTTGCAGCTCCAGAGGTTTCTGGATGAGATAAACTACCTGGGTCCATTTCATTCTGGCTTCAGGCCTGGCTCTGGGACTGAGACGGCACTGGTTGCATTGGTAGATGCCCTACACAGGGAAACTGATAGGGGATCTGTGCCCCTTTTGGTTTTATTGGACCACCTGACTCGTCTCTCTGAAATAGGAATTGGAGGCACTGCATTAAAGTGGCTCCAGTCCTTCCTGCAGGAAAGAACACACCGTGTTAAGGTGATTCATGTTCAACACCACAGCCTCTGACCTACTGTATTTTTATATGAATCTACCATACATGGCTACACAGACTTTGCATTTATAACCGCTTACAGCTTTCTGTTTATAGCTCTCCTTGTGTGATTGCAGTGTTACTATATGATCAGTTGTTAGTTTTAATGTTGCCTTCTAATGCTGTAAGGTACCCCCTCAATTCCCTGCTCTCAAAGTGAATGTGTCTTAATTGTAATGGACTGTATGGGCGTTTATACACGACCCCTAAACTCCGGGGCAAATGGCTCCCAGCTCCGGAGCTTAAAAATGTTTCCCCACCAGCTCCGGAGTTTACAGGAAATTAAGTGCAACCACGCCCACTTTAGCGCGTCCCAGCGCACCTTTCAAGTACCTGCTCTCTGGAGGTGAAAAGTCCTTGATGCGGTGTAACGATAGTGAGTGCGGGGCTCTCCTCGCTTCTGTTTGTTGTTTTTTTGGCTCCCGGCCCTTTAAGAGCTACTTAAGAGACTGGAATGTTGCCGCGGCAAGAGCGAGAGGCAGAACGGAGGTGAGCCTGCATTTTTTCCTTTCTATTTTTCTCCCTCCCCTCACGCAGCCAGCAGCCAGGAAGTGCGGAGGGGTGGGGAAACAGGAAGAGCGACAAGCCCCTAAGATATCTGGTCCGAATTTAAGTGGCCAGCGGATCTTAGGGGTCGTGTGAAAAGGCTCTAAATTGCCTCTCCTTACTGTAAGCTGCCTTGGGTCCTTTTCCAAGGAGAAAGTTGAGGTAAAATACTCATAAATAAATAAATAAATAAATAAATAAATAAATAAATAAATAAATAAATAAATAAATAAATAAATACTTTCTCACAGAAGGAAGTATATCTGCCTTTGCTTCCAAATGTGAAATCCCATAGCTTCCGAGGGTGTTCCCCTTTCCTGCATTGCATATTTCCTCCTGAATCCTCTCCCATACAGGAGACAAATGCTTGCAATAAACCAGTTAAACCCATAAACCAGTTAAAACCTATAAACCAGTTCACGCTGATTGCCTTGACCTAATTGGCATGCAGAGAATGTCAGTGGTATGGACCTGCAGGAACACACACACCCTGACATGTGGTACATTCCTGGCATGCCGATTTCAGAGCCCAAATTGGCCCCTAGGCTTTTGATTTCAAGGAATTGGCTGGGAATTACATCCCAATGAAATCAAGAGGATTAATAGCCGGCCAAGGAAACACACCAAACTGCTTGATTGCTGCTTTCCTAGTCATTGATATTGTCCCATGCATTAACTAGCAACAGGACTGGGGCATCACAGAAGATGCCCAGATATGGAACCTTTCTTTCTTCTCTAAGCAGATGGCACTTTTATTTATTTATTTATTTATTTATTTATTTATTTACAGTGGACCCTTGTATAACAAACAGCTTGTGTAACATAAAATCTGTACAACATAAAAAATTCTGGAGATAGGGGAAATTTGCTTAACATAATTGCCTATGGGGAAAATGCATACAACATAAAAATGGGATTACTCCATTTTCAATGCATTCCTATGGGAATTTGTATAAAGGAAAATTTGCTTAACATAATTTCATTTGGAATGGATTAATTCCTTTATACAAGGTACCACTGTATTTATTTAATTAGATTTCTATACTGCGCCATTTAGCTACAATGGCCACTCTGGGTGGTTTAAGCCAACACATGGCCCTGGAGAGGGGTCTCCTTAAACTACAGTCCCTTAAGCTCACCCCAAGGGAATAAGGATCTTTATGGATTAAATCTAATTCTTTTTCTACATTACGTTACAATTGCATATATGTAAAAGCAAACAATGGTTGGGGGGGGTTCTAGCAATAGTCCTTCCTTTAATATTAGTGTCTATTTCTCCTCTGCAAGCACAGCACAATAAACAGTTAAAAGCTTGTCTTGTCTGCTTGGGAGAGTGGTGCTATTGCCCTCTTCTGGAATAAGATAAAAATTGCTAACAGGGTCTGGTATGATTTCAACGAGCTAGAGCAGGCATGTCCAAACTTCGGCCCTCCAGATGTTTTGGACCACAATTCCCACAGTCCTTTGCCATTGGGAATACAGGCTTGGAATTCTGGTAGCTGTGGTCCAAAACATCAGGAGGGCCAAAGTTTGATCATGCCTGAGCTAGGGAGAAATAATTTTGTTCTAACAATGGTTCAAATCCTGTTGTGCAACTGGTGCTGCGTAAAGCTGATCACATGATTATCTGCAGTGATTTCTTGAGGCCTTCCTGGGATCCCACATCCACTGGGAGCCAGGAGCCTAGGGAGGGGAAGCATCTTAATTTCCCAAAATTGTTGCTACAGGTAAAACCATCCCTATTGCAGTGACGTATAGGAAGTGATGAACACCCATCCTGCAGTTCCTAATGGCTTCCCCATAATAAAAGAGACATCAAACAAGCCTTGGGAACTTTGAAAGAGTACAAAAATTAAAGGGGTCCCAAACTTTGGCCCTCCAGATGTTTGGACCACAACTCCCACAATCCTTTGCCACTGGAAATACCGGCTTGGAATTCTGGAAGTTGTGGTCCAAAACATCAGGAGGGCTGAAGTTTGGACATGCTACAATTGGAAATATTTTTTATTTCTGGAAGATCAACTAGCTGATAACATCTGCAACCTCATGTAGCATAACATCTGGAAATCCTATTGGGTACACATATTGTAGGTGTATTTGCAATGCAAGCCGGGTTGTAAATTCCTATAGAGACAGAGCTGGGGTACAACCAGGCTTTCATGCAAATACACCTACATACAACAGCCAATGAAGAATTGGTATGAAACATATATTCCATTACATATTATATTGCACACCTCATTCCACTGCTCTATGTCTGAAGAAGGAAGTGGACGTGTCCACAAAACGCTACGTTGAAATATGAAAGCTCTTCTTTAAGGTGTCACATGTTTTGTGTCTTTTGTCTTGTTTTAAAAGTAGGCTAGGTGATACCTAGATTGGTCACTACTAAAACGAAAAAAATGTAAGCTAAGCTTTCGAGAGCAACTTGTTATTTTTTATCAAAGCATTGTACCAAAAATGCAATCTTGAAAGAGGATGTAGTCTATCAGGCGCTGAGATTCTTTTTTGGTGAGATGGAATACACCAGAGGATCTTATCAGGAGGCAGGGCTGGTGTTAAGACTGCTTCAAACTCCCGGATAGGGATTTAACACCCAGTGTATCAAATAAAGCAGCCTAGTCCTTGCCCACCTCCCTTGTCTTATTTTATTTTATTTTTCTTATTTTCTGCCTGGAAACCGAGAGGCAGCATCCAGAGCGAGCGAGGCAGGGAGCGGAGTCCGGAGAGCCCGGTCCAGCCGCGTCGCCATGGCAACGGGTACCCCCATTTCAAGGGACGAGCATCCCTCGCGACGTCCTTCCTCCGGCCGGCCGGGGAAGAGAAGGGAAGCGATGGAGGAGGAGGAGGAGGAGGAGGAGGAGGAGACGAGGGAGGCGCCGTCCTCCGCAGGAGGAGGCCGGGGATGACCCGGTAGTGGAAGCAACCAACTGTCATGGCGGCGACCTGGTGCACCTCCTTCTATTGCAGCTCTTAAGGCTCCGGCGCCAGGTGACATTTTGGGGACGAGGGGAGGGGAGAGAGGCTTCTCCTTTGCGTCAGGAATCAGGATCCGACCCCTGGGCGCCTCGCTCGCCTCTTGCCCTCGCAGGGCTGCGAAGGGATTGTGTGGGTGGGTGGAGGCACTTGCAACCCAGCAAAAGTGAAAGGAGGCTTTCCCTCCACGTTGCAGCTGGGAAGCGATCCTCTTTTTACTTCTCTGGGCTGCGCCTCCCAACTGGAATCAGCTGCACCGAATGCTTCTCCTGAATCTACTTGCATCGGTTTTTGCAAGGGGGACTGTGCCGTCTGGAAGGGGGCTTTCATTGGGGCCGGTCAGGAAAACCTAGTCAGGTTTGCAGGCTCAAGTAGATGGATCCCTTTTGCTTCCACCCAACAAATGCAGACCTACTGAATTAGTTGCTGAATAATACTGTAAGTAGTTCTTCTGGAGAGCTAGTGTAGTGGAGTCTGCTCTAGTTCTAGCGGTAGCATACTGGGTGGATGGTATTTCTAAATGCTGTGGATCCTGAACACGTGAAGAACGCATCACTGCTTTCCATGAATTTGTGAGGTACACTCTTCCCTTTAATGGCATGCTCTCAGGACAGTTTTGGCTGTACATTGATTTCCCCCATAAAATACAAATAGATAAATATTTAAATGCAGAATTATTCAGTAAATACTGTGTTGCTGTTCATCTCCAGGAAGTGGCCTGTTGCTGCCAGTGCCATGCCCTGGCCAGACCCCCATCTCCTGGCATGATAGATGCATGGGGCAGCTGGGGAGGGTGGTGGAGTCTCCTTCTCTGGAGGTTTTTAAGCAGAGGCTGGATGGCCATCTGTCAGGGGTATTTTGTTAGGGGTTCCTGCATGGTAAGGGGTTGGATTGGATGACCCTTGAGGTCTCTTCCAACTCGAGGATTCTATTATTCTGACTTGACTCAGTTCAGGGAAGGTGTGTGCTTAAACTTGTTATGCCTTGTAGTTTGGTTTGCGGGCTGGGGCATAACAATTATACACAGATTTTAAACTACACAGGGGCCTGGTGCCCCCACCTGAAGCATTTTTGATAGGAGAAATATAGATCAATTGAAAGGGGGAAGTACAGTACTGACTTCTCATGTACACTCTCCAAATTAGTAATGCACAGAATTTGCTTTGTTTCCTTAGGTTGAAACACTCCAGAACTTTCTTCAAGTTGGGGAGCATTTTTCACTGTCAGATGAAGATGAAGACTGTTCTTATGGTAGCAGAGAAGCCATCTTTGGCTCAGTCTATAGCGAAAATCCTGTCAAGAGGTTAGAAGAAATCTACTTTTATTTTATAGTTCACTCCTGCTTATGTCATTGGGCCAGCTGTTGGGTAAAGATTTATACAATAATAAAGATTGGTTTTGCCCCCACACATGTGTTGTTAAGCACAGGAAAGTAGGCTGCAGAGCACAGTAGCTTACAGAGCAATTTGGTTAAAGGGGTGGGTAATTCTATCAGGCATGTCCAAACTTCGGCCATCCTGATGTTTTGGACCACAACTCCCAGAATTCTAAGCTTAGATTTCCAATGGCAAAGGACTGTGGGAGTTGCTGTCCAAAACATCTGGAGGGCTGAAGTTTGGACATGCCTGCCGTCTATGATCCTGAGCTCTCCCCACATGCTTTTGGTGAGTAAGGGGGTTTAAAAACCAGATAGAGCTAGAATTACAGTCAGTTAGAATGCTAAAACTCAGTTAAACCTATCATTGTATGAAAAGAACCTCTACGTTAAAATACATCAAAACAGTTTGAAAGCAACAGTGCAACCCCTTCTTTAAAAACTCTTTTGCAAGAATTCTGTTCATTGGCAAAATAGAACACAAGTGTCTGGGAGCCAAGGCATCTTTATTAAATGATACTCACACTCATTCGCTCTAAGGTCAAAATGAGTGTGTGTGTGTGTGTGTGTGTGTGTGTGTGTGTGTATGCTGCTTGGAGGAAAACAAATACACACACACACACACACACACACAGAGTATGTGAAACATTTGGATTATCTGTCATTCTGATTGGCATGCCTTGTTGCAGGAAACATGTCTTCTCGCAAAGGGCTCAATGGAGCCTGTTCAGTCCATGAATACACAGGATCATTTGCAGGACAAAGTGCCCATTTCAAGATGACATCTGTATGTGGCCATGTGATGACGTTGGATTTTATAGGTATGGCATTGTTTGTTGATTGTTTATAATATTATTTGGTGCTTTGGTTATCTAAAGCCGTAATGAGGTGGTGGTAGGTGGCCAGGAGAGGGGGAAAGGGTAGTAGAGCGAACTGAAACTTGGTTATAAACTGATGTCTGGAATAGTATGAAACAGACCAGCAACCCACTGGAGTTCAGAATGCAGATCCAGTTTTGAAGTTTGGTATTCTACCAGTGCCATGTGGCTTCAAAAGAATGACTCAATTGCCGAAGGATTTCAAATCATAGTTTGCCTCCAAATCAGATTTTTTAAAGCCTCATTTTAAATCAGGTTTGTTATGGTGGTTTGGAATTTTGGTAAGTGATCTGCACTCAATTCAGTTACATTGCAAACAGATATTATTTCTAACCAGAATCAAGGGAAGGTATTCCATTTGTGTCAAGGGCAAAGAAAGCATAAAAACTGGAGGTATCTACATTTATGTCTGCACCATACCATTATTTAAGAATCAGTCCTTCTGTTGAAAAAGACAGTAGAAAGAAGACGGTTAGCTAGCAGCCTCTATATTAACAAAATGTTAATCAGTTGTGAGATTTATATCTTTTTTATATTCTGTAGATAAGTACAGGTAATTGCCTCTCTGACATCTATATATAGAATGCAGCCTTAAGGTCTAGGCCAGTGATGGCGAACTTTTTAGAGACCGAGTGCCCAAACTCTGATTCAAAACCCACAAATTTTTCGCAAAGTGCCAATACAGCAATTTAACCTGAATACGGGTGGCTTTGAAATAGTGATGTTGGGTGCCCACAGAATAGGCTCTGAGTGCTACCTTTGGCACTCGTGTCAAAGGTTCTGCAACATGGGTCTAGGCATTCTCAATTTTGTATTAAGATCTGCATTTAATTATGTTGGTTTTTTTTCTCAGGAAAGTACAACAACTGGGACAAAGTGGATCCAGCAGAACTTTTTAGCAAAGCCCCAACAGAAAAGAAAGAAGCTAATCCGAAGCTGAACATGGTGAAATTCTTACAGGTATATTATTTGAGCAACCATGAACGGGCTGGTTTCTTTAAATATATGCTGCACAGCTACAATGGCTAGTCGTGACCATCGTGACCCAATGTCCACCAAATGCCTTTCATATTTTATTCTGCAGTATTCTATTTTATCTCATGTTTGGCTTGATGCCGTAACAATAAACTTTACCTTTACCTTACAATGGCTAGGGTTCAGACTAGAAGCTATTTCTACATCACCAATACACAGGTAGGTGGCGCCGTAGGCTTCTGGGGACCCCAAATAAGTTGCTTGCTGTTTTCTCCATTCAAGTAAGTAGGCATGGGATGCCAACTTGAGATAAATGATAGAACTGGGTTACCTGTTGGTAGAATCCAGTGGTGAAGCTTCTTCCTCCATTCTGGAGGAATGGATTCGAAAGGGGCCACTAACACTATCATGTCCATCCTCTTGCTCAGTATAGGAACCTAAATCAATGTATATCTGACCGATGGTTGTCTAGCTTTCTCTTGAATGCCTCCAGTGTTGGAGTGCTCAACACCTCTCAAGGTAATAGGTTCCGCCGTCATACTGCTCTAACAGTTAGGAAGTTTCTCCTGATGCTCAACCAATATCTGGCAACTTGTAACTTGAGCCCATTATTCTCTGCCCTGCATGAGATGATCAAGAACAGACCCTGTCCCTCCTCTGTAGGACAACCTTTCATGCTCAGTTGTTTCAGTTTTCCCACCTAGGGTTTGGTTTCTAGTTCCCCAGATCACCCTTGTTACGTTTCTCAGGATTTGTCCCATTTTGTTGGTATCCCTCTTAAAGTGCGGTGTCCAGAATGGGACACAGGACTCTAGATCAGGACTAAAAAGGTAAAAGGTAAAGATCCCCCCCACCCCGCGCATGTGTACTAGCCGTGTTCAACTCTAGGGGCAGTGATCATCTCTGTTTTCAAGCCAAAGAGCCACTGTTGTGCAAATCTGTGGCCATGGGGCCAGCATGGCTGCACGGAACACTGATTTGCTTTCCCTTTTTTTTACTGCAGTACCTATTTATCTACTTGCATTTACGTGCTTTCAAACTGCTATGTTGGCAGGAGCTGGGGTTAACAGCAGGAGCTTGCTCCGCTGTGTGGCACTCAGGATTCAAACCATCAAGCTGCCGACTTTGTAGCTGGCTGTTTCAGCGCTCTAGCCTGCTGAGCCATTACGCCCCCTTAGATCAGGACTAACCAGGGCAAAATAAAGTGGGGCTACTACATTGTGAGATTTGGAGACTATACTTCCGTCAATGCCACCTAAAATAGCCTGGCCATTTTGCAGCAACATTCCCCTGTTGGCTCATATTCAGATTATAATCTGCATGTCTTCCACGCAGCGTTATTGAGCCAAGTATCCCCTATCTTTTAATTGTGCATTAGGCTTCTTTTTCCGAGGTGTGGAACTTTGCACTTCTCCCTGTCCGTTTGCTTTCTGTTGTTTTCAGCGCGCCCCCCCCCCCCGGCTTGAGCTTTTCAAGGTCTTTTTGAAATTTTGTTTCTGTCTTCCATCATATTTGTGTCTTCTGAAAATTTGACCAGCATTCCCTGTACCTCCTCATCAAAGTCATTTAATAAAAACATTGAAGGGAGCACAGGGTTCTGGACTGAGACTTGTGGTACACTGAAATCCCATAAATGTATCATTTCAAGCTTGAGTAGAATCATAGAATTATCATCGGGCTGGAAGGGACCTCGTGCCAGTAGAATTAATCTGCCAGATAACAGTTAGCATGTTTACTTGTGGCACGTTCATTTTTCTTTAAAAAGGTACTAGCTAATGCCTTCTCTCATGTACTGGTTTTAAATGTGAAGGGAGACGATTGCCATCGGAATTTTGTGGGGCAGCATACATGTCACCAATATTTCCATACTGTATTATTCCCCGATATAATCCTGAATATGCTCATTTCTCAAACTGTAAAAGGCAACTGTATTAACACTGAGAGGGCCGTATGCTTTCCTGTTTTGTTGTTACTAGATCATATATTTTACTTTTATTTTAGGTAGAAGGGAGAGGCTGTGACTATATTGTTCTGTGGTTGGATTGCGATAAGGAAGGCGAAAACATCTGTTTTGAGGTACGAGTCCTATGAATGTTACGTATTTATTATTTGATTGCAGTTCTTTTAGTTTCCGTTTATGGAAGTAACAAGCTGCTTTTCATTGTTTGTAGAAAAGTTCAGAATCGGGGGCGATTAGATGGGGAATTTTGATCACGCTGTATAAACTAGAAGACAGCCCATGACATATACCATATTTTTCTTTCTGTAAGACACCCCCATGTATAAGATGACCCCCACTTTTCCAACGCCAAATTACAGTTTCACAACTGGCAGTTCTCTCTTTAGCTTACTTCCGTGTATAAGATGACCTTCAATTTTTAGTCTAACAATTTTACACAAAAATATAGTCTTATACATGGGGAAATACTGTAATTAACATTCATTTTCATAGTTAAGCAACAGAGTACACTGTTGATCCTATACTGATTCTCCAGTCCATCCACCTTTTAATTAATCAGTTGTATTTTAATTAGTGTACAGTTTTTTATGTTTAACATGTTTTTTATATCTAGTCTGTTAATATTGTGAACCGCCTATAAATAAAAGAGATAAATAAAACACAGGGCATCATTTCCTTGCTAGTTGACAAATGTGAACTTGAGAAATTTCAATTCCTCCCCCCCCCCCCATCGCCCTTGTAGAAGAAAGGTTCCTCGTCAGTAATGGGAATTTCTTTCATGTTTCCTTTTTCCTAGGTCCTGGATGCTACTGCTCCTGTGATGAACAAAGCTCGTGGCAACGAAAGGACCATCTATAGAGCCAAGTTCAGTTCTATTACTGACACGGACATCTGCAATGCCATGAACCACTTGGGCGAGCCCAACCACAATGAAGCACTGTCGGTGGATGCCCGTCAGGAACTGGACCTGAGAATCGGCTGTGCCTTTACAAGGTATTGGCAAAGCTTTTCTATTCTAGCATATTGTTTAACTAAAATGATGACTGGGCTGGGGCACCTCCCTTATGAGGAAAGGGTAAAACATTTGGGGCTCTTTAGTCTGCAAAAAAGGCGCCTGAGGGGCGATATGATTGAGACGTATTAAACAATGCAGGGCATGAGTAAAGTGGATAGAGGGAAGCTCTTCTCCCTCTCACAAAGTACCAAAACTAGGGGACATCCACTCAAATTGAGGGCTGGGAGAGTAAGAACAGACAAAAGAAAATATTTTTTCACTCAGCGCGTTGTTAGTCTGTGGAACTCCCTGCCACAGGATGTGGTGATGGCACCTGGCCTGGATGCCTTCCAAAGGGGGTTGGACAGGTTCCTGGAGGAAAAAGTCCATCCCAGGTTACAAACCATGATGGAGATGTGTCATCTCCAGGCTTAAAACCGGGGTACTTCAAGGGCCAGATGCAGTAGAGTGGTATCACAGGAGAGATATCTAGTCTTGTGCGCTCCCACCTGGATGACTAAGAATCTTCACAGACATACTCCTGCCAGTGACACTAAGCAAGATGGGGTGGAAAGGTGCAGTGGCCTCAGCCTTCATGACTGGGATACAGTCATAGTCCAGTTGTGAAGCAGAAACCTCTCTAAGGAGGAGCTGATCCCCCTGTAGACTGGGCCACTAGCTTGTCTCTGAGGCTTTTGAGTGCCTCTCTAAGCTGAAGCAGACTGCAAAGGACAAAATGTTTGAGATAATTAAAGGCAATGGTAACTAAAATAGTTTCCCCTGACCGTTCTTCATATCTTTGTCAGCCTGTGTGTATTTCTCTTGTTGACCTTAATACAGTTATAAGGCTGGCCGGTATAATCTTGTCTTCAGCTTCTGTGGGCTAAACATGATTGCACACTGTCATTTCTTGTGTGTAGCGCAGTGGTTAAATGTTCTGCAGGTAAAACTGTGCTCACGACCTGGGGTTTGATCCCAGGTAGCAGACTCATGGTTGACTCAGCCTTCCATCCTTCCGAGGTCAGTAAAATGACTACCCAGCTTCCTGGGGGCGGCGGCAATGTGTAGCCTGCATGCTGTTATTAAAAACTGTAAACCTCCCAGAGACTACTTGAAGTGGTATGGGGCGGTATATAAGCAGAACACTTTTAGATAATGATTATTCCTATTTTTAAAAATGGTCTGTCTGTCTGTCTGTCTGTCTGTCTCTCTCTCTCTCTCTCTCTCTCTCTCTCTGGTTTTTAAAAGAGCCATCCTTGTTCTTGTAGACACTAAATGCATTCCATTTGTAAAATGTAATTTACTGTAATTAATGTAAGATGCTTATGATCTGGCAATCATATCTAGAATCCCATGCTAGACACCTTGGGTCTTGATCCTCAGACGTAGAAATAACTAACCTTGAGAAAGATCAGCATCATGACTAAGAATGGAGACTGTTTGATTTTATTTATTTTCAATAGGTTTCAGACGAAATACTTCCAGGGGAAGTACGGCAATTTAGACAGCTCTTTAATCTCCTTTGGGCCCTGCCAGACTCCGACCCTCGGATTTTGTGTGGAGCGGCATGATAAAATCCAGTCTTTCAAGCCTGAAACGTACTGGGTCCTGCAGACCAAGGTTAGTTGTAGCCACTCTCTCTGACTCCTTTTGGATTCAGGAGTTAATGTTTGGAACAAAGAGCAAAGCAAGTGCACCATCGGAACACGGAATCATATTTTGTGGAAGGGCGGTCCGTTGAAAGAAGTCACAGCACTGCTCCTCTGGAACCGAAAGGTTGCCAAGATCTGAAGCAATACAGAATGCACAGAAGGCACGTCTCTTTCTCGTGGCTGTTTGACTAATGCAGGGCATGGCGATATGTGACTATGCCACAGAAGTTACATTTCTGGATTTCTGGCCGGCAGGTTTATCATCAGTAGCGCTGAAAGGATCGTGTAAAAGCCCTCTGCCTTGAAAGAAAATGGTAGAAGTACCGAGAAAAGGGTAGAAATCAAAGCACGTCCTGCTCCTTTAGTTTTTGTGACGGCTGAAAACAGCTCAGTCTGGGCAGAGTGGGGCCCCAGTGGGACCGGGGCCCAAACTGGACCAGGGATGGCCAGCTCCGGACGAAGAGCTCGAAGCCACAGTGTTTATAGCTGCGGGGACAAGAAAATAACTAAATGTTTACAAACAGAAAGGGCACACGACAGTCTTCTTTCCCACTTGCCTCTCCTATGGAAGCGCTAAGTTTCTTGTGGTTTTAGAAGAGGTAGCTGTTTTAGTCTGTGTTAGCAGAAACAAAAAAAAATTAAGAACATAAACAACACTATGGTGCTTTAAAGACTAACTTGCTATATTTTAATGTGAGCTTTTGTGGACAATTCCACTTCTTCAGACATCAAGTTTCTTGTGCCTACTTAGTATTAATTATTTTACCGAAATAGGAGAATTTGAAAAAAAGTAAATTTCTTCATGCTTGAGGCTATTGCAACTAGATTTATGATTTAAAGGAATTAAGGAATGGTATCTGCTGTTTTATGAACCACAGGGATTGACTGTTCAAGGTTCACTCAGCCTTCCATCGTTCCGAGGTCAGTAAAATGAGTACCCAGCTTGCTAGGGGGGGCAATGTGTAGCCTGCACACTGTAATTAAAATTGTAAACCGCCCAGAGACTACTTAAAGTGTTATGGGGTGGTATATAAGCAGAACACTTTGCTTTATGGGCAAAATATATATTCAGAAACTGGGGGGTTTTATTCCCTGTCCGTCTTGAATGTTTGACATATCACATCATCCTGATACTAGTAGAGTGATGAAATCACAGTGCTCATTTGGCCTGCCCATCAATGTCCCTTACAAATCAGGATATTGCTGGACAGGAACTCAAGATAGTTTATTTATTTTTATTTTAGAGTATTTTTACCCCGCCTTTCTCCTTGGAAAAAGACCGAAGGTGGCTTACAGTAATGAGGGATAATATAGAGTCCAGTACATTTAAGACATGTTCAAGTAATTGAGAACAAGAAATAGTCTTGCTTTTCTCTATATCTTCCTTTCAGGTTAGTCCTGACAAAGATAGCTGCCTGACTCTGGATTGGGACAGAGTGAGGGTGTTTGACAGAGAAATTGCTCAGATGTTCCTGAACATAACAAAGGCAGCAAAGGAAGCAAAGGTAAGTGTGGGAATTTGCTGAGAAAGCCCCGAAGCAAACTGATCTCGATTACAGAAATAAACAGACTAAAGTGCTGTGCAGGGTTGTAGACAAAGAGTGACCTGCATCTTCTCCATCTTTATCCATCTGCTCTAAATTTATAAGCAGAGATTGGAGCATTTTTGAAAACTTTGGTTGTGATAGGAAGCAGGTGCCCTTTAGCCCTGCCCAAAAGCAAAGGTGAAAGGGCAATAGGAGGTCACTTCCTTCCAGAGATATGCCAATGTGGCAAAAGTCAGGAGAGTGTGCTCTCACTGAAGCTTCCTCCGAACAACATATCCTGCAAAGAAAAGTTCCCACTGGTAAGACTATAGAAGTATATTTCCTGTTCAGGAAATCAACTGTACTGAGGTTAAGTAACATTATCTGTCTCATCTCATGAATAATTTTTTGCTGCTAATGTATGGTACTTTAAAAGTGCTGGAACTTAAGGACTGTACAATGATGCACACACGCATTGGCTTTCCTCTTCTTGTACTAATTCAGCCTGAGAGCAAGGAGCTGGTCCTTCAGGGCAAAGTTGTTGCTACTTTCCCATTATTGGTGTGGACCAACCGCCATTTAAAAAAAAAGCAAGAGCTGCAGTAGCAGGGTGGATTTGTTTTACATCTGGTTGATTTAAATCATGGTTTATATCACTATTTTAAAAATTAAATTGAATTTTATTGAATTTTTAAAAAAAATAATCATGGGTTAAAGTCAATTTGATGTTTTAAAAAGCGTTGATTTTTCTTCACTTTCTTTTGTTCTACTGGAACAGTGGAGGATGTTCTTCTAATGTCGTTGTCGAAGCAAGCTAACAATTGCTGTTCCCATCATCTTGAGGATCTGGAATGGCAGAGGAAGCAGCTCGTCCAAGGAGATGTCAGGCCGGGCTGACTTCTCCCTGCCCACTCATATCGTCCGTGTCGATAGAATTCCAGGGACTTGTCTGACCACAGCCTCCCTGTCAGGCTTAGGTAACTCCTCTTCAGACTTAACTAAGGCATTTCTTTTTATTTTGCAGGTTGAGTCTGTGAGTAAAAAGGAGAAGGCTAAGCAAAGACCCCTGGCCCTGAATACCGTAGAAATGTTGCGAGTGGCTAGTGCTGCGTTGGGTGAGTAGAGGGTGCAGCGATACAGGTGCTCCTCACTTAGCAATGGAGTTCTGTTCTTACAATGAGGAAGTGGTTCTAGGTTCAAGTTCTGGTCTCTCCGACAAAACGGGACATGTTGCAGGTCTTGTCTCGAGCTGCTTCTGACTGGAGTAAACAATGTTGAACTAAGTGGACACGTGACCCGACTTAGAGGCATCTTCCTGTTTTCCTAATTGTGGAAGAAATGTCACCAAAGTGTATATAATTCCAGGGGGGGGGAGCCATTCTACCTTGTCTATAAACATTTTGTTGCTAAACTGATCATCTAGTTAACAAATGCAAATATTTTTCACCTAGGCATGGGACCACAGCATACTATGCAAATAGCTGAACGGCTGTATACTCAAGGTTATATTAGTTATCCTCGCACAGAAACTACCCATTACCCAGAAAACTTTGACTTGAAGGGTGCTTTGAGACAGCAGGCTAATAACCCCTACTGGGCTGAAACAGTAAGTTTCTTTCTTTTTTGCACACACATGTTGTATATACAGTAATACCTTGGTTTACTAGGACCTTGGTTTACAAGTGTTTTGCAAGAGGAGCAGACATTTCTGATCAATGTTGCCTTGATCAATGAGCAACGTCTTGCAATACGAGTCCTGGAGCAGGTCACATGATCACACGTGAGCCAATGGTGGTTCTCTCTCCCCATCCTGGATTGTGGTTGACTGTCTGGAAGGTTCCCTCTTAGGGAAGCCTCAAAAGCAGAGGGAGAAAAAAAGGAAGGGAGATCTCCCTTGCACTAGCTACAAAAGTTTTCAAAGGTGAGTGCAGGTTAGGGTTTTGTTTTTCTTTATATTTATATTTAATTTGTTTTCAATATGGGGCAGCTAGTCAAGTGTGTATATGTCTACAAATTATATTTCATTATTGTCACATTAAAAATACAGAGTGAAATCTATTTCTTAGTCCCAGGCAAGGCAGATTCCACAGCCAGGTATCCAAACCATGGTGTGGACATGGACTTCTAGCCAACTTCTTTTGTGTGTTTTGGCATTTTGTAGGTACAGCATGTGGTCTATAGTGCCCCAGAATGAATCATCTGAGTTTCTATTATGTCCTATGGGGAAATTTGCTTTGATATATGAGTGTTTTGGTTTACAAGCATGTTTTTGGAACATATTATGCTTGTAAACCAAAAAATGGAGGCGGAAAAATAAATAGCAGTGAAAATAGCTCTTGCCTTACAAAGTCCTGTCCCTATAGTAGGAAACACATGATTTATCCTAATTTCAGGTTTTGGTGTCATTGATTTTAATGGGAAATTTATGTACTGTATCTACATGCACTGTTCCTATTGAAATCAGCAGGATTTAGAGCAGTGGTTCTCCACTGGTGGGTCCCCACATGTTCCTGGACTGCAACTCCCAGAAACCCCTTCCAGCACAGCGAGTGGTGGAGGCTTCTGGGAGTTGCAGTCCAGGAACATCTGGGGACCCACCGGTTGAGAACCACTGGATTAGAGCTTCCAGTCACCAGCCAAAAGCTGCCCCTTGAGCTAAATCCCCAGCGCATTGCTTGTACACACGGTCTCTCATTTTCTCCCAGGTCAAAGTGTTGCTTTCGGAAGGCATTAACAGACCAAGGAAAGGTCACGATGCTGGAGACCATCCCCCTATCACCCCAATGAGAGCTGCCTCGGAAGCAGAATTAGGTGAGTGAGTGCCCCGTTCATTATTCTCCACGTACAAGATGCAGGGGCCAACTGAAGACTGTTTTTCCGCTGCTTGCGTAGGCAGGTAGCTAGTGGAAAGAAGGGAATGGGAGGAACCACATAGATATAATTCCCCCCTCCCACCAACTAGCTTACTAAAAAGCTAGACGCCTTATCGCCTTGCAGGTTGTCAAGGAGGGCTTCCTTTCTACATCCATGCACCGCAGCAAAGAAAGGAAGAGAAGATTAAACTTCTTTTGGTGCAGAAACGTACTGGAGGTGTAAGGAGATAAAAAGCATGTGCTAGAACAAAGGGCAAAGAGGACTCTTTTCCTATGTCTTTTCAACGGATTATGCTCGTAAACCAAGATATTACAGTATCGGCAAATGGAGGTGGAAAAATAAATTGCAGTGAAAATAGCTCTTGCCTTACAAAGTCCTGTCCCTATAGTAGGAAACACATGAAAACATGATTTATCCTAATTTCAGATTTCGGTGTCTTTGATTTTAATGGGAAATTGAAGCCTCTACATACATGCACTGTTCCTATTGAAATCAGCAGGAATTAGAGCAGTGGTTCTCAACCTGTGGGTCCCCAGATGTTCATGGACTGCAACTCCCACAAATCCCTTCCAGCACAGCGATTGGTGGAGGCTTCTGGGACTTGCAGTCCAGGAACATCTGGGGACCCGCAGGTTGAGAACCACTGATTTAGAGCTTCTCTGTTTCTTCAGCTCCTCTGAAGCGTGATGCGAACGAAAGCCTTGGGCAGTAATTTCTGTTTTGCCAGGTGGTGATGGATGGAGGCTGTACGAATACATCACGAGGCATTTCATTGCCACTGTCAGTGCCGATTGCAAATATCTCCAGACCACCATTGCTTGCAGCGTTGGGCCTGAACGTTTCACTTGTGTCGGAAAGATGGTCCTTTCCCCAGGTGAGGGACAACCAACAATAATACTGCTGATCATCTGTATCTTTGCAACAGAGACATAGTTTTACTTCTTCTTTGGATTTCAGTTTATTACTGGTCCTTAAACAGAAAATATGCCACATTTTCTCTCTTTCTTGCCAATGAACTGGATAGTTCGAAGGATAACACTAAGAGGGTAGAGGATATATATGTTGCTTTGGGCTTCTTGTAGGAAGAAAGAGAGAAGTGCTACATTTCACACAGATCTACACTGTGGTTTTATTGCTTAGTCCTTTACCTATTCTAAATCCTCCTTCCCTCTCAATGTGGATGCAATAGTCCAGTGGCAGTTTTACTGTGGGGTAGAGTTTGTATTGCTCTTGGTCTGGAATGTGGAGTCAGCCTCTTTGACATGCAGTTGACTTTTTTACGGCTAAGGTTGACTCATTACAGACCACAAGTACTACCCTTGCGGAGTGGTAGCCTATATTAAATATACTGCTAATATTTCATACTTTCTTTAGAAACATTGAGTCCGTTAGCAGGAATCCTATGGACAGCCATATAAGATGTGTGACACTTGCTGTGGCTAATTGCAGCTAATTGATGGAGGGCCAAGAAATGTCTCAATCAGTTGCCTGGCTGCAAGCCCTGTTGTATAACCAGGATTCCCACCCCACCCCAGCAACTTATGAATTAGCTGCCTTTAATTGCAGCATATTGTGCAAACCGTATGTAAACACCAGTAGGATTCCAGCCATTTAAAAATAGGCCTCATTCTGATTGCAACATGGGAATGAATTGGGAGTCTTTCCAAGGCCAGAACAAGATAGATCCTAACCAGTAATCTCCAAGTAACAAAATATCAATGCAAAAAAATATATGTTTAAATAGCAGTTACTCTAATCTTTTTCAAGGTTTCACTGAAATCATGCCCTGGCAGAGCATTCCACCAGAAGAAAGTCTTCCGAACTGTGAGAAAGGAGACGTCTTCCCCGTCAGTGAAGTGAAACTACTGGAGAAACAAACCAACCCTCCGGATTACTTGACAGAAGCAGAGCTCATTACGCTGATGGAGAAACATGGGATTGGTATGAGCCACATTTCCAGAGTTGGGAGGAGTTACTTCAGCTGCTTTCACACAACCCCTAAAATCCGCTGCAAAATGTGCGCTGATGCGGAGCATAAAATTGTTTTCCCACCAGCAGCGGACTTAAAAAAAAAAAGTACAACCACGCCCACTTAAGCGCGCCCCCACGCATTTTACAAGTACCTGGTCTTGAGGAGGTAAAATTTTTTCCGATGCGGATTTTAAAGCTGGGAATGCGTGGTCCTCCTCCGCCTTCTGTTTGTTTTTGTTGTCCTCCCCCCCCCTTTTAACAGACTGGAATCCCTAATGGGCTTCCTGTCTTGCTACAATTAGCTGCTGCCCATGGCAGGCAGAGGTGAGCCTGCATTTTTTATTCCCTCCCCTCACCGCAGATAGAAGCAATAAAATCAGAGTGCGGGAGGGTGGGAACACAGGAAGCAGAACAAAAACCACATGATCTCTGGTTGGGGGGGATCCGAATTTAAGTTGCCAGCGGATTTTAGGGATCGTGTGAAAGCAGCCTTCCTTGGACTAGAATTCCCAGTATCCCCTAGGAATTGTGGGGCATGCCATCAAGTGACTTTCCAAAGCTCTTCTCATAGCATACGGAGCACACCTGAGACTAGGGAAGGAGGCGTGTCTGTAAATGAGCACTTTGGAGTGAGTATGGTCTTATAGACCCATTAATTCAGCATTGATTGGATGTCAGGCTTGTGGGACCACTTTCCTCTCTCCCTTTGAGCTACATTGCTTTTCTCTTCTTCCGTTTAGTGTGTGTGACACTAGTCTGGATGCACATTCTACAACCATGTATTTATTATTCATTGTTTATTATTTATGTTATGTATTTATTTTTATTTATTTATTTTTACAACTTATATGCCGCCCACTACCCAAAGGTCTCTGGGCAGCTTACAATAAGGAATTAAAACAGTTAAAACATCAAATATCAATAAATAATTAAAACAGCAACAAAACCTTATACTAAAATCATCACACTAAAATTGCCATCAAAGGACCCACATTCTATGTTTTATCAATTAAAAAACTTCTGGAACAGGAAGGTTTTTACCTTGCGCCGAAATGTCATCAATGTTGGTGCCAGGCGGATCTCACTTGGGAGGGCATTCCATAACTTGGGGGCAGCTGCTGAGAAGGCCCTTTGTCTACAAGCCATCCCTCTCACCTCCTTGAGGGATGGCTCTTTCAAGAGGGCCCCCTGGCTCAATCTTAATTGCCGGGTAGGTTCATATGGAAGGAGGCGGTCCTTCAGGTATCTAAAGGTATTTGATGGATGGATGGATGGATGGATTGATTGATTGATTGGTTGGTTCTTCTCCCTAGGGACGGATGCCAGCATTCCGGTTCATATCAACAACATCTGCCAGCGCAACTACGTCACTGTGGAAAGCGGCCGCAGACTGAAGCCTACGAATCTGGGCATTGTCCTGGTCCACGGCTACTATAAAATAGGTGATGCCATCTCTGCTTGGCACTGCTGTTTTTGGAGAGGCTGGAAGAGTCTGCTGCCTAGGGGAACAAGAGTCTCACCGGAGGCAACAGACGATGAAACGTGGTTAAACTGAAAGTTAACTATGGGGCCACTTATGGGTAAAATTCACTGGCCAAAAGCTTGTTGGGAAAGGTCCACGTCCACAAGGCAAGTGGCATGGACTGCAGTAGATTAGAGCAGATCGGAGGCTTCCCTTTGTGATTTCTCTGGGTTCCCACAACTTTGTCACTGTGCGTAAGCCATGGGTACCCCAAAATCCTGGTTACTGCCTATTTATTTTTTATTTTATTTTTTTAAATTTTATTTATATAAAAGTCTCTGGGCGGCTCACCATCAAAATAAACAATTAAAATATCAAAATTACAATGAAATTAGAACAATAAAAACATATTAATGCAATAGATACAATGTGTGTGTGTGTGTTGTGTCGTTACAGTCGTGACCGACTCTTCGTGACCCCATGTCCATAGAGTTTTCTTGGCAGGAATAGTGGAGTGGCTTGCCAGTTCCTACTCCAGGCGCCTCCAGCACCTGGTATTCCCTGGTGGTCTCCCATCCAAGTACTAACCAGGGCCGACCCTGCATAGCTTCCGAAATCAGGCGAGATTGGATGTGCTTAGGGCATCTAGGCAGCTCAGTAGATACAATACAAAACCCTATATATGGCTCAGGTCTAGGCTGTGGGAAGGATAATGAAATGAACCTTCTAAGATTATCTGGTGAGGACCTTTTCTTAGTTCCCAGTCTCCTCTGGTGAGAACATGAGATTGACTTGTCATTTTCGTCGATACCTCCTAGTGATTGGGAATATACACTCCCCCACCCTATTGTCCTTTTGTTGTCAGCGAGAAACCTTCCTTTTCCAGTTTGGCTTTATAGTGATAAATGTCTACGGCACACACTCTTTTTTGAATTTTGGAGGCGTTAATATGCTTTTTTTTTTAATCTTTTCAATTTTGTTTTTAGTCCCAACAAATGTTTAATTGTTTTTAATTTTTGAATTTTAGAGGTATCAATGGGAGTGTGTGTGTTTTAAAATGTTTTATCGTTTTTTTAATACCTAGTTCTGTAGGGCATTTTTGATGTCTTATTATTGTATGATTTTACATGTGGTGAGTTGCCTTGGTTTCCTCCTACAGGGAGAAAGGCAACATATAAAAATAAAATGGAAAAAACCATGAAAGGAATCCTTTAGTCAGTGACATTCTGTGTCTGCCAGCGATACCATTCCTGTTGCTCAGATGGGCAAAAGGATTTGAACCGTTAGATGTGAGAGAGGCTGAATGTCACAAATATTGGTAAAGAGTAGTAATGTTGCATAGGGGTGTAGAACTTGGAGCCTCCCTGCCCAGACCACAAGCTGCCTCTGCTTAGGAGACTAGTAGGTTTTGGTACACTTCTTGTTTATTTTAATGGGGTTTACAATGGACAGTACCCTGGTAGATTTTGCCGTTTGTTTGTTTGTTTGTTTGTTTGTTTGTTTATACATTTCTATACCACACTGTTTTTCCCAAAGGAACTCTGGGCAGTTTTACTATATATTCCTGATACAGTAATGCCTTGGTTTACGAGCATAGTCCGTTCTGGAAACATGATTTTAAACCAAAACACTTGTATATCAAAGCAAATTTCCCCATAAGAAATAATGGAGACTCAGATTATTCATTCTGGGGCCTCATAGACCACATACTGTACATACAAAATGCCAGAGCTCACAAAATTAGTTGGCTAGAAGTCCACATCCACAGAATGGTTTAGGTACTTGGCTAAACAAGGGAAAATTTAGAAGAAAGCTTGTCTTACCAAACACTCTTAAACCAAGGTACTTGGAAAACAAGGTATTACTGTACTTTTGTTGGATGCATGTTCAACCTTGGTTTTCTCTCATTCCCTTTTAGATGCAGAGCTGGTGCTTCCTACCATCCGGAGTGCGGTAGAGAAACAGCTCAACCTGATTGCTCAAGGTAAAGCAAATTATCACCAGGTGCTGGAACACACCCTGGATATCTTCAAAAGGAAGTTTCACTACTTTGTGGATTCGATTGCTGGTAAGGGTTTTTTACCACACCTACAACACTTCACCCCTTCTTACAACCACGAAATAAACAAAACACAGAAAATATATTGATTTTCCAATATGTCTTATTGCCATTTCCTGGGGAGAAGGACCTAGGGTAGTGATGGTGAACCTTTTAGAGGCCGAGTGCCCAAACTGCAATTGAAAACCCACTAATTTTTCGCAAAGTGCCAATTTGGCAATTTAACCTGAATACAGGTGGCTGTGAAGGGGGCGATGTCGGGTGACCACAGGAAGGGCTCCGAGGGCCACCTTTGGCACCTGTGCCATTGGTTCGCCAGCACTGACCTAGGGAAAGGAAGGTTGTGTTAGTTACCATGATCTTCTCTCTCTCTCTCTCTCTCTCTCTCTTCCTCCCTTCCTCTCATTTCCTCTCTCTCACACAAGCCTACCCATGTAGATCACTTAAATTAGATTCCAGAATCTGCATTATTATTGGGGGGGGGTGCAACCACAAAAGAGTCATCCATCACCCTGAAGCAGACTCTGAAATAGCTGTCCATGTGATCAAAAAACATTTATTAGAAACTCGTTACTTCTCATCTCCACCAGATGGTTCATATCACCATCTTCTCTGTAGGGAAATTAGCTCCAATCCAGCAAGTAACTTACATAGGATTGGGGGGTGAGGTTATCTTTCCTTGTACATTGTACCCCCTCCCCCAACACACACCTGTCCAACCATCTGTCAAGGTTTAGTAAACCTTTAGGTTCCCGTCATGAATGTCTTAAGCCAGCTGTTCCAGTCAATTCAACCCTCTCTTGAAATGCCACTTTTTAATTTTTTAAAATATTCCCTTACAGTCTTTTAAAACTCTCAAAGTGATTTACAACCGATTTAGGTGCAGAAGCATTCTGAGTTATTCCGTTTTGAGTTGTTCACCAGCTCAGGTGCTTGTTCAGTCTGTTCGGAAGAAAGGAAAAGGGAGGGGGGGAAAGTAGCATTCCAAATTTTCCCTTACTCCTTTTTGGCAGGCATGGATGAATTGATGGAAGTATCCTTTTCCCCACTCGCTGCGACTGGCAAACCTCTTTCCCGTTGCGGGAAATGTCATCGTTTTATGAAGTACATCCAGGTAAAGTGTACCTAGAATTTAAGTTAATGCAAGGGGAAAATATGTGCGGATGTCACATCCCTAACCCAGTAAAACCTGAGATTCCGGCTGGCATTTCATTGTCTCTGATGAAGATACAGTGGATCCTCGTATAACAAACGGTTTGTAGAACATAAAATCTGTGCAATATAAAAAGTTCCGGAGACGGGGAAAATTTGCTTAACAAAATTTCCTATGGGGCAAATCCGTACAAGATAAAAAGGGTTGCAATTAGGGATTACTCCATTTTCAATGCATTCCAATGGGAAATTTGTATTTATTTCATTTGATTGGAATGAATTAATTCCTTTATACAAGGTACCACTGTAGCTTGTAGTCCATGAAAGCTTGTTTAATAGTAAATGGATTAGTCTTGCATGTATCACGGGGTGTTGTTCCCAGCAACACACTGACACTGCTGTTCTTTTGAAGACAGTGTTTTTGTTTTGTTTGCATTTGCTTGTTCAGCGTATTTACGTGCTACCTCTCCAGCGAAAACAGCAGATAACTAGAAATGTGTTAAAAGGCAATAGGAGCAGCCGAACAATAAAACCTACACAAAATCCAATCTCATGAGGGGTCAGCAGACTAACCTCCTCTTCGCCAGCTAAATGATTGCTGAAGTAGGAAAATCATTGCAGCGGGTTGGGAAAGGGTGCGATGACCCTCCCTCCCTGCTGCAGCTCAATCATCTGTCTCACCAGCCCCTTCTCAGTTACTAGGAATTTCTTTGGTAGACCTTAGTAAGCAAGCCGGCTGATAGGTGAAGAGGTGAGCCTTTAGAAATTGTGGTTTTTAATGTTGGTCACGGATTTGTAGGTGGAAATGCACTGGAAGCCAGTTGAGCTGTTGCTACTCAGAGTGGGCTAAGCTCAAGTCACTTACAGCATCTGTAAAGCAAGCTACTGTCACAAACAGTGGCCGTAAAGCAAGCTACTGTCTCAAAACAGCAGTCATAAAGCAAGCTACTGTCAGGAAACAGCAGTTTGGGGATGGGTGGGCAGGCGCTCTCTCTTATCCACGGTTTTCATTATCCACGGGAAGGCCTGGAACCAGTCCCCAGCAGATACCGGGGTCCTACTGTATTTATAAACACAACGTCAATGTGAACCTATAGATGCATATAAAATACACATGGAATGCCCATCATTGGGAGGCAAGCTGTTGCACACAAGGTTAAGCGAGGTGTGTCATCTTTTGCCAAGTACGAAGAAGACTTTTAAGTATGATGTAGAGAGAGGTGCAGGGAAACCTTAGTGACCTCCTTCCTGTTTTCACTTCACTCTGTCCAGGCAAAGCCAAGTCGTCTCCATTGCTCTCACTGTGATGAAACTTACAGCCTCCCGCAAAATGGCACCATCAAACTCTACAAAGAGTTGCGGTGCCCCCTGGATGACTTTGAACTGGTGCTGTGGTCCTCTGGGTCGAGGGGGAAGAGCTACCCGCTGTGCCCTTACTGCTTCAACCACCCCCCGTTCAGGGACATGAAAAAAGGTGAGGCTGCCAACATGTTGGTCAACAGAACACTAAGCAGAACACTAACTCCCTTTCTGCCTTTGGCCTTTCAATCGCAGAACTACAGCTGGCACCCACCTGATAACTCAGAGGAGTGTGCATGAAAACTGATTTGAGCCGTAAAGTAAAAAAGTAAAAAGTATGCTGCTAATATATTGCTCCATAACATGTAAAGTAATTATGGAGGCTATGTATTGCGTGCTCCACCCCACCCCACCCCAGCAATCTGGGTACTCATTTTACTAACCTTGGAAGGATGGAAGGCCGAGTGAACCTTGAGCTGGCTGCCTGAGATTGAACTCCGGGTTGTGAGTGCAGTTATGGATGCAGTACAGTAGTTGAGTCATGGCTACTGGACTTCTCTGTCTCTCAATAAAGAAGTCCAGGAGCCATGACTCAACTTCCAGATAAACTCACCTGGATGACTGAGAATCTTCACAGACATTGTGAACCATTGCACCATGAGGCTCAGGTAACTGCTGGGAATAATATTTTTACTTGAGGCATATGTGCTAGTAAAGTGGTGGCCAAAAAGCACAGATATGCAATCCTTTGCTTTAAACTGAGTCATTTCCTTGTTCCCACAGAAGGGAGAATAGGAGATACTGAGTTTTCTTGTGGTTTTATTCTGTTTTCTTGCTCTGCAATCCCCCCCCCCAAGGAATGGGCTGCAACGAATGTACCCACCCCTCTTGCCAGCACTCGTTGAACCTGCTTGGAATTGGACAGTGTGTGGAATGTGAGAACGGAGTGCTGGTGCTTGACCCAACCTCTGGACCCAAGTGGAAGATGGCCTGCAACAAATGCAACGTGGTCGTCCACTTCTTTGAAAACGCACACAAGGTCCGGGTGTCGGCAGAAACATGCGAGTCCTGCGACGCTGCCCTCGTGGATGTGGATTTCAATAAAGCCAAATCACCCCTCCCGGCCAGCGAGACGCAGCACTCGGGCTGCGTGTTTTGCGACCCCGTCTTCCAAGATCTGGTGGAGCTGAAGCACGCGGCGATGAAGCATCCCATGCACCGTGGTGGGCAGGGGAAAAGACAGGGCCGAGGAAGAGGAAAGGGCAGGAGGCCTGGAGGAAGGCCAAACCCAAAGAAACCCAAGGACAAAATGGCTGCTCTGGCTGCTTATTTTGTGTAAGGCCTGTCGTGCACTAACTATTAAATAAGGAAACTCCACGCAAAACTTTGTTTTCGTTTAATCTTGCCCATCTCTCCATTCATAAACAATTTATTCCGTTCTCTGCATCGGACCATTAAAAGCAAAGGGAGTGACTGAGGAGAGGGTAGATTGTGGGGGGTGTGTGTGACTAAGTAGGGACATGATAGATGTTCATAAAATGCATGCATGTAGTTGAGCAAGCAGAGTTCCCCCCCCCATCATAACTAGAGATGATCCAGTGAGTGATTGGCAGGTGATGGATGGAGGACAGATGAAAGGAAGAACTCCATGTGGTATGCATTCAGTTTAAGGAACGTGTTTATTTTATTTTTATAGTATTTTGTGTTTGTGTTTTGTATTGTTTTATAACAATTTAATAAAAAATAATTTTAAAAGAAAAGAAAAAGGACTGCTTGGCGAGAGAGAGGCCTTTGGTCAGATCCAGCTAGACTCCTTTTATGTTCTGAAAAATGCATCCCTCTGCTTTATCTAATCTTTTACAAAATCCCATTGAGTTCCATGTGATTTATTCAAACAACCTAACTGAAAACTGTTTTCTAACATGTACATCAAGAAGGTTTGATTGCAATACCTTCAGGGCCCTCAAATGATCTCTGCTCTAATATGTCTACCCTCAGTTCTGTGAAGGAATACACTGCTTAAGATGTTTGTTATGATTTCTGGATCTTCTTGTGATATTTTAGGAATGCTCCTTTTCAAGTGTTTCCGACTTTACCCCAATATTAGTCTTCATGATGTTGCCACAAAATTGACATAGCAAATTTTCCAAGCCTGTCACCTCTAAAAAGGGAAAGATTTTTTGGGAACAGGATGACCAGAAACTTTGTTTCAAGAGCCTCATGTAATTCTTAGAACAGTGATGACGAACGTTTTAGAGACCGAGTGCCCAAACTGCAATTCAAAACCCACTTTTTTTTTTTGCAAAGTGCCACTACAGTAATTTAGCCTGTATATAGGTGGCTATGAAGGGGTGATGTTGGGTGCCCACAGAAACGGCTCCAAGTGCCACCTTTGGCACCTGTGCCATAGGTTCCCATCACTGTCTTAGAACATTAAAGTGAATGTCAAGACCTCCATAGATAAGCTCACTCTCAGAAGTCTCCTTTAATAAAAACAGCAAGTTGAATCTTCTCAAGTCTTAACAGCAGGCAAAATTAAATCCCATTGTTTTCAATGGTGCAATCTTATCAGAAACAGAAAGTAAAGTAGGTGAAGTTCAGGAGTAATTTGCCAATTGAGCAGAGCAGATTTTGAAAGGGGATTTGCTCGCATAATTCGCCCATACATCACTGAGTCCAAAACGCTTGGAAAGCGTTCGACTAGTGATTGGTAATATAAAATCCAGCGTAGATAGCTGTGTGGTATAATAATAATAATAATAATAATAATAATAATAATAATAATAATAATAATAATAATAATAATAATAATAATAATAATAATAATAATAATCAGGGTGGGCTGGGGGAGTGTTTTCAATTTCCATGCTTCCCCCACCCCCCAAGGCACGAAGAAGAGGCGGCCGCCGGTGGGGGGGAGGCGGGGAAGGGAAGGGAGGCGAGGCGGTGGCCGCTCCTCCTTCCCTTCCTCCTCGGTTGGTTGGGGAGGCGCGGTTTTTCCGCGCGCGGCCATTTGAGCGGCCTCTCTTTCCACGGAGGGAGGGCCATGGCCGCGGGGGAGGCGGCGGCGGCCTTCCTGGGCGCTTTCCTGAGGGACTTCCCGAGGCCGCTGGGCCCGGAGGAGGCCTCGCCTTGGAGCCGCCTCGGCTCCCTCAGTCAGGACGAGGCCCCGGCAGAAATGGCCGAGCTGGGCAGGAGCTTTTTGAGCAGCAGGTAGGAAAGGGGCACCTCCGTGCCCAGCGTAAACCCCCCCCCCACTCAGGCGCACGCGCGCTTCCTGCACGTGTGGAAGGGGTCTTCACAGTGCACGCGTGTCGGGTCGCGCGTTACGTGTGCAAAGGCGGAGTGGGGTTTGCACGTGTGGAAGCGGTGTCTTGACCAGTGCACGCATGTCGGGTCGCGCGTTACGTGTGCAAAGGCGGGG
>JAHTLZ010000019.1:5711109-5729011 GCA_023846285.1 Phrynocephalus versicolor | reverse complement strand
AATAATAATAATAATAATAATAATAATAATAATAATAATAATAATAATAATAATAATAATAATAATAATAATAATAATAATAAATTGTCATTGTGTGTATATGCACAGCATACACATACAATGAAATTATGATGGTAATTGTGTCTGAGTGCTGTGAGACATCAGCTGTACCACAGGTGTGTGGCAACCCACAGGAACTGTGTTCTAACCTGCATGCTCTAATAGTGTAAGATAATAATCTGAATTCCTACATACCCCTTAACTGTTTGTGAAGCACCGAGGAGTGTGTAGTTCTCTGGTCATTGCTAGGCTGCATCTGTAACCAGTTCTAAACCACCTAGCCAGTGGTGATTCATGTTGCAGTTCAGTAACATCTGAAGGGTAACACATTACAAACTGTGGCTTCTACCACTGTAGGTTATAGTAGTGGTGAGTAGGGCATCATCGCTTAAATATGTCAAGGTAACCCAAAGTAAGGGTAACTGTGAACTGAGCAGTGGACGTGGCAAATGTCAGCTGCTCTGCCTGCCCACAGTCATACAATCAGGTATCATTTGAAAGTTTCCTTCTATTTCAGATTCAGTCAGTTAAAAAAAATGAATTTCTCTTCTGTTTTTGTTTGTTTTTGCATGACCTTGCCACCCAAAGGACAATGTGGACAGAGCTTACTTTGCCGTTTTTGATGGTCATGGTGGAATTGATGCTGCTAATTATGCAGCTACTCATTTGCATGTGAATGTGGCACATCACAAGGAGATCCTGAAAAATCCAGAGGTGGCCTTAAAAGAATCCTTTGAAAAAACAGATGAAATGTTTCTTTTGAAAGCCAAAAGGGAGGTGAGTGTGTGGAAAAACAGGTACTCCGGCATTAGTAAATTTTGGTTGGCCTCTACGGGTTGCAAGGTGGGGGTGGATGACCTTAAAGTTCTAAGAAGTATGTATATCCATATGTGACAACCTACATCTATTAGTTTGCAAAGTATTCCAAATTTATTGGTTCATTTAGTACAGAGAAGACGTGAAATTTACTAAACACAATCAGGGCTCATTCACAGGGAGCATTTTGTTCTCTTGTATCAGCTGCTGTGCGTTGATGGTACTGGTATTTTTCTTGCTGTCCAGATAAGTCATTTTTGTTACCAAGAAGTGCTAACAAACCTGACCTTTGGAGGTGTTCATTTGTTTCATGTTATAATGGAGCAGAGTTCAGATAACAAGAATTTATTGACTCAGAAGCTTTCAGTTCAGCACTAATCTAAAATAACAAAAACAGAAATCAAGCAGAGACCATTTCTAAATGATTTCCTAAAGATTGTTAAACCCAGTCGTTTTTAAAGACACCTTTTCCAGATTGGATTATCCATGGCTGTTTGCTATCAAGGCCTCCTAGTAGAAACTTTCTACTAAAACATAAAGTGGGGAAATCCAGCAAAGAACATTGTTGTTGTTTTTTAGTGTTTTTTCCAGTTTTTTAAAAAAATATTTTTGAGTCATTTCTGGAGGACAGCTCAGTTTCTCAAAGAAAAGACAAGATAGGTTTTTAAGAATGCATATGGACAGATAATCCACTCACAAAGCACCAAGCAGGCTACAAGGGGGAGACTCAAATGTCCCATGTGTGGATGAAGATCCTTTAAATAGCTAAACACCCCATTGATCTTGGAGAAGAACATGTCCCTGTTGTTCCCATTATATTCATGACCACAATATTGTTAGTGTACCCTTCTAATACTGTCTTGCTCGTCCACCACAAATTTCCTGTGCTTGTTACTGATTCCACCCCATTGTGCTTTGAGGTTTCCTACACTTAAGTGCCCTTCCAGAACATCTGGGTAACGCCACTTTTCTGCCGGTGCTGCCGGATAATGCTTCTATTGTGCAATTACTTGATGAAAAGTGCTGTTTATCCATGGGGATTGGGCTAAAGTATTAATTTCCCTGGCACTGCATGTTCCTGTCTTTTCTTTCTTTTATTTGGAATCCTTCCGCAACCCTTTAATTTTTCTTTTTTCGGGGCAGTCAGAACTGTGAATGGAAAGCAAGTGTCTAAGAAGTATGTGTATTAAAAACACGTGTATGCTTAGATTCAGTGCAGAAGGGAGCAAGATGTGGCCCTCCATCAAACCATGATGGAGATGTGTCATCTCCAGGCTTAAAACTGGGGTCCTTCAAGGACCAGATGCAGGGGGGTAGTATCAGAAGACAGAGATCTAGTCTCATGTGCTCCTAGACACCTTTGGTGGGGCCACTGTGAGATACAGGAAGCTGGACTAGATGGGCCGTTGGCCTGATCCAGCATGGCTCTCCTTATGTTCTTATGTTATGTTCTTATGTTCTTAATGGTTGTTGTTCTGCACTTCTCATCATCCCTCTCATTGGCTAAACAGGTTAAGGCCTAACGGAGGTGATGTCATATCGATATCTTGTGGGCCACATTCCCCACACCATCCCACCCTGGTTTGGGATATATTGAAGGAGATACACCCCCACCATTAAAAAACTAAAATGGAATCTTAAGTGTTTTCAGCATTCAAATGGCATCAAGTGTTCTTGGATTGGTTATATAATCTCATTCTCATGTTAATCACCCTTATTTAGTGAAGTAGTTATGAAATAAGAATGTGTGAGCTTCGGCAAAGTTTATTTAAAGCCTATTCACATGCAACCACTGAACCTTAGGCTGCTCCTCAACCTCAGATTTTACCTTCTCACATTGAGCCCTGCAGTGATTAATTGTAATGGATATTAGAAAGTACCAGAAAAAAAGTTGCAAAGGGTATTGCTATGTTACATAAGAACATAAGAAAAGCCATGCTGGATCAGGCCAAAGGCCCATCTAGTCCAGCTTCCTGTCTCTCACCGTTGCCCCACCAGATGCATCTGGGAGCGCATGAGACTAGATTTCTGTCTCCTGATACCACTCCCCTGCATCTGGCCCTTGAAGTACCCTGGTTTTAAGCCTGGAAATGACACATCTCCATCATGGTTTGTAACCTGTGATGGACTTTTCCTCCAGGAATCTGTCCAATCCCCTTTGGAAGGCATCCAGGCCAGATGCCATCACCACATCCTGTGGCAGGGAGTTCCATAGACTAACAACGCGCTGGGTGAAAAAAATATTTTCTTTTGTCTGTTCTTACTCTCCCAGCCCTCAATTTGAGTGTATGTCCCCTAGTTCTGGTATTTTGTGAGAGGGAGAAGAGCTTCCCTCTATCCACTTTACTCATGCCCTGCATTATTTTGTACATCTCTATCATATCCCCCCTCAGGCGCCTTTTTTCCAGACTAAAGAGCCCCAAATGTTTTAGCCTTTCCTCATAAGGGAGGTGCCCCAGCCCAGTAATCATTTTGGTCATGTTGATGAGAACAAACCTAGGTCTTTTGACATAGTTAAGAATTCCATACTGGAAGCAAACCTGAGAAGCAGTGGAAGCTCATCAAATGTCACTGCTTCATCTGTGACTATACTGGCTGCAGCTTTCCAAGTGAGAAGTGTTAGGCGTGCTTTCACATGCCAGGTTATATACAGTGTTTCATACACAGAAACAGCAGTTGAATATTAAAATGGCCTTACTTGCCAAGTGTCCCTTACTGCAAATGCCCAAGTAAGTCCTGGTGAGTTCAGTGGGACTAGAACTTTGAGTTGTTGCTTATTAGGACTACAGTTCCCGGAATCCTTGTCCATTCCTGGCCAAAGCAGTAACTTTTCCAAGCTCTGAGAAACACTTGCTATTCAGTATTGGATAAGACTGGAACCTCAGTCATGGGATTCTTAGCAGAAGTAAAAGAAAGCTAGGGTATGTGGATTTGTGTTTGCGTATATGTGGTTACACAATAGCTAGTCATGTTTTATTCCTTGACAGATGTTTTGAACAATCCGATAGATCTCATTACAACTAAATAGGCTGGTGTGAATTCCCAGTAATCCTTTTCACATCACTAATAGAGGGTATTTCACACTAGCTGGCTGCGTAGTTAAATAATGAGCAGCATTTATCCCCACACAGTTGTTTCATCCTCTAGATTCTAGAAGACTTTTAAAAACACATTTTCTCCTTTTTTTAAAAAAAAAAAAATCAATCCACAGAAGCTGCGGAGTGGTAGCACAGGGGTGGCTGCCTTGATTGTTGGGAATAAGTTGCATATCGCTTGGCTTGGCGACTCCCAGGTAATGCTGGTCCAGCGAGGGAAAGCTGTAACCCTAATGGAACCTCATAAACCAGAGAGAGAGGTAACTGCTGCTCCTTTTTTCTTTATCACAAAGGTCCTGGCTTTTGTGGATGTTTTATTATTCCTTCTATTCTGCAGCCTACCTGTTATAAAATGTGCCAAAGATTAAAAATGAAAGAATTTGGTGTGTTTCTGGGACACCCTAGGTAGGCAATCATATATTAGTCTCCTGATTAAGATTTAAAGCAGGGGTGTCCAAACTTTTTCCAAGAAGGGCCATATTTGGTAAGATGAAAATGTGTGGGGGCTGACCATTCAGCTGCATTTGGCCTCTGGACTGGACTTTGAACAAGTCTCTATAACATGCAAGGAGGTGGGGAGGATGCTGCAGCAACGGAGTCAGGGGTGAGTAGGCTGGGCAGGTGCTGGGGGGACAGATGGAGGCAAACCATAGAACTGTAATCTGACGTCTCCATGCAGTATGGGGAAGGGCCAGCCGGTGGGGATGCATGACAGGTTGAGCCGGGGGGGAGAAGAGACTGCGGACCACTCAGAATTTGAAAACTGGCTGCATTTGGCCCCCGGGCTTGACTTTGAATCAAGACATGCTTGATTTAAAGGCACTGTCATGTCCTAATGAGGAATCTGGAAATTGAGTTGTGGCAACTGGACTTCTTTTCTGGCGAGATGGAAACATTTTGCTACTCATTCAATTAGCTTCATCAGTCAGACTGAAGAATCTACTTAGATGAGTAGCAAAACATTTTGGTCTGACAAGAAAAGAAGTCCCGTTCCCATGACTCAGCTTCCCAATAACCTCAGCTAGATGACTGAGAATCTTCACAGTCCTAATAAGGACTTGGACACTTAACAGATTTATGGATTCTTAAGGGTATTTAAGCCATGGAATATTGCACGTGTGCATTGAAAGACTGTTTGTAACAAATATTTGGAGACTGAAAATGAAGATTGGGAGTATTATTACCAGATGGTAAGATACAGGTGAGCAAAGTGGAGCCTGCAGATTACTGGTGACCTCCTGAGGATTCCTTTGTACGCCCCTCAAGTGTCCTCAGAACCCTAGTGTCTAAATATGACCAAAAAGGATTATATTCACATAGCAGATCCCACATCCCTGAGCTTGTGGGTGGGAGGTAACAGCTTGCCATTTGGGGACAAGAAATTGGAATCCTAAGTTTGGGGAACATGGCAGGATAAACACAATCCCCGCCCCTGAAATGGGTGAATGTTGTAGAACTATCATCAAGAACGCTCTAGATCCCAGGTAGAAATGCCGCAGAGGCATTGAGTTGGACAATAGCCGCTTAATGACAGCTATAGATGTCATTCATGGAGAAACGAAAAGAGGGCACTTTATTTGAAGGATTTGCATCTGAAGCATCCTTGGCTTCAGTTTCAACTTCACTACAGCCCTTCTGCTTCCTTCCTCATCTAAGACAGGCGTGCCTGATGAAAACCGTCTTGCCGAGAAGTTTACATCTAAGAATAATCTCCTCGCAAACCACACCTTTTGCCACGTTTGGACTTTTGGTACCTGCTTTGCAAAACTGGATATTGTCCACCGAAGCTTGCAATGTTTTTATTAGTAGCCTATAAAGGCAATGCCTGTAGCCTAGTCTTGCATTTGTATTCACGGAGCAATGTTTGTTTGTTTTATGTAGGACGAGAGGCAGCGCATCGAAGCATTAGGAGGCTGTGTAACGTACATGGACTGCTGGCGTGTAAATGGAACTCTAGCTGTTTCCAGAGCGATTGGTAAGCTCAGTTTTCAAAGCTCACAGGGGCTATAATAAACAGTTCATTTAACTTATTTACCTCCAATTTCAAAATGGTAATATATAAGTGTAATGGGAGGTTGTTGTTTTTATTCCTCCAGTCTGAAATTACACATTTCTCATAGGAAGTTATTTTAAAGCACAGTCACAGCAATTAGAAACTCAACAATTAAAGTGTTTATACGTTTAGTCAGTTATTGTTTGATGCTGAATGAATGCTTCTGGGACAAGGCTAGAGGGAATGGAAGAGTACAGAATACCTGGCTCAAGCCTTTTTGTACAATACCATCCATTCTTCTTAACGTTAAGGGAGACATTTGCTAACCTTGGACTCAATTGCTGCTATTATCGCACCTACATTAATAATCGCTCTGCACGGTACATTGCCATAGTAACACACACCTGAGAGTGCACACTAAAGAACAGAGCTTCTTCAGATCCTTCCTGGAAGCAATTTCGTGACTATAGTTTTAACAATGTAGATGTGGCCCCCCAAGATGACCTAAGTAGGTTTCTGGTATCAGAAGCTATTGCTACTATTTCTTCCTTTCATCTTAACAGACATCCAGGGGTTTGCATATTTCAAGAGGGTGGTTTATAACCTTACTGTATTTAAACGTCTGCATGTGGAATGTTTCCATCACTTATTTGTTGACTAAAAGCAAAAGCAACGTTTAACTTAACACGGTTCCTCTTGTGAGTGTTACAAAAATGCAGTAGGATTTCTGTCTTTTAAATTTTTGCTTTGAGTTTCACGTGTTAAGCTGTGAGAGCTATCTTTGGGGAACAAGACGCAGCATACATACTAAACAGAGACTACATCAGAGGGTCTGCCTGCAGCGTTCACTCTTGTTGAACTACTCTTATCTAAATTTTTTTTAAAAAATAGACCATATCTAAAATTTGTAAGGCGGCAGTTAAAACACCAACAGTTTTCCGCTCTCAAGTCGAGCTGCTCTTAATTCGGGGTACCACTGTATTGTGTTAATTTGCCCAGTTACATTTGAGCCCCTGAAATAAGGGGACAGTGTCCTTGGAAAAGTTCCTGGTGTTGGGAAAGACTGAAGGCAAAAGGAAAAGGGGACAGCGAATAATGAGATAGTTGGATGGTGTTATCGATGCAACCAACATGGATTTGACCAAAATCTGGGAGGCAGTGGAAGACAGAAGGGCCTGGCGTGCTCTGGTCTATGGGGTCACAAAGACTTGGACCTGACTGAACAACTGAACAACAACAACAACATATGATAATGGATGCAGTTCCTAAACAATTCATACAATATTTTTGTTCAGCCCCTTGAATAAAAGATGAAAATCTGCTCTTCAAGTACACTTTGGTTTTTGCATTCCAAATACATTGTTGTGGCATACAGTGCCAGAATAGCGAGGATTCTGACTGTTTCCAGTTATTTCTGTACCTATCTGTGTATGGTGTTTTCCTTGTGTATCATACTTGTGTCAGTTGGCAACTTCCAGATTAAACCAAGACAATTCAATTGCAATGTATAAATAAGGGAATTCGTTCTGTATATAAAAAGGGTAAGGAAAAACTGCCGTGGTGACACTAAAATAAGGCGTGGGTTGAAAGAAAATTTTGAACGCTGCCAGACATGCATCACCCTGCATGAACAAAACATTGGAGGAATTTCAAGGGAAATTAAAACAACAACAACACAAGATCAGTATTGAGTGTGTATGTCACATTGCCTGTAAAATATCTTCAGCGCTTCTTCTGTAGCCCAAATTCAGATTCTGCTTCCAAAGTGTTTTTCCCCCGCTGCTTACAGGAGGAACAGAGAGAGTGTGGGCTTCCAGATGTTCTTAGACTGGATACTCACAAAAAAGCAAAGTGGTCTGCTTATATACTGCCTCATACCACGTCAAGTAGTCTCTGGGCGGTTTACAGTGTTAAGGATGGGATTGCTCAAAATCCATAATTTTTATGAACATTTGCCTCATTTCCCCCTTTCTTTCTTCCCTAGGTGATCTGCTTCAAAAGCCTTATGTCTCCGGCTGTGCAGACAGCGCATCATTTGAACTCACCGGTTCCGAAGATTACGTGCTTCTTGCCTGCGATGGATTCTTTGATGCCATCCAGCCTTTTGAGGTGGTGGACCATGTTCTTGAGCACTTAATGCAAAGCAAAGGAGATGGCCTCAACACTGCGGAGAGGCTGGTGGCCGCAGCCAAAGAGAGCGGCTCCACTGACAACATCACTGTTCTGCTAGTATTTCTTAGGGAGCCCCGAGAGATCCTCTCCGACTGTCTCAGAGACGCAAAAAGCTGCTTGGCTGAGGACTGCGAATCAGAGCCACTCTTCAACTTTTTCAGCTCGAAACCCAACAACTGAACCGGTAGAGCGACTGTCGAGTCAACTTAAAAAGTCCAACATCCAAATGTAAGCAAAGTTTTAAAACCAAGAACAGCTCTTTCACTGCTGGGAACCCAGGGTTATTGTGTGTCTGAACTTAAGTGACACAGCGTATCATAACTTGGATTCTTCCATATCTCAGGCCTGTTCTTGGTTGAGTCACTTCAGATTGTAGGTTGAAGGATTTGGCAAGAAAATGCTCCACCTTCACCCCATATCTCTAGGCAGAAAAGTGTGTCGCATCTGGAGATGGAGGAGATTTTTTTTCTAATGGAGGAGCATTCAATCAGAAGTGATAAAACACAGTGGTTTAAACACCTGGGTGATGAGAGCTGCCTTTTACTCTTAGGATGTCGTTTTAAGCTTGTTAGTTCACAGCCCTGTGCCTTGGGACATCGTGAAAGGTATCAAGATGTTGGAGCCTCTGGCTGTATTTAGATACTATTTAATTATCATTTATAATAAGCTAGCACTGCTGTCACTGGAAATGAGTTGATTCCTAAGGTCACATTCAGTATTATGTGCAGGTAACAGAGAACGGAACATGGGCAGTCTTGTTCCCGAGTGAGAGCTGAGTTCCTCTAGTCTTTGTTGCGTACCAAAGAAAACATGAGTAGGTCACGTCAATGCTGTATTCGTAAGGCTTAAGTGAAAACCCCCTCCGCCTTTCCCCGCCTTTGCACACGTAACGTGCGACCCAACACACGTGCATCGGTGAAGCCCTGTAGGACTCCCCGTAAAGGGGGCCCTGTGGCGCCCTTCTGTAAACGGCATGCTGAAACCCCTCAGTGTATGTACCCAACTACTCCCACACCTGAAGGCTTCTCCCTTGGTTCGTTGGTAAAAGAAATCTTCTGGGATTTCTTGCCTGTTTCGTGGCTCTCTTTCTCTGCCACCCCCCCCCCCCAGAAGAAATACCAACCAATGGAGAATTACAGTATTACAATTCCAATGGAAAATAGTATCTTTCCTGTACAAGATACCCCAGGAAGGGCATTGAACTACACAGAATTGGTCAGGGTTTGGTTGGTTGGTTGGTTTTGTACAACATCAGATGAAATAAAAGACAACAAACAAGAAGGGTCCTTTTAGGGAGAAAGGTGAAGGGAAAATATCTTAAAGAAACAAAGAAGGAATAAGGCAGAGGTCTCCATTTTGTACGAAGCCAGGGAAAGCTGCTGGCACAAGGGGGATGGCTTGGTAAGCAGTCTCATCAATGGTGAGACTAGGAAATTTCTAGACAATGAGAATAAGTGTTTTTTCACACTGCTAGTTTGTACTTCATCATGCTTCCACCCCCATAAAAATTGAACATGTGGGCTGGAAATGTAAACATGACAGTGGTACCTTTTTATCATATATGGTGGACTTGTAAAGAGGCAAATATATATTGGAGAATGGTAAAGCTATTTACAGAGAGATCATTGAAGATTAAATTAGAGTTTAGACCAGAACTCTTTTTACTGAATATAGTTGATATGAATATTTCTCATGACCAAAAGTATGTATTACACCATGTAATTGTTGCTGCAAGGATTTTGTACGCGCAATTTTGGAAACAACCTGAAGCGCCTACAGAGAGAAATTTCTGTGAAAAGATAAGATAATGTATCGAAATCAACAGACTTTCCGGATATTTGAAAGGAGAATATGACGAGACCACCAAAAGAAGATGGCAAGAAGTAGTAAATTTACTAGTTAACTAATATGTTATTAGATCCTGATATGTACAATCTTCATCTTTGACATGATAGACTCAGTGTAATTTTATGTGTTTTATTTTCTATCCCCTTCTCCCTTTTCCCTTCCCTCTTAAAATTAATAAAAATTTTCAAATAAAAAAAATGGAACATGCTGGAATGGCAGCAAAAAGTTGCAGCGTGCAGGTCTGCTGTTTAGGACTCGTGCGTTCCAATTTCACACCACTCCCATGCTCTCGTTCTTTCCTACCGAACAAGCCAGTGGCATTCCTATGGCTGTTGCCTACAGAACGTGGCAGTTCTAAGGTTCCCCACCTGCAAATCTCTGGGTTTGCCAATACAGTACTTGCCTGTTCGGTGGTAGTAGTTCCACTTTGGCTCGATAAGGAGCACTCCTTGTAGCGTGAACAAATGGAACGAGGAGGGGACAAGGGAAGTGTCGCTCCCAGCATGCACTGGGAGACAATGCACTCTGGATCGAGAAACAGAATTCTACCCCTAGTAGCATCTGGACAATGTGATGCAGCATTTAAACACAATTTTGCCCCTATATCCAATTTGGGCGTTGGTGGGTGTGTCCACAAACCTCTATTTCACAACCTTCTTGTTGCTGTTGGTTTTGGGAAGCGGGGGACAGGAGGAGCAAGAAACCCACCTAGGTACATATTGGGGTAAAAATGGGGTAAGTAAAACTCCCATGCCTTCTGCAGTTGTGTATCACTATTCTGGAAGGTTCCCCGCTCCTGTTCTTTAGTCATGTTTACAAGCCACTCCAGTATTCCTGCCAAGAAAACTCCATGGACATGGGGTCACAAAGAATTGGTCATGACTGCAATGACACAACACACACACACACACATTCATTGATTCTTTTTGTACTGTGTACTCATTGCCACTCATCTTAAATACTGTCTTTTAACTGCTCTAAGCAGCCTTGGGTTCTTTTTAAGGAGAAAGGCAGGCTCAAATACTTAAAACAGAGAGACAGACACCTGGAAGGCTCTGCTCTGTCCAATCCTGGCTTACAGCACAGCATAAAACCCCAAGTAGAGGTCATATCAAACATGCCTTTTAAAAATACCCAGAGAAGTGGGTAAGTATGTCACCACCTACAGAGCTGTCTCAACACCCTGTGCATAAGACCAACCAACCTAAACTGAACTGTGTCAGTTACATAGGGCCAACATAAGAAGAAAGATTATATGTGAACTAGTGAACGATGGCCCACTACGTGCTTGGCTAGTCTGATTATGGGGAAAGGCCCCTGCCTGAGATCCCAAATAGATTCATCTGGAAAAGATGGATTACATAGGTGGGATGGACTAATAATTAGATTTCCAAACAGGGGACAACTTTTTATGTTCTGATTTTATCTAATGTAGTTTAAGATTCGAAGACAAGGGTACCACCAGCACTTGTGAATGTGTTTCTGTCAGGTCCAGCGGGCTGACAGAATTATCATAAGAATACTGGGTCATCTAAGAGAACCCTTTGGGCATTTTCAAGGCAAAGAGGTTATTTTTTAAAATGTTGCCTCTGTTGTGCAACACACTTCCTTACTGGCACCTACTTATGTCAGGTCCATGAATTCGGAAAGGGACATCTTGTCCAACCAAGAGTTCTTAGGGCAGAGTTCATGTCAGACATGTTTACCATCATTTTTAGTTTAAAGAACTATTTTTCTTCACATATCCTAGGACTCTAAGGGGAAAAAATCACAGAACTACATGGATCCATCGATGTGTACATGAACCACCCCTTGGAAATGTTTGGTGAAGGCTGCAACGTTCTCAGTAGATAGGGATTGGCCATTCTTCCATTCTAGAAGTTCTAGAATCTAGATCCAGAATGCAAAGGGCAGACTAGTGGAGGGTGTGAGCAAATTTGGCCACATCAGTCCAGTTCTGGCATGGCTTCACTGGCTGCCCTTTGCATCCCAGACCAGGTCCAACATGTTGACACTTGCTTATAAAGCCTTCCACTGTTTGGGTCCATGTTACTTGTGGGAGCGTATCTCCTCCAAGCCATCTGCCTGACCCACAAGATCTTCCCAGCCAGGGGTCCTCCTGGGGGCCACCCCAAGGGAGGCCCATAAGTCCTCTACAAGAGGTAGGGCCTTCTTTGCAGTGGCACCCACCCTTTGGAACCAACTCCTGGAAGAACTCTGACTGCACCCTCCCTGTTTATTCAGGGGGGAGTTAAAAACAATGCTCTACACAGGGAGGCATTCCATATAGACCCTGGTGAAGAATTTATTTCTTCCCAGTCTGAAAAGCTGCCATGACTGGAGATCGTTGCTGGGTTTCTTCAAACCCAAAGTGTCTTTGGGGCCACAACAATAACGAAGAAAGGACAAACCTAGTGAATGATTGCATTCCTCTGGATATTTCTAAAGCAAAACTATAAAGAAAAGTCCTTCTTGAAACCTCAGCCACAGTCCAGCTACTGTATACATAACGGTCTTATCCTGTGAGTAGGAAATCTCTTCATGGAGTATTTAATTAAAAAAAGGAAGAGTTTGCCACAGGGTGGGGGGTTGTAACCCAGGACAAAGAAAGTTTACAAAAGTGGTGATGAAGAAGTGCATGCATGCCTACAAAAATATGAGAGGGCATTAACTCCGGGCATAGTTTGAATCCACCGGAGGCCTCTGCCTTCCATTGAAGCTCACAATCAATTGATGGTAATCACTTTGGGAAAACTAACAACGATCCCCACTTGGGGAGCTTTTTGACCCAAACATGTCAAAAAGAACACCCAGTTTTTGTAGAAGAATGACACGAACGACCCTGAGGCTGCCGTTTCAAGCACAGACATGTTGACACAAAGCCCACCATAGCCTCAGAGATGTCTATCTCAGAATATGGGCATAGAATTTGACTGTGTTTTTTGATAAGAACATATTCTCTATATTTTTATTTATCTGAACTACAACCAGTGATTTAAGAATGTGTGCTTCAAGTTGGTTCAGCTGTTCAGGAAGTTAGGGCAGGCTGTTGTGTGGACGGTGTTCAAATCACTGCTTTCAGCAGCCACACTGGAAGCCGATCCACAGTTCTATGGGAAGATGGGCGGGGTATAAATTCAATAAATAAATAAATAAATGATGATCTTAGAATTAGGTTCTGTATAAATAAACAACTTCTCTTTGTGGAACTCCAGAGATAAACAGTGCAGGAGTGGAACCCTGGATGGTATTTATTCCTGTTGTAACCCACAAACTGTCTTGTTAACCACTGCCCATTAGATGCACTAAATGGGCGAATAACAGTTGCTACCCTTTTCCTGCCTGATCTTTAAAAGTGCAACTGCGGCAAGAAGTGATTGTGAACAGAAATACACACGCTAGAAAATGCACAAACCTCTTCCAGACGTGCTGGTTTACTTAACAGCTGCCTTGTTGGCACATTAGCAGTCAACAGTAAACTAACAAAGCAGCAGCAGCTAATTGCTGTTCATTATTGGTTGCTTCATTATTGGTTGTTCCCCCCCCACACTTATGGGAAGGACAAGGAGGGGTGCAAGCAGGAATGTGCCGTTCTGTACATCCAAGGTGACACAGAGTGACATGAAGAAGGGTGAGTGACTGCATTCGAAAGCTTGCAATGTTCCTTTTTTTATTTTTAATAGTGGCCTATGAAGTTATCGCCTGTAACCTATTTTTTCAATTGTGTTTGTGATGGCCACGCGGCTCAACTCCTTTTTGCCATGAAATTTAAGAGGGGCTGATGGCCTCAAATAGTTGCTGATGTAGCCAACCCTCCTCCCAAAAAATAGCAGGAGATGAGGGTGGCCACCTGTTCACTCATCACCTCGAAGAACTGCAGTTGCACTTTTTCTCTTTGATCCCACGCCAGCTTAAATTTACCCCTCTAATCTGTCAATTGATGATGCTTCCTTAGCAAGTGAAGACTTACTAGTCAGCAATTTGGGCTTGTTTCAAGAAATAGAAGTGTCCCCCTCTATGGCCAAAACGACAGTAGTAAACAACATAACTAATAATTTGTTCTCCCTCCAGTAGTACTGCTAGACAGCAATGGGTTTGTGAAAGCACAGAGGGTCATGTGCTGTGTGAAAGGCTAATACAGTGGCAACTGGTATAAAGGAATTAATTTGTTCCAAAGAAAATTATGTTAAGCAAATTTTCCTTTATACAAATTTCTCATAGGAATGCATTGAAAATGGAGTAATCCCCTTTTTGTGTTGTACAGATTTGCCCCATAGGCAATTACGTTAAGCAAATTTCCCCTATCTCCAGAATTTCTTATGTTGGACAGATTTCATTTTTTACAAACTGTTATACAAGGGTCCACTGTACGTGTGAATCATATCCCCCCTCAGGCGCCTTTTTTCCAGACTAAACAGCCCCAAATGTTTTAGCTTTTCCTCATAAGGGAGGTGCCCCAGCCCAGTAAGCCTTTTAGTCGCTCTCTTTTGCACCTCATATAACATAAAATCTGTACAACATAAAAATAATCCAGAGATAGGGGAAATTTGCTTAACAGAATTGCCTATGGGGCAAATCCATACAGAAAAAAATGGTCATGATTAGGGATTACTGTACTCTGTTTTTCAATGCATTCCTAATGGAAATTTGTATAAAGGAAAATTTCCTTAATATAATTTCATTAAATACACTTTAAAATGGAGTAATCCCCTTTTTATGTTGTACAGATTTGCCCGATAGGCGATTATGTTAAGCAAATTCCTCCTATCTCCGGATTTTTTTATGTTATACAAACTGTTTGTTATACAAGGGTCCAATGCATGTTTTAGTTCAGGTAAGTGTTTGTGGACTGTAGCCCAATTCTAAAATGGATGGAATGTCACGGCAGCCAACATATTTTTTTCCATATTTTTACTAGAATATTTATCTTTTTTTTCCCTAAAAGATCAATAGCTCTGTTTTTCAGAGGAATAACAGGTCCTCAGTGAACCCAGTGAAGTTAATGGCCGCATATTTGAGGCACCTGCGTGAAAAGGGAGGGGGGCAAAAGGAGCTGAATCGGTCCGCGAAGGAGTACAAACTCTCTCTCTCAGTCCGCTCGAGTGGCAGAGAAGGAACCTTCCAGAACCTGAGGAGAAGACTTTGAAACTCTTTTTCGCCCCCTCAGACGGAGGGCGGGAAGGGATCCCATTGGCCAGGAGAAGGAGGCAGCTGAGGTGGGGTAAGGGAGTGCCTGTGAGGGAAGGGCGGCGGAGGCTGTGAGGGCGTTTCTTCAGGAGCTGCGGAGCCTCACGAGGTCCGCGGAGTGAAAAAGAAAGGCTGAGGGACGGGGGGGGGGGCTCCCCAGGCTTTGCCCACCCCCGCTACGTCCCGGTCGGTCCATGGCTTTCCTCCAGAGAGGTATTTCCCCCCACACACCTTCGCCTCTTTTATGGGCCTTGAGAGGGGTAGCCCTTTCCTTTGGGGAGGCTCTCGGGTCTTCCTTCGGAATGAGAACTTTTAATTTCTAGCCGCCCTTCTTTTGGCCCTGCTCTCTTTTTTACCCCTCCAGACGCCTCTCCGAGCAGCGGGGGCGGGGGCGGGGGGGGCGCTGAAGCCGGAGAGACCTGTTTAACTTTTAAATAAGTTTTTAGGGTTAAGGTATACCTCCCCCCCTCCTAACGTTCCCCACAGCGGCCGCGGCTTTTGCTCCTTTCGGGCGGGAAGGAAAGGTTGTGAGGGAAAAATCCTCTTTCCCGCCAAGGGCTTCGGTGAGTTGGGTTGGGTTGGGTTGGGGGGCGGCCTTGGGGGGAAGAGTGGAGCTCCCTGAGGGAGGCTGCCGGTGGGAAAGGAGGGGAGGGCAGGGGGGAAGAAGAAAGAGAGGGAGAGTCCAGCTCTTCCCCCCCCCAAAAAAAACAACCCCAAAACCCCTCTCTTGCTGGCTAAGGGGAGCCCAGCGAGCGCCCTCCCTCCCTCTCCCCTTCTGCTGTTGGGCGTGAGAGAAGCTGAGAAAGGCAGATTCGGGAGCTCTTTTTCCCTCAGGAAAATGTTCGCAGGTGATGGTGGTGTGTGTGTGTGTGTGGGGAGGGTTGCGGACTTTGCTTTATCAGTGGGAGCGATTCTCACAGGTGCTTATGCCCTTGCAGGTGTTGGGGCTTCTGGCCCTTGTCCTGCCAGAAGGAACCTCCTCCTGCCAGTCCTGAGCAGCCCAGAAGATGAAGAGGAGGAGGAGGAAGAAGAAGAAAAGCAGGACACCCCCCCTTTGCGTGAGGGCCCTCCTGGCTGGAAGCCTCCCATCTGCACCAAAGGCAGGTCCCCCCATCCCCTCTGTCCTTCCTCTTTGCTCCTTGGGGTGGGGGGTGGGGGTGAATGAAAGTCATTAACATCAGGCTGTATACAGTGGTACCTTGTATAAAGGAATTAATTCGTTCCAAATGAAATTATGTTAAGCAAATTTTCCTTTATACACATTCCCATAGGAATGCATTGAAAATGGAGTGATCCCATTTTTATGTTGGACGGATTTTCCCCATAGGCAATTATGTTAAGCAAATTTCTCCTATCTCCGGATTTTTTTATGTTGTACAAATTTTATGTTATACAAGCTGTTTGTTATACAAGGGTCCACTGTATTTTAATTTAGAAAAAGGTAACTGTGGTCAATGCAGAGCACATCCCCCTCCCAGGTTACTTTTGCTAGGTTTAATTTGAAATTTAACTGATGAGGCAAAAAAGTTTTCATTGCTACAAAGTCCACCCCAGATATGCTGGAAGGAAGTGGTGTATTAGTAGTATAGGGGGTAGCTTCTGTCAAACTGCTGCCAAAAGCCATAAATAAATGTATATGTTTATCTGTGTTGTGTTTAAAAAAGAAAAAATCCAATGACGGAAATTACCTTTTTGATGACAAGTGAAAGACTAATACACTTTTAATGTATCTTGCAGACAAAGCAGTGATGGCGAAACTTTTCGAGACCGAGTGCCCAAACTAGGATTCAAAACCACTAATTTTTTGCAAAAAAGTGCCAATATAGAGCAATTTAACCTGAATACAGGTGGCTGTGAAGGAGTGATTTATAGAAAGGGCTCCGAGTGTCACAGTTGGTACCTGTGCCATAGGTTCGCCCAAGAATGGACTACAGGGTAGATTACTTGCAGAATCAAAAGTGAGCATTATAGTTTGTAACCTGAGATGGACTTTTCCTCCAGGAACCTGTCCAATCCCCCTTTGAAGGCATACCTTTATACAGGGTATCATTGTACAAAATAATGCAGGGCGTGAGTACAGTGGATAGAGGGAAGCTCTTCTCCCTCTCACAAAATACCATAACTAGGGGACATACACTCAAATTGTGGGCTGGGAGAGTAAGAACAGAGAAAAGAAAGTATCTAAAGGTTTCACCATCACTGCTTTGTTTCCAAGATACATTTTAAAAGTGTATTTAATAAATTATGTTAAGCAAATTTTCCTTATACAAATTTCCGTTAGGAATGCATTGAAAAACAAAGTAATCCCTAATCATGAGCGTTTTTATGCTGTGTGGATTTGCATCATAGGCAATTCTGTTAAGCAGATTTCCCCTATCCCTGGATTTTTTTGGTGTTGTACAGATTTTATGTTATACGAGGTGCAAAAGAGAGCGACTAAAAGGCTTACTGGGCTGGGGCACCTCCCTTATGAGGAAAGGCTAAAACATTTGGTGCTCTTTAGTCTGGAAAAAAGGCGCCTGAGGGGGGATATGATTGAGATGTACAAAATAATGCAGGGCAGGAGTAAAGTGGATAGAGGGAAACTCTTCTCCCTCTCACAAAATACCAGAACTAGGGACATACACTCAAATTGTGGGCTGGGAGAGTAAGAACAGAGAAAAGAAAATATTTTTTTCACCCATCGCGTTGTTAGTCTGTGGAACTCCCTGCCACAGGATGTGGTGATGGC
>JAHTLZ010000019.1:5687892-5704609 GCA_023846285.1 Phrynocephalus versicolor | reverse complement strand
ACATCCAACCCTGTCAGTTGGCTGAGAAACAAAGAAGGGGTTTTATTAGCTTCACCTTTGAATCCGTTCTGATACATTGCAATTGTCAGAGGGTTCTCATCCATTTCTCTAAGAGAGGAGGCCTTGATGTGGAGGTATGTTGGGGTGGTGGTGGGTCAAAACCCCTTTATGGGGTTTTGTTCACTTCAACATCAGCACCTCTCTTGAGTTTAGGAGGGTTGGTGCGTGTGTAGGATGAAGGGAGAAGTCTTCATGTGTGGGAGTAGTTGTGTATCCCGTGGCTTAATCATGTTAGTGTCTAGGTTCCTACGCTGAAGGGTTTGGCCTTCATTTTACAGGAGGTCGTCCCAGGGACCTCTTTATGGGAAGTCCTACCGGGCTGCCTGCCTTTGTCCTCACAGGGATTATTCATGTTAGTGGCTAGGAACATACACTGAAGGGTTTTGGCCTTCCTTTTACAGGAGGGCACCCCAGGGCCTTCTTTATTGGGAGTCCTACAGGTCCCGCTCTATTTGACCCTCAATAGGTGGATCATGATAGTGGCCTGGCACATACACTAAAGCGTTTTGGCCTTCCTTTTACAGGACGGGATCCCTGGTTCCTCTTTATGGGGAGTCCTACAGGTCCGGCTCTGTTTGACCCTACATGACTGGATCATGTTAGCATACACAGATGGGTTTCGGCCTTCCTTTTACAGGAGGTCGTCCCAAGGCCCTCTTCATGTGGACCCCTACAGGTCCGCCTGTATTTGACCCTCCATGGTTGGATCAAGTTAGTGGCCCGGAACATACACTGAAGGGTTTTGGCCTTCCTTTTACAGGAGGGCAACACAGGACTCTTTCTATGGGGAGCCTCTTTCACTTCCAACCCTGTCAGTGGGCTGAGAAACAAAGAAGGGGTTTTATTTGCTTCATCTTTGAATCCGTTCTGATACATTGCAATTGTCAGAGGGTTCTCATCCATTTCTCTAAGAGAGGAGGCCTTGATGTGGAGGTATGTTGGGGTGGTGGTGGGTCAAAACCCCTTTATGGGTTTTTGTTCACTTCAACATCAGCACCTCTCTTGAGTTTTGGAGGGTTGGTGAGTGTGTAGGTCGAAGGGAGAAGTCTTCAGGTGTGGGAGTAGTTGGATACATACACTGAAGGGTTTCAGCATTCCTTTTACAGAAGGGAGCCACAGGGCCCCCTTTATGGGGAGTCCTCCTGAGCCGGATGTATTTGTCGTTCCCTTGGCGTGTCATGTTAGTGGCTAGGAACATTCACTGAAGGGTTTACGCCATCCTTTTACAGGAGGGTGCCGCAGGGCCCTCTTTATGTTGAGTCCTAACGTGCTGGCTGCCTTTGTCTTCCCATGGATTATTCATGTTAGTGTCAAGGAACATACACTGAAGGGTTTTGGCCTTCCTTTTACAGGAGGGCAACACACGGCCCTTTTTATGGGGAGTCTCTTTCATATCCAACCCTGTCAGTGGGCTGAGAAACAAAGAAGGGGATTTATTTGCTTCACCTTTGAATCCGTTCTGATACATTGCAATTGTCAGAGGGTTCTCATCCATTTCTCCAAGAGAGGAGGCCTTGATGTGGAGGTACGTTGGGGTGGTGGTGGGTCAAAACCCCTTTATGGGGTTTTGTTCACTTCAGCATCAGCACCTCTCTTGAGTTTTGGAGGGTTGGTGAGTGTGTAGGTTGAAGGGAGAAGTCTTCAGGTGTGGGAGTAGTTGGATACATACACTGAAGGGTTTCAGCATTCCTTTTACATATGGGAGCCTCAGGGCCCCCTTTATGGGGAGTCCTCCAGGGCCGGATGTATTTCTCATTCCCTTGACGTATAATGTTAGTGGCCAGGTACATACACTGAAGGGTTTGCGCCGTCCTTTTACAGGAGGGTGCCGCAGGGCCCCCTTTATGTTGAGTCCTAACGTGCTGGCTGTCTTTGGCTTCCCATGGATTATTCATGTTATTGGCAAGGAACATACACTGAAGGGTTTTGGCCTTCCTTTTACAGGAGGGGATCGCAGGGCCCTCTTTATGGGGAGTCCTACCTGGCTAACTGTATTTGCCCTCCCATTGATTATTCATGTTAGTGCCCCGGAACATACACTGAACGGTTTTGGCCTTCCTTTTACAGGAGGGCAACACACGGCCCTTTTTATGGGGAGTCTCTTTCACATCCAACCCTGTCAGTGGGCTGAGAAACAAAGAAGGGGTTTTATTCGCTTCACCTTTGATAACTTTGTTGTTGTTGATCCATTTATGGGCATCTCATGATGAACTGTGCGTATTACTGAGTATTTGTTCTGTAACAGTGTTTCATAATATCTTGGCAGCTTTTAGTCAAGATTCTGATGCAGGTAGATGTTATTTTAGCCTCTGGTATACGGAACTATCTGATCTCAAGTGCCATTTGCCTTCTGTCAAAGATAAGCACGCCTGCTGTGTTTTTTTCAGATTGTATGGAGGGCGTGCTACCATTTATTTGCATTCGCTGGGGTGAATTTATTTGATCCATTTAAATGCTAAAAAAAGCACTTTTAAAGTTTGGAAAATTGTATAGTTCAGGGAAATTTTTCTTATATAATACTTTGAGGGGGCACTACAAGTTTCATAACTTTTATACGATTGTGTGGTTTTGAGGTGTATGAAATAATCACGTATTCCTTAAGGCAGGCACCACTGAGTGAAGCAGGGGTTTTAAATCTCCATTATGTGTTTATTTATTTAAGCCAGGGTTTGCCCCATTAGATAGAAAAGTGGTGACTTGTTTAAGAGGAAAATGGAGCAATAGTAAGGTAGACCTCTTCTCATTCTGCCACAGCTGCCTCTTTAAATTCCCTTTTAAGGTTTTGATTTCACTAGTGAATACCATATTTTTGCCCTATAAGATGCACTATTCCCACCCTCAAAAGTAAGGGGAAATGTCTGCATTTTATAGGGTGAATACAGCAGTTCCCGCTACATATATATCACAGAATTTCATTTAGATATAAGATACCTTCAGGGAGCTTCAGCAGTTCCAATCACCCGGTTTGCAAAGAGGCTTCCTCCAGGGAGCCTCTCCCCACCCCTCCCCTTCTGCAGCCAAGATTCCCCAGTCAAAAATCACCTTGTTTGCAAGGAGGTCTTCACAGAGCCTCTGCCCTCCCCCTTTGCAGATATGATTCCACAGCCCTAATTACCTGGTTTGCAAGCCTCCCCTTTTGCAGTTCGGATCCCACAGCTCCAATTACCTGTTTGTAAATCTGCCCTTTTGCAGCTTGGATTCCACAGCCCCAGTTGCCTCTTTGCAAGCCTTCCCTTCCTCCGCCGTAAAACCTTAAGCTAAACATTTTCCTTGCTTTTCTCATCTAAAAACTATGTGCGTCTTATGGCCCAGTGCGTCTTACAGGGCAAAAAACACGGTAAATCAAGCTGGAGGACAAATATGGGGAGAGATTAAATTACAGAAAGGGAAAAAGTTTTGTACCCTTTGCTGGCACAACCCTTTCCCTCTAAAAACGGGATCTTCCACCATGTGTGGCCTGAGCCTGAATTTGTGTAATAAATGATATACTGCATATGATTTTCCCTGCTCTTTATTTGTGAGCATAAAAAGCTCCTTGCAGGCTGTGAAACTAGTGGAGTGTACTTGATCATCCTGTTCCGCAGTGTGTGTTTGTGCCAAGAAAGCATTAGGTTTCTTGAGTATTTTGGGAAGTGCCCCAGTTTACCATAAAATTGCTTAAATATTTTCTAAGGGAAGAAAAATGTCCCAGGGTGTATTCAAGATTTATCTGGCACCCTCTATAAATGTGGTAAATAATCCAGAAGATAGGAAATGATTAGGCTATAACCTAGAAGGCAAGGATCGGGGTGTGTTAATGTTCGGAAATGTGTAGGCCCAATTTAGAAATAATGTTAAATCATGGTTGGCCACTGGGAACATCAGTCAGTCTTGATATTGTCCACTGGCATCACTCTACTTTTCTCGCAACCGGCCTTGTAGTGCGTTAAACGAAGTTAATGATTGTTAGATCTGAACTGGGAAGGTCTTTCAGTTTAAAGCATTACATCAAAAAGGGCCATGGTTTCTTCAGTAGTGGCTGAAAGTGCAGTGGACCCTCATATAACAAATGGTTTGTATAGCATAAAATCTGTACAACATATATTTTTTTGGAGATACGGGAAGTTTGCTTAACAGAATTACCTATGGGGCGAATCCATACAACATAAAAATTGTCGTATTAGGGATTACTCCGTTTTCAATGCATTTCTATGGGAAATTTGTATAAAGGAAAATGTGCTTATAATTTCATTTGGAACAAATAAATTCCTTTATACAAGGTACCACTGTACTACAATCTCCTAAAGTTTCACTTTTTGATGTATTGTACTACAAATTGATTGCCTTAAATAGAAGGAACGGTTTGTTAGGCTGGAATACATTGATATTTATTTTTCATGAGCTCATGCATTTGAGGTGTTTCAGGGTAATTCCTTTCTGCTGCTTAATTAGATTATATTTTAAGACAAAACAAGTCAAAAGCCTTGCCAGCAAATTTCTCTCTGATTTCTTAAGATAAGCCTCATTTGCACAAAAGGAATCCTAGCTGGCTTTTATTAACTTATTTATTTATTTTTACATTTTTATGCCGCTCCCATTTCCCTGAGGGAACTCTGGGCGGTTCACATAAAAACAAGTTAAAAACATATACATCAATGAGAGGAGATATTAGGCAAGAGGCGTAAAAAATTGACAATAAAAATAATAAAAATTACAATTAAAAAAATGAAAAGAAATTAGCAGAGGAAAACACTTTGGTACATCCTATCAATCGCCAAAGGCATCCCTGAACAGCCAGGTCTTAAGCGATTTCTTAAAGGCTGCCAATGAGGGAGCCTGGCGAATCTCGCTGGGGAGTTTGTTCCATAATTCTGGGCCAGCCACTGAGAAGGCCCGCTTGCGGATAGCTACCCTACGGGCCTCTCTAGGCGTGGCCACCCGAAGCGAGAGAGCCACAGATGATCGGGGTGGTTGGGACAGCTCTGATCGTAGGGATATATGCTCTGCCAGATAATCAGGACCCAGGCCATGGAGGGTTTTGTGAACCAAAACCAGTACCTTGAACCTTATTCGGGAGGCAACGGGCAACCAGTGCAAACGAGCCAGAATGGGGGTGATGCGATCATACCTGCCCGCACCATCCACCAGCCTGGCCGCCGCATTCTCGACCCGCTGCAGTCGACGAACAAGGTTCAACGGAAGCACCATGTAGAGAGCGTTGCAGTAATCTATCCTCAACATGACCAGCGCCTGCACCACCGTCCTCAGGGATTCCCCATCTAGGTATGGCCGAATCTGGGCGATAAGCCTAAGATGGTAAAAGGCCGACCTGGTCACGGCTGCCACCTGGGAGCCTAGGGACAGGTCCGGATCCAGGACGACGCCCAGACTCCTCGCTCGTTCAGCCAGCTGGAGGGCGGACCCACCCAGACTGGGAAGAGGGCCACAATACCCGTCCGGACCACCCCCAAAGAACAGGACCTCAGTCTTCCCAGGGTTAAGCCGGAGCCTGTTGGTCCTGGTCCAGTCCAGTACTGCAGCCAGACAGCGATCAAGGGTCTGGACTGCCTCCACTGCAGAGGTGGAGAAGGGGAGAGAGAGCTGCGTGTCATCAGCGTACTGATGACAGCAAGCTCCAAAACTCCGGATGACCTCAGCCAGCGGCCTCATGTAGATGTTAAAGAGCATTGGGAAGAGCCGACCCCTGAGGCACCCCACATGAGAGTGTCCAGGGGGACGACAGAACACCCCCCCAAGCTCACACGCTGAGCACGGCCCTCCAGGAAGGAACGGAGCCAGCCGAAGGCCAGACCTCCAATCCCAGCCTCAGAGAGCCGGCCCAGGAGGATACCGTGGTCGACGGTATCAAAGGCCGTTGACAGGTCAAGAAGGCCGCTGACAGGTCAATAAGGACCAACAGGGTAGAGCAACCCCTGTCGGCCCTCCTCAACAGGTCGTCTTGCAGTGTGACCAGGGCAGTTTCAGTCCCATGCCGCGGCCTAAACCCAGATTGGAAGGGATCCAGAACATGATTCTCCTCCAGGAATGACTGGAGACGCAGGGCAGCGACCCACTCGATCACCTTGCCCATAAAGGGAACATTGGCTATAGGACGGTAGTTTGACATGTCATATGGGTAAAACACTATATATAATTAGGAGAGCTCAAACCTCTATCAGTTATATTGTCTAGTTTGACATTTTGTCCATATGAGTGCTATCACACCTTTTTCGTAACAAGCAGAGATAATATTTCTGGGCTGAAAATCTGCCTTAGCACAGTTATCCCCTTATTAAGCAACAGATTTGAGTTATTTTTGTTGTTTTTTTGGTGTGTGTTTTTAAAGGAAGAACCATGATTGAATTTACTAAAACAGATTTAGTTTAAAAAAACAACCACAATGAACAATCCCTAAATCTTCCATTTTTTTAAAAAAAAAACATCATTTTCTTTTCACAACACTGCTCAGGAACAAGATGGGAATGATGCCTTTTGTACTGGAACTTTTCAGAATCCCTGTGGGTGGCAGTCTACATTCCCCCTGAAACTGACTGGCAGAACTTGTATTTATATATAGATTTGAATGGTTCCGAACACTTAATAGACCCTTCGTCCTTCACCATTTACTCCTGTGGAGAAAATATTACCAAGCCAGCTCCTTGTAAACTTGCACTTCGTAGACAATGCCCAGCTTACTGGTGTAAACAAGGAGAGTTCTTTAAAGGGGAAAGGGCTCATGTCACAGCCTGTTAATCTGTTTGACATGCAGTGCTTTTGCAGCTCCTTGGAGGAAGCAAGAGAACGTGTGGAACAATTTTTAGAACAGTGGGGGAGGGGAACATTTTAAGTAAATCCACCCTCTAATATTGATGGAGATGGAGCCAGGAGAGAGGTGGGAAAGCGTTTTGAGAATTATTAATGCCTGTTTTTAAAAGGAGGTGTATTGGGAAATAAAACCACATGCTGTATGTGTGTGTGTGTTGTGCCGTTACAGTCGTGACTGACTCTTCGTGACCCCATGTCCAAGGAGTTTTCTTGGCAGCAATACTGGAGTGGTTTTGCCAGTTCCTACTCCAGGCGCCTACAGCACCTGGTATTCCCTGGTGGTCTACCATCCAAGTACTAACCAGGGCCAACCCTGCTTAGCTTCCGAAATCAAGCGAGATCAGATGTGCTTAGGGCATCTAGGCAGCTACATACCATATATCTCTTTACTTATTGGGCGGGGAGAATGCAACAGGCTTGTAAAGATAGTATAGGGTTGGTGGGTGAAGAGTAAGAAGCATCTCAAATAGACTTCTTTCATTTGGCAGGCCTTCTCTTCATAAAGACGGGGGCATTTGCAAAATGTAGCATTGAAGAAAGCAAGCCAACCCAAGCAGGTACCCTGTTCTAAACATGCAGGTAGTACCACATACACTTGCTGCTGGAAATACATTTCCTGAAGGCTGTTGATGGCTTGAAGCTGCAGGTTTGCTCTCGTATGATGAATAACCTTCCCCACCCCCACCCCGCACCGTAAATTTGGCTGCTGAATAGTGTTAATCACAGCAGTGACTTTAATAGTTGATACCATGTGGAACTTGAGAGTGGGATGATGCATTGCTTTTTCTAACCATTTTATTTAACATGCTCCCTGAGTGGATAGAGAACTTCTCCTGTAAGAGATGCAAAAATGCAGAACAGAATTATTGGCATTTGAAACGGGCTTTTTTCATGTTTTTGCAGGCAGTGTCTTGCATTTCATTTGGACATTTCACCCACTGTCTAGCAAAGATGTTTTCAGGATTCTTTCCTTGCCCCCTCAAAGCACAGCTACTCTGGCTAACTCATTCTTCATTAACTTGTCTGGGGAGAGAGAGAGAGAGCAGTGTACAAAAGGAATAGACGGTAACCCTTAGAACAGTGATGGTGAACCTTTTAGAGACCAAGTGCCCAAACTGCGATTCAAAACCCACTATTTTTTTCGCAAAGTGCCAATACAGCCATTTAACCTGAATCCAGGTGGCTGTGAAGGGGCAATGCCGGGTGCCTACAGGAAGGGCTCCGAGTGCCACCTTTGGCACCCGTGCCATAGGTTCTCCAACACTGCCTTAGAAGCATTCAGTTTAGGCATGTATCTGCTTGCGAATCTCTATCAGCCACTCCTTGGGAGATTTAGGACTTGATCCAGGGTTCGCGTTCCCCTGAGCCAGGAAATTCATCCAGGCCAATTGTTCTGTCTCAGTCTGAGCTATTTTGCAACGGTGGCTGTGATGATAAGGAAGGAAAAAGAGGACGAGTCAGTCGTAGCTAATAAACAATGAGGTCAAGAAACTTATTTGGGGGGGGGGAGCAAGCAAGCAAGTAGCATTTCCTTAGGAAACCCAACTCTGCATTTTGCAGCTGGTGGATTTTATAAAACTCAGAAAGCCTGGTCTGGCAGCCACTTATGCTTCATTAAAACTGGAGACAATCAAATACTGCAGTTAATAACATGACCGTCTTTGCAGCAAACCATTTCCCCAGCATTTGGCGTATTACATAATTAGTGAAGAACAGGCAGTGACATTTTACTGCTGTAGCTTTTACTTCTTAAACGTGTTGTCAGTATTAGTGACTTTGACAGGAGTTTTGTGTTATCTTGGCAACCTTCTCTCTTTCTGTCCTATTGCCTAATCAACCTTGAAAGGAACCCCAGAGGCAATTATGTTTAGAAGTAAGGGAGTGCTTATCTGTGTGTCGTTCTTTATGTAATCCTATTTATTTTGAAAGCTGGTCTGCACATTAGAACACAAAAGGACTGGTTAAGGGGTGGGATTTTATACACTGTGGTTATGGCCCTTTAGCGGGGTTGGGGTTTGGTTGCCCATTTATGGTTTGTGCATGAAATGTAACATTGCTGATCATGATGATTATGTGCTTATACAGATTTATCTCCCTTATGTACATGGATTTTTCTATTGGTGCTTATATACATATTTATATTGCATGAGGTTGACTGGATTGTGTGTGTTTATATATAATGTATAGGTTTTTTCCAGTATTCTCACAGAGTGCCTCATGTACCTATTTGCATACTGTAAGGAAAAGTAGGGGAAACTGTTGCCTACAGGGTGTGATGTTTTTTGTATTAATAAAATATGAAAGATTTAATTTAGTGTTCTGTGTTTTATATAAAAACGGATACACCGCAAAGGCTAATTCTCAATGCCTGTCTTGTTTTGCCTGTTATAAAGTCTGCAGGATTCTTATATGGAAAGAAGGGCCAACACATTTACCTGTTCCTGCTGCCCTCTGTGTTCTTGTCCACAAAGAGTCTCAAATACCGGTGTGCTATTATATTTTAAATTATGCAGGTTTTGAAAATGGTATGAGTGGGAGAGCAAATCCGGTAGGAAATAAATTGTTACTTAATCATGAGGATGGGGCTCAAAACTACAGCCATATTGGACTTGAGCTTCAAAAGAATCCTTTACCACTGTCTGTGCCTTAGGAGGCAGAAGTCCAAAATCTCTGGAAAAATCAAAAGCAGATCTCACTATTCCATGCTGCAGGTGGTGTCTGGTGACTGATTTCTCAGGAGGAATTGATTCATTCCAGGTTTTAGTCTGAAAGCTGGGTGGACAGGTGAGTGAATTGGGTATCTAGCTGTGGACCCACAAATCTGGAGTTAATTCCCCGCTATTTATGCTAGAAGAGCCAACCAATCCAGCTTTTGGCCAGCTGCCAAGTTGCAGGGTGCCAGGACAGGAAGGGAATGGTGAGCCATTTCAGAATATTCTGTACCTAGCAAAACCTGGAAAGGACCACCATATGTCCAAACTGACTTGATGTCAGGCCATTATTGCCGTATTATTCAGTCTGAGATTTCCAGGAACTACCCAGGGTGCTGAACTCTTGTCTCCAAAGTAGGCTCAGCCTAGAGGGTAAAGGTAAAGGTAAAGGTTCCCCCTGCACAGGTGTACTAGTCATGTCCAACTCTAGAGGCAGTGCTCATCTCCGATTCCAAGCCAAAGTGCAAATCCGTGGCCATGTGGCTGGTATGGCTGAATGCATTTCTGCATACATTTGACAGGATCTAGAGCAGTGGTGGCCAAACTTAGGCCCTCCAGCTGTTTTGGACCACAATTCCCAGAATTCCAAGCCTGTATTGCCAATGACAAAGGACTGTGGGAGTTGTGTCCAAAACATCTGGAGGGCTGAAGTTTGGCCACCACTGAGGCTAGATCCTCTCAAATGTAGGTAAAACCTGGAGCGGATTCATCAGCACCATGAAATACATTGCAAGACTAGGCTCTAGGTCAATGGTTCTCAATCTGTGGGTCCCCAGAAGTTCCTGTACTACAACTCCCAGAACTCTTGGCCAGCTCAGCTAGCGATGAAGACATCTGGGAGTTGCAGTCCAGGAACATCTTGGGACCCACAGGTTGAGAACCACTGGGCTAGGTGATACCTTTATAGCTCACAAAAGCTTGCAGTGTTTTTGTTGTTGTTTTTTATTACTGGCCTATTAAGGTATCGCCTAGAGCCAAGTCTTGCATTGGTATTTTGTAACAGCCACACAGGTCCCCCTTTTTATTTCAATGAAATAAATTGATGTCACCAGCCTCCACTGTGTTGCAGCCCGAGGGAGCAAGTGGGAAGGAGGGCTGCAGATGTGCTGAATGGCACAAAGCTTGTTCTTCCAACACGGTGTGGCTGCCCTCCCCTCGGAATGTGGCTTGTGAGGCATCTGTCTTACTGTGCATAATAGAGAAGCCAGCCTTGAAAAACAGGCCACCTTCAAGGCCAATCTGTTCAGTGTTTAAATATTTTTAAAAACCCACTCGGAGCAAGCTAACCTGGTGTTCGAACACCAGCTACGAGTAAGTTCTTACAGAACAAGGTAGGACAACGAGATATGTTTGTTAGAATTGGAATGTTGTTTTATACACTACCAGAAACTGCAAAACAACGAGACGGTGCAAAGAAAGATGATGTCATTGATAGCTAGGAACATAAAATCTTCAATTCATTTTCAAGGTCTCTTGTAAATGGATGATGATGCACTCTTAATGGCCTCTTGATGCCTTTGATAGGAAAATGGAATTTTGAAGGATAAGGTTTTTACTTCTTTTAAAATGTAATTGTGCTTTGCTTGACAATACACACGCACACACACAGTCTTGTGATGCATTAGCTCAACCAATATATGCTTACTGTGATTATCTGGAATACGTGTGAAATTTTCCTATATTTGTGTGCGCTCTCAACAAGGGATAATACATATTTCCAATCTCGTATGCATTGTTGTAGTGAATCAAGGGCTGAAGGAGTTCAAATTGCTTGCTGGGATTTCTGGATTAATGGGGGAGATCATCTGCTACCTGTCCTCGGAGTCTCCTATTATTCCTTTTGAGTTTAGCTGTAATCCTCATAGAAGCTGCAGAGAAAGTGACCCCCCCCCCTACAATAAATCATTGTGAACAATTCTCTGACTGCGGTCTTGAGTGGATGGGAAATAATCAGATTGCCTTGTGGTGCCTTACAAACTAACCAGTTTTTAATCGGCATGAGCTTTTCATAGTCTGCAGCCCATTTCTTCAGAAGCATGGCGTGCAGCCTCACTATAAAAAGTTTATATGCGCATAGGAAGAAGCAATATGGAAGTATTGAAGAAGGTCCAGCATGCTATGGGATTACTAGTGTTTTTTAAACAGGGTGGATTTGATTTAAATTTTAAAATTCAGATTTTTAAAATTTAAACAGTGACTCAGTTTCTCCTCCTCCTCCTCCTCTTCCTCCTCCTCATTTGTCCCACTTGGTGGTTGGGTCTGCTATTCTTGTTTTGGCCTTCCAGTTGGCATGTTCTCAAGGGTGTTCATTTAGTGCTGTTTTGGTCATCCCCTCGGTTGTGATTCACTGACCTCCAGGGTGAGACCCTTTTTGACCCGAGTTTCCTCATCAGTACGCGAGACGTGTCCAAACCAACGCAGATGGGCTTCGTACATCTTGTCAGCGATAGGTGCAATGCCGCATGTTGCTCAGATGTCATAATTACGCACATGATCCTTTTGTGTGAAGTCGGAGAGCCATCACAGCATTTATGTCTCCATGACACCAAGACAACGTTCAGTTTCTTTAGTCGCCAGGCAGCATATTGCACCATAGAGCGCAACAGGTCGTACAATGGTGCGATAAATCTTTTGATTTTTAAACAGTTGCTGATCTTTTTGTCACAAATGACACTTGATGTTTTACACCATTTTAGCCAGGCACTGTTGATCCTCAGTGTGACCTCGTAGCTTCGACTCGTCGGCTGTGATCATGGAACTAAGGTACAGTTGTACCTCTACTTACGAGTGTCTCTACTTACGAGCAACTTGACTTAAGAGTTGAAAACCGTTGGCATTTTAACTGCTGCCTTAAAATTTTTAGATGCGGTCTGCTCTACTTACAATTTTTAAAATTATTTTATTTTATTTAGATATGGCTGTTCTACTTACAAGTAGTTCAACTTAGGAGCATACATTCGGAACGGATTAAACTTGTAAGTAGAGGTATCACTGTACTTGAACTCCTCAGTTCTCGGTAGGTCAGTACCATTAATTTGAACTGTACCACATTCATTTGGATCGGGCGTCAGATATTCCATCTTCCTCACATTTAGGCACAAGCCAATCCTTGTCAGATGGGCAAAGATTCGTTGATTTTTTTAAAAATTCACGCTGTTGTTAAAATTTCTTAAGAGCCGTAGAGATCTTAGCTTTGGCTGAGAGTTGCTCAAAGACAGTTGATGGGTTACAATAACATCCAAGCTGAGATAAACAGATTAACACCTGTAAAGTAGGGAAAAGCGTTTCTGCAAGCCCTTCAACAGGGTTTTTTTTTTGCCTTTCCATAGAAGGAATTGAACACTTCCACCTATGAAACTGTTGAAGTCTGAAGTTCAACTTGTTTTTGTGTGTGTGTGTGTGTGTGTGTGTGTGTTTGAGGGCCCTGGTGATCAACTATGGCCATCCAGATGTTTAGGATTGACAAGTCCCATGAGACTTTGCACAGCAAAAGTGTGGAACGAGGGCAGCTAGAATCCCAGACCATCACAGGCCAGCACTTGCTCACCCTTGGCCTACGAACCTTTCCAACTCTGAAATGTGCTAGCAGTTGAGGTCCAGGGACAGAAAAGACCAGATGGTGCTAGATGTGTTCTTAGCCAAAGGGCTAAAAGAACAGAGCATTTTAAGGCATTTTTATTCATTTGTGCTGGGATGAGGATGGTTTTATTCCAGAGGAGGTGGGCTTGTCAGTGAAAACAGCCAACGACCATGACTCGGTCTAGCGGAGCTAGATGCACATAAGCCAAATTTGCATTCATGGAGCTGACAAAGTGGTTACTGTTGAACAGGACTGCAGCTTGAACCATCTGGTCCTCCTCCTCGTTATGAGAGCGGCTCCGATTATGTAACGAGAAGACGAAAAATATTTTTGCAGCAAGTTAACATTGTCAGCTGTGATCTTCCCTCCCCACACCCCTTTCGTGTTCCCGACCAAATTTTAAAAAAAGAAATAATCTGACAAGAAAACTGTTCTGTGCTGTTGCATTGGTAACCGTTGGAGCCAACAGGTGTTTGGGGTGGATCGATTTATACTTAACGTATTCATCCCTTCTGTGTTTAAATCTTTCTTATCTTAATCTCTTGGTTTCTGTGGATTGTATAAATTCACTCACAAATGCTTACACAAGCAAATTCTGGCTATATTTTGGAAAGTAAGTGATACTTATGGGAATTGGCTAGGCACCACCCTAAAATCGTACTACACATTGTCAGTACCTTGTGAACTGCCATCATTCATCATGACAGGCCTGCTGACTCTTAGCAAAGTCCAAAAGGGCAAGCATCACAATCAATCAATCCCTTTTGATAACATGATCTTTGAAGTTTCCATCTCCATCTGTTTCAATCCCTTCTGGGAGTGGCAGACCTTTTGTGATGCTGATTCTTCTTCGCATTTTCAAGACTGAGCCACTCCAAAAGAATGCCCGTTATAGCTGCTGTTGCAAGCAAATGGATGGATCTTGGGATAGTTCCTACTACCCGTAGCAGGGTACCCACTGCTGCTTGGGATGGTTCATACCCAGCACTGGAACCTGCAACAGGAAGAAGGATAACCAATCTCAGAGTGGACAGAGAAGGTTTGCTGATGGAATGACAGGCGACATCCTCACCACCTCTAAGGAAAACTTGTATTTTGATGAATTCTGACCTGCTGGATCCTGGCTGCACAACATGACCAGGAGGGAAAGATAAGCTTCCCTCCTGGTGGCGAACCTTTGGCATTTCAGATGTTTTGGACCACAACTCCCACAGTCCTTTGTCGTTGGGAGTCTAGGCTCAGAATTCTGGGAATTGTGGTCCAAAACATCTGGAGTGCCAAAGTTTTGCCACCACTGATCTAGAGAAAGGAGCTAAGATGGAATGAGTTAAGCATTAGTTTCTATGGCAGTGGTTCCACACTGTTTCCTACTCCACAGAAAATATTGCGACCCTCTTGGAAAACACTGGACTAGGGAGAGAGAGAGAGAGAGATTGACAAATGAACCTGACTCCTAAGCAAGGAAGTGCTTGAACTACAGTATTCTATTTCTGACACCATGGACCATACACAATCAGACAATATACTGTATTCCTCCTTCCCCCTCTCCCCTCCCTCCATGGTGAACCTTTTAGAGACCGAGTGCCCAAACTGTGATTCAAAACCCACTAATTTTTCACAAAGTGCCAGTACGGCCATTTAACCTGAATACAGGTGGCTGTGAAGGGTCGATGTCGGGTGCCCACCGAAAGGGCTCCGAGTGCCACCTTTGGCACTCGTGCCATAGGTTCACCAACACTGCTCGAGATGTTATGTTAAAGTGATGAACAATATGCACAACTATTAAACTGCTATAACACCATGCTATCGCTTCTTCAGCTGTTCTGAATCATAGTGTGCCACAGTATTCATTATAAAATCTAGATGATGGAATAATCCAAAAGAAATAAATGAACTTCCACTTTCATAGGGGCACATTTTGATTTTAAAATTAAAATATTCATATTATTCTTCATATCATATCATTCTTTTTCAGAGGGAATCGGGCATCCCTTCCCCTCTTATGTGTAGGTCTTCAATATACTGTTTACAACTTATATTTATTTTCTTCTGGTCACTGTGCTCCCCTACTTTCCGCATTTCTATCTAGGCTTAAATTTCCCTTGGCTTTCTGGAATCTTCTGGAAGAGAGCTCTTGTTTGTTTCCTCTTTTGTTGTTATGTTGCTTTGCAATGATAATAGCAATAGTTCTCCTTGAGTCTACGTGACAGTTGCTGAAACACTGCATTACAGGTTCTGACCCTATTACTGTCAATTTTGCTTCTTGCTTAATCCTTAACAGTTTTAAGTGGCAGCTTAATTGGTAACTCTCCCTAATTCCCCTTATACAGTTGGGTGGGTTATCATCAATGCAATACATTATTCATTATTGTTTTAATCAGAACTTGGATGCAGAATGTTTTCCCTTGAGAGAAACGGTTGCTATCTTGCATCACCATGATGCATGGAAAACAGCTCTGGATAAGATGTTTTGAGCCTACTACTGTAGTAGTCCTCAGTGCTACAAATGCATTTGATTCTGTCCATCAAGTTCTATAGCTTACTGATGCTGATGTAAGGCTTAATTAGAGCGGGTCGCAGGCTCACACCTTTTCACACAGCTAATTGTGCAACTGGTAGACACAGGACACACATCAGTAATCCACACCTGGCCCCACAAACCTGTCGGGAATTATGCAGGAAGCAAAACAAAAGGAAGAACAATGAAAGAATAAAAGTGCCTTGCCTTGTACACGTAAGGTTCAGGTTAATACAGTATTTGTTTCTTTTTATGGGCCTCCGTGAGCAGGTTGTGCAAATACTATTTCCAGTGCTGAGGGGAACGATCAAGGCAGGGCATGCATTGTATTTTAACATCCCTGTTACACGGACACCACCAGACTATCCCACTGTTATATGCACACTGTTACAGGCATAGCACTAGATTGCCCGACGGGCAGTGGGTGGTTTAATATTTGCAATTTTGTCGTGCAACAAAATACTCTTCTCCTACAAGAGAGACCAGCTTGCACCCGTTCCCTGCCTCCTAAACGGTGCAGGACCAGGCACGTGACCTACGGCTCCTTTCCTTCTCCCCCCCAGGCCCCTCCCATTTCCTCTTCTGCGGCTCTGAAGATACCGCAGTCCCCGCAGAAACCACGCGCCCCGCAGGCCCCGCCCACCAGCCCCTCCTTTCTTCCCCGGGACCCCGCCCTCTTCCCCTGTTCCTCCCAGGCGCCCTCCTGAAGGACACGCCCCATTCCCGGCCGGCCCTCCCGCCCTCCCTCGAACACGTGACCATGGTGGACCTTCCCTCGCCGTCGTCACGCCTTCTGCCCGCGGGGCCAGAAAGACTCCTCCTCCTCCTCCAGAGGCCACGCCCCCGCCCCGAGAGCGGACAACGCAGCGGCGGGGCGAGGCCGGCGCCGCGCTCCGCCCACTTTCTTTCCTTCCCCTCCTTCCTCCCTTGACCCCGCCCTCTGCTTTTTTTTTTTGACCGTTGCTCGCTCGCGCGCGCCAAAAACACCCATATTCCCCCTCCCTCCCCCTCACGCGCAGGCCGTGTATGTCTCTCTCTCTCTCT
>JAHTLZ010000019.1:5663529-5687392 GCA_023846285.1 Phrynocephalus versicolor | reverse complement strand
TATGTGCTGATCCAGAGCTTGGGCTAGAACTCCTATCCAGTTTGGAGGGTCACATGCTGCCCAGCTTTGTTCTAAATGAGAAAAATATGTCTGCTTAGACATAATCATGTAAGGCTCACTGGGAAATTATCCCAGATAAGTGTATAAGACTGCATCCTTTTGAGTGAGGTTTGTTTTATCTTCACCATTAGACCATAATGCATTTTAAATTAAATAAATGCTTTTGTACTTATTTTAAATATTCATCAACCAGGAGCAAACTCTCTCTGTGTGTGTGTGTGTGTGTGTGTGTGTGTTTTGAGTCGTTACAGTCATGACCTACTCTTCATGACCCCGTGTCCATGGAGTTTTCTTGGCAGGAATACAGGAGTTTTTTTGCCAGTTCCTACTCCAGGCGCCTACAGCACCTAGTATTCCCTGGTGGTCTCCCATCCAAGTACTGTACTAACCAGGGCCAACCCTGCTTAGGTTCTGAAATCAAGCGAGATTGTATGTGAGGAGGGCATCCTGGAGTGAAATAAATGAAAATGTAACATGTTAACATTATCTATCTTAAGTAACCTTGGTAGACCCTGAGACCCAAATGACTCTTTTTTTTAAATAAAGTAGCTAATATGGTGAAGGGACCTATATGCATTAGGGACCACATGCGGCTCCTCCAATGTGGTGTTTGTGGCTTATGGCTGTCCCACCTGTCCTTTTTCTATTAAGGAAAAAAGTTAATTGAAGCAGTGTGGTAATATACTTTTAACTAGTCATTACCCCTCCTGTATCATTTAGTTTGCCAAAACACCAGTTTTTTTCCTTTGAATAATATTAATAATAATTTATACCACTCTCCACACCAGAGTGCATTCCATTAAAATCAGTAATGTCCAAATATGCTCATCAGAATTGTGTGTTTAACCCCATTGAAGTGTGTGTGTGACAATTGATTTTATTGTTTCCTAACTATGTCTTATTTACAATGAAGCATGTAATAGCATGTGATTGGGACCCTGTTCAACTTACTGGGTTTAGGTACATCTTTCATGTGCCGTCGTTTTCCTTCTTCTTTGAGGACTAGGAAATCTCAACAGTTTTCTCTACGTAGTAGACACATGGTTGCAGACATCACATAGGCAAAAGGTCATTATTTGTCATGTCCTACACTGTTGTAGAGACTTGTTGAATGCAGGTGCTGCTGCTTCATGGATTTGCCACTTTTCTGCAGGCAGTATTCTGGGCATATATATTTAGATTTCCCAGCTTTTGTGCAGACCCCCTGTCTAAGAGTAAAATGTTCTCCCCTTCTAATAAGTACCTGTTCTGTTGCCCTGAAACATTTACAGTGGTGTGCTGTCTGTAGAGCCACTGTCAGTATAGCTGGACAGGCAAGGAAGCATTTGCTTATATGTACAATCATCCTATTTTTAAGATAACCCTTAGTGGTTAGGTTACAGTGCTATTCAGACTTACACAGGTGTGCAAAAATTGCATTTCCTATTAGGGAAAGAGTGCTTCTGTGATACAGCATGATGATATGCAAAGGTTCAGAGTGGAATGTTCTTTGCTGCAGTTGTGTGTACATGCAGTTCTGTTTTTATTCTATTTGACAGTTTAGATTTGGTACTGTTATATAATAGTTAGTTGAGATTGTTGGTGGATTTGTTTTGATTGACAGCATGAAATCTTGATATAAGCAGTATTAATAAGGTTAGCAATGATTAATAAGGTTCTCAAATGCATGTGAAGTGTTTATCAACCCTGATGTAAGTTAGATTGTATATATTGTTGAAATCTTTTAGCTTTATGTTTTATATTTTAATGCTAAGCTACATGGGTTATCTGTGCAAAAGTTGTGTATCGGTGATGTGTTTTGTCACTTTGAAAAACGTTATGCTAAGGTCCAGTTAAAAAATAAAGCCTACACACAAGCTATTCAATTTTCTTTACTAATTAACACTATAATGGGAGTTTACGCACAAACTTAGCATAGCATAGATGCTGTTGCACTAACATTTCCAAATCCATGACCAATGGTTGTAGTAGCTGGAGTTTATGGGAGTTGTAACCCAGCATTATCTGGATACTAAAAGTTGGAACGCCCTGTGCTCATTTTGACCGCTTTGAAGGTAGATTTTAACTACTGGAAAAGTTCAACTGATTGAGTATAAAGCAGGTGCATAGTAACTCTGAATCCGCATTCATGTTGATAATGTTTCAGATCTAACAGCTTCCCCTTTTCTGTTCGTCCTGCACTTATTTCTCTCCCTATTGTCATCACTGCACTTGGGATATACTGTATTAAAATGTGTCATCTAAGAACTGGTCTCTGAGCTCATTGATGTGAATGGATGCTTCTTTGTTACACTTCCACCCCATTTCCACTTACTTCCCTCCACTCTGTTGTTACTGTAATCTTCCACCTCTATAATTCTGTGGCTTTATTAAATTTGTGAACTTTTCTGCCTCTCTAGCCCATACCTTGCAATCTACTACTTAGAAATACAGGGAGCTGTGTTATGTTGAGTCAGACTATTGATCCATCTAGCTCAATATTGTCTAAATACCAATCTTTAATTCAGTTTTGGGTTTCCTTGTCCAGTAATAGCCACTTCTGGTTTGTGTCTCTTTTATAATTCTAGCCATGCTTGAGCTACTGCCGTATTTAGAGCACTGAAGAGCTTTTTGATTTTACCCATTTTCAGGCCATGTTCCTTTCATCTCTTGTGATCTTCCAGGCACATTCTACAGCACATTGCTTTGACTTGCACACTGAATATGCTAGATGCTTCCTTACCTTTGCTCCTTTGAATTCCTGTTCATGTGTCACTTTGCTTTCTACTGTGCTCTCTCTCTCCAGAAACATTGTTGCTTTAAATCAAGGTTCATTAACAGTTGTTGTTTCTTGGACTTACTAATATGTATGAGGCTGTGTGGGAACTCTTCAACCTGTTCTGTACTCAAATAAAAGACGACATGCAGACCAGGGCTAGCCAACAACTTGTGCGCTGTATCCTTTAGAGTCCATCTGTTACTCACTTTCTCCTTTGAGCCCAGCGGCTCAGTTTACTGTTTTACTTTTACTTTCTTCTTAAATAAAGTTGCTGACCATCTTTTTAACTCTCCCAATTTTTGGTTGGAATATAATTAATATTCATCTTAGAACTGCAGAGCTAGGAGTGAGGCATACTGGGGAACTGAACTCAGAACGATACCTAAACCACACAGCTATCCAGTAGTTCATGATCTGTTCTTGCTTTGCTCTGTCCAGGGCATAAATAATAGCTCCTTGTTTTATTTTGTAGTCACCCTAAAATTGGTCAAACAACACTGATTTGGTTTGTGAGTGTATGGTTGTCCAAATACAGAATATAAAATAGAAGGGGAAGAAATAGAGTCAATGACAGAGTTTATTTTCTTGGGCTCCTTGATCACTGCAGATGGCGACTGCAGCAACGAAATTAAAAGACGCCTGCTTCTTGGGAGGAAAGCAATGGCAAACCTAGATAGCATCCTAAAGAGCAGAGACATCACTTCGCCAACTAAGGTCTGGATAGTCAAAGCTATGGTTATTCCAGTAGTGATGTATGGAAGTGAGAGCTGGACTTTAAAGAAGGCTGATCGCCGGAGAATTGATGCTTTTGAGCTGTGGTGCTGGAGGAGAGTCTTGAGAGTCCCCTGGACTGCAAGGAGATCAAACCAATCCATCCTGAAAGAAATCAACCCCGAATGTTCACTGGCAGGACAGATTTTGAAGCTGAGGCTCCAGTACTTTGACCACCTTATGAGGAGAGAGGAGCCCTTGGAAAAGTCCCTGATGTTGGGAAAGATGGAAGGCAAAAAAAAAAAAAAGGACGGCAGAGAATGAGATGGTCGGACGGTGTCATCAATGCAACCAATATGGATTTGACAAAACTCCAGGAGGCAGTGGAAGCTAGGAAGGCCTGGCGAGCTCTGGTCCGTGGGGTCACGAAGAGTCAGACACGACTGAATGACTGAACAACAAATACATATACAGTACTGTATATGCATGTGTATTTATACTATCCGACCTAGATAGAGTTAAATGATACAGTATCCACCCATTGGGTTTGAAACAACTCATCAGCTGGCTAGTAAAATAATAGTTAAGCTGTTCCTTTTTCACATTCTCCCTCTCTCTAACCCAGAATGGGTTTATTTTAAATCACTGGTTTTCAATATGTCAATGGAGCAGTTTTGGAACTCCAGACAACATGGAGCCTACTGTCGCCTGCATAGACCTTGACATAGAATTGAGAGCCTTGAAGATATTCCCTCCCTGTTTTTGAAATTCATGACAGACAGTTCTACCTCAGTTAACAGACACATAAATAAAACTGATTGACTGTCTTATCTGTAGTTCCAGAATCTTCCTGTAATATTTAGAAATATGAACTTTATGACTATGTCTGCAAATGCTAGAATGGAAATCCTATTTAAAAGTAGTTTATATTTGCTTTTTAAATTGTGTTGTAGAAGCATTTCATATAGATAGTTACTCCATGCTACCAGCCATTGGTGGTGGATTTAAGTCTGGCCCTGTGAATTATTTAACCGAAAAGTTGATTCAGCTCTAGCCTGATCATTGTTCAGCCTGGGAAACAGTGACTCATTGCTAAGTGTTTTTTTTTAAAGGCTCATTGCTTCTTTGGGCTTAGTTTGGATTATAATATTATTCCTTTTTCTTTTATTTAGTTCAACTGTTTGGGCTGCTGACTAGTTATTTCACCCATCCTGGCCCACTTGCACTGGGTGCTAGTATGCTTCCAGGCCAAAATCAAGGTCTGACGTTCATTTGTAAAGCCTTTGATGGTTTAAGATCTTTTGACCTGTCATAGCACCTCTCCCTCAGGTTATCCTCCAATCCCACTCACACTATAATGGAAATAGTCCTTGGGTGAGATATAAATCTGAACAAAACTAGGAATGGCATTTAAAATGATTTTTTAGAAGCAGAATGTTGGCTGCCATGCAACAGTCAGTTGTTTTGCTAGTATTCTAAGATTTATAAATGGTCTTATGAATATTTGGGCAAGTATCCAGGTTAGAGCTTTTCACATCCTGCAAAGTCTTGAAAAGACTTGAAGCAGGAAGTGACTAATTGTTACCTGGACAACAGTGAAAGCATTTGGTATGCTGGATTGATCAAATCTACAGGGGAAAATAAATCTGCATTACCATTTTTCTTTTTGTAAATTGCCTTATCTTTATTTCTGTAATTCCAGTATTCCACGAGTTGTGTTACTCTGTTGCAGCAAATACAGAGACCTGTGGAACTTTAAACAGTAATAGATTTATTATAAATGCAAATGCAGGAACAGGTGATACCTTTAATCAAGCAAGATAGTATGATTTTTTTCAGGTAATATCCCACTTTGCTATAAAAAGCTGATCTAGTGAAGAAATTATCTTAGCAAAAGATCTGAGCTAGCAAACCTTGGAACTCAGTTGCTATGGATTAGACTCAAATACAGTATGCTCTTGTATGAGTCTAACTCATCCCCCACTACCACCTCAGATATTGTCAGGGGATTGGAGATGTGCCTGATAAATGGGTTGGTATGAGGAGGGAGGGCAGAGTCATTGTGTAATTGTGAGAATTGGTACCAGGAAAAGTGACAAAGCAAAAATGCAGAATCATTGGCAGCATATTTTCATGTAACAACACTAACATTACCTAACAATGACCTGTGAATATAAAAAAGGAAGTGTCATTGCCTCTAAAAGTCTGGTTCTTCTGTAGATGATGGATTTTATTTTTTCCCCTTTTTCATACTGATAATTCCTCTTTCAGTTCTGCATATGACAACATCAACAAAGTTCGAGTGGCAATAAAGAAAATCAGCCCTTTTGAACACCAAACGTACTGCCAGAGAACACTGAGGGAAATCAAAATCCTTTTACGCTTCAAGCATGAAAATATTATTGGGATCAATGACATTATTAGAGCTCCAACAATAGAACAGATGAAAGATGTGTATCCTTCAAAACGAAATGTCCTCAAGTTTGTTTCATCTTTCTTTTCTGTGTTGAATTAATGCTAATTCTTATATAGCTTCCAAACTGTATATTTAAAACTTGGCTTTCTTTCTCTTTATCCATTGATAAAGCAGAAGTACGGGTTATATTCTATTTTTCCTAAAAAAAAAAAAAAGAGAGAGAGAGAGAGAGAGAGAGATAAATGAGAAATAAAATCTGATCTTCTGCTGTGTCTGGAGTAAAATGTTGGTTGTCTTGCCTTAACGTGATTTACAGGTACATTGTGCAAGATCTTATGGAGACTGACCTCTACAAGCTCTTGAAAACTCAGCATCTCAGCAATGACCACATCTGTTATTTCCTTTACCAGATCCTGAGAGGGCTAAAGTATATCCATTCAGCCAATGTGCTGCATCGTGACCTCAAACCTTCCAACTTGCTGCTCAACACCACTTGTGATCTCAAGGTGAGCCAGTCCCTTTTCAAGAGTTAGGTGCCTCTCAGTCGAGGGATGATGATTCCACACTGCACCCCAAATACACATTAGCTCTGTCCCCATGAAATATACGGTACTTATTCTCTGCTAGGAAGAGAGGAAGAAAAAAAATCATGGAGGCCTTTGAACAACAAGAAGCAAAAAACAAAACAAAAGAAACACAATGTGCATGGATTTAGGGAATTGTTCATTTTTTAAAAAAAAATAATATTTGCTTGTTTTTTCATGTAGGTTTGAGCATTCTGTCAATTCCCTACCCCTCACCCACCCTGCCAGAAAAGGCTAATGGTATGCGATACCTCTGCCAGACTAGTAGAAAATCACAGGCAAGAGCTATAGGCCTTCATCAGGCTGGGTGCTCTTTATCTGTGGCTGCTACAGAAAAAACAAATCCCTATGCCAGGTTCAAAATGGGGACTACAAAATTAATCCAGGACGGTTGATGTTACATTTTATCTCTCCCAGCATTGATTGAATTGTCCAAGACTTGCCAAAGAGAAAGGCTGCCAGCTAATCAGTTTTCCTTCTACTTCCCCCCTCCCTTTTCCTTTGTATTCGCTTTCCATTTATTATCACTCAAAATGGTTGGGGGGGGGTTGTATGAACTGCTGCTTGTTGTCATGGAGCAGTCAGTCTACATAATCTAAAATCTATAAGGTGTGTGTATGTATGGTTTGTAAATCTGCGAGAATGATTCTTATTATTTGAGTGACTGAAAATCAAGAAAAACAACAATTCAGTCCCTTGTGTAATGCCTTTCTTTTATTTAATACTAGATCTGTGACTTTGGATTGGCGCGCGTTGCAGATCCAGATCATGATCACACTGGTTTCCTTACAGAATATGTTGCCACACGTTGGTACAGAGCTCCTGAAATCATGTTGAATTCAAAGGTGAGATCTGTTTATTTTATAGGGGTGTTTTACATATGGTAGTAGTTGACGTATTTGCGGTGTATATTGCAGCCAAACACCCCTTAAATCAAACACAGCCCTGTTCTGCAGAGCGGTTATATCAACTGACATGCTGGTCTTCCAATCTCTCCCTTGCTACAATGGTATTTCTAGAAAATGTTGTCCAGTCCTTGACTGCTGAAACAGTCGACAGGTTTGAGTTGATCTTCAACACAGGCTGTACAGGGCTCACTTTGACTTAAACCTCGTTAAAAGTAATGCTGTTTGTGCATTTGTAATGTAATTTGTAATGTTAGGAAAAAGTAATGTCCAGATAGGTGAAAACAGCTTGGATGTGGCTTTCCATGGAACTACCAGCTTCTGGCAACAGTGTCTTAGCTTGGGGTGTGGGGGGGAATGTAGTGTTATTAAAACCAGGTAATGGTTGCAGCCTTATATTTTTCATATCTGAATGTCTGCATTTCCCCATATTTGCACTTTATTTGAAGTGGTGGGATGCAGGAGCTGGTTAGACACAAAGGTCACATGGATGTTGCTTTGCTTACATCATCATTAGAGAAGAAAGCAGGCAAGACTGGACAAGATGGAGGTCCTAATTTGGGACCAAGAAAAGTGGATTTGAAACAGTAGTATGATCCACTCTCTTTACTCCCCTAAATATTTGATAGCCTGGACTTTAATATTTACACTGTTTCCCAGTCTTGTGCTGATATATAAATATATATTTTTAGAAGTATCTTTTTAGTTCCATATAGTATATTTTGGAAGGTAGATATGGAGTGGTAGATTCTTACACATCGAAAGCAGATCATCAGATATTTTAAATTATTTCTCTTAATATACCGAGTATACTGTTTCTCTTGGCTATGAAATATGAAATATACCATCAGTCCCATTTTACATATTGGAAGACAGCATCATTGTATATTTGCAGTTGTTTGAAAGTGGTGCTTCCTGATCTGTGCCCATCTTGGAATGCTTGATGGGCTTCTGGTGCTTGGTTTTTTTTTAAAGTCTCCTGTGTGGGTCTTAACATGACAACAGTTGGCTAGATTGTATATATTTACATTTCCAAGAGAACAGTCCCATGCATACTGAATATGTTGACAGTGGGTTAATTTGTTGCTTTTCCTTTCCCTTTCCCTTTATTTTATAATGCATAATCCTTGCCTCGTTCACAAATAGTTACAAAAAAAATCTGAATCTTAAGTAGTAGAGGTGAAGTTCTGTGGTACAGAACATATCTGCACTCCGCAACCGTACTTATGCGTAACAGTATAGCAAATTCTACCAACTAATTTTATCCTTTCTACTTTAAGGGTTATACAAAATCAATTGATATCTGGTCTGTAGGCTGCATTTTAGCAGAGATGCTCTCAAACAGACCCATCTTTCCAGGAAAACACTATCTTGATCAGCTGAACCATATTCTTGGTAAGGTTTACATTTTGCCATTCCTCTCATTTTACACTGTACCTCAACTTAGCTTTGAAATGAAAAGGGGCTTAAATAGCTTTGAAAATAAATATAAAATATTTACCAGCCTTCCAGGGGAAGAGAGGGAACAAACTTTCCCATAGTGAGAGAATAAGAGGCTGGTTGGTTTGAACCACAGCAGCCCTTAGGATAAGTCCCTTATCCTACATTCTCAACCATAAATTATAAGTGAAATGGGAATTATTTTGGAATAACAGTGCAAATCATTGGGTGTTTTTTTTTTCAAATGAAAAATACTAAAATGTGTCTAAATTGTGTATGCCCACACATCTTAACTTTAGAGGTATTCCTAATTTCCTAACATAAGTGGTCACTACAAAGCAGCCATCACATATTGCTTCTCATCTTTTAGTGGCAAGGTACTCTAAGAATGACCCTTCTTTAGAATTTTGAAACCTTTGACTAAAAATATTTTTCTCTATTAGAATTTTTCTTATGCAATCAAGAATGCTTGATTCTTGGAATAATTTGAACTGGTACGTCTCCTTTTCAGCATCCTCAGCCATTCCTCAGAACATGTGTTTTAAGTTTCAGATGAGTCTTGCTTGCTCCAGTACTTTTGGACTAGATCCTGATGATGAAATCAAGCAACAGAAAAATATTCCAAACTTAACACAGGTGGTATGGAGATGTTACTAATTTGTTTTTAGTACCCAAATACCATCTGCTTAATAATGACTGGATACCCATTCCCCTATCTACTTAAGGAATTGTATAATCATATTTTGGACTGCCAATTTAAAAAAATGGATTAGATTTGTTTTGCTCAGTAGCTGACATTTCTGCTTTTTTTTGAGAGAGAGAGAGAAGGGGAAGTTATTACATTTAGAAAGGATTTCTTTTAATCTTGCCAAGCAGTGCAAATGTGTGAAAAGCACATTTTGAAGTAAACAAGTCCAGTCCAAAACAGCAGCAAAAATGCAGCAGAAATGAACAGACGAGCCAGGTGAACAGTTTCCTCACTTCGCAACTCATTTATTAAAAACTGCAAATGAAACACATCTCTTTCTTTCCTGTAAGTTGTGCACGTTCTAGCTTTGAAAGTCTAGTTGGTAATGTGAGAAGTTGGAGCCTGGGGGCCGTGTTGCATTTTTATCTTCCTAAATAGAACTCTAGAAGAGATGGGGCAAATGCCTAACTTCCAGTCTTTTTGTTTGAGATTGTGGCTCCCTGTTAAAAGTAGCAGGTTCTCTTTGTACTTAGAACGGAACACCTCAAAGGGGCATGTGCTGCTGCCATTTTGTGACACTGAAAAACTGGAAAGTAATGCACAAAGAAGAAAGGGGAAAATACAGTGAAATGCAGACACATGGATTCTTTCTGAAATACATTTTCAGTGTTATTAGCAGAAACACCAATATATTTTTAAAAGATGTACATGTTGGATTTTCTCTGAAGTGAGGAGAGAAATAGATTAATGTTCAATTCATCTCATTAGTTCATATGATTTGCATTTTTACTCATTTTTATTCAAGCAAGGAGTAGGCTGGTTGAAGCTGATTTCTTGGGAGGTCATCAGGAGAGAATTGATAGCTGTTGATGTCAAATACAACTGGCTCATGAATGGGAATAGAAGTAAACTTGTTAATGTCCTCCTAAAAATAAAATCTCTTTTCAGTTTTGTCTTCCTTTCATATCAATATTGCACAATCATGCTAAGACCGAATTTTAAAATGAAGTCATGACATTGTGGGCGCTTCTTTTGTACAGCCGTGACAAAGCATAAAAGTAGGTTCCAACCAAGTATGAAGGAATGGTTGATCCAGATGTGGAATGACTCAACTGAAAAAAACACCTGTACCTCTGGTAGATGTCCCAACTGTCCAGGCCCACAAAATAAAAAGTACTCCTGAGGCCTCCAGGGATTACCTTCATATGGGCAGCTTCCTAGGAGAGAGTTTCTAGTAGCTTTATCTTTCACCATAAGGACCTGGAAAGAGAAAGCAACAACAGTTGGAACTATGCTCAGAAATGGACTAGTAGTGAAATGGACTAGTTCCTGGTTAGTAATCAGGCTACTGCATGTTAGGCCTGTTAGCAAGTTCTGATCATTTTACAGCGTTAGAGCCAAGAAGTACAGTAGCTAAAATCAGGTAGCTTTCGAAGCATATCTGACAGTTGTGATGCTGTGACCAGAACTGGCAGTAGCTGATAAAAGCAGTACATGGAAGGTGCTTTGTGCCATGGGTACATCTTGTAAATGTGATATCAGATTATACCAGTTTATGTTTTTTTTTTTAAAAAAAAAAAGTATGCCTGCATTTATAAAATGTAGACCGATGGATTGTTTCTGAAATCCATTTTCCTCTGCTTTCTTCATTTTCTAGGGATACTTGGATCTCCTTCTCAAGAAGACTTGAACTGTATCATCAATCTGAAAGCTAGGAACTATTTGCTTTCCCTACCATACAAAAACAAAGTGCCATGGAACCGGCTGTTTCCAAATGCTGACCCCAAAGGTAACTTTAAAATATAATGTACTCATTTAAATATAGTGCTGTAGCACTAGTGACCATAAAGTGTTACAGAGACTGGAATCTTATGTATTGGAATCCTCTTTTCCCCATTAAATCTTATGTTGCAGAATGAAATCTGTTTAGACCAGCTGGGGGTAGGAACTAGGGTAGTGTTGGCAAACCTATGGTACGGGTGCCAAAGGTGGCACTCTGAGCCCTTTCTGTAGGTACCCGACATTGCCCCTTCACAGCCACCTGGATTCAGGTTAAATGGCTGTCTTGGCACTTTGCGAAAAGGTAGTAGGTTTTGAATCACAGTTTGGGCACTCAGTTCACCATCACGGAACTAGGGTGTCCTGTAGGTCTTTCCACGACAAACCTTCGTAATCTTTGATCATTTATCAATATTGTGTTGACCACTACTTTCCTTCAGGCCTTGCCTTCCAGGTTTCTGCTTTGAAACAGGAAGTATGTTACTAGGTTTCATTCAGAAGCTTAGAAGGAAGAACAAGACTGTAATTGAACGGCTGCAAAGCGACCAACCAAACTGATTCTAAAACTATTCTTCTCTGTAGCTCTTGACCTGTTGGATAGAATGTTGACCTTCAACCCTCACAAAAGAATTGAAGTGGAAGAAGCTTTGGCCCATCCATATCTGGAGCAGTATTATGATCCAAGCGATGAGGTAAGAGATTTGACCAGAATTATGGAGGCTCCTTCAGTTCATGTTGTGGTTTTACTTCATAATCCTCTACAAGATTAACAGTTGAATTGAGAGAATTTAGTCCTTTGGCTTCAAAGCAGACATAAGAACATAAGAAGAGCCATGCTGGATCAGGCCAAAGGCCCATCTAATCCAGCCTCCTGTATCTCACAGTGGCCCCACCAGATGCGTCTGGGAGCGGACGAGACTAGTTATCTGTCTCTTGATTCCACTCCCCTGCATCTGGCCCTTGAAGTACCCTGGTTTTAAGCCTGGAGATTACACATCTCCATCATGGTTTGTAACCTGTGATGGACTTTTCCTCCAGGAATCTGTCCAATCCCATTTTGAAGGCATCCAGGCCAGATGCCATCACCACATCCTGTGGCAGGGAGTTCCACAGCCCAACAATGCGCTGGGTGAAAAAATGTTTTCTTTTGTCTGTTTTTACTCTCCCAGCCCTCAATTTGAGTGTATGTCCCCTAGTTCTGGTATTTTGTGAGAGGGAGAAGAGAGTCCCTCTATCCACTTTACTCATGTCTGTTGAGAAGCAGTGCCATTTCACTTGTAGCAAACACAGTGGCTGTGCCTTTACTGGGGTGAAACCATTGTTTCTGATGCCTGGTATTTGTAAGCACACACAAACAGGATGCTGAGAATTCTGGGACAATCAAGTCTCTAAAATGCATATGCAGTTATTTGAAGGTTTGTTTGCGGTTGCTTGGAAATATTATTTATTTATTTATTTATTTATTTATTTAGCTTGTATGCCGCCCACTACCCAAAGGTCTCTGGGCGGCTCACAATCAGAATGAACAGTTAAAACATCAAAATACAATAAAATTAGAGCAATAAAACATGTAGATACAATAAATACAATACATTAAAAACACACCACTAAAATTGCCATCAGGGCCCACAATCATTACTTAAAAAACTTTTGGAATAGGAAGGTTTTTACCTGGCGCCGAAATGTTAGCAACGTCGGTGCCAGGCGGGTCTCATTTGGGAGGGTATTCCATAGTCTGGGGGCAGTTGCTGAAAAAGCCCTATTCCTGCAAGCCATCCCCTTCACCTCCTTAAGGGATGGCTCTTTCAGGAGGGCTCCCTGACTAGATCTTAATTGCCGGGTAGGTTCATATGGAAGGAGGCGGTCCTATTAGTTGAATGCTGATGCACTGTAACAACAATACTGTACGCAGATTCATGAAGCAGTACTATTATGCAAAGGTCATAATTTCATCTTGTTTTCAAGTAGTTCACTGTGTTTTAAGTGAATAAAAATATATATAGATCGATTCTAAATTAGATGGGGTTGGACAGTGTGTGGCTCTCCACATATTAGCCATAGCCAGTACAGTAAGTGGTCAAGGATGATGGGAGCGGTAGTCCAGTACTACCCAGAAGACCACATATTCTCTATTTGACTGCATATTCTTAACTCAGTGAGACTTAGTATATATATGATTGTTCTTTTGATGCATTTTCTTTAGCGTTCAAACCAGTACTAGTTGTGAGGCAGCTAGTCAAATGTGTATATGGCTGCAAATTGCATTTTATTAGTGGCACATTAAAAACACAGAATAAAATTCTCTTGTCAGCCCCAAGCATGGTTTGGTTTACAAGCATGTTTCCAGAACAAACTGCTTGTAAACAAAGATATTACTGTAATAGTATGCTAGTTCATGTGTTTGAATGATATTGGAAGAGTATATGTCACAGATAGAGAGCTGTTAAATTTTAAAGCAAGTGATGTGCTTGTTTCTTTAAGCCTGTAGCAGAAGCACCTTTCAAATTTGAGATGGAGCTGGACGACTTGCCAAAGGAGAAACTGAAAGAACTGATTTTTGAGGAAACGGCCAGATTCCAGCCTGGATACAGATGCTAAATGGCATATGGGTACATTTAATCTTATACTGTAATTATGTTGAGCAAGTTAAAGAGAATAATAGACACGCAACATTTGATAAATCCCCAAAAGAATAATTTTATAGGTAATTGAATAAGCTATATTTTACTCTTAATTAATACGATCTAAAGTAACCAAATGTTTTTAGAATTATAATAAACTAAATAAATAATCAGGCATGGCAAATAGTTTGCATTCAGTTCTTTCCGAATTTTGCTCCATTCATAAAAAGAAAAGAGGGTTCTTTTGAAATAAAAAAGGAACTGAATGCAAGGTGCTTGACACGATTCATCCTTTGTGAAACATACACATTGTCAGCTCAAAATGCACAAACGTGTTGCTTCGGCCTAGAACTAAACACCATGTTAAACATTGACAGATCAAGGATGTTAGGAGTGATATAGATATCCTTTGCAGAGAAACAGGCACATAGTGGCTTTCTTGAATGTAAACTTTGAGCTGGTATGTTTCTGTTGCCATTGTTTGCCTTAAGAGTCACATCAGAGGCCTTGCCATATTTTTTTTTTGTTTGAGAGTAAGTTAAAGTTCCTTTGCACAAGCTGGCATTATATAAATGCTAAATAAAGTAAAGTAAAAGTTGCACTCTACAATTCCTGATGGTGCTCCTCTCTATCACATTGTAGAGAATGCTGAGGCATAGTTCTTAAGATGTGCACAGTTTATGTTCTGCTATGGCTCATGCAGGATAGAAAACCCTATGCTGATTGAGGGGGTTGCAAATACAAATGAAAAAAAGTCAAAGGACAAACCTTTGGAAAAGAGCAACATCACAAAATGAGAATGTTGGGAGACATAAAGCCATTAAATATATTGGCGTATCAAGAATTTGGCACTGCTGCCATCTGTTTAATTTTAGTGCTGTGCTCTGTGTCATTTTTAAACTGTCTCACCTCATAACTTTTGTGTTTCATCAATACCTGTGCATTTGGTTCTTAATTAACCTTGTATATCATTTTTTTATCTTTCTTGTAGGAGGAAGGAGTTAAAGGGCTGGGCATACTCCACAAATAGAGGTTCTCTTCCTGGTTCTTTGTCTATGGTCATACCTTGTGGCCTAGTTCACCTTCTCCACTAACCACTTCAAGCCATTCAGGAGGGCCGTCTCTGGTAGCCCTGGCTTCTATGCTTTTAAGAGTCTTTATTTATGCCTGAAAACTTTCTTACTGATATTCCTGTATGTAATATCTACTACTGATTGACCTTTTTGCAGTACTCTCTTTCCATACGCACCTGCTGCTGACAATATGTCTAAACTGCTTCATTTTCTGATTTGAAAGATGCAGTGTTTCATTTCCAGTCCTTCACCAAGATAACAGACCTAGATGTTTACACTACAAACTTTTATTTTCTAGATTTTATTAGTGACGTTTTTATTTTTATTTTTATTTCCCCCAAGGAAAAAGCTACATTTTAGGGCACTTTATATTAATGGCATCCTCCGCTTTTTTGCACTTCTTTAAGCAGGCCATGGTTTACTAACATGTGCAGATCCACAATGCAGGTGGGTAGATTGACACCACGAACCTTGTTTGTGCACTTCCTTGGTACATGCAAGTGAGTGCAGCACATTTTTGGGTCTTGAACTCTTTCTTGGTAAACTAAACTGCGAAAAGGAACATTTGTGTGCCCCTTTAAGAGGCACTTGTGCAATTTTAAATCCTAAAGGTACTCCTTCTGTCCTTTTGAAAAATATGTGGTGCTGTTCTACACCTCTGGGCCCAGAGGTAAATCCCTCTCAATGCAGTTGGATTTATTCTCTGTTTCCTTTGAGTGGGTGGATTGCTTAGTGAGTTTGCACAGTCCGAGATGGGCAATTCAGTTCCCCACTCTCTCTCAGACAAGCTAGCCACTGGGGCCTTGGGCATGCTGCTCAGTCCCGGGCTACTCCGGAAGAAGAGAATGGTAAACTGCTTCTGAGTGCTTTCTCTCCAGAAAACCCTGAAAAGGGTTGGCTCAAGTCAGAATTGACCTAATGGGACACAATTATAATTATTATAATTGTATTTCCTTCATATTTTGCAACCGTATACAAACAGAAGGTAGCAGTTCAACAGTTGACCGGGTGGCAAGAGACTCATTTGGAGCTAAGTCTTGTACTTGATCATTTTCTCTTGTAGGAAGCATCTATGTGCAGAGGTGCGCTCATGTGAATGTTGGAAATGCCATCTGTCAACTGGCTGACATTCAGACATGTCGGCATTTTTACATTCTTTGGATTTTATATGACAAACACTGCATCTTTAAATGAGAACATTGGAGTGTAGTCCTCGCAAGCTGCCCAGTGGCGATGTGCTCCCAAATTTGTGAAATTTCAGTTAAAAAACTGAATAATCAAATAGGAAGTATTGATACATACTGACTGAAGGCCACACAAAAAAAGAGGTATCTCTAAATCATGTTTCACCCAAATGCTCTCTCTCTTTTTAACAATAGCAATTCAAGTATTTGTTTTTGAACTTGTATAATGTGGAGTTTACTAGGTGTTTATGTTCCAGTGCAGTGCCTCCTTTACTTTTCCCCACTGCTGTGTGGTGAGAAATTTGCCTTGTTCGAGATGATTACTGTGCCCTCGCATGACTGTTAAAAGCTTTCTGTGCAAAGATGATTGTCTAAGTGCCACATGCCTACAGTGGAAAAAGTTACCTCTGAATTGTGTTAAATAAAATTCTCTCCAACCAATAACTTAGGAAGAAAGAGCTTTGTTTTTAGCTGTGGATATCTCTGCTCTGTTGTATTTTGGCAGCAGTGAAGAATAGATTGTATAAAGGTGGCTTACTTATATGATCAAAATGCACTTGTAATTAATGAAAAATAAATTTTAATCATGTAATTTTGCATTAACATTTTAAATAATTTTGTCTGCTCATTGAAGGGAATCTGTAATGTCATCAGGATGTTTGCTGACGAAGGCATTTATTTGACTTTCAAGGTTTAGGTTGCTTACTATTTGAGGCTCTTGGCAGCCGTCTCATGATTTTACTGAGATGAATAGGACTTACTCCCAAGTAAATACACTTAGGCTTGCATTTCTAGGCCACGATCCACCTCAAGTTTATCACACCTGGTTTCAGTGCAAGGCGGTCCCCAGCTTGTTTACATAATAAGTTTCATTGAATTCTTTGGTACAGTAAATGAGTTTTGGATAGTGGCTTTAATTACTTATCTAGGTTACATCTTGAGGCCATCACATAGTTTTACTGAAAAAAATAGTCTGTTAAAGTTAACTTTTAAAAATGAAGTACTGTACTTGCTTCTAAAGGGCATTTTCTATGAACTCTTGCAGTCCTAAACAATAGCTATTTTGTTGGAGCTCCTGGCATTTAAGTCCTGGAAAGCTAACTTATAGTAGAAAGTTTGATTTTGATTTGCAACTCCATAGAAGCCATGGGCACGATTTACTAACCTCTAAGGCTTTGAAGCATTCTTTTTGCTTGTCTGTCAAACAATTGGGAGCTCTGATTCCCCAATTGGAGACATTGATTATTGTTGAGCTCAGATTTCCATCCTGAACAAAAACAGAAAACAATATGAAGGATATGCTTAGAACTGTGTGTAATTCACCCAATTTTCTTTTTTCTTATCACCTATTAAGGTTTTGTATACCTATACTAGAAAATGTCTACAAGAGCAGTGAAAAATCTGAAGTTGATGTTAGTAACAGCATGCAGTGACGTTAAAGTTTATGGAGAGATCTTTGATGTAAAAGAGCTTGTGTGGTGAGGTTCTTGTGAGTTGAATGGAGCATGCATCCAGTTACACATCGCTATATAAAATATTTTGGATAACTTTATGATCATCTATCTATGCATATCATTCAGACAATACATGAAGGCCATATTCCCTTTTTTTCAGATTTGTGCCCATCCTCCATGGAGCTGTCATTAACTTTCAAGAGTCACTGGCTCTCAGACATTCCAGACCTAAACGACCAAGATGCTGTCCATCACTTAGGGTTATGCAGTGAAGGCCTGCTTTCTGATTATGACTCATGGAGCTTTCTTTGTCTTCAGGCTTAATAATTTGGTCCCTGAAGCCATACACGTGTGCCATATATTAGAAGCTTTGTAGTGCATGCTTTCAGGAGCCCATGATCTTTAAAACTCAAATTATATTTGAGAGCTGCAAAAGGACTAATCCGAGAAAGCCTATTTGTTTCCATTGAAAAATAATTAAATATGACCCTGCCTTTTTCAGACTAGTCGATTTGCTGCAGTGCTGTTGACCCTTCCCAGCATGGGATTCATCAGGGAGTCTTTTTTTAAAATCTAGGCCTGCTACTTGAGATTCTTCTAAATTGGAGATGGTAGGATTCAGCCTCTGACCTATTCAGCATGTAAACCTTATGCTGTACCAGTGCGCCATGACACCTTCCAGGCCATTGCTATACTAGGGTAAATACATATAAATGCACCACCAAACAACTGTAGCAAGGATATCACATTTTAAAGAATAAGCTGGTTCCTATGGGCTTAATATGTAGCCCAGTGTTTAATGAATCATTTTTAAAAATCATAGCTCAGATAAGGCCGACACAAACATAATTTTAATCCCCTTTCATAGTTATTCTATATTTATAAAACAATATTTTGAAGCAATCCCAAGTTTAAGGGAAAGTATTTTTGTAAGTTTTTGCAGTTTTAAGTCCAAGAGCTTTCTTTTAATGCAAGTTTCAAGTATGTTTACGCTTTGACTGATGTAGAAGACACACACAGAGCCCTGGTTGCATTAAGGTGATGAAGAGTGCATCTTAGCCAAGTCCATCTTTGCAATCAGCATTAATGCACGTACCGACATCAGAACTGAAAATGGTCTACTGGAAGAAATACAACAATAGGACTAACCTTGTGACCCCAGAACTAACTTTGTACGGCTGCAGCAGGTTTGCTTACTATAGTTGCCTTTTCTTGTGGTGTTTCAGTGTAAAGCACTCCTTAAAAATACTTTTGGGCTTTTGTATTTGCTTTGTACTGTCGGTGCCTTAGTCATGTACCCCTGCAACCCTGCACAGCTTATTTAAGTTCATGGTAAGTTTGGAACCTAAAACAAAAGCAGGATTTTATAAAGGTTTTCCTCTGCTCTTACATAATAACAACTAAACATTTATATTGTGTGACAGATTTGTGACTTAGCTATTAAGTATAAAATGATTGTAAGTAGAAAAGATTTATATTTCATCTTAATTCTGTTGATGTAAACGTACTTTTTTAAAAGGCCATTTAATTAATGTCTTGTTAGTACATGCCATCTGATTCTTGTAAAAACAAATGTGAAGAAATAATTAAATTGTGATCCTGAATTACCAAAGTAACCAAGTACTGTGTGTATCTAGAATGGTGGGAATGTTTATTTCCTTCTTTAAATTTGTATTCCGTCATTTTCATGCAAGATTCCACACGAGGGTTTAAGGCGTGGCGTGCACTGTATTTTCTTTGTTTAATGAAAAATTGGGTTAAATCTGTGAATTTTGGTTTCTCTTCCTGAATCATAACCATGTTGCCATTCAGTAGCTTAGGCTAGCCCATCTACCTGTACTGAGCAAACTCATAATAAACAGAATAAATAGCATTCACAGATGTTGTTCGCCGTGCTGTTCCCAGAGCAAGCCGCTGTTTCATCGTGGCAGCAGCACTTGTCCCACTGAAGCACTATTTGCTGACCTCCCGGTCTTCTCTGGCTGCGGCCAGAAGATGGAATGGCTACATGCCTGTATGCCTTCTAACTGCTCGCTCTTTCAAGCAGCAGGGAGTGCCAGCACGAAGGCTCTAATATGCAGAAAGGTTCTTGAATATTCAGAAAGGCCTGCATGAATAGTGGCAACAGGGGAAACGTCTTGCCCTTTATCGGTTTACAGCTACAGTACAGGATTGTGACATGAGAAGTATAAAACGTCAAAAGACTACCCAACTGGCTTCTAAGCATGTGTGGTAACAGGCACCCGGCAGCTCACAACACATTCTACGCTGCAAGTAAGAGATTCGGCCTTAGAGAATTGCTTGCCAGAATAGACTGCCTTGCACATCAAATGAGGTGAGAGATTTGATTCCTACTTTAGAAAAATTGTGTACACTGGTGAATCCTATCTGTGCCTCCCAGGGCAAAACCAGGCATTTACAGATGATCAGGCAGGATAATTTCCAAGTTAATTCCTGTTCTACTTGATCAAGCACATAAAGAGTGTAGTTTGTAACCAGTTGGCCTTTGATTACATGACTTTGTAACCATGATTACTGGCTACATCCTGGCTTCCTCCTTACATTTCGTGTGGTGAGCCTTAGGTGGGGAAAAGGTCATTTGTCTCCTATGAGTTTAATCACACATGAAAATGCCAGCCAAAAAATGGTCCATACACCACCAACTTGTGCTGTACACGAGCCACACATACTTATTTAATGTAACAGTGACAATAACAGTGGCATTCAATATTAAATAATGGAGGGGGGGAATACAGTATGTTGACCCAAATGTAAATAAAGCAAGCCAGATTAAAATAAAATGCAATTTCAATTCACATAGGGAGCGAACACCCCAGGACATATTTTAATGGAAAGCCAGTGAGGACAAATGCCTCTTCAAAACCCCTTTCAAAAGGTGGAATGGGTTCTCCATGAGGCCCACCACAGAGAAGGCCCTCAGGTGTCCTCCAGTCTGGCTGAACTTAGCAGCGGGGCATTAAGTGGAGCTTCTGAAACTACACCTTAAAAGTAGAAGCAGTTCAGGGTGAGTGGAAGTTGTCCTAGACCAGTGATGGCGAACTTATGGCACGGGTGCCAAAGGTGGCACTTGGAGCCCTTTCTGTGGGCACCCGGCATCGCCCCTTCATAGCTACCTGTATACAGGTTAAATTAATGTATTGGCACTTTGCAAAAAAAAAATTACTGGGTTTTGAATTGCAGTTCGGGCACTCGATCTCTGAAAGGTTCGCTATCACTGTCCTAGACCCAGGTTCTGTTCTTCAGTGGGTTTAGGGGATTTATTCCCTGTTTCCTAGCCTCCAAGGAGGGTGACACCCAGCTGCCCAATTCTTTTTCTCCAGGATTAATAGATCCTAAGCCATGAGGATGGGTACCTGGGCTGTTTCATGGTTGCGGCAATATCCTCAGGTGACAGCCTCCTGCGGGCTTAAAAGGGAGCTTGCGTGCATTAGTAGCAGAGGCAACATCAGAAATGGAGCAAGTGGGGGAAATAATCACTGGGCAGATCTATTTTTAAGCTCCTTAAATTGCTCATTCAGCCACTTACCGCCAGCATGTGAATTGCACAGTCTACAGTAACCCTTCAAGAGCCGGGGCCATGCTTGTTAATTGTTGGCTTTTAGAAAGCGGCTCCTGCTTCCATTTTGCTCTGGAGACAGACACACTTGTTAATATAGCTCGGCGAGATGATGGCAGCTTCTGATGTGGGATACCCGAGGCGGCTTCAGGAGGGGAAGTGTTGCATATGTGTTGCCAGAATAGCCTGGACTGGATCTCCTGAAGGTCAAATATTAGCTTGACTTCCTACCTTTCACGCTTCCCGAGATAAGCTGTGACGGAAAGATCTGTGTAGGAAGGCATAGATGAGAACCTGGGTCACGTATGGATGAGAAATGGAGGCGACAACAAAAGAGATGGGTTCACTTAGAGGGCCTTCAGTTGGAGAATCTTCATGTCTCACATTCTCTGCTTCTTTAGCTTATTCTTGGTGCCTCATGTATCATTGTCTATGTACTAGGGGCAGGAAAAGAGCCAATGACACCCTGCAGGGGTGGTATCTACTGCAGTTTATTTTATTGATCTGAGGCCTGTTCCAAAGGTTTGTGGTGGTGGATAGCAGATTCTTTAGAAAAACCAAACCCTTCTTCCAAATGTAATACTGTACCGGCCTTTAGGGACAAATCAGGGACCACGTGTAGGTGAAGGGCGGAAGAAATCCATTCAGATCTCATGAAGGGTTCCAAGCACTCTTCTGGCTTGGAAACTGGCAGCCCCGATGGGCACATGAAGCCACACACGGACCAGTGGCCACTGCTTTGTGCCCCCACATGCACGTCATTGTACCCACAGCTCTCCCCCTCGCCCAACCCCAAATGCACAAAAACACTCCCTTCACCAACCCCTTAGCATGGGGAAGTTAAAACACTGCCTTTACTACGATCAAGCCACTGCCCTCTTCTCTAAAGTGTACAAAAACTGTACAGTATTACTGGTACTTCTGGGTACACCTTACGGTAATTAAACCATAAAGATGTATCTGCTAGCCTTGTAAAAACAGCAGCAGCAGGGATGTTAGATCTAGAGTGGAAGGAAAGGAGGAGCTGGAAATGTCAATAGGTTTTGTTTTTTTTGCCACGTACACATGTTTCTTGCAGGTGCTGCTAGAGAGTTCGGCTCGTGTTAATCCATAATTCTTGTTACCTCTCCTCCTGAAGGGAAAAGGTCCCAGTTGGTGCACCTGCCCAGCTACAAGAAGATGAGAAATGGTCAGCTTGGAATGATAATGCCTACATTTCTCCCTATGCTTTCAGAAATGGGTTCCAGTGGTGCTAAAGCCTGGTTTGATAAATGCAGAGTTAGAATTACACTATATAATTAGATTAACCAGCCTGCTCTGCGGCCGTGCTAGAAGGAAAAAGCTGTCAGAGAACTAAGTACACTTTGATGACTTCATTCACCTTACTTATTATCTGGGAGCCATTGTCATAAGAACACAAAAGTGCAATATGTCACCTCAGAAAACCCCTCCAATCTACTTTTACAAGGATGAACAAACTAGGAAAGAAAAAAGGCCCCATGAAGCAGGAGCCCCCACGTATTTTGCTCCTGGGGGGGGGATGGTGGAAGCAATGTTTTCCCCCCTGTTCTACTTCCATTATCCTATTGCTTGTAGCTGTGCGTACAACACAAATCTTGAGAGTGATATCTCCATACACTAATATTGACTTGGCTGACTAAGGTTGCCATGCCACTCCTTCTACAGTTAACAGAGTGGACTCTGAAGAGTGAGGTTGCCTGAAGAGCTAGCATTGCCATTTAAGCATCAGAGGACCGGTGGAAGAGGAGGCACACAGTTCTTCTACCTTTAGAAGAAGAGATTCAGCACAGGAAGCTTTTAATGTAAGCCGCACCTGATGCAATGTCTTCCTCAGCACAGTTATTAAAGGTACAAGATTCCGTTTTTTAAAAACTGGTTAATCAATTTACCACTTCAGGTAACAAACATAATGCCAGGTGGCTACCAGGTAGAGGCCTTGTAAGGTACCTGATGCTAATGGGCACTGTCCAGGGCTGCTAGGCATGGCAGGGCGGCATGTACCCCAGATGATGTACTATGGGAGTTCGAATGATAAAATGTAGTGTTCTGCACACCCTTCCTGGTGGGGGGGGGCATGGAATCCATGTTTGCCCCGGGTGACAGACCCTAGCTGTGGCCCTGGCACCATCTACTTAACAACACCTATAGCCCACCATTGCCACTTGAACACAGCAATTATGACCTATGGGAAGGTGGTATCCTATAGTCTGTTGTGTAATTTTGCACAGCCCATCGTGCCTCGGTTGGAGCCTTGTGGCACAGTGGTTATACTGTAGCATTGTACTGTAGTCAAGATTCTGCTCACAACCTGAGTTCAGACCAACAAGCTCAGGTAACTGGCTTAAGGTTGTAGCCTACATAATAACACCGTAAACCAGCCAGAGAGTACATTATGCTCTATGGGACACCCTAGGGCAGCAGCAGGTAGTTTGTGACAGTGGGACGCATACATGTCCTCCATATGCTCCCATACCAAACATTGAATTAAAAAGAATTCTGATAGAACCCAAAAACTTGCCTTGTTTGTGTCTATTTAATAATAATAATAATAATAATAATAATAATAATAATAATAATAATAATAATAATAAT
>JAHTLZ010000019.1:5638575-5663519 GCA_023846285.1 Phrynocephalus versicolor | reverse complement strand
ATAATAATAATAATAATAATAATAATAATAATAATAATAATAATAATAATAATAATAATGTAGTTGCTCAAATTCTCTACTCGAATTTATGTCAGAACTATCATCTGCCCGTAGCAAAGAACTGGTGGGATCATTAGCCTGAAAAAGTGACTGAAAATGAACATGTAAAATTACTTTGGGACTTCCGAATACAGACAGACAGGGTTTTGGAGCATAATACCCCAGATATTGTGATTGTGGAGAAGAAAAAAGTGGATAATTGATGTTGCTATACCAGGTGACAGTAGAGTCAATGAGAAACAATTTGAAAAATTACCCGATATCAGGATCTGAAAATTGAACTTCAGAGACTCTGGCATAAACCGGTACAGGTGGTCCCAGTGGTAATCGGCACGCTGGGTGCGGTGCCTAAAGAGCTAAGCAAGTGTATTTAGAAGAAATTGGAGTTGACAAAGTCACCTACAGTCAGCTGCAGAAGGCCACCTTACTGGTAACTGCTCGCATAATTCGCCGATACATCACTGAGTCCTAAACGCTTGGGAAGTGTTCGACTAGTGATTGGTAATACAAAATCCAGTGTAGATGGCTGTGTGGTTAACAACAACAACAACAACAAATATGCCATCAAATCAATTCTGAATTAGGCTACCTGTTTCAGGGTCTTTTCTAGGTAGAAAAGACTCAGAAGTGGTTGACCATTCCCTTCTTCTGGGGGTGCCCTGGGACTGTGCAGCTTGCGCAAGGCCACCCAGGCTGGCTTTGGCCCCTGGCAGACCCAGTGGGGAATTGAATGCCCCAACCTCTCTTAAACCACTGAGTTATCCAGCCAAGGTCCAGTAATGACACCCACAGCTTTTTTTTCTGCAGATGGTTACAGTATTTTTTTATTGTGTTGCTCTGATAAACATCCAAAAAAGCAAATTCAACCACAAGATGGAGCCATGGCAGTATCATAATTAGACACATTGGCCCCTTGCTTCTCATGCGAAGTGTGCTACAGCTCATTTGTTTCGTTTGTTAAGCTGACCAACAGGTGTATGTTTCTCTGTCCAGATGAGGGCAGTTGCTTTCTTCCCGTGTGCTGCCATGGGGCTGCTAGGGAGGGAAAAGGGATTAGAGGTTTCCACAGAGCATAGATTTGTCGGGGGGGTTATTAATCATGGTGGCAGTAGGAACCTGACAAAGAGCGTGTGTGAGGGTTCGTTTACAGCTACCAACGGTTCCGATGAAGAGTGATCATTCTAGTCGGATATCTTATCAAAGTGAATTAAAAAACTGCGGGCATTACTTCTTTAACAGTTTCTGGAACATAATATTATTAAAGGATACATTCTGAGAACTGTTTAACACAACATCTTCAACTGTCATATCCTGACAAAAAGGATTGCGGGTTGCCATTTATGGGGTAGTGAAGCTTTGGCTATTAGGGGTCCAGAACATTGGGTTCCGCAACAGTGGTGCCTCACATTGTCGGGCTGGGTTTCCTATCCCTCAATTCCTTGTTCTCAAATACCTGAACATGTCTTAATTGTACTGGACTGTATATTATCCCTCATTACTGTAAGCTGCCTTGGGTCCTTTTCCAAGGAGAAAAGTACTCTAAATCAAATAAAAATAAATAAATCCATCTATTGTACTTGTCGCATGCCCTGGACTCCCTGAGACCACTACCAGGGGAGGAAGAGGCAAACCTATATCCTGTGAAGATTCTCAGTCATTCAAATGGACTGACGAAGCCTCTTGGATGAGTAGTGAAACATTTCAACCTCCCAAGAAAAGAAGCCCAGTTGCCATGACTCAGCTTCCAAATGGCCAGTAATGGGTTTGGCCTTTGGCTGTAGAGCCTGAAACTGGGAGTTCAATACCCCATTTTGCTTCTCTGGCATGGGCTGGACTTGAAGAGCCATAGGGTCTCATCATCATCATAATCATCATCATCATTGTAATTTAGTGAGAATGCAGGAGAAAAAAAATTGATCAAGCCTTAGGACCCCTTCCCACTCGGGATGGAACATCTCCCTTTGCTGCAGGCCTACTGTGTGGGTTGTCACGATGACATCACAAACGCTTACAAAGCAGAGCTTGGCGCACAGACATTCCTGTCAACCTCCACAGCACAGCGGGTGGCACTGGGAGACGGTGACTGTGACAACCTCTGGAAATTACCCAGGAGGTGAGCTTTGTGCAGTTTTTAAGAGGAGCAGTCAGATTAAGAAAAACATAAGCATTGTGCCACCTTTAAGGTGAGCCAGGGGGATCTGCATGTAGTATATGAAGAACTAGATTATAACCCTAAGAGCACTCACTGTGGATTAGTTTGACTTAAAGGCACTACAGTGTTTTTGGTTATTTTCTCCCCTGCCTGTTAGCCATGCCTAGGATGATGCATACTTTAAAATAGGAAAGGTGGGAGGTAACGGGAGATGAGGAAGATTAAATACAAGATGGAGAGACTCCCTAATGAACCACAGAATTGAGTTTATAATCTGACCAAAGCAGATTAAGGCCCGACCTTTCAGAGATCACTCATTCATAAATTCGCCAAGAATCAGAGGTGACTTGATGGCATAAAAACCACTAGGTATTCCTGGGTTCAAACTCTGCCTCAACCCCAGAAAGTATAGACGCTGTTGGTGGTGGTGGTGGTGGGGAAATAAGAGAACGTTGAAAGCCTTAGACCGCCCACCCTTTTGTTGACAAATGATGGGGAAATGGCCAGTTCTCTTGCTTTGTATACAGATCAGCTGCTGATGGAGGCTTTATTTCCAGTTGTGCCCAGATGTCTCGTCCCACCTTCTTGATGCGCAGCAAATGCACTGTTGTGCAGTGGAGAAAGGCTGCCCTGGACTGCAAGTACCGGATCGTTTATTTTTTTAAAAAACGTCTAAAATGCAAACTTTAAAGCAAGGCGTCACCTTAACAAGGAAGATGAGACTGGGAAAAGAGGCACCACATTGTGCGCAGGCTTTTAGGGTGGCAAGAGCTTTTAAGTTGACATCAGGAGGGCCGAAGTTTGGACATGCCTGTTGCACGGTAATCCATATAAAAGTCACATAACTAAGTAGTCTTTCATTCAGGGAAAGCTTGCCTACAACTCCCAGAAGGCCCTAGCAGAGTTCAAGTGGGATTTGTAGTCTCCCAACCCCCGCCACTCTGGCCGCCAGCCTCCCCAGCGACTGCCAGGAGCATCCCCTATAACGGGCTTAAATAGCTCCAACCCGGGTTCTTCCGCTTTGCCCGCTTCGGGGCCTGACGGGAGATGTAGTCCCCGCTTCGGCCAACGGACTCTCGGCTCGCTTGGCGGCGATTGGTGGCCGGCAACGTTCTTAGGACGCGTACAAGGAGAGCGGGGGGCGTGGCCAGAGAAGGGAGGGGAGGAGGAGGAGGAGGGGAGGAGGAGGGGGTGGGGAGAGAGGGCGCGCGCGCGAGCCCAAGCAAAACAAAGCCGCGCGAGCGGCGGCCGTTGGGCGAGGAGGAACTGCGCACGCGCATAAGGGGGTGGGTGGGCGGAGGGGTTCTGTTGTGAGGTGCGGAAGGCGCCCTTTCGGCGTGGAAGGCAAGGCGACGCCGACCGCCCCCCCCGTCCCTCCACACAAAGGCGACCTGAGGCGAAGACGGGAGACCATGGCTGGGGGGCGGCCCGGCCTGGAAGAGAAAAGGGGGCTCGGAGGCCCTGGCGGCGACCGGAGCCACGGCGGACGGCGGTCTCTATGACCCCCCCCCCACACACACCGCCCTCCATCCTCTGCCACCACACACACGCACACAGTCGCACCACAACAACCGCCGGCTCCCCCCACCCCCACGTTTGGGTCCGGGAGGGGGCCAGGAAAGCGGGCGGCAGCAGCAGCAGCAGCGACGACGACAACGACCCCCTGCCGCCGCCTCCTGCTTTTTGGAAGAGCGGGTGGGTTGCGAGGTCGCCCTCAAGCCGCCACCTGGACACCCCCACACCCCCAACCGCCGCCCCACGAGGTAAGTCGGTCGGTCGGTAGGCAGCCGAGCTGCCCCGCCCCCGGAACATTCTTCCCTTCTTCGTTAATGGAGAAAAGCAAAAGTTTCCAAGAGGGGAGCCGTGTGGGTCTGTGCAAGAGTTCCAGTCGAAAATCAAAGAAAAAAAACAAGAGAGACCGAAAAAGCACACGTGGCACCGTAGAGACTAACTTTTATATTTTAAGGTAACGTTTCGTGGACTACACGTCCCCTTCTTCAGACCTATAGCTGCAGAATGAGCAATAAACTATGTAATGGGATATATGTTTCATACCAAGTATTCATTGGCTGCTCTGCGTAGGCGTATGTGGATGTATGTAGCAAAGGGGTGGGGGGCTCGGTGTGTGAAGAAACCCCCCCCCCCATGTCTTATTCCCTACACAGCATGGGGTTGGGGAGTGAGGGGGGCGATGTGAAGAGAAAGCTCTGGCAGTTCTTGTGGGGAAGCATAATTAGGGTTAGCCCCCTGATTTGCCTCCCCTTTCCTAACTGAAAGTTGAGGCATGGCAACTGGACTTCTTTTCCTGAGAGAGGATCTCTCAAGAAAAGAAATCCAGTTGCCATGGCTCAACATCCAGATAAACTCACCTGGATGACTGGGGATCTTCACAGACATACCCCTTTTCTAACCCACCCTCCATTCCCTAAACATCTGGGGGGGGTGACCAAGTGAAGTTGCGCAGGAGGGTTTGGCATAGACCCCCCCCAATCTTTTTTGTTCTTTCTTTGTGCTACAGGTTGCCCAGGAGGAGTCCTCCCAGCCCTCCAAAAAACTGTATTTCGGTCTGTTCTCTCCATCCTTGGGGCTTCATCCTCTTCTAAAAAACCTTTTCTGGTTGTTTCTCTTGTTCAGCCTCTGTGGGTGGACTTTCTGCCACAGGGTAGTGTGGCGGATTAGCCCTACTCAGTCTGTGAAATAACAATGTATAGCAGGATCTGTAACACAGTCACCAATCAGTAACTATTTTGTTGTTTTTCTTAAGCTTTCATGTGGTTGAGCGCTTTGAGGTGAAGCTGGGTTCCAAGTTGCGAAGGATGTTGGACCACAAAGCAGGAGGTGGATCCAGGCTTAGGGCAAGGAGACCGGCGGAAACAGACGGGGTTTGCTTTAGGGCACCTGGAGCATAATTTTAGGGATGTCTCTTTTTTCGCTTGGCTCACAGGAAAAACCACCATTCATGAAGGAATCCATTCATTAGTGAATTGACTGGTGCCCTAGCCAGGCATCCTGGAGCCGACCAGATGCCCCACACGTGGAGGGAGAGAAGGATTGTTTTGCTCTTGATGGTAGTGGAAGGAATGATTTGGACGAAGAAGGGTTCTCCGGAGTGGTTGGACCAGGGGACTTCCTTGTGCTTGTTAAAAATCACAGATGGCTGGAGTTAAGCCAGTAGGTACATGGTCAGAAGCGCCAGACCGAGGGTTTTTTTTGTGGGGGGGGGAATTTTTCTTTCCCCCTGGTGTGGAGGATTGGGTTTTTGTAGGGTCTGGAAGTAACAAACACATTGGCGGTTCTAATCTGGGGAGGGAGGAAGCCCAGGGGGGCATGAGGTTCTTGGGGGGGGGGAGCAGCTGCCGTTTCCCCACCCCCATTTAAAGCTATGCACCACATGCGTGGTTTGTTTACCTCGATGGTGTCATCCTGTATGTTCCCTGTGTGTGTGTGTGTGTGTGTGTGTGTGTGTGTGTGTGTGTGTGTGTGTGTGTGTGTGCGAGAGAGAGAGAGAGAGAGAGAGAGAGAGAAAGAGAAAGGCAGACAAGCAGCAAGCAAACGGAGCCAGAGATCTGGGGCAGTAGATCAGTAAACATCTCTGGGTCGGTTTTGTGTCACACTGGCTCCACCAGGCTCCTATCATCGCTTTGGACCCAGGGTGCATGGTCTTCTGCCTTTTAGGTTTGCCCATTTCCCCTCGGATGCTGATGCTAAGGCAGCTGGGGCGGTCGTCAATAGGTGCCAGCCCCTGTTCGGTTGGAGTCCACTAGGCTCCTCTTCAATGGGTCCAACAAGTAAGCCCCAGAGGTAAGGAAAATGCATGTATCTTCTGCTGCAGGAATGGATCTGTTTTGTTTTGGCTTTGTTTCCGACTACGTGCGGGTTTGGTCTCCGCTGTGCCGTTCAGTCTTCCAGGGATTTGCAGTGTCGGATCTGTGTTTTTTCCCTTGCTGAATTTTTTGTTCTTTCTCCGTACTGCTCGGATGCTTTACATTTTTTTTTAAACGCAAGCGGACGGCTCCAAAGCCAGAAGGGGGGAAATCCCTCTCTTCCCAGTTCTCCCACTTTTCCACGAGAACTAGCCGCCTCCAGCCAAAGCAAGCATGGCTCCCTGCAAGCTGGATCAACCATGTTGGGGCTGTTCAGCGCTGTTTGTAAACAGCTGCAGGAAGGGAGCCGTTTGCAGCCACTGCTGGTCCTTTGTTTTGAAACGGCGGGCGTAGACGGAGGTAGCAGGGACCGACTGCGGTTTGTGAGGCTGCCAGGGATGTCTCCCTTCCCTGATGCTTTGTTGTCCTAAGCACACCGAATAATATGTGTCCTTTGGAAGAGGCTGGCTCTCCCAGTGCCTCCCATCTGCCTATTCCATTACAAAATTATCTCTTCCCCTGGACTCCAAACTGTTGCTTCCTCCTCTTTGGGCCAAGCCCAGTGAATACAAAGAGGTGTTTTCCTGAAAATCAAGGAGGCAGTCTGCTTTTTGCTTTGTGGGAGTGAGTGGTGATTCTGGGGGAATTGGAAAACTCTTTTAACTGCCCATGGCATAAAGATGTCCGCTTTGTTTAGCCAAAGCAATGCTTTCATGGAATTGATTTCTTAATTGCTATCACTGATTAATATTTTGATAGGGATGCATTTTTCAAATACCATCTGGAATAAATGACTTCTTATGTTTATATTGCAAAATAGCTTGCCTTCACATACATAGTCTGGATTGCTAATTCTTGGAAAAGGTGGCTTATAGTTTCCTGATCAAGACAGGAAGACAAAGTTGTTCTTTGTCTTAGTTAACCGAATATGCTGAACTTCTTGGCTTTATGTGAATGATCTCTTTCCACATTTTTGTTTCTTGTATAATAAATCTTAGGGAAGTTAATTTCAGAACAATAACCCAGTTGTGTGTATTTTTACTTAAAAGTGAGTCCTGTGTTTAGTTGAACTTGTGTACGTAGCACTGCAAACTTTAATTATTTGCTTTTATTTGTCGGATGCTGTACTCTAGCTTGATTTTGTTTAAAAGTACAAATGACAACAGAAGCAAGACCTGCTGTGTAGTAGGGAACATCTACTGTATCTAGAATGTCTGAAATAGAAATAAGAAATACAATATATTTGATATCTGTATGTTGGTCGATGACTAGGTCTGCTTTTTGTGGATCTTGTACTGTTGCAGCTAACATGTTTAAGTATTTGTTTATACATCCGGGTGCAGAGTAAAGACAGCCCGCAATGCTTAAGATTGGTTGCTGCTTGATTACCAGGAGTGTGCCTTTTTAGTGATGTCATGCTGGCAGGCATTACAGCTGACATTTGTTTTATGAATTGTAGGATGACATGGCAACAACGCCTCTGCATATTATAACATTGCCCTGCAATCTTCTATTGGTCTCTTCAAATGTACTGTATTAGGAGTACAAAGTAAAAACTGGAGGTTGTAAATAGCAAGATGTAAATATACCTTATTATTTAATATATCTAATTATTTTTAGAATTGCCTTCAGACTTTTGAACTGATATGGCTGTTTAATATGAGATTTATGTAGCACATCTTTCAGTGCATTTAGAATTGTAGGGGAAAACATATATTTTTGGCATGCTTTCAGGCATTTCCTTTCAACGTGGATGGTTGATGTACTCCCTAGGGCAGTGTTGGTGAACCCATGGCAGGGGTGCCAAAGGTGGCACTCGGAGGCCTTTCTGTGGGCACCCAACATCACCCTTTCACAGCCACCTGTATTTAGGTTAAATTGCTGTGCTGGCACTTTGCAAAAAATTAGTGGGTTCTGAATCATATTTTGGGCACTCCGTCTCTAAAAGGTCCACCATCACTGCCCTAGGGGAGTATGAACAAGTTCCACAGAGGAATGTGAAACTGAGATTTTAATAAAATAATTGTTTCAAATCATCTTCAATTAGTTCTAGAATTTATAATTTCACAAGAAAAATATTTGCTTATTTTTAATTTTATTTTTATTAAGTGTTCACCTTTTTAAATTATAAAGGGAATATTTTGTTAGAGCAGATGGGTTGGTGGCAGAGGAGAATTGGAAAAGCAAGAGGTTTCTCAAATGAAAAGCAGGGCATAATAGCAATTTTTTAAAAAAGTATTACATTGCATGGTGTGCACACCATTTGATGGCTGTAAAAGAACACTTATCCGATGCCACTATTGAGATAAATAAAAACATTGGCTTTAACAGTTATATAAAAAAATAACTGTCATTGTTCTCAATGGGTTTATCAGGAACTCTAACACAACCTTTTTTGTTCCCTTGAAAAGTCAGGCAGCCCTTAAAAAAACTTTAAGATGGCGGAAAAGCTGCAGTTAGAATTGTTGTTGCAGACCAAATTAACTTCTGCTGTCTGGTATTTTGAGTTGTTACTGCTATCATAATAGTGTACTCATGCCATTCTAGTTTGTGTTGTTTATGGCAAACACTTTGGTTTCCATGTTCTTACAGAATCGACAGAGAAACAGATTAAAACTTTGATAGCTTTTAAAAAAATATCTTTGAGTCTAGGCCAATTGGCTTTCCTGGAAAACTGGACTGGCATTGGTTGATATTTTTCCATGGGAAAATTGGTCTTGGTACACAGGATTGGAGTCATCTACCATGTGAGCTTGGGGGGTCTATGGGCATATCTTTCCAATTCAGCAAATTGGTGATTTTTGCTTGATGGACAAGATTTAATGTTGTCCATAATCCATGTGCTGATATTTTGTCCATAATCCATGTGCTTGGGAATGAACTAATTTGTCTTCTTGACCAATAAATTATATCCTGCAGTTTGCTTTTGTTGTACAGATCACCATAAATACTGGCTATACTCAGACACTGTAATAAAATATAGTTGGTGAAAACAAGAATAAACCTACATTGGGGCTTCATGCTCTGTCCTCTTTTGGCATAGTTGTGTGCAGAGGTTATGGATGTATATATGGTCACATTAGTGCATAGCACTGTTATAGGGGTGTACATATAAAAACAGCAAAGAGATTCTGTCCAACAAAAATAGAAATAGCCAACAACAGCAGAGTAACCAAGATTAAAACCTAATGGTCCCACAAATCATAGCAACCAGATGGGGTGAATACTCCAAAAGAGGCTGATTTGAAAGTTGCTTAAAAGAAATGCATTTTCGACAGCCTCTTAAAACTGGGGAGGAAGGAAGCCAGGCATAACTCCACCAGGAGACAGTTCCAGAGAGATGTTGCCAGTGCCACCACTGAGAAGGCCTAACCTCTTGCTGAGGATTTTCTGGCCAGCCGGAGAAACATTATCTGGGAGCATCTGGTTTAGACATTTTTCCTTCCCTCTTGACTAACTGTACATTGTTTCCTCCAAACCAGAATTTTTTAAGTAAGTTGCTTTGAACAAACAAACCTAACTACTACTAACATAGATTGTAACTCCAGTTCATTACAACAGCCTATAGTTAAGACTTATCACAGGCTAGGGTTGAATTGTAGACGACAAAAGCAACAACAGTGGGGGAGTTTCTATTTTTTCTGTGATTGTTTTAGAGAAGAGGGAAAGCCCAAGCCTGATTTGAATATGTTTGTATCACAGTAACCATGCTTATTTTAACTATATTTTCTGTAACTTTTGAAATGGGGGTGTAATATGACTTGGTTGATTTGTGAATTAATGTTTTTGGGGAGGGAGTGTAAGATACAAAGAGTAGCCCAGATAAATTAAATGGCAGCTGCTACACCTCAGAAATTTGCTGGTGAAAGCACATTCTAGTGACATCGAAAGAAACCTGAACATGATAGAATGGTTTGAATGGAACATTTCGAAGGCTGATCTTGAGCATGGCTTTGTGTTGTGTATGGATGTCTCATGTAGAAGAACAGCCTGACAAGCAGTGTGGGTGGAAAGTAGTGCTCCAACACAGAATGTGTTGTATTGTAATCTTCCCTTGTGGTGAGATGGAAGCGGGAGTGTTTAATTTGAAATGTGTCATGTAAGATGACTTGAAGAGGCTTATAAAGTTTCCCCCTTTTCCGTTGCAGGTTTTAACTGTTTCTCCTGTGGCGTCTGTGTGGATAGTGCCACACACACTCCAGAACAACGACGGCTTTTGCTTGCATTTTCCAGTGTTTCTTTTGTCAGCAAGTTCAGCAGAGCTGTAATTCTTCAAGCGCCAGCCCTGATCAGACTGAGGAACCAGGAACAGAGATGGTAAAAATGACAAAATCCAAAACGTTCCAGGCTTACCTGCCAAATTGTCACCGAACATACAGCTGTATCCACTGCAGAGCCCATCTAGCCAATCATGATGAACTGATCTCTAAGGCAAGTTGCCTGACCTGATGTTCTATAAACCATTCTGAATGCTTAAATGAGGAGTATATCCAGCAGCTGGATATTTGAAGGTACTATTAGAAACACATGAGTGAAGGTTTAGATGCATCCTGATGTGTTTCGCTGCTGCTGTCTGTGCTAAGTTTCATCTCTTGTCAGGGTAGGTTTATTGTTTCTCTTCTTTTAATGGATAAAGTCGGCACGGATGTGAAGCACTTTACTTAGTGTGGTGGTACCTCTGAGTTAATGTGACAAATACTTCATCATTTATAAAAAGGAGAAATTAGTAGCAGGACTCTTATAGAGACCATCTCCATGCAATCTAGATAATGTATAATCTGAAATGCAAAATATAAATGTACTTAATACATAATGATGTACCAGAATCTGTTAAATGACAGGATGAAACATTTCAACCAGTCTTTCCTGTATATTTAAGAGAATAGTTTGAAAATCACTTGAATGTGTAATTTTATATTTTAGGAATGGAAATGGGGAGAAGGGTTATTAATGTGCATATGTTCTGCAGCTGGAATTGTTTCTCTATTTTACTGAATATGAGTATTCCTGGTGGACCATTGTATTGAATTGTGCTTTTATTCATTCTTTTGTTTCTCCTTTATCCGTTCTTCTATGGATTTTGTTAGCAAGGATTAAGGCCCTTCCTTGAAATCTGACAGTGTGCAAAAATATTTTGACAAGTTGTTTTCCTGACTTTTCCATAAAGATTGGAAGAATGTCTCTCCCCCCTCCCCTTTTGCTTCTGGAACTGGAGATTGCTTACTCCAAAATATGTATATTTCAGTTTACATTCACATGCCTTGGAGGAATCATGAGTTTCCTGTAAAGTAGTAGTGAAGTCCATCTATTATGATTGATACATGTTGCAGTTTATATACAGAATGTGGTGGAGATGCATTCGCTACAGGCTTAATGGTCTGTATTGCTGCCGTACAGACTACTGACATAGTGGAGCTTATGGCCAAGTGCAGTGTGCCAAAAGAAAGAAGAAAAATTCTGTTTGCCTTATCCAGCCCCTTCTTTTTCTAAGTCAAAGTTAGGAAGAAAACATTCTATAACAACAAAAGCTAACTACTTAATCAGGTCCCACTGTTGCTTCCAGAGACCCAAAGAGATCAAGATGTTGTATGATATTACTGTACATATGTTAAAACACAAATCTCTGTAATGTCTTATCCAATACCGTAGTTGTCTTGACAGAATTTTGTTTCTGTCCTATAAACAATTCCTAGAATTCCTGTGACGTCCAAGTCTACCCAGTTAGTAGGATCAGCTAACATCTTAATAGTCGCATTCCTGTGTAAACAAACTGCTGTCACTTTATCTGTTTCCTGTTCCCTCACCTGAATCTTGAATCTCACCCCCAGAGAATAGATACAGCCGACCTATTTGCTCCCTTGTGTTTGAAGTGGAAATTCAGCTACAAAAGCTCAAACAAATGCGATTTCTAGCCTATAAAGTAGTACAGTAATTTCCCCCCTTTTTTGCCAGCATGCTGAAGCTAACTTTATTACTTCTTAGCAGTATGTAACTCTTAGGAGTTATAATTTCCCCCCCTTAGGTGAAAACATTTAACTTTTTGAATAATAAATCTGCCAACATAAAAATGTTTTCAGACAGGGAGTTTCTTTCTTTATTTTTCCAAGTCAGACTAATCCAAGTTCCAAATACTGTTGGTAATCACCTTTTACATACTTTTTGTAGAACTAGGCCATGTAAAAATAAAATATTCCTGTTAATTAAATGCTGTAGGCGGTTAAATTAATGTAATAATGATGAGAGGTGGCATTTTCAGCTACATTTATCAATCCTCTCAGTTTCTAATTTTTATCATTGAGTAAATTTGCAGGTATGTAATTGAATGCAGTTGAAATATATAGCAGGAGCTGAAAGGTATAAAGCATGAATTTTGTTTCATTGGCAAAAATTGCTAGTGCAAGATGTTGAGTCATGGTTGCTCTTAAATTCCATTCAGTCACTTCCAGGTTTGCAAACTGCACAATATGATAATCATTGCACTGCTGAAAATGTGGAGGTAGGGTGGGAAAGATCTGATTTCCAGTGTGTCTTGTAATCCACCCACTCAAGTTTTCCTTTTGAATTATAGTTTCTTCCAGTAATGTATGTCAAATAATAGACTTCATAGGAAGTGCCTGTTCAGCGTCCTTGGACATTGTTGTAATAGGAGTGCTCCAACACTGGATACATTCAATAGAAAATTGGAGAATTGTAAGATATACTGTATTTTTTCTGTCTACAAGATAACTCATGTTTAAAATGACCCTCACTTTTTCATCCCCAAATTACAGTTTTGCAAATGTGTGGGTTTCTCCTTGGCTTCTTGCTACCATGTACAGTAGTAATACCTTAATTTTCTCTCCTTGGCTTGCTACCATGTACAGTAATACCTTAGTTTTGGTCTATGAGTGTTTTGCAAGATGAGTAAATGTTTCTGATTAATTTTGCCTTGATCAATGAGCAACTTCTTGCAATTTGAGCACTGGAGCAGGTCACATTATCTCAATTTTGCCTTGATCAATGAGCAGCGTCTTGCAATTTGAGCACTGGAGCAGGTCACATGATCACAAGTGAGCCAACGTATTTTGTGAATTTTGGCATTTTGTGAGTACAGTATGTGGTCTATGGGGCCCCAGAATGAATAATCTGAGTTTCTATTGTTTCTTATGGGGAAATTTGCTTTGATATAAGAGTGTTTTGGTTTACAAGAATGTTTCCAGAACAAATTAGCACTTCCTTCACTCTTCACCATTGACTCTGCTGGCTAAGACTCATGGTATCAATAGCCTAAGATTATCTTGGTAGAGGGGGACTACAGTTTGCTTAAAATTAATTTTTAATGTGTGACTACGTGTTGAAATCCTCCTGTTCTGCATTGGATTTGGCATGATTGGAATTAAGTTAAAATATCCCAAATACATGACATGCAAGTATGCACTTTTTTGGCCAGGAAGCAGATTTTTTTTGTTAATTTATTCTGGTTATGCTTTATTTTACTCTGTTTGATGTGTGCCATCTCCTGTGTTGGAGTATATAGTATCTGTGAGGACCGTGGGATTTCCTCAGTAAAATGCATTTTGGATTTTTCTCTGTTTCTGTGCTGCATAGATCTAGCCCTATGCCATTTTAAAATTTAATATATAAAAAATTAAATGTAAAAAAAATGTGATTTACCAGGTATGACAGTTCTTAAGAGGACAGAGGAAATGCCTCTTCCGTAGTTGTGGGCTATGTTTTAGGCTAAGGATGCTGGCTTTGGTGAACAAAAGTTCTTGGACCATCAGCTATCTCAAGGCAGGTCAAGTATGCCTCAAGAATAGTGTGAAAATTTTGGTTCCTGATACAGCATAAACAATGAGAAATTGGGAACCTGGAATACCCACATGCCAATGTACCACCTAGCTTATCATCATGCTAGACATTGTCCCCTGTACATGCAACAAAGTCCATGTGACATTAAATTTATTTCTAAAATCAAGAACAAGCTCCTGATTTAATTCAATTCAGCAGTGTAGCCACAACCTTTAGTATTCATTGGGTTTGAGTTTAGAGTTCAGGCAATTTTTTTTAGCCTAACGAATCAGATTTGAAGAGTCCAGACTTAAAATAAGATATGGCTTAATTTGTACTTATTGGATATATTGGGAAAAAAGGTTTCAAATGATCTCTTCCCTAATGTTTTAAAAACATTAGTTGTTTATTGAGGAAATGTTTTATTGGCTGAAATCTGATAGTAAGTTGAAAGTAGAGTAGGTTCATTGTTTAGGCTCCCTAAGTTCCATCGGTTCAGTGGCCCTATTCTAGTTTTGACTTACTGCTGAATTTCAGACATTATGGTTTTACATAATTTAATTAATTCCACCTCCCCTCTTTTCACAGTCCTTTCAGGGAAGCCAGGGACGAGCCTACCTCTTTAATTCAGTGTAAGTACCATAACAGTTCTTATGATATATGGAATAGAATCTGTTTAATGAAAGATAACATACTGACTTGCTTGCATCAGTAGGGCCCGGGGGCTGGCTCAGAGCACAGCTCCTTCTGTGCTGTTTCTTGTTAGGTCCAAGTGCATGTCTGAGAGGCAATAAGCTGAGGGAAGGGTCCCTCTCAGTGCTCTTGGTCCGAACCTTCTGTCATCTCTAACTAGTATACAGTGGTACCTTGTATAAAGGAATTAATTCGTTCCAAATGAAATTATGTTAAGCAAATTTTCCTTTATACAAATTCCCATAGGAATGCATTGAAAACGGAGTAATCCTATTTTATGTTGTACAGATTTGCCCCATAGACGATTATGTTAAGCAAATTTCCCCTATCTCCGGAATTTTTTATGTTGTACAAATTTTATGTTATACAAGCTGTATGTTATACAAGGGTCCGCTGTAGTCAGTGGTGAGAATATGCAGGCCATATTCTTGTCTGAACACCAGCGATGAGATAGTTTGATAGTTCCAGCCTCATAATTGTGTGGAGAGCCACAAAAGAACACAACTTTGCCCTAAAAAATAAGCCTTCTACCGCTATTGCTTTTATTGCTGGTATTTAGTGGTAGCGAAATGTCTTGAGATGAAAAGAATATGTTGCATCTTAGTGACAACAGGCACTTAGGTTTCAATTTGCACAATAAGGTGCATACTCAACACCAAAGGTTTCCAAGAGGTACACCACTACTGACCCAAAAGTACAAGAAACGCCAACCCCAATATCCTCAAAATCTTATATTGCTTGAAGCGCTGTGGGGCAATATATAAGCAGATATGGATGTTTAAATAAGCTGCAGAAGTTTTGGGATTCTGCTCTGCAGAGAGATGAAATAACACTGGGACATTTTGACTGGATGTATCAGTGGTTATGTCTGGGAGAAGAAGAATGAAGCACATGCTGAAAAGAGCACTCTGCCTGCAGTTAAACATGGTGGTGTCTTGGTGTTCCTCTGGGGCTGGGGCTTTGCATTCTCTGGCACTCGAAACTGCCAGTGTTTGGAAAGCAAGATGGAATCAATGAAGAGTCAGGAAATCTTAGGAGAAGACACTGTGCCATCTGTGAGGAGGCTGAAGCTTGGGAGTCATTGGACCTTCCAACAGGGCAATGACCCGAAATATACCTCAAAAAAGGCTTGTTTGCAGAAGAGGTCCTGGAAGATTCTACAGCGTCCATCATAGTCACCTGAGTTTTGAGCCCCATAGAAAATCTCCGGTGCAGTTTGAAGAAGGTAGTTACAGCACACAAACCCAAGAATATTACTAAACTGGAGGCCATTGCTCATTCTTCAAGAACCCTACCAAAAGCTGGTATTTGGCCATGTGTCTTCTTTGCAGCAATGGGGCATGGTGGCTCAGTGGACTAAGGCTCCAAAAACTGTTGACTACAGTCAGCAGCTCAGCGGTTTGAATCCCGGGTGCCACACAGTGGAGCGAACTCCCACTGTTCACCCCAGCTCTTGCCAACCTAGCAGTTTGAAAGCATGTAAATGCAAGTAGATAAATAGGTACCACCGTAAAAAGCGGGAAGGTAAAAAACAGTGTTTCCTAGCAGCCATGCCAGCCACATGGCCATGGACTTGCACAACACTGCCTCTTCCAGCTTGAATACAGAGATGAGCACCGCCCCTAGAGTCGGACATGACTAGCATGCATGTGCGGGGGGAACCTTTACCTTACCTTTACCTTCTTTGCAGCAAGTCATAAAGCAAAACGGTGTTCCACCAAGTACTATAGATGTTTGCCATGAAGTAGCTGAATAATTTTGAGGCTGCGGAATTCCTTAAAAGTAGCATTTTCAATTGAATTTGGGGGAAGCCTCTTGAAGGAGCCATTGTGTTGGGCTATTTCAATGGCTTTTGCTTGATTTCTTCATTGCAAACAGCTGAAAGTCTGTAAATTTTGACAGTAAACCTGATTTGCAATGGGGCTGAATAATTTTGTTTACAATTGTATGTTCATGGTTAATACTCTTTAAGGGGTTTAGTAACTTTATTTGGGCAGGTGAAGACAAGGCAGCTTGTCTTTCAAATGATCTCAGCTTGGGTCATGAGATACATTTTTACCCTCACCCCCTATTCAGTCATAACTTATTGTGAGAATTTGAAACCTATTTTTTTCTCGCAGGGTGAATGTGGGCTGTGGTCCTGCAGAGGAGAGAGTTCTTCTGACAGGCTTGCACGCAGTAGCAGATATTTATTGTGAAAACTGCAAAACTACGCTTGGATGGAAATACGTAAGCAGTTACCCATTTTTCAGGCATCATGTGGTTGTGGCAACCTGGTTCTTTTTGTTCAATAGGATGGAATTTGTGCAGAAGTTGAAATGTCTGGGTCTTGCCGTGTCCATCGATGGTGCCTTTTGTCCTTGCTAGATTTGAATTCGAATTCTGAATCTGTCTCTGCCTGGGAGGAGGGCACGCTTTTTGGAAGTAGGTTTCAAAACAGTTGTGTTTGTGAGGTAAGCATCGGCTCCCCCAGGAGGATTCTCGTTTTTGGTTGTGACGTTGAGCCGATCGGAATTCCTGTGACCTGTTTCTGTTTGCTGCAAGTCCCATCCTTCTCCCAGAAGGGTTGGCTTTTATGTACCAGATGTTTGTAATGCTTTCGCTTTGTAGGCAATTGAAGTGGAAGTACACATACTGTCTGGTTGCTAAAGTAGAACTGGTGTACCAGGGCCCTGGTGGGACTTTGGGTCAATTTTCAGATTTGCCAGCTGCTTGAGGGCTGTTTCCTAACTTGCATGTTTAACGTGTTAATTTTCTTAAAAACAATGCCATGGTTGTGTGGTATAAATGTTGCTTCACAGTGGGTTTTCATGTTAGGAAATCATTTTGCAGTGTACATGGTGCTGCTACGTAGCAAGACAGTTGCTGTCGTCTTGTGCATGCCATTACCCTTTCCCAAGCACCCTTCTCCTTCAGATGTGTAAAGCAAAGTGGGTGATATGAGGACCTGTTTGTGTGATCTACATGCTCGTTTTTCTGCGGGGCTTGATTGCATGGAGAAATATGGGGACTTGTGATATATGTCATCATCTTTCTATACCAAAGCTGATGGATGATTCAAAGGCCCTAAGTGGGAAGTTCTAGGGTTAATATTTGTCAGAATTCATAATTATTGATTGAAGTTGATTTTTCAACAGGATTTACAGTCCTCAAAGTGTAGTCTTGTGGTGTTACGAATGGGGCAGTGGGGTGGGAGGAGAGAAAATCATAATGAGAATGTTAATTTTAAAAGTATTGCCTTATTGTAGACTGTAAAGGTACAGTATTGCAAGCATATTGTAACGTGTAAAGTTTGTGTTTTTTGCTAATGGCTACTGTGTGTCACCTTCTTGGTTTACAGTATCCACCAATTCCTTTGCAGGAGTTGTTATGTAACACAATTGAAAGGGCAACATATTTGGGGAATGAGTGGTCTTGTCATGTGTTACACGGTGAAAGGAAAAGCAGTGCCTTTCTGTTTATGTTTAAGTTTAATGCAAAGTGCAAGAGTTACCTTGAATTGTGCTTATGGATAAGCAAGAAGTCGTCTTGTTTAAGGTGGGCGAGTGACAGAAATCTAATATTTTCTGTTCTTACCTAGGAACATGCATTTGAAAGCAGTCAGAAATACAAAGAAGGAAAATTCATCATTGAACTGGCCCACATGATCAAAGACAACGGCTGGGAGTAAATTGGAACACTACTCTTTCTTTATGGACAATTATTCTGTGGAACATGCTTTATAAAAGACTAATGGAAACAAGGATTATGGTTGGGGCTGTTGAGAAAAGGATTGCATTTTTTTTTGAAACCTCCAAACTAAGTAGTGTAATTTTGTTGCTTTTTTTCTCCCCCAAGGCCATCTTTTGCCTTTTTCTCTTTGTGTATATTCCCCTCTTTTTTGTATATGTACTCTTGTGTAAACAGTTGCTTTGGATTAACTTTTTCTAAAAATTCTAGAGGAATAAGTCCCTAATTGCAAGTTACTTTTACTGCCTAGTAGCTCTCTTTTGACCAATGCCTTTAAAATGCTTCCTTCTGATGTGCATGCATGCTTTTACCTATCACTTGCCCCGGAGTCTTGGAGGAGGCTTGTGTGAATGGGTTTAGAGATAATGTGGGATCAACATGTCTTTTATACATTTCTCCCCATACAGAGCAATTCCTGTGGTTTCTTTGCAGTGAAAACCACACAGTATTCTAGTAATTGTTGTTACTTCTAAAAAAAGATATTGTCTACTGCAACCTGTGTAAATCTTTTGACCAGGCTGATTGAAAGGGTCAGGCCATTGTACTGGCTGATGTTGGTAAATATTTGTTTTTGTATAACAAAAAGAGGGGAAGGGAGAGGGGGGTGAATAATAATTTACAAGGATAACTAAGACAGTAATTCTGTAGAACAGATTATCTAAATCAGTACATTCCTAAGAAAGACAGTGTAAGCTTTATTCTTTTTAAGGAAGAAGATCTAGCAAAGTCTACAAGAATATGATGCAAAATATGCAGCTCCTATTTTTAATATATCAGTGTGAAATGTTTTTGCTACTGTCCCTTTAACAGGGACAAGTACATCCATTGTGTTTTATGGCTGGTTCCATGTAGCTGTATAGTTTTAATGCACTGGACAAAGAGGTTGATATCAGTGATGTATCCTGCTGTTGCAGTACTTAAACACACCATGTTATTTTTATGCATACCGTGAAAAGTGGCCAGAGCCTATAGATGTTATTCTACCTGCAAGAGGTTAAAAGTTGGTGAGCAGGTAGGAAAAATGACTTAATTTCTTCCTAATAAAAATGTAGCATGGTAGTTTTTTAAAAAGGGTGCCTGATTTGCTGGCTGAATCATCCCTAAGCACATTTTTATAATACACGGTTACGTGAAAGAAACATCAACTTTGTAATTTTCCCCCAGCTGCTGCTTTGAAGTGGGGTGGCTCAACCAGTCACTTCCACAATATGTATAGGTGTGTGTAGTTCATTGAAAGGAACTTTTATGCGCACTGTTTCAAGAGATTTGGATAAGTTTTAGCATCTTTTTTTCCCTTTGCATTGCTTTTTGTTCAAAATGTATTAGAAGAAAAATGTATGAGAGAATGCTATTACATTATTAACACTACTTTAACTGCTGATAGCATGAATTGTATGGAAAGCCTTACAGTTAACACTATGTTTCTTTCTAAAACAACTCCTACATGTCATAACAGAGCTTTGCATTGTCTTTCTAGCTGCTTCTAACATCCTCTAATAGGCTTTCAAATCTATACTGCACTTTACTTATATCTTTGTTGTAAACCTAGGGCTAATCTTCCACTGAAGATTAATTTACCCCACCCTTTCCTGGCTGAGAAATTCTTTCCCAAATAAACCATCTGGGAAGTAGTATGATTTCACTGTGATGGGGGAAAAAAGACATTGAATATATCTATTTAAATGTGGGTGTATATAGTTACCTTACCTCTTCTTAGGCATTCGAATCCAAAGAGCTGTACTAGGAACAGCTAGATTCAGACCTTGTTTTGCTGAATGACCTTATTCTGGTGCTTTATTTAATATGAATGAATTTTTCGATCCATAAATCTTCAGCCCTACTACTTGATATGAAGTGCAGTGGAACTAGGATTCACCTTGAGTTGTATCTAGATGGCAGCAGTAGCTTTGGTCCCTGTAAGTTATACTGCAAAACGCTGAGGTACCTCAAAGGGGGAAGTACATCCTTAACCTAATGAATAGGCTGGGACCTATGGTTATTTGCTTAATGGTACCACCGTGGCTGTTGCCAGTGTGGGTTCTTCTGACCTCGTTGGATGAGGAATGGTCAGCAAGAAAACGAGCGCAGGCTGCCTGGTGCGTTCTGTGAGTTTGTGACCCACAGGAACACGAGTCCAGTGTGCTCTGTCTAAATACTAGTAACTCAAAACTGAATTTAACTTTACTGCGTATCACGTTGTTGCTTTTTTGGCCATAACAATAAAGAACTTGAACTATCTTCCGTCTGGTACAAGATCCACTGCCAACAATGAATGTACTGAAATTGTAAGCAGTCAGGCACTGTTGGCTTACAATGCTAGCTATGATAAGTACCAGCTATGAAACTGTTCATAGAAGCACAGATTCTTCATTAGTATGGCTGCTCATGTGATGTGTTTCTCTCACTTCTGCTCTTAATAATCAGAAGATGTACAGTATCTTAAGGTTCCCTAAGCATGAGAGAAATTTGGGAGGAGGGGACTGTTTTAAGTAGTTCAACCTCTTTATCAGTGCATTACTTATATTTCGGACCTAAATGACTTTGGGTCAAACTGCTTGTTGTATGCAAAGATGTGGATGTAGCCTTTTTTGAGGCTGATCAGCCACCTCGGGTGATCTGAGAGCAGAGCAGATAGAATTGCAGGGTTGGGGGTGGGTTTGCTCTTTCCAAGCCCCAAATTCCCTTTTCAAGCTGCTTCTTCCCTCTTGTTCTTCAGTTGCATGTTTGCATCGATGTGAGCGTTGGGGAAGCCGTAAGGATTGGAGATAGCATAGAGAAGGGCCCATCTCTCTCTCTCTCTGTGGTGTTCCCAGTTTAACCCACATTTCCCATGCTATTTGAGGAGGGGGAAAAAAAGGGGGGGGAGACTTTCCTCTCAGCCTTTGCATGTAATTGTGTAGTTTGGTACCCAGAACTCATGAACATGGAAATTTTCATCAAATCTTTTTCTTTAATGTAGATGCCAAAAACAAACAGATAAAAAAAACCCAAGATTTAAAAAAAGAAAGCTGGCACCTGGAGTGTATCAGATTATGGGTAGGAATCTAGTGTAAATCATTTGTGGGGATAAAGCATTTTAAAAAAATACCAAATAGAGCAATATTTTTATGGATTTTGTCAGAGAATTTTAAATCTCAAGCTGATACTAGAGGCATATCGATAGGATCCTCTATTAGATACCTGTAAGTAAGTGAACTCTTACTTCTTTAAATCTGGGTGCTTCAATCTGACAATTTTGATGGAAAGCAGAATGCAGAGCCTGCTGGATGTTGGTTGATGCATAAAAGATCAGTCTGGTTACTGAACTTTCCAGAATTACATAAAAGCATTAATACTTGAAGAACATTTTCAAAGCATGTTCCCTCTAACCATATTTTGTAATGTAATGTATTTAAAGTTTTGTGTTTTCTTTCTGGGTCAGTATGCGCTTTTCCCTTCAACTTGAGCACTTTTGTTATCTGTTTTATTTTTGTTACCTTTGGTCTTAACATTTGTTTTGTATATATCTATTTTTTATAAATTGTAACAACAGTTTGTGTGTGTGGACATTTTTCGTGTTGCCTACTAGGATTTGTTTTCCTTTTTGGATTAGATGAACTGACTACAAGGCTGGTTCTTGGGGAGAGTGTTCATTGGCACATCCAGAAATGTGCAGGCAAAATGTACATACATGGGACTTGTGTGTGTGTGTGTGTGTGTGTGTGCGTGCGTGTGTGCGTGCGTGCATGCGTGCGTGCGTGTGCCCGCTTTGAAGTCATTAGCCATGGTTATCATAAAATAAGCAAACATGGCTGAAGGCCAGTTCAAGTCATCTAAACATTTCCATGTCACTCATCCAACATGGAGTCAGCCCCGTGAAGGAAGGAATGCTTAATTCCATCCTGACAAGAACCGAGGACATGAACACTTCACATGGTCACATCAGATCACACATGGCTTCCACTGTGCATCTTGTATATACAAGAATGCTTGTGTGAAGGATTGTGTGTGTGTGTGTGTGTGCATGCGTGTGTGTGTGCATCTGGATTAGCGCCTGGTTCTTTTTGGTGTGAACATTAGCAGTAATGAGAATTGATATTATGTGCAGTAATTTCTTTCAGACTAATAGCTGTGAATTACCTTTTAACTGTTAGAAGAGAGTTCCACCTTTACAGTGTATAAAGCTGCAACATTCACTGCTTGTCCAGGGTTCGAGCGTCCCCTTTCGCTTTCCTGGTCTAGTTATACATATGGATTTGACTTGCTGTGTTATTGCCATGAATCTATCATGTAGCAAACTCCAGAGCAATCTGCTCACCTCAACATATGAGTGTTGTTTTTAATCTTGCCTAGTTTATCTGTACTATATTGTGACTTTTAAGACGTGGCAGCTTTACAGATCGCAGTGTTGTCTCTAAATTGCTCTGCTACTTGTATCAATTTTGTGTCAACACATTGTGTGACAAAACACTGTTACTGAAAACTCACTGGGGCCAGGGAGTCTCCAGACCTCGTGGTAACAAGGTGGAACCCACAGCCTTTTTTGGCCGTTAATATATATGACACCAGCATTAACTGGGAGGACCATTTTTTTCCATTCCAGCTGGAATGTGAGGTTTACAAACTTGGGATTTTTATTTTTTCAAATAAGCAGATAATCTACAATGGTAACCAAGTTTTATGTTGATGTACCCGGATGACCATGTTTTTAACATGCAGCTTCCATAATAAGGTGGGAGTGGAAGCAAGCATTCAAATTAATATGGGTTTGAGATCATATACTGTACCCTTAGTATCAAAACAACTAATTGCATATATTGTAATGGACAGGAGCAAGCTGCATTTTGGGTGGCAGTTGGCTTGTGTCTTATTGGTGGAACACTTTAAAAATGTTTTATTTTGCAGCTGACGTGGCTCCCCCCCCCTCGGTTTTTGTCCCAGCAATACTGTACACAATTTCTTGTTTCACTTTATTGTATCTTTTGAGGTATCACAATAAAAACTTTTAAGTTGTTTTGTCAAGTGGATTTTGTGTTGCCTTTTTTCCTCTGAAAACACAGGGAAGAATTGCATTTCAGGGGCATAAGAGGGGAAGCAGCAGTCATAAAGCTGGCCAACTTCTGGTTGAATGGTTCCTGAAGCAATACTTTGGTTACTTGAAAAAAGTTTGCCATTTCGTCGTGTCCCCACCCCCACCCCCGTAGAGCCTGGGAATGTTATTGTTTCGGATTATAAATTCCGTAGTTGTTTTAGAAATTCTGGAAGTTACAGTGGAAGAAGGCACATTCCCAATCTCCTTTTCTTCTTTGTCTCTTTTTATACTTTGAAACCTTCCAGGGCCTTAGGAAAGTGCTGAGGCATATTCTTTCCCCTGTGCGTGCTGCTCAGCCCGCACTGAGCCCTCTGGTCCCATTTTGTCTCTGCTGAGAGAACACTAAGGAGCTTTCTCAGAACCTTCATGTTTGTCTCAATTTGTTAAAATTTGTATCTAGTCCTTACTTTATAAATCCTTCGTCGTCTCCCCGTTCTTTGCTTATCCTACAAAACAACAAAAGACTTTAAAGATGTATTTGTTACTTCTTTAGACGCTGTCTATTAACGGCTCTTCCCAGTGTTGTATGGCTTGGGGGCGGCCCGTTTGAAAAGTGTGTTAGCTGTAGCAACAAAATCCCCCTTACAGATGGCCCTCCCAGATGTCAATACTGCCTCGGGAAGGGGCATCAAATGCACCGTTGTTTCCATCTGCCACAGTTCTACAAAGGGTGCCATTAAGAACTGGCCATCCTTCTTGCCGTGTGTGTGTGTGTGTGTGTGTGTGTGAGTGTGCGTGAGAGAGAGAGTCATTCAAGGTAGCGGATGCAATAGCCAAAGATATTAACAGAAAAGTCAGAACTACCTGACAGAGCGTATCGCCCAGCGATCAACCTCGGCCTGTCCAGTACGGCAGTCGCGAGCGCACTTGCTTAGGGTCGTCCCCCCTAGAGAGGCCTGGAAAACTACCACCCGTAACCGGACCTTCTCAGTGGCGGCCCCTTCGTTGTGGAACAGCCTTCCTAGCGAAGTGCGCTCTGCAGAGTCCCTGCTGGCCTTTCGCAGAGCTTTAAAAACTGTACTCTTTTGCGAGGCCTTTGGTGACCCATGTTTAATTTGAGACCACGTGGTTTTTTTCCCCCTCCCTGCCGTCTGCTGCCACTGATTGCTCATACCACTCAGGAAAGCTGCTGTAGCGATTACATCGCTCTAGCCAAGGGTCCGGCTTGTGCCTGTGTTTTAATTTAACTGTTTGCTAATATTGTGATTGTATTGTTTGTTGTTCAGTATATTGTATAAACTGCTGCAATGATCAGCTCGCTGTAAGCCGCCCAGAGTTCCCTTGGGAAGATGGGTGGGAAATAAATAAATAAATAAATATTGCTTTGGTTCTTAAGGTGTCATTTTTCAACTGTACTCCAGGACAAGCCCAGATAGAGGTACTTCAAGCCAGCACTTCTGCCCAAGCCATTAAAGAGTCACCCTCTCAGCTACTACACAAGCAGTTAGAACCATTCCTTGATACCAAGACAAGTTCAAAAAATACTTTTTAAATGTTAAAACTACTATATATATATATATATATATATTTGTTTTCGTAGATTTTCACGGGTATAGGTATGCATGTTAGGGTGGATTCGGGTTTCTTCCCGTGTAGAAATCTGGTT
>JAHTLZ010000019.1:5610775-5638535 GCA_023846285.1 Phrynocephalus versicolor | reverse complement strand
TTAAGATGCCACCATTTTTTGTCTTTTTAAAAAAACTTTTATTTTGTTTTCAGTTCCTGGTAAGCTGTGTGTCCTTTCCTGCATTGCGACCAGTGCGTTTTAGTCATCTCTGCAAGCTGCTGGGGATCCACCAAAATATAGTCTTTTCTTCACAAGGTTCCAAATCTAAAGCAGATAGTATAACTACCACGTATTAGAGAAAGAAAGTAGAACTTTCAAGAAGTTGGCAGTGTAACTTTTGTTCTGCTCACAGTAATGACTTATCCTGTCTTCCACAGTATTTGTATTTCATAAAACCTGACGGTCGGTCCAGTGGTCCAACTTTCTTATGCATGGTCGGGATTATTTTGGCTGCCTTAGAACTAGCACCAAGAACTGAGATGGCTACCAATGTATGTATCATTCTTAGTCAGTTTGCTTATATTCACCTGCCTCTTCTCGCATCTTTATTTTCCTTAGCCAAATCAAAAACCAGAATAAATTACAGGGTGAATGCATGTGGGTGGAAATTATGTATTATCCCAGATGATTATCTTTTAAATTCAAGACTTTAAAATAAGAGCTGGATTTCAAGAGAAGCCAGAGGAAAACCTGGAAGCTGCATCTTTAATTGATATTGCTGCTTGCTGTTGATTTTATTTAGGGCTGCCATTGTTCACGCTGGATTGAACTACTAACCATGGCTCGTAGCTCAGAAATAACCCTTACCACAAAAGAGGTAAGACTTTCTCTCTCTTTCTCTTTGTGTGTTTTTAGAGTGTTTCAGGTTCAAAGGATTAGTTGAGATCAAAGCAACCTAGAGTAATGGTTCCAGAGCAATGGAAGATATAGTAACTGTATATAAGCCATGCTTACAGTAGAATAAATGAAACCAGTGATGCTTCAGTATGTTTTTGACAATTAAAATGTTCTATTGATTTCAGCTTATGAAGTCATCTGGGATGCATTTAAAAGTACTGTATAATGTTGAAGCTCCTTTGGTTGAAGTGCCTAGCTGTAAAGTTGAAGATGGCGAGTTGAAACCCCTCCAGTGGCTTCCAGGAGAAGGGGCCAGCTGAGGTCACCTGGGGCATATGTGGCTGATATGTTATGGAGCCTGCCTTCTGTGTAGCCATGGACAAGTTGCATGGTCCCAGAGCACCACTGGGGAGGGGCTGGTAAAACTGCTCCAGAGGATGTGGTGCTTGGAAAACCCCAGGACAGCTGCTATAACCTGGAATCAACTTGGTGACACACAAAAAAGATTATACCACATTTTCCTGTATATAAGATGCCCCCATGTAAAATTCCACATGGAGCATCTCTGGGGAAGTGGATTTGATCCATGCAAGTTCACACAAAATGTAACAGTTTTGAAGGGGGCCACAAGATGGGTCCCCCCCCCCATTTTTCTTCTGTTTTGGCATGATAACGCTTGCACAGACTAAGGTGACTCCCACTTCTAAAGCGGCAGCTCAGAGTTCAAGGCTATCATGCCACCGAGTCACAGTTGCTGAGGGCAACAACTGAGGCTACCAAAAGCATTCGGGCGGCTTGACCACTGAGAGCAAAAAGGATGCTCAGCTTAAGAGTGGCTTTTGCTGGCATGGCTCTGGATTGTCAGATGAATGACGCACTTGGTGAGGTCCACATAACACAGCGGTGTGAGTCATTAGATAATGTCAGCGAGCAGGGAAGGGAGCTTGCCCCGGAGTCCTGCTTCCAGGCTTCTCGGAGCTACATGACTCGCCAGCATGGGCAGCAGGGCTCTTGTTCTGCTCCACGAGGACCAGGTCCAGGTTTTTCAACTCTTGCATCCCTTAATTTGCATCCAGCATTGCCAACCTTGTGCCTTGTACAGAAAAAGTGGGCCGATTAGTAGGTGTAAGTCAGAAAAAAACGATTCCCCAACCCCATCCCAGTTTGGCATGGGAAGCACTGTATTTTTCCATGTATAAGACTCTATTTTTGACTAAAACTGTTAAGACTAAAAATTTAGGGTCGTCTTATAAGTAAGCCAACGAGAGAACTGCACAGCACAGAAACTTGATTGGGGCTGAGAAATTGGGGGCGTCTTATAGATGAAAAAATACAGTATGTGTCTGCTGCTATAAAAACAAAGCTGAACTTAATCTCTGATGAACTGTCTGATTTTGCTTGCTTTTGTTTTTCTTTAGTGGTCATGTACAGCATTGGCTTTAAGGAGGTTTGCTTTTGCTAACAAAGGAATAGAGGTAATGCCATGGTAAATCTGTAGCTCCATGTGTTGTATTGTTTTCATTGTCCATGTAGTAGAACTTGGGTTGCACGGCAGTTTGGCTCTTCTCTTTGGTTGAAATCAAAATTACATCCCCTTTGTAGTTTTTTGAGAGATGGTTTTCTCAAGCAGATTGTTGAAATATGTCCAGTCCTTATTCTGCGTGGAAGTAACACTGGTAAAAACACTTCTTAAATATCTCGTTTACCTTGAATCCCTTATGATTGCACAAAACCTACATGCCTGCATTCCATATGCAGACGTACGTCTACACATGTATACCTTTGTGTGAATATGTATATTTGCATAATGGTATGTGCATTGATAGAAAAGGATACATGCACACATTTTAGATATTCATATATATGTGCGTGTAACTTACCTGCCTGGCTCTGTGGTTTAGTTCTCTGGCTGTGTAGGCAGGGGTTGGGAATTCAATTCCTCCTGTGCCTCCTGGGAGGAGAGCCAGCCTGGGTTGCCTTGGGGAAACTGCTGAGTCACAAGATGCCCCCAGAAAAAGGGAACAGTAAGCCACTTCTGAGGATCAAGACAAGGAAACCCTCAAAAGGGTCACGATAAGTTGAAACTGACCGGATGGCATACGCTTATATAGCACCCATGGATGTAGACATATAGGTGTGCTTGTGTGTGTAGAACCCCCCTCTCCCCCATTTGTGTACTTGTGTGCCTGCTTAGGCCACCTTGAAGGACCCCTGTGGCGGAGTGGTTAAATGCCTGTACCGCAGCTAAAACTGTGCTCACGACCTGGGGTTCAATCCCAGGTAGCAGGCTCATGGTTGCCTCAGCCTTCCATCCTTCCGAGGTTGGTAAAATGAGTACCCAGCTTGCTGGGGTGGGTGAGGGAAATGTGTAGCCTGCATACTGTAATTAAGAACTGCAAACCGCCCAGAGACTAATTGAAATGGTATGGGGTGGTATATAAGCAGAACACTTTGCTTCGCTTTTCCCTGTTGTCCCCTGTCAGTGCTATAGAGGGGAATCCTCTGCTCTGTGTATCTTTCTTGCCATAAGGGAGGAGAAAATGCTACTTGAGGAACCTTGCTTCATCCCACACAGCTGTCTCCTTATCTGTTTAACCTGAGAATAAAGCAGGAATGCTGGCCCCAGTTCTCTGTGTTTGGATCCAACTGGTCCAGGTTGGGCCTCCACCAAGCTGAGCCCATTTGAAATGTCAACATCCATTAAAAGGGGGAGGGGGAGCAGGCCAGAGCTGCTGCTTGTTCTCTTGGGTTGCAGCCAAACTTTAATGAAGAGCTGCAACTGCTTCCTCAAAACATATAGCCCAGACTCCCATACACAAGGATCTTAGGAAAATATATGTGACTTGTTTCCTGGCACTAAAAGAAAATAAAACATGCAAACAAATATAAGGAAACAATTATTGGAGAGTCAACAAGCAAAGGAAAATCTAAACCTTTAATGAAAAATATTTTCCAGAAATCCTGCTATGCTTTTGCAATCAAGAGATTTGTTTTCCCATATTGCAGTATATTTTAAAATTTATATAAAAGGAACAAATGATGTATTCATGAAAGGGAAATCATTGCAAACCATCCAAACAGATAGTCCTGGGTCCCTGGTTGCAGCTCAGTTGTTCAGACGGTGACACGTGTAACTAATCCTGGTAACTTCAGTCTTCTCTTAGATTGCTTCAGTCACAGAGGGCATGGCTGTTCTGATTATCCATGGAGCAGGGAGGGAAAGCCACCTCGCCATGTGCCGCTCTGGCCTTGACTGACCTCTCCCCGGGCAGCAGCAGTTTTGAATCTATACATCTGTGTCCCGAAGCATCAGCGGCAGAGATGTGGAGGGTTGTTCTAAAGCCATTCAACCAGAGGTACCAGCTTCCGCCATACGATGCCACAGAGAATGGGTTGATGGTAATAGCAGGATAATAAATAGAAACAGGAAACTAGGAGAGGCCAGTGATAGATCCTCCTCCTCCTTTATCTGGGCATTTAAAGTCTGGAACAGAATCTCAGGAATCTTAGTTTTACGTATTAATTTGTTTAAGACTCACTTATTAAGCTGTTTGAGCAAATCTCATGTTGAAATGATTAATCTGGTCTGCAGTCACATACAGCGGTCCCTTGACTTGCATTTTAATCTGTTCTGAAGGCATCTTTGGAAGTCAAACAATGGTTTCCCTAGGAAAACAGTGAAAATGTTCCCTAGGAAAACAATGCATTTCTGTGGGAAGGCTGTCCCACCCACCCCCCTCAATCAAGGGCAGCCAAAGGCTGCTCTCAGCTTTCCCGCCAGACAGCTGGCTTTGACAGGTCCGTAAGTCAAGGCACCACTATATAGTAGTCACCATCCTTTGGTAAGGAACAAATGCTCAGTCCTGCATCTCTGCAGCCTATGTGAAGTCCTGGTTGGGCTACCAAAGGGTTTCCGTGGTGAGTTGGTCACCTGAAATGGGCTACCAGGAGCTGAAGTCCCCAAAGCCTGTGCTCTTCTTCTCTTTCTTTGCGGCTGCGCTGGTGGAAGGTCCGTCATTGTCCGACGCCCGCTTGCTGTAAGGGAAACTGTACGGTCAGGGCTGGCAGCGATTGAGAAGGCCACAGGCAACCACCTATGCACACATTCTCACAATCACCTTGAGAAGGAGGCTTAAGGTGCAAGGAAAAGTGACTCCCATTGACAGTGGTGGTGGTGGTGGTGGAGGAGAGCCATGCTGCCCTCAGTACATTGGGGGGAGGCAGCTCCTTTCCCTCAACATGTGACATGTGGGCTCTAGTCCTGACTAGGTCCCCTCCCTTTTCCAGGTCAGATGATGGAGTAGCTGAGGTGCTTCTCTGGCCTAGGGAAGATGAGAAAACTCAAAAGCAAGTGGATAGAGGTAAGCTCTTCTCCCTCTCACAAAATACCAGAACTAGGGGACATACACTCAAATTGAGGGCTGGGAGAGTAAGTACAGACAAAAGAAAATATTTTTTCACCCAGTGTGTTGTTGGTCTGTGGAACTCCCTGCCACAGGGTGTGATGGCATCTGGCCTGGATGCCTTCAAAAGGGGATTGGACAGATTCCTGGAGGAAAAGTCCATCACAGGTTACAAACCATGATGGAGATGTGTAATCTCAAGACTTAAAACCGGGGTAATTCAAGAACCAGATGCAGGGGAGTGGTATCAGGAGACAGATATCTAGTCTCATTCGCTCCCAAACGCATCTGGTGGGGCCACTGTGAGATACAGGAAGCTGGACTAGATGGGCCTTTGGCCTGATCCAGCATAGATCTTCTTGTGTTCTTATGTTCAAAGCTGGTTGGAAGGGCAGGAGCAGGAGCTGCCCTTAAAATGCTTGGGCAACGATTCTGCTTTAAAGAACAAGGCGAGCAGACAGGCTTAGGAGGAGCCCCCTGAGGAACTCTGGCTGCTCAGAGAAACCCAGCCTCACAGGGCACAGTGATCCCTCTGCCCTTGTCTAAGTTGTCCCCACCAGGCTTTCTCAGCGTGTGAACCATGCGCTGCCGAGTCGCCCTTCCCCTCTGTTTGTTCTAGGCCGTGCAACTGCTAAGTCACAATCCCTCCCCCCCCCCCAGTGCTATTCTTGGTCCCTCCTTTGGGAGGCTGTTAGGTTGCCAGGATCTCGCTCGTGCTCATCCAGACAAAATGCCCTACAGGGAGGAGGCCGCAGACTCCAAGCATTGCCCCCGACAAGCTGCATCTCCTTTCCAAAACTCCGCTTCATATAGTGGAAGAAGCACTCCAGGCTCGCCCAACTCCCTGCCAGCAAGCATCACGTTTTCTTCTGCCACAAATTTCACATCCATCATGACTGGGAGGTTAAGAGGACAAACCGGCTGAGTTTTAAAATTAGAGGAAGACAACACGGTTGGGTTCTGGCATGACCTAGAGTGGGTCACCGTTGCTCTGCTCTGTTCCTTAAAAATTCTTTCTCAACGAGTAGAAGCTTAAGTGCATGGACAACCTTCTGCTCAATACAGGAATACTGTCAGAGGAGGGAGATATGGTGGAAGATCTCCACCGTATCAGCTGGGAGACATTTTATGGTCTTCAAATAGCAGCTGAATTGGTCTCCCTTTTTGTCCTTTTGATAAAATCTACTGTTAATTAAATTTAGACCACCATTTTATGTAGCGAAATGCCTTTGTTGTGCAACGACAAAAACAGAATGCAGCCAATCTATCAAGGGAGTTATCTTTGATTTGGTTAACTTGGTTCCACCAACATTTAGGTTTTGGTTTCTGGTTTAATTATTTGTGTTGTCAATGGATGCTGATTTTGCTTTGCGGACCCCACCACCAAGTGGGACAAACACTGAAGAATAAGAAGAATGGATGCTGTTTTTGCTATGTTGGGCCTTTTTACTGTCAACTGTAAAAAGGCCCAAAATAGTGCTTGCCCCACTGTCAGGCAGTATATAAGTACTCTAAATAAATAAATAAATGCAAGACCCAAGTTTATTTTAATTTCAACCTGGAACAAAGGGCTTACTTTTTAATTGGTTATCCCCCCCCAGCCTCTCCTCCACTCCCTTCTCTGTTCTCCAACCCACTTAAGGATCTCTTCTGTTCTTCCTCTGATGTTCTCCTCCTCCTCGATTGAATTCCTAGTGATCCTCTCGTAGGCCACACCTTACTATTTATGAGTTCCAGTTAATCTGAAACCCACATAACCAGAAACTAGATCCAGACCACTTGGAAAGGCTATACCTTGGTATACATTGACTGCTTTGCTTGTCATTGTTACCTTCCTGGCATCTCCAGCTTAAAGGGGGCAGGTAGCAGATGGCAGAGAAGAGTTCTGGTCAAGACTCTAGAGCTGTGGTTCCCAACCTTGGGTTCCCACGTGTTCTTGGACTACAACTCCCAGAAATCCTGGCCAGCAGAGCTAGCGGTGAAGGGCTCTGAGAGTTTTAATCTAAGGACCCACGGTTAGGGACCACTACCCTGAAGGAACATAGCCTGCCTAAGGAGATAAATATTGTGCTAGAAAGCCGCATTGTCCAACATGTTGTGCTGTTTGATTTGTTCAAAGAGAGAGAATGGAAAACGGATCAGAAACTTACGCTGCTGCTATATTAATGTATTTCCCGACTCCCTCGCGGTATGTTTTCGGAGTGTGATGTTCCTTCTTGGGGACCACAGCTTTGATTTCTCCCTTGGCTGCCTCCTCTTCTTGACGAGCCTTCTCTCTCTCTTCGGCAACCTGTTTTTTTTGGAGGGGGGAGCACAATCATATAATACTCCAAAGAACTTCAGGATATGAGGTTAAAGAGAAGAAGGAATCTCATCCCAAGACATGGCTGCCTTATTCACTTGACCACCATATGCTATGAAAATTGGGTTCTTCTACACTGGCCCACCACTCCTGTTATTGCAGAGAAAAGAGGTCTGTCTAGAGCAGTGATGTCCAAACTTCAGCCCTCCAGATGTTTTAGACCAGAACTCCCACAGTCCTTTGTCATTGGCAATCTAGGCTTGGAATTCTGGGAGTTGTGGTCCAAAACATCTGCACTGCCGAAGGTTCGCCACCACTGGTCTAGAGGGTGTCCAAAATGGAACAGGAACTTATGGGAGGGGGATCCTTGAGCACTCCTGTTCCTGAGTAGGAGGAGAACCTTTCTGCCCAGTCTGCACAGGGCAGCAAGTGAATGATCAGAGGGACCAAGGCCTTCGCTTCTGCCACCACCTGGATACCTGCTTATTGAAAAGACTTTAGAGAACAGATAGTCGGCCCTTGAGTCCCTGACTCGAGGGGGGGATGCCAGTCCCAACTCGGCTTTGCAACTGGAGCTGCTCTGATTTTAACTGCAGAGCAGGATAAAAATTGAGAAAGGACTGAAAGCTGCCTGGAAGGTATGAAATCATTTCCTCCTTGATTTCCTATAAGTGCAAGGTGGCTTAAGCCACTGTTTCCATTCTCACCTGAGCATCTGCTTCTTCGTACGGATCAACAAAAACAGTGGTTGAGTTGATTTTTATTTCCTCCTAGGGACAAAAGAGAGAGGGGAAAAGATAAGTATGGCAAGCTTCACCGGACTGGGGGCCGATTTCTTGAGCTGCAGCTTAAATGATATCCAGGCATATCCAGGACAATTCATATTTCTACCCAGCATTCCCACCGCACCCGGCCCACGTGACTGTACCTTGGGGCGGTCTGTTTTCGGATCACTCTCCACATTCTCCATTGCAGTCAGGGTCTCAAACCCACCAACCACTCTACAAAAATAACATAATAATAATTAGAGAGAGAACAATAGGCCTTTATAGCCAGACTGCAATGGCGGCACCAGAGGACGTAGTCCTAGCCTTCACAGATGGGTGTCAAAAGGCAAGTCCTAAAGGCGAGTCCCCTAGTAGGCTCAAATTTATTGAGCTTGTTACATAACATTCATAAAAGATTAAGAATCCACACATTTTTCTTAGATGCACCTTTCTTATTATTGATTGATTGATATGAGCTCTGGAACCTTCAGAAACAAGACCCAAAGTGTTGTGATGAAGAATCCTTTAAAGGGCATGACCAAAAAGTTGTGACGCAACAACAGAACTTCCCTACGCACAATTTCCATTGGGATTATACACAGTTTCTCTTTCTGTATGGCAGGGGGATGAATGCAGAAAAAAACCACCTTGGCCACAAAGGTGGTGGTCTCCTCTCTGGAACCTTCAAAAACAACAAGATTTTCCAGTGAGTTGTTCTGCCAATTTCTCAGTACATTAAACAGTCCAGAGCAGATGTTCCATTTTATCGCGATGCTCCAGGCTGGTGACAGGACCCCTTTATAAATGCTGAAGATTCAGAGCCCATTTCGTGTAGCAGCTCTGCATTTTTTATTGCCCTCGGAGCACAATTGCAATTTGGCTTATCACACAAATTCCACACATCTTCTTGGTGGGGTGTGTGCGTGTTTATTTAATTAGGTTTTGATCATTCCAAACATTCACAGTACCGCATGCTGCGAACCTCAATAAATTCACTCTCCTCTGCACCAGATGCCAGCCCACCCCCAACTAGATACAGAAATAGGGGTTTGTTTTTGTTTTTTTAATTGTATCTCGGGCTGAGCTCAAAGAATACAGCCAAATACATCCTTATTAAAACAGTTTATACCACACTTTCCCATCACCATTTAACTAATGATCGCTTGGGGACACAGGCAGGATTTTGATGAAGGAAACTATGTGAACAAAGAAGAACATTAAATTATTCCCATCACACTGTTTTTTACAAACTAGCAAACACACACATCTGGATGGTGTTTTTTTTTTTTTAAAAAAAGCAAACCAAGAAAAAAACAAGAGGAAATAATACATGGATTTTCTGTGTGATCTGCACTTAAGAAACCCCTGATACATTTTTTTAAAGAAGAGCAGATCTGGGATGAGAGAAGGCATCTGGAACAGAAAACCCAGTAGTAGGAAGGAGGAGATACTGGATGCCTTTTCAACCGACCATTCCATAACCCATTCAAGAAGCTTTAAAAATTATGCTGCAGAAGAAAACTAAAAAACAACAAATGACAATAGTTTTTCCTACACTTATTAGTGTGCAATGTCTAGTTCAAAGGCGTATTGCTTCATTTTCTCATAATTTCCCCTGGAGAGAACCACTCTTCTCCTTCCCAAGCCATGGAAAAAAGCAGGGAAATCGACAGACCTCACACACACAGCATACAAATGCTGTAAATTCCCTGCTTTCCGACCCATCCTGGGTGAGTTTAGAGAGAATCCTGTGCCCTGGGGCATGGGGAAAGGGCAGCTGAAGCTTTAGAGGGATTAAGTTTCAGAAAGTACAGCCATACAATAAAAAAATACATCAAATAATTCCCCCTCAGTAACTACCCCAACGTCAAGAGCATCCGGGGCAACCAACATTTAAGTCTTGTAGAGGACAGTTTGAGGAGTACATAAGTACACTGACTTGAGGGTGGAGATGCCTGTTTTTCTCTCCCACCCACATGGACAAGGATCCCAACATAAGAGCATGCCGCTATCTGGGGCTCTTGCTTACGTGCAGAGATGGGCAAGAACATGTTGAGCCCGGTTCTTGGTGGTTGAAAAAGGCTGCTGCTTCCACCCCCTACATTTGCAGCAGGTCAGCCACTCACCTGGACAAGTGTGCTCCCTTCCTCCACCTCCTTGGCTAATCTCCCAGTTACGAGCAAGAGCCCACAGACTTCTCTGCCTCTCCCTTTGGCCTGAGTGGGCGATCAACCAAGAAGGTTGGGCAGAAAAGCCAGAACTCTTGCTGTGAAAGGAAGATCAGTCGAAGAGATGCAGGAAACAAGCACCCTGGGCCAGGTGGGTGGCTGATGGAGCCGGAGGGGGCAAGGCAGGGGAACAGCAGCATCTAATGGCGCCTTGATGAACTGGGACAATTAGTAGAGCGTACATGCAAACAGTCCTCTTTTTAGACACCCTGCTCTGCACATAAAGAAACTGATGGTGTGGGAAGAGAGCAGACATTGCTTTTTAAGTATATGGTCAAGGACCAGGTATGTGACGTGTCACCTGATACACGGCTCACATTTGCTTTCTATATTATATATCAGGCTGAGCCAAAAAGGGCTGCGGTGGAGCAAGTGTCAGAATCCCAGTGTCCTTGGCCACTGGCAAACACATGGGCCAGTACCAGCATCTCTCAACCTGATGCCCTGGATGGTGCCACTGGCTGCCTCAGGATGATAGAAAATGCAAGTCAGGGCCCCAGGCGCCACAAGGCTGAGGAAGACCGTGTTCCACTGGGTCACCTCGCCATGTTCCCCATCAGCTATCAAGTCCTTAGAGGACGACAAAAGTTACTTTACCTTCCGAATATGGTGTGCTTCTTGTCCAGGTAGGCACAGGAGCGGAAGGTGATGAAACTAGAATGGGGAGAAAAGCGACACAGAGAGGTTATATGCATGAGCTACACTCCAGAGTTATTATCGGCAGCGGTGGTTTGCAAAGGCCAAGAAGACTGTGCCTATATATGATCCCATGTGTGTGCACGTAGCTGGCAGGATAGCTTAGTGATTTAGCTATCAGGTTTTAGGGCCAGGGATTGGCAATTCAACACCCCCCCCCACTGTGGCTCCTGGGAGAAACCTCCTTCTTTGGAGGTTTTTAAGCAGAGGCTGGGGGGCCATCTGTCGGGAGCACTGTGATGGGGGTTCCTGCATGGCAGTGGGTTGGACTGGATGGCCCTTGAGGTCTCTCCCAACTCTATGATCCTATAAGAAGAGGCATCCTGGGTGGCCTTGGGCAAGCTGCACAGTCCCAGGGCTTCCCTGGCCAAAGGGGATGGTCAACCACTTTTTGAGTACTTGCTACCTGGAACAGCCCCAAAAAGGTTGCCATAGATCAGAACTGACTCACCGGTAAATGATGACGTGGTGTGTGTATGTGGCAAAGAGACAGAAAGACAGACCAACCGAGAATCTGAAATACAGTTCTGTCTACGTGTGATTTCCTTGTGGGAACAATTCAGTAAATTCAGAAGGGGAGGTAAGCATGTGCTTTACTCAAGCCTGTTTGAAAGAATTATACCCTATCTTTTCTACCAACCGATCCTGAAGGAGCTAGGATGCCGGGTTTAAAAAAAATAATACAAAAGAAAAATATGGTAAGCAAGACTGCAAGGAAGCAGACGAAGAGCCAAGGCCTTAAAAACAGGGAGACGTCTGTTAGTGTATTCGGCTGTGCGTCTGGGAGAACAGAAGGCTTTTCATCCACCTACGTATTCCATGCATTCCCCACATCTTGCATGCCACGTCTCAGGAAAAAGGGGGAGACCCAGGCCGCCACTTACAACTGGGACTTGTTCGTGTTCGGCCCCGTGTTGGCCATGCTGAGGACGCCGCGTCCCGTGTGAGACAGGTTGGGCCGGAACTCATCTTTGAACGGCTTCCCCCAGTGGGATTCTCCTCCTAGAACGAAGTAAAAGAAGCCCATTTGCTCGCAAAACAAAGCAGAACAAAACAGCGTCACCTCCCTGGCTGCAACGATGGCGCCCCAGCCCTCCCAAACACATAGAAGGGTCACCGTGTGGATGCACCAGCTTTCTTGGGAACCCACCTTTCTCTTGCATTTTAAAGCAAAAAGCAAAGCGTTTTGCTTATATACTGCCCCATTGCACTTAAAGCACTCTCTGGGCAGTTTGCAATTCATTTATGCAAGCTACACACACCCCTGCCGCTCCAGTAAACTGGGTACTCCTTTTACCAACCCAGAAGGATGGAAGGCTGAGTGAACCTTGAGCCGGCTCCCTGGGATTGAACCTCAAGTCATGAGCAGAGTCATCATTGCAAGGACAGCAGTTTAACCACTGCCACAAAAGGCTCCTTTACTGAAACTTGGAAGTTGAAAGACATCAGGATTCTGGTCGTGCTAAATCCAACCGCTTTGATGGAAGAGGGAATTCAACCATTACACCCAAGTGGTCCAGTCAAGGATCTCGGGTTCTACTTGTGAGGGATCCCACAGGGGGTAGGGGAAGGAGAAGAGGAAATCGGCGTAGAGCGGCCAGATGCCGAACACAGGGAATCTCAGAGGCCATCTTTGGCCTCATCAGAAAAATGGTCTCTCTAGGTAAGGGGTGAGAAGGTATTTTGAGAAAGGGTTTTGCCAGTTGTTGCCTAGTGAATTTTCATGAGGATTCGAACCCAGGTCTTCTTCATCTGTATTTCTTGAAACGCCCCAATTTGCTAGCTCCTCGTGCCCAAGCAGGAAACACATGCCATTTCCAAAAGGCCTTTCGGCCACCACCAAAGCTTTCATAGGTCCCCGTGTAGTATTTTGATTTTCTCTTGAAGAGACAGAGGAGTGGATTCCCCTGCTGAGAATTTGCCTGTCAACCTGGCTGTCGCTTTCCGGTTATTTATGATGGACGTGACATTTCAGCTCCCCCCCGCTCGGGGGCCCTTCCTAATCAGGAGTGGAAATCTGGAGAAGCATCATGGCCGACCGTTCCACGCTCCGCTCCTCTAATCTTGATCGACAGGCCATGAAAAGGGTGGCGGGAGGTTCCGCTCTGCGCGGTGGCGGAAAAGCAAGGAAAACGCCAGGCAGGCTGTGGAACAGGCTGGAAACAAGGGGTGTCGGCCCTCTTGCAAAACGAGCCCTCCGAATCCTCTGGAGAAGCAGCGTTGGCGGTAGAACGGACCATTTCTGGAAGCTTCTGCCGCCCCCCCCCCTCTGAGAGGCTGCTCGCCCATGGCCCTTGGACACAGCAGGAGGAGAATAATAAAGATATCCAAGGGAGGAAAGAGGAGGAGTGGGAAGCCAGGGCTACGTCCCCCAGCACGAGTCCTCAAGATGTGCCCCCCACCAGAGAATGAGGGGACAATGGGACACGGACTCCGGCACACGAGGCACTGGTAATAACTCCAAGGAGTTGCTCTTCCTAATATTCCCCCCCCCAAAAAAAACACCCCACCACATATAGAACTCACTTTAGCCCCTTTCCTCATGGCAAACTATTATTTATTTATTTTTGTATTTGTTAACCGCCCGATTTTCCCGAAGGAACGCAGGGCGGTGTACAACATGTCGCAAGGACAACTTGCACAAACCATACAACACCATATATCTAGTCTTGTGTGCATGGATGCCGCCTCTCAGCAAAAGGAGGAGGCTTATGTCTGATTTGTGGTTCAGTCTACCCTTATCCGGCTGACAGCTCACTCCACACTAGGCTGCCTTCCTCACATATCCGCACTAACACACACAAAGACTTTTGTTATTTCACTGTGAATATAACATTTTTACTTTTTAAAATCACATTGAGAAGATCCTTCTTGGGGATTTGTGTGTGTGTGTGTGTGTGTGTGTCAAATGGGTTGTGGCACCATTAAGCTCACAAGTTTGGGTCAGCGTGAGCTTCTGTGGATTTTGCTCCATAGCTTCAGAAGCCCATTCTGCATCATAACACATGCAGGTGTTTTTTTTTTAAAGGGCAGATAGGGTGTGTTTGCCTTGGAACTTTTTCATCCCGGCTGCCTTCCTGGTTTATTTTGTTCCAAAGGTTTGTTCCCAGGCTACAGCTGAGCGCAATGGTGCGTCTCATGGAAGATCCATCTATATGTCAAGTCTCCTAATCAGAAATGTTTAATTGGCACACCATTTTTTTTTTTAAAAAGGCCCTAGAAAAGAAGCTACAGCAGGTCCACAGATTGGAAACAAGGACCTGCAGGAGAACCCAGGGATGCATTTCTTGAGGCAGGGCTTTTAAAAGACTGTTTTGATGTGAATCTTTATACGCCCCTCATTCTTCCAGGAGAAAATTTGCGGCCCGTCTGGTCCCTAAGGTCTAAAAAAGCCGGCATCTTCACGGAAAATCCCTGCTTTTCCATGGGAGTGAGAGGTATGCCACGCACCCATGTTTTTCCAAATAACAGGCCTCCCGAGCCCATTAAAAATAACAAAGTCTGTGCTATTCCAAACAAGAGACGTGGGTGGGAAGATGCATCATTCATGACAGCTGTAATTTTGAAATGAACTGCCATTTTACTTAATTGCGGAGGCAGAGGGGTGTGTGCGGGAAGGAAGGGGCACGGCCAAAACAGCCAAGCACTGGGTGAAGAACCAAGTGTGAGCGCCTCCGTGTGCAGAAGAGACCTGCTTTCATCCATGGCTCACAGGCGAACCTACACTTTTCCCTCTTTCTGTGTACCTTCACAGAACTTCTTTCTGTGAAAAGGAAGCGCAGCTATGGAAGGAGGTGATTTGGGGCTGGAACGCAGCCGGGGGGGCGGGGGTTGAACCATTTCTTTCTCCTCTACAGCCGTTTCTTTTTGTAGGGTGCCAGTCGCTCCCCCAGTGGGGGAGGAGGAAATACAATCACCACCACCAACACCCCGAGACCCCAGAGAGGTTTCCCCCCTTGGTTGGTTCCTCCCATGTAACAGAAGATGGATGGCCTAAGCCAGAGATGGCCAAACTTTGGCTGTCCAGATGCTTTGGACCACAACTCCCACAGTTGTTTTTCATTGGCAATACAGGCTTGGAATTCTGGGAGTTGTGGTCCAGAACATCTGGAGGGCCAAAGTTTGGCCACCACTGGCCTAAGCTGACTTTTGCCAGAAGTGAAGGAATAATTGGTTTCAAAAAATCTGCAAAATAAGGGTTGATCAACTAATAAATTGACTCAGACGGACTAATTACTTTTTTTAACCTCTGTAAAACGGGACTATGAACTGAGTGCTCTTGACCCTGTCCTTGTATGGTTCTCTTGGTACATTTTTAGGGTGCAACCAGGGCGCGGCGTGATCTATACTGACTTCTCATTGATGTCACAAACTGCATGCTGGAGCAATCGTAACATGGATCCAATCTTCCCCTCTATTTTTTTACTAAAATTACTAATGTCCCTTCCCACTAAGTGTGAGCACCGCCCCACTGCGTGTGCACACCTGCCCCCTGTGTGGGTTCCATCGCAACTGTAGCCAAAATGATAGCACTGGGTGTGTGTGTGGGGGGAGGAAAAGTCTTGCACGGAGGAGGGAGCAGAGGTATCATGCACGTGGGTACCTGCATGCACACCTCAAAGGGATCCCAGATCCCAGAAATATTTCCACAGATCTAGTTAGGTTAGAGACTGGGATGGGCTAAATAGCTTTTTTGGGTCTATTTGGGGTTGTTGGGGGGGGGGCAAACATGGATGGCCCCTTCCACCTCTTTTGAAAATGTAACTTCTGAGCTTTGAAGACCTGCTGGAGAAGGGAAAGGAGACCCATAATTTTTCTGCTTCCGTCCGTCTGACAAAGTGGATGTTCCCACACAAGCTCACATTGAAATAATGTATTATATAATACTTAGGCCCTGAAGGTGCCACAGGTTTTGGTCTTGTCTTATTCTACCCCTGCTCCCTGCCCCAATTTTGCCTGATATAATTTTCCTGGGGGAAATGTGGAAGGCAAATAACCTTAACTTTTTCTCTCTCTCTTGTCTCCCTCCTCCCTGCCAGCCTCTGCAGGTCTTGATTTAAGTCAGATCTGTCCAAACGAAGGGAAGTGTGCAGGCCCAACACTTGCCCACTACTGTGATTGCCTTTCAGGGCTACGATACAAGCTTTCTTGGCAATATGTAGCCTGCATACTGTAATTAGGAACTGCAAACTACCCAGAGACTACTTGAAGTGGTGTGGGGCGGTATATAAGCAGAACACTTGGCTTTTTCTTAGAAAAGACTGTCACATAGCCACTGGAAACACTGACCTGAGGACACCATGAATCCGTCTTTTTAAAGTGAAATAGAAATGATGTAAGATGCGAGCGTGGGTGAAGGAGGAGAGGAAAAAAATCTCTTTGCTTACCTGTTCCCGTTCCAGTGGGATCACCCCCTTGGATCTGTGGGAACCAAAGAAAAGAAGAACTTAGTCTGAAGGAAAATGACAGCAAACATAGCGTTGAAGCTGTTTGAGTATAGCTCTGAAGGTGTTTTCTGTTAGCCAAGTTGCAACAAGAAATTAACTACTGCTTGTTTCTAGGTTTTATTTTCTAAATCAGTGGTGTCCGAACTTTGGCCCTCCAGATGTTTTGGACCACAACTCCCACAGTCCTTTGTCCTTGGCAATACAAGCTTGGAATTCTGGGAGTTGTGGTCCATAACATCTGGAGGGTCAAAGTTTGGATACCCCTGTTCTAAATCAATGAATTGCCATTACGAATCAGTCACCTTATTATTGCACGACAAGGTTTTTAGCAATAAGGGCTGTAGGAGCTAAGCAGGGGGACTTCCCTTTCCAGAATGTCTCCACATGCATGGCTAAGTCTCCACAGAAAGAACTGGTTCTGCCTAAGGCAGGCATGTCCAAACTTCGGCCCTCCAGATGTTTTGGGCCACAACTCCCACAGTCCTTTGCTACTGGAAATACAGGCTTGGAATTCTGGGAGTTGTGGTCCAAAACATCTGGAGGGCCAAAGTTTGGATGTGTTTCCATGTCACACGGATGAGCCTTTGAAGTTAACAGCTGGTCTTCCCTTCTCAGACCATGTCAGGGATGCTGAGCGCACCCCTCCCCCTTAGAACTTAACTGAAATTGCAGAGTTTGGCAAGCCAGAGGTGACCGACGATTGGGACGTAGGGGCCAGCAGACCCCGGAACACTGGGAACGGGTCAAGAGCTGCAATCTGGATCTCATTTCATAGGCCCGCCCTTGGCATAGAAAGCTATCAAAGGAACGGGTTGTTGCACTCTGTTGTTTTAAAATGTGCTTTTATAATGCTTTTATATTGTTTTTATATTGATTTCATTGACCGTCTTTCATATCATACTAGCTTAATTCTTTTTTTATTTAATATCGATACAGCTACTGGTTTTAGTTTTTAAATATTGTCTTCTTAATTTTTGCAAACCTGCCTTGGGTCCTTTTAAGGAGAAAGGCCGAGTAAAAATATTTTAAAGCAATATATAAACAGGACATCTGTCCAGCTGCAACTCGGGAGGAAGACACTGGAGCCAAATCCACCAACCAATGCTTATCACATGCATTATCTTGGTCTAGAAAAGCTTCTTAGATCAGAGACAAGGATCCTCTGGCTTGCTGGGTTTTTGGGCCAACACCCCCTTTAATTGCCTACCATGCACTACTTTCGCTTCGGCCTCTGGTAGGGGAAGTCCAAAACAAGTTCCCCAACCAGGCCTTAGATAAGAACATAAGAACACAAGAAGAGCCATGCTGGATCGGGTCAAAGGCCCATCTAGTCCAGCTTCCTGTATCTCACAGTGGCCCCACCAAATGCCTCTGGGAGCGCACAAGACTAGCTATCTGTCTCCTGATAGCACTCTCCTGCTTCTGGCCCTTGAAGTCCCCTGGTTTTAAGCCTAGAGATTACACATCCTCATCATGGTTTGTAACCTGTGATGGACTTTTCCTCCAGGAATCTGTCCAATCCCCTTTTGAAGGCATCCAGGCCACATGCCATCACCACATCCTGTGGCAGGGAGTTCCACGGACTAACAACACACTGGGTAAAAAAAATATAATATTTTCTTTTGTCTGCTCTCACTCTCCCAACCCACAGTTTGAGTGGATGTAATGTAGATAATGTAGTTTAGAGCCCCGTCTTTCACACCGCTTGCTTAACCCAAGTCAGAAGTACCCACACGCTGTGGTGTGTGTGTGTGTGTGTGTGTGTGTGTGTGTGTGTGTGTGTGTCTAAAAATGTGGCACTGAAAAGACTTACTGAATGTTGGGAAACGGTTGATGACAGCCTGACTCACGCAAAGTGGGTTGCTAGGCAATGAGCTGCATCGCTTACTCCGCAAGGGCAATTTCGTTCTCCGTGAATATTTTCTATTAATGTCAGCCTCAGTTTATGTCTGTTGCCAATTCTGGTCCGGAGGAGATAAACAACAGCCATCACGCAACGCTGGCTAATTAAGTTCGTCGACAACGGTGGCGGCTCTTTCTGGGGGGGGAATGAGAGATAGACCCGCCGATACTCACCACAAAATTACGAATCGATCTGTGAAAAATGGTCCCGTCGTAGTAATTTCTTTTGCATAGCTTAATGAAGTTTTCGCAGGTTTTCGGGGTCTGGAAAAGAAAAAAGAACAACATTTGCATTTTGTGATCCAAGAATGGATTTCACACGGGTCCTATAACAAAGGAGAGCTTGAGGTGCCTGTTTGGTGTCCATCGTATCAACAAAATAAGTTTTCTTGGCTAGGACTGACTTGATCTAATTCAATAAGAGATTTTGAAGATTTTACTGTTTGGGACCGTGTTGGTTCTAGGATTCTAGGAATTTCAGATCTGTGGAAATGTCTCCATGCCCTGAATGTGCAGGCTGTTGCTTTATTCTCTTTAGTGGCAGAGGTCGATGAAAAACTGGGAAGTTAAAATAGACGTAACTCCAAGCAAAACAGCCTGCTCGCTGTGCCAAACACCACCACCTGGGCACCTAGCTACTTTTTATTTGCGCCAGAAGTTAAGGGTTTATTTCTTTATTTGTATTTGTATTTGCAGACTGCATGATTTTCCCGAAGGAACTCTGGCTTGACGCCACTTGGAGGTGGAACACCCCCCCCCCACCACCACCACAATCCTCAGTACTGGCGACAGGAGAACTGCAGGGGCAGCAGCCATGGGGGAGACAGCACTCTTAGTAGACCCAGAGTCACCTTTGCCCATCAGGCAGAAACCCTAGCCACACAGACTGGCCTCTGAAGAGAGCCATGATGTACAGCAAAGTTCTGGGTCAAGAGATTCGCCTTCATGCACATCCATCACCGTTGACTGATCTGTCCCATCAAAAGGGGATTGGACAGATTCCTGGAGGAAAAGTCCATCCTAGGTTACAAACCATGATGGAGAAGTGTCATCTCCAGGCTTAAAACCGGGGTACTTCAAGGGCCAGATGCAGGGGAGTGGGATCAGGAGATCAGATATCTAGTCTCGTGCGCTCCCAGACACATCTGGTGGGGCCACCGTGAGATACAGGAAGCTGGACTAGATGGGCCTCTGGCCTGATCCAGCTTGGCTCTTCTTATGCTCTTATGGCTTGTCCCAGCTTCCCTTCTCCCCATCACGCTCACCTATCTAACTCCCTCTGCCTGCCATGGGGAACCTCCAGCGATGGATCCCTGGCTTGCTTGCCAGCTGGCAGACTTCCTCAGTTGGTGGAGTTGCCCTGGGCCTGAGGGAGACTGGGCTGTGAACTGCGACAACCTTGGCTGGGATTCTGCTGCTTGTGGCTAGTTGTCAGTTGTGCAGCAGTTGTAGCTGTTGGGCCGTCTGCCCTGTTCTAGCCACCGTCTTGAACCTCACCTTGTGTACCCTGCGCTCAGCAACTCAGGGCATTGCATGAGCCTCATGGTGCAGTGGTTAAATGCCTGTACGGCAGGTAAAACTGATCACAACCTGGGTTCAATCCCTGGTAGCAGGCTCAAGGTTCACTCAGCCTTCCATCCTTCCGAGGTCAGTAAAATGAGTACCCAGTTTGCTGGGGGGGAGGCAATGTGTAGCCTACACACTGTAATTAAAATTGTAAACCGCCCAGAGACTACTTGTAGTGGTATGGGGCGGTATATAAGCAGAACACTTTGCTTTACTTTGCTATACACGAGTGTGCGGGCACAGCACTGACTGGATGAGCTGAAACATTGTGCCCCAAAGAATTTTTGCACCCAGGGGAACTGACACTATCCCCCCCACTCCACCCCCATGCTATATCATCGGTGCAGACTAGAATATAAGTAGAATTGGGGGAGGGGAGGGGAGTTCTCTGGAGCAATATTGTTAAGAGTAATAAATCCTGCAATGATTTTAAATAAAGAACAGAAAAATGCAATTAGTTGGGCATTGAGGCACTGAAATAAATAGGCAGCCTGGCTGCAGAATTCGGCCAAGCTAGTTACCGGCTTAAAAGATGCCTCTCCTGCATTTGATTCTGCCCCGAAAACAAAGGTGACCATTTCCCTGCAATCTCCTGCTTCTGAAAAATCTCTATGGAAATAACTTCCTATAAATGCCATCGACGTGTTCCCACAGTCGATGCGTGCATCATGCACGGCACATAACGCTCTGCCGTGTGAGTGGTTTCCTTAGCAACATTCTTGGAACAGGATCCAGTTTTTTTAAAAAGAGAGAGAGATGCTTTGCTTTACAAGGAACAGAAGGCAAAGTCATCCTCCAAGCAGGTGAAGAAACCTAACTCTGTTATTTACATAATAACCTGAGGCTTGGAGGTTTGGCTTCCGAAGGGATTTCAAAACCAGGATGGGTAGCTTCAGAAAGCAGCCTTCCTTATCTGTTTACTCAGAGGGATATGGCCAACTCCAGCCTTTAGGAACTCATGGGCAGACCGGGCCAACCTCCACAAGTCTAACCCTAACCCTAGCCCTAACTCTAACCCTAACCCTAACCCTAACCAACACCCCTCATTCTATCCAGTTATTCTGTCCCTCCCTTTTTGGTTATGGTCATTGCTGGGATGGATTTTAAACTGTGGCAGGCTGCTGAAGGAGCAAAGCGGGACTGAAAAGCAGGATATGTATGCATGCATGCATAAATAAACGAACCGACACGCTTGCCTTGCAGCCAGGAGGGGCAGGACTGGAGCCAGACGAGAAATCCACAGACACTCAGGCATGCCAGCTAGGGCGATTTGAGCAGCCGCCGCCGACTCCTGATCTGCCTGCCTTTCTGCAACCCTGCTGCTTTTTTTATCAGTTGCTGGGGCTTTTCGGATGCAGAACGTGCCAGCAGTTCCGTCATGAGAGGGAAAGCTCTTATCTCCCTTCGCCTTTCGGGCACCTCCACGCCCCCACCCCCTGCTTTTCTGCAAGGGAGATTTTCAATCCCTTTCCTCCAGGCGGGATGGCTAGAGCGCAGGACTTTCAGAAAGAGAGAGAGGTTTCGGTACGCTTTGAAATTTTGCTTTGATGTAAAAGTGTTTTACAAGCATGTTTCTGGAACAAATTATGCTCGTAAACCAAGGTATTACTGTAGTTAACACCATTTGGCTAAGGGTTAGGGTTAGGGTTAGGAGTTAACCTAACCTTAACCCGAACTCTTTCATTTCTTCGAGGCAAGGCTGCACAAAGTATGCCCCTTGGCTCTCCCAACTTCCTCATAAACAGCTATGTTTAAAGAGGTACAGGGCCTCTTGCACCTTCAAACACACACCCCCAATATCCACCCCCCCCCCAAGACAAGACGTGGCTTCCTAGCCAGTTCCATGGCTTTCTTGGTGGCCTCTGTGGAAGGAGAGGTGGAGGGGATGTCATAAAATTCCTCCAAAATTGTCCGCTCCTCTTAAGAGGTGGATTGCTTGGGACTCAAGCATGTCTCAGCCTGCCCTGGCAACCTCTGAAGACCTTTTTCTTCAACCAACATTTTAGACATGAGATGTTAATGAGGCTCTGAGGCTGGAGGTTGATTTCTATTCCTCCAACGGTGACGCCAACCACGCGCCCTCAAGCGAATTCAAATAATTCAAAATTGGCTCATAAATTAACTTGGCAGTGGAATAACTAATAACAAAGAGCAGCCCAGATGGAGAGGTGGAAAGGGATCCCACTTTCTGAATTTTCATTTTATTTATTGATTGCTGCGCTTATTCCTGTTTCTTAATTATTTTGCTCCCCTGTTGAGATATAAAGTTGACCGGAGTCTAAACAGGAAATCTCCCTATTCCCATTTCCCCAAACCAGCCCTGATTACTATGGGAAATTAGTAGGGTATGAAACTTGTAGACAGACAGTAGATCGGGTCCTGCTGGTACAGAACCACTCCGAAATGGAAAGGACCCCATGGATTATTGAGTTCAGATTTCTGAGAGGTTTGCAGTTAGGGTAATTTTTCAGATTTCCATCTGTTTAACATGCTCAGAAGGAAAGGATGACTTTTAAGAAAGACTCAAACAACCTATCCAGTGCTTCAAATTCTTAAAGAAGGCAGCAGCAATTCTAGTTGCAAGTGATTATGCACAAAATCAGCAATATGTCTGTGAAGATTCTCAGTAATCCAGGTGAGTTTATCTGGAAGTTGAGTCATGGCTACTGGACTTCTTTTTGAGAGATAGAAACGTTTTGCTGTTCTTCCAAACCGCTGTTCTTCCAGACCAATGAAGCTGTTTGGATGAAACGTTTCTATCTCTCAAAGAAGTCCAATAGCCATGACTCAACTTCCACATAAAATCAGCAGTTTTTGCACAGTTCTTGCCATCATAAGAATTCTAACAAGAGGTGCCAGGATATCTATTAAATATTTTTTTCCACCAAACACGAGAGATTACTTGGTTTCTCCTCCCATGCCTGCATCTCTATTCCAATCACAAGGACAATTCAGATCAGGGTGGTGGAAGCACTGCTGCTGAAAATCAGGGGCCTTCAATTCTTGAGGCACGTCTGATTTCCTCGATTGCTTTATTCCCCCCTTTCTATGCTCCATACCCATTGCGCTGAAGCAACAGCCTTCAGCAAAATCTGAGCACTTGACCTGCAGTACATGCCAGGTGCCCCTGCGTAGGCCAAAGGTTACTCAAAACCTGATCAGACTTCAACACCCCTGAATTAAAAAGGGACAAGAGCAGATGGCACAAATCCCACATCTGAGGACCTTGGGATTTTCATGGCCAATTGGGCTCTGGAGACCGTGTGGAGCCTTCTTTAAGGGTCACTGGCAATGGCGGGGGGGGGGATGACTAATGGGCACCCTGCTGGAAAAGGCACCCAGGAAACAGAGCTTTGGATTGGCAAGGCCAGAAATAACTTTGGCCAGAGAACAAGCCCACGGAACAGCCTCCATTGTGACAAGCAGCGACATCAATGATTCAAAACAGTCTGTTCGTTTTGGGAAGGCTCCAGAGAACGGTTGCCCTGGCGTCCCGAGGTTTTTCGTCATCTCAGCTGTCTCAGCTCGACTCAACAACGAGGCAAAAATAGGTCAGCGCTCAACGCTCCATTAAAGTGCCCAAGAACCACCCCAGCACAGCGCGATGCCGAAATGTTTACATCATCCTACCGCCTTCCTTGCCAACTCATCCTGTGTTGAGCCCGTGCCACGCACACCACCTGTTCCATCTGGGACAAAGGCGCGGAGAGCAGAGATGGGCTGAAACACTTTCCCTGTTGGATTCTTTTGCTCCAACAGGTCTCTGCCCAGGGAGATCGCCCTGCAAGCTACACACCAAAATAATGGCAGAGTGTAGGGGCAGCAAATGTCCCCAGGCCTTCTTGGGCAGCTCCCGTGATTGATCATGTTATCTAGGATAAAGAAGAGCTGTCGTCTAGCAACGTTGAGAAAGCTCTGCATTGCCCACCTCAGAATATATCATATGCCTACTGTATCTTGAAAAATTGCATTTTTGGCACAATTGTGTCCAGAATCGCTCGCTCAGAATGGCCAGGGCATGGGTTCTGGAAAGAACTTTCTAGAAAAGCAACTTCTCCAGCTTGGGTCGACTGCATTCCAACCATGTACTTTCAAGTAAAATAAAACAGAAACATAAAGTGACAAAATATAAAGTGATATAATCAGACAAAAATATAGTCTTATACATGGAAAAATACAATACAGTGGTACCTTGTATAAAGGAGTGAATTCGTTCCAAATAAAATTATGTTAAGCAAATTTTCCTTTATACAAATTTCCCATAGGAATGCATTGAAAACGGAGTGATCCCATTTTTATGTTGTACGGATTTGCCCCATAGACAATTCTGTTAAACAAATTTCCCCCATCTCTGGAACTTTTTATCTTGTACAGATTTTATGTTATACAAACCCTTTGTTATACAAGGGTCCACTGTATATTTTGTTGATTGGCTGTAGTTCTTAGGGGCAGCTAAAATATGTATATATCTTTTTAAACACAAGAAAGTTGCCAAGAGTTGTTCCTGAACAGCAAAGAGACATATAAATCCAGCAATAAATGAACTCATACCAGTAAGTCTTTGTCTAGTCCCAGGCGGAAGATCAGAAATATTTAAAGAAATGGAACCAGTTAGCAGACATGAACATGGATCTACTTTGATAGCTATTGTGAGTTTTTCAGGCTGTTTGGCCATGTCCTGGATCTACTTTCAAGGAATCTACTCTGAGTGCGTGTGTCTGTGATCCAAAGTGGGACTCTAACTGGATTTAACTGAGGAGGTCCTTCAAAGGACCAGCACTCTAATCAAAATTCCATGTTAATCTTGTACCGAGGCACTGTTATGTCACTCTCAGCACTCTCAAGAGGGTTGAAATAACATAAAATAATATTTATTTTAAAAGAAAAATTATATATAATTTTTTTAAAAATCTGTTAATAATTATTAATAAATAAGGGCTTTGTTAGAAGAGGTTCTTTGAATTCCTGTTTGCCTGTTCTTGAACCTGGGCAAGGCGCTTCTTTGGATCACAGACACGTGGACACAGAGCCGAAGAAATCTGTCCGGAACTTATTACAACCGGCGATGCCATACCATATCGCAGTGCAGCTCCAAGTTGAGGTCGCCTTTGTTGGTGTGCAACCGAACGTAGCCCTTCTTCTTCACATAACGATACCGCACCATGTCGTCATCGATAGCAGCTAAGTAGGCAAGCCAAGGATAAAATTAGCCCTCGTTAGGTCTGTATCTGTGGTCAGTGAGCCTGCAACTAGCTGAAACCCTATTAATAGAGTTGACACCTTCTGCTACTCATGCACGTACGAATCATCATGCGGGGTTAGATCAAACACCTGTCTAGTCAAGCGAGCATTTGGAACCCACAACGAATGAGCAGACGGCGACAGCCTCTCATGAAAGAGGCCTGAGCTGCAATCAGAAAACTCTCTGGATCTCAGACGAGTCCGTCAACAGTGCCTACGACCCATAACCATAAGGCTGGTTTCTATGGGTACAGAATGGTAGCTGTGCTGGGCTTCAGACATCTAGGTGGCAGGGGGAGATTCCCCAGCCCCATTTATGACAGTGTATGGTTTTGTTGGGTTCCGTCTGCTCTAGCCCATGAAAATGGGATAATTCTACAGGCACTGCTCTGGGGCTGCCCCCCGGTGATGAAGCAGAGTGGGATTTTAACCCCCCCAAAAAAAAAACCTAGTACAGTGGTAGCCCACCCTTTCGCGGTTCATATATTACGGTCCCGCTATATTGCAGGACCGCAGTATATGAAAAAGGCCCCCAGGGTAAGGGGGAAATGTCCTGTTTCAAGCCTCCCATACTTACCCCAGGACTGGAGCTGCCCCGAAAAGACCTGTGAGGGCCTTCCTGGGCCTTCTGGAGGGCCCAAAAGGGCCTCCCTGTGAACCGGAAGTCACTTATGGTAAACCGGAAATAATTTCTGAGGCCTCTGAGATCCTTTCTAGGCCTGTTGGAGTCCTCAGAAATGTTCGCAGGGAAGGCCCGGGAAGGCTCTCACAGGCTCATTTGGGGTAGGGTGAGGCTGGGGGTAAGCACAAGAGCCCCCAGCTGGGCCCCCCCAGGCCTGACTCGACCTGCACCCGCATACCACAGATTTTCAATTATCGCAGGTCAGGTCAGGTCCCTAAACCCAGCGAAGGGCGGGGGATCACTGTACTTATACAGTAATACCTCGGATAATGAATGCCCCTGATAATGAATTTTTCGAGTAACGCATAGCAGTTTCCAGGTATAGGGCTGCCTCGGATAACGATTTTTTCCCTATGGGCTGCCTCAGATAACGAATTTCCACCATGCATCAGAAAAAAAGAGTTATCCTGGGTCTCCTCATCTCTTCCTTTAAAGTACACTTTAAAAAGAGTTTTGAGCAAAAAAAAAAAAACAGGTGTCTGTGTCTTTTTCCTAGGCTCCGGACTGGATTAATCGGTTTCCCATTCACTCCTATGGGAAACCGTGTTTCGGATAACAATTTGTTTTGGATAGTGAATTGCCTCGGAGAACGAATCAAATTCAGTTATCCGAAGTACCACTGTATTCAACTCTCAGAAGGAAAACTAAGGCATCAGGCCCGGAGACGAGCCCAGCCTGAGGTCCCTTTGCTGGATCAAAGAAGACATTTATTAAGGCTAGCATTTTGTTCCCGGGGGGGAGAGCAGGTAATGGGGTCTCAAACGCTCCCCTGCTCACACTTCTTTCTGTCTCAGATTTGCACATGTTTAAGTAAGGATTACGAGGGGTAGTTTCGGAAACCAACTGGGATCTACACCAAATGAACGTGCAAACATCACAAGAGAGGCAGCCCTACATGGGAGTACCTGCTTCGTGCGTCGTTTCCGGTGCCATGGCGGTCGATGTGAACGAGGCGCTCACTCGGCCAGTGGAGTAGTGAGCCTGTGGAAGGACAACATGATAGATTTACGACAATTATCACACTCTGATGATCTCAAGAGAGAGACTCTCCAGCGTCAGAACGCGAAAATGAGGCCCTAAAACTGATTTGTCGGTTCTGTGTTGGTTATAGATTTGCCTTAATTTACTGTTTTTGCTTTTTAATACTCCTATACTTCAGCATTTGCATTGACTTGATTGTTAACCAGCCTGGTATTAATCAGGCAGTATAAAAATTCAATACATAAATAAATAAATGACCACAAGCACCCAGGCAGAACTCCCAACCAATCCAACACTTATAGAGAAAAACAAACCTTCATTATTTGAGGTACTTGCTTGCTTGAGTATGTTTTTAATTTCAAAATACAGTGCAGACTGGCAGGGCCGGCGCGTCCATTAAGGCAAACTAGGCAGAGTTGCCTAGGGCACCAAAATGGAGAGGGGGCGTGGGCCAGCCGACTGTCCCCCTGCCGCCACCCTGCCGCTGGCCACCGCCCGTCGCCATCCGCCCGCAGCCCCCCACGCCCATCACCGCCCCCCGTGCCCGTTGTCGCCCCCCCGTCATCCGCTGCCCCCTGCCCCCCCGCTGCCACCGCCCTAAAACATTTAGTGAAGACCCAGGTTTTAGCATGACACTGAAATGAGCTCAGTGCTGGCACCAGTCAGGCCTCACAAGGGGGAGCGTGTCCCAGTTGGAAGACCATGGCAGAAAGATCACTTCCTCTGTGTTAATGTCATGTTCTCAGTAAAACAAAAACAAAAAAGGGAGGCTTCTGCAGCAGAAAATTTGATACCATCTCTCCTTTA
>JAHTLZ010000019.1:5583866-5610735 GCA_023846285.1 Phrynocephalus versicolor | reverse complement strand
GGGGCATCCTGGGACTGGGCAGCTTGCCCAAAGCCACACAGCCTGGCTCAGCTCCCAGGAGGTACAGTTGGGGGGGGGGGGACTGAACTCCCAAACTCCGGCTCCACAGCCAGAGATGTAAACCATCAGCGACACACATCACATTTAAAAAACAACTTTCTCCCAGAAAGTTACAAATGTATCATTTGTCCATGTTTATATATTAAAAAAAACATTTTCAGAAAATAAGAAGTGCTGCTTTTTGAATGATCTAATTCTAGTTTGGAGGAGGAGGAGGAGGAGGAGGAGGAAGCAGCAGCAGAAGTAGCGGGAGGCAATGAGAAAAAATGTCTGGGCATGTTTCTGGACTTCAACAGATTTTCAGGGGCCGGAGCAGGGTCCTGCAACGCCTACCCCTACTTTAGATTATCTTTAGATTTCAACTTCAGGTCTGCTTGAGACTCTACAGATCAGACAGGCAATTACACCTCACTCTTCATTAGGTGTAGCCTTCAGCAGGGTATTCATGTTTTAATAAACCTTATTACTAGCCATACAATGAAGATTGATGCTGTTCCTGAATAAACCTTAAGCAGCAAGGGTGGGGAAGAGAAGCCTTCGAAAGAATCCAAGTGGCAACTCACCATCACTGTTTTTAGCAAAGTTCAGCTTGATGAGAGATTTTGCGTCCAGCTTCTGCAGGGGTAAACAAGCACAGGGGTTAATCGTCATCTCTGGCACAGGCCCTCGAGAGATGCAAAAAAGTCACTACAGTAGTCACCCCCATATCCACTGATTCATTATCCACTGATTCAGTTACCCATGGTTGGCAGAGAAAAAAAATTAAATGATTCAGCAGCCACAAAGCAAGCTGTTGTCACAAACAGCATCTGTAGCTATTGTCACAAATAACATCTGTAAAGCAAGCTACTGTCACAAACAGCAGCCATAAAGCAAGATACTGTGTCAAAGCAGCAGTCGTAAAGCAAGCTACTGTCAGAAAACCATTTTCTATAAATTAAAATCCTGCCATGCCACACTGAGAAGGATTTATATAAGGGTTTCCGTTATTCCACAGTATAGGAGGATCAAACATTTAACCTTCATCTATTTTGCTAATCCCCTCCCTTCTTTTAATTTGGTTACATTCAGTAAACACTGTTTTTCTTTTTCTTTTAAATTTTCCGTCACACTCCAGTTATAACCATGTTCTTTCACTGTTTCTCCTGATTTTTTTCAGGGGCTTCCATTTGCTCATAAAAAAACAAACAAACTCTTAATAGCTAGAGCAAGTTGAATGTAACAAGGCCTACTGAGTGTTTTTTTTTAAAAACTTCCAGTTTGCGACAGAACAATTTTTTTCTTATTTTTTTAAACAGAAGAAAGACTGCACGAAAGGGAGAAAGGGAAAAAAAAAACCTCTTGGAGCAAAGGGCATCATTATGATGGGCAACCATGTTGATTGAAAGCGACAAGCCCCAAAGAGACGTCTGCTGGATGGTTGGAGAGCTTGCAAGTTATCATTGCAATTAGTCTTATTAATTCGCCTGCTGAAATAACTGTAATTTGTCTTTTTCGTTTCTGCGGCTTGAACCTGCCGAGGAAAATGAAGATTCATTTAGCTTCTTGATGTCTGTGGCTATTATAGGCAGCCCTTGAGATACAGCTCCGCACGGCAAGCTCCTGCTGAAGATTGAGAAATGCAACTTAGAGGAGCCTCGTGGCGCAGTGGGGCTCAATGCCTGTACTTGCAGCTATAACTGTGCTCACGACCTGGGGTTCAATCCCAGGTAACCGGCTCAAGGATGACTCAGACTTCCATCCTTCCAAGGTCAGTAAAATGAGTACCCAGCTTGCTGGGGGAGGGGGAGAATATGTAGTCTGCATAATTCAATTTTAAACTGCCCAGAGAGTGATTTAAGTGCTATGGGGCGGTATATAAGCAAAACACTTTGCTTTTGCTTTAAATGCGAGAGAAAGGTGGGTTCCCAAGACAGCCGGTGCATCCACATATAAGCAGAACACTTTGCTTTGCTTTGTCATTTCGAAATGAAGTAAGTTTCTAAGCCTCACTGCACAGTTAGAATCTGGATTATAAACAGATGAAAGAGTGAGCCTAGAACTGGGCTCCAAAACTTCTTACCGCAACCTGCTACTCGGGTGTTGAGAGCACAGGATGAGACTTCTAAAGAAATTGGGGGTGGTGGTGTTACAAATGAAAACATCCTCTCATTATCTGTGTTTTGATATTTATTTAGAACCCTTAATAAGCTGAGATACCAGATGTGAGACACCCCAACTCTTCTCCACCTAGTCCAGCAAGAAAACAGTGACATTTTCCATGGTTAACAGCTTTAGAATAACCCAGGGTACTTAAGACAAGTTTAGAACACAAGAGATAGAATCCTATTAGTGTAGGGAGTTCTTTGGAGGCGTTTTAGTTCAGGTTGACCTTGGACGCAGAACAAGAATAGACAGACAGAGAAAAATGCCTTTCTCAGCTAGCTGAGAAGGGACACACGCAGACAGATGTGTACCTCCCAGAAGGCTCCATATTCATTCATCTTATCTATGTTCACAAGCAAGACATTGGAGCACTTACAGACACAAGAGCTCGGATAGGAGGCAGGTGCCCTTTAGCCCTGCCTCAAAGCAAAAGGTCAGGGGAAATAAAAGGTCACTTCATCTCCAGATATGCCACGTCGGCCAGGAGCGTGCGTGCATCACTGCAGCCCCTCCAAAACACACCCTTCAAAGAAAGGTTTCCACATGTTGGGTTTCTTTTTATAGGTGCAGAGCCACGATAGCCAATGGAGATTTATAAGGTACCAGTGTATGCTGGTTACACAACCGGTACTCCATGAACTAGCCTTAATAATCCATTATGACTTTGCTTCAACAGGCAGAAAAGAAAAAGCAGGATGTTTTCCAAATTATAAATCTTTCAGATTAAAGGCATGTATGTCCCCCTATATACCCTGTTTCCCTGAAAATAAGACCTCCCAAAAAAATAAGCCCTAGCAGAATTTCTATGCATTTGTTAAATATAAGCCCTACCCTGATAATAAGACCTAGTGATGGGCGTGGCTATGGTTGTGTGCAGGGCTGACATTCAAGCATATTATACTTAATAAAAGTAAGACATCCCCAGAAAATAAGCCCTAGTGTGTCTTCTTGAGAAAAAATAAATATAAGACAGTGTCTTATTTTGGGGGAAAGACGGTAATTGAAGGAGGGATGTATAACTTGTGATTTCTTCCTTACTGTCCAACTACAGCTCTCACAATCCTGGCTGGGACTGATGGCAGTTGCAATCTAATAAATTCTTGAGGTCACACTTTCCCCTTGTAGCCACTGGTCTGGCTACAAGCTGTTTTATCAGCTAGGTTTTGGAGTGATTCTAAAGTGATTGTGCAGGTATTAGAATTCTTATGGCTTATACAAACTTTTGTATTGATACTAAATTCAACTTTATATTGGTATGGCTACGCAGGCCCTTCTTCTGGTGACAAGCTTTGCTAGCACGGCCAACGAAGCAGAATCTTTGTGCTTTCCGTCTAACTGGGGAATGCAAAGGAAAAGTGACAAGGGCAGGTTGAACCCGTAAAGCTTAGCAACAATTTCCAGGAAGGAAGACATCATCCACAGACTGTTCCAAGACTGGAGAAATGATGTAAGACTGAAGAACGTTCTGCAGTAAACAATGATGAGTCAGACAACAGCTTCTTCACAACAGCATTGGTCCATATGGACGGGTGCTACTCCCACGCGGTCCTGTGACTGGGAGCCATCTGTAAAAAACCTGCCGTGTAATTGTTGTAGCATAAACCAGAGGCGGGTAGACTACAGGGCTGTGAGATCTGCTTGGTATGAGATCTGTTTGGCCCAAGAGCCAAGAGAGGTACTCTTTTGGAATGAAAGACTTCTGAGACCAGCATATGCTCTGAGCAGCAGAAGAAATGAAATCAAACTCCTAAAGCACCAGTTATCCTAGGCCAGTGTTGGCAAACCTATGGCACGGGTGCCAAAGGTGGCACTCGGAGCCCTTTCTGTGGGCACCCGACATCGCCCCTTCACAGCCACCTGTATTCAGGTTAAATTGCTGTCTTGGCACTTTGCAAAAAGTTAGTGGGTTTTGAATCACAGTTTGGGCACTCGGTCTCTAAAACGTTCACCATCATTATCCTAGGCGGTCCTCCATTCAGCTATAAAGTGCTGTTCTGTCGCTCTTGTTATAGACCCTGGGTCAAAAACTGGCCGTGGTTTTTGGGATTTGCAGTCCAAAATACCTGGGTTATGCGAGGTTAGGAACTACGGATTTAATCCATCAATAAAACAATTTAAAAGAATGGTGCTTATATACTGCCCCACAGTGCTTCAAGAATTCTCTGGGTGGCTTACAATTTCATTATGCTGGCTACACCCACCCACCTACATCAAGCTGGGTATTCAGTTTACCAACCTTGGAAAAATGGAAGATTGAATAAACACTGAGCTAGTTGCCTAGGATTGAACCCAGGTCGTGAGCAGAGTTTTGACTGCAGCACTGCAATTTAGTCACTGAGCCACAAGTTTACAATAGGAAGGGGAAATTCAAAGTGGTTCAAGGAAACCAAGGGGGGGCAATATGGGGAGGGTCTTAGCTATCACATCAAAAATTCAGAAAACAAACAATTAAAAAAAATTGGATAACACCACCAGTCAAGAGAAGGTCTAGTTTGGGAACGGTGGATTGAGGTGGTCCAAAGACCAACATTTGTACTTGAAAGATCCACTGAAGAGCAGAATTACCCGTAAAAAGGGTGAGTGGGTGGGTGAGTAGGGAATTAAAATGGGATGTGCCCAGACCGCTACTTCCAGCTTCCTTTTTCTATTTTGGAATGTGGACGGAAAGAAAAACCACTGCCTCTGGAGGCTTCTAGAAGCAGCAAAGGCAGCCTTGAGGAACCATCCTCTCCAACAGGAGGGCTCTTTGAAAAGCCTGTGTGGCCTCCTGTCCAAACGCAGGCAAAGAGGATGTGTGATTATATGCTACTAATGAGACAATGTAGGAGTATGCAAAGCAAACAATTACAATCTATATTTTTAAAAAAACCTCCACCACGTATTAGGCAAAATAAGCCTATTTAATATAAAACTGGCACAACCCAAGCTAATTATGTGACCTAGGTTGTCTTGCGTCGGGATTTTATTTCATATGCACCGAGCTGACTCTGCTCCAAATCTCTCACAGACAAAATATATATTTAAAAAAGGGATACTGATGTTAAACCTTTCCTGTCACGTTAATCATCTGGTTAAAAAAAAAAAAAACTAAACCCCACTGAATTGGCACAACTGCATGCAGGAGGTGTCTCTTCCCAGTAGGGCTGCCTTTTGTTTTCGCCTGAGAGGTGCCAGCCAAGCTACTTTTGGAAAAATGACCTATTTTCCCAACCATCTAGAACGAGCCCCGCCCCCCTTTTCCTTGACTGTCAGCTGCTGCTGCTCCGTCCTCCCAGGGAGGGCAGCCATCAAGTCTGCCTTGCCAAGCAGAAGTCCTTTGAAGGTGTAGGTTAGTGGGCCACTGGGGCAGATTGGAGACGGAACCAGCCGCGCGGTGGAGATTAATTGCCCTTCTGTCACAGACAAGAAAGAGGCGAGCCGACCTACCAATTCTCACACTGCCGTTCGTCATGCACGGATGCTTCTCTTTTTATTCCCCCCTCCCTTTGACTCTTCCAGTCTTGGTTTCCATTTTTTTAAAAAAAAACTATTAGGGCCAAAGATGCTTTAAAAATGAGATGCAGCTCGAGTTCAAAAATAAGAATAATAAAAAGGAATCGCTCCCTCCTTTTGTGTTGTTGTTGCTGCTCTGACTAGATTTACATGGGAATCCAGTGCACGTGGCAAGCACGGCTTCTGAAGCGTAGGGCTGCCCTTGAAGTCAGTTCATAAATGGCAGCTTGGCAGAGAAAGCCAAAGCTTGACTTCTCCCTGCAGGAGGGCAAAGGGAACATTGCCAGCTTACTAATCATCTCTCCTTACGAGCCAGTGGAGAAGGATAGCTCAGAGCGGCAGGGAAACCAGACCAGCGAGGATCCAGGCTCAGATCAACGGGGATCCTCATTTTGAGGGCGCCATCCTGATTTTCCTCACATGGAATTGCACTGAGGAGGAGGAGGAGGAGGAAAGAAGGCCTGTACAGTATAAGCAAATATCAAGACTCAGAGAGAGGGAGAGGGAGAGGGAGAAATACATTACAGCAAGGGTGTCCAAACTTTTTGCAAGGAGGGCCAGATTTTGTGAGGTTAAAATGTGTGGGGGCCGACCATTCAGCTGCATTTTGCCTCCGGGCTGGACTTTGGACAAGTCTCTGTAACATGCAAGGAGGCAGGGAGGGTGCTGCAGCCACAGAGCCTGGACAAGGTAGGCTAGGCAGGTGCCTTGGGGGACGGACAGAGGCAGGGAGGGCAGGCAAACCGTAGAACTGCAAGCTGATGTCTCCAGCCAGTATGGGGAGGGGCCAGCTGGCAGGGATGAGTGACAAGCTGAGCCAGTGGGCAGAAGAGGCTGTGGGCTGCTCGAAATTTGAAAATGGGCCACATTTGGCCCCCGGGCCTGACTTTGGACATGCCTGCATTACAGATATAGATATGCAGGTGCAGAGGAATCGATGTGTAATGCTATAAAAGCATAGCTGTTCTTGTTCATCAGCTGCAACTACCTATATTCAGTTGCGGGTCTATTTGACCATACCACCAATCCTAACTACTAGGACATCCACTCAAATTGAGGGTTGGGAGAGTGAGAAAAGACAACAGAAAATATTTTTTTTACCCAGCGTGTTGTTAGCCTGTGGAACTCCCTGCCACAGGGTGTGGTGATGGCATCTGGCCTGGATGCCTTCCAAAGGGGACTGGACAGATTCCTGGAGGAAAAGTCCATCACAGGTTACAAACCATGATGGAGATGTGTCATCTCAAGACTTAAAACCTGGGTATTTCAAGGGCCAGATGCAGGGGAGTGGTATCAGGAAACAGTCTCATGCACTCCCGGACGCATCTGGTGGGGCCACTGTGAGATACAGGAAGCTGGACTAGATGGGCCTTTGGCCTGATCCAGCATGGCTCTTCTTATGTTCTTATGATAGGGGAAGGTACTGCTGTCCAGATGTTGCTGCTCTGAAACTTCCATGAGACTTTTGAATCAGGATAGCTATGGGGAGGGATCCTGGCCACTCGAGTGTGAAGAGCATGGTCAGGTTCTCGATCACCTGGTTTGTGGGATTTGGGAATTCCTCTTTCTAGTTTGCAGATGTTAAGTTTGGGCCATATTAAGGTCATAAAGAAACCATTTCTCTTGGCCACTTTCTTATTTTCTAAGGAACAGGTAGTTAATTTAATAAAATGGGCTTGGTTTTGGTGATATTTTATTGGAGGCCCTCTTTATTATCTTTAACCAGACCTCGCTTTGCCTCCCAAGGTCCACAAAGGCCTTTATGGAGGAAAGCTTGGTAGCGTTCTGGAGAAATCACAGCCTTCCTCTCTCCAAGATCTGTAATCACAAGCATCATCTCTTGTCCTCCACATCCTGAACAAGGGATATGACATTATTGTTTGGAACAATTTTCTGGACGTCAGAGAGGAAGGCACAACAGGTGTTGATTTATTTCTGCCCTATCTGCCTCTAAGCAATGTCTTCCCATTTGCAGGAGATGATGGGGGGGATGTAGGACAGGAAAGCGCTTATCGGGACAAAAAGGAAAGAAAGAAGCAAGGGGAAAACCATTTTGTCCTCCCAACGGTATGCTTAAGAAGTACAGGCAGCTGACAAAGCCATCACGGTTGAAGTTATTTTCTGCTCACTCCAGACTCTCTTGCTGATTACAAAAATAAGACCTTCTGTCACATTTCCTTTGTGTGCATGCAAGGGAAGCCTTCAAGACAACAATCATTTAAAGGCTGGCCCTGTTTTTCTGCAATCTGTCTCTAATCTGCTTGTCTAAAGTATTTATATGCCACCTTTAAGTGGGATACAGTGTGTAAGGATTTACGGACTGAAATAATCAGGGAACGGAGAAGAGAACTATTAAAAAATCCATATACAATGAGAGTAGCATGTAAGATAGCTTTTTTTTTTTAAAGAGAAACAGCCATTTTCAAACACCAGTTGAAAACCCCGGGGCAATTTTTATCAATGAAGTAAAAGCCTGTAGAAATGAGTTGATGTTTAAACAATTTCTTTTCAACAACGACACACGACAAGGCTACCGAGCAAATCCCACACCGAAGGTTTGTTCCAGAGCATTGGACGGCCACAAAAAGGACTCTTTCTCTTACGCCTGCCAGCCTGATGACCTTAACCTCAGCCCACTGTGCATGGATCATGCCTCTTTTTGCAGGTGCTTCATAACCAGTTATACCAAGGGAATCATTTTTTAAAACATGGACAATTTAGTTTGATTCCTCCAGGCCCAAACATTTATTACACAGATGGAACCTGTTAGCTACAAGTAAAGCAGAATGGAATTATTTCAACAAGCCCCTTGTGGACAGGGAAACTGTCCATTCCCTTAATGTTTCTTAGCCTATCCTATTCCATCATGCTGCCTAAATGCCCTAAGCACATCCAATCTCGCCTGATTTCAGAAGCTAAGCAGGGTCAGCCCTGGCTAGTATAGTGGACCCTCGTATAACAAACAGCTTGTATAACATAAATTTTGTACAACATAAAAAATTCCGGAGATAGGGGAAATTTGCTTAACATAATCGCCACAAAGCTTCCTTCCTCCCTGGGAATTCTGGAAATTCAAGGAGGTGAAAGGGATGGCTTGTAGGAACAGGGCCTTTTTGGCAGCTGCCCCCAGATTATGGAATGCCCTCCCAAGTGAGACCCGCCTGGCGCCAACGTTGATAACATGCTGGCGCCAGGTAAAAACATTCCTGTTCCAGAAGTTTTTTAAACTTATTTTTGTGGGTTCTGATGGCAATTTTAGTATTGTATTTGAATATGTTGTAGTTATTGTATTTAAATGTTTTAAGGTTTTGGTTGTATTGCAATTTTGATGTTTTAATTGTCTGAATTGTTTATTTTGATCGTGAGCCGCCCAGAGACCTTTGGGTAGTGGACGGCATGCAAGCTATATAAATAAATAAATAAATAAATAAATAAATAAATAAATAAATAAATAAATAAATAAAATAAACCTGAGTCTCAGTTCTAGACTCGACCGCAGTTTACATTTCTACCGCGGTCAAGGAATATGTGGCACAAAGTAGAACAGCGCCAATACAGTACCAATCATCGCCTGCTCCAGCTTAAGCACGACATTCACCAACAATGTATAACGTTATTTACCACTTCAAGCACAGGGAGCACGAAAACCCCTGGCCACAAAGACAGCCTCTCATTTCCAGGGAGGGAAAGTTCCCTAACTCCTCTTGTTTCTATCCTGCATCCACCCTGCAAGTTAAGCTAGCGAGTTTCCTCTGGAGCGCAGACATCCAGAAGACACAGAAGCCAAAGGGCAGATAAATGTCAACAGGAGAAAGAAAACAAAAGCAAGGGAGGAAGCGGACCTCAGTAACGTTTGAGAATCCCTGTGCTTCTCTGGGAGAATTTAGGAGGGAAGGTGGAATTCTGTGATTCGCTTGCCTTCCATTTGGACTCAAGCTGGAGCTACAAGGCTCCTCTCCAAAGGAATGTGGGAGCTGGAATTAATTGGGATCAAAGGAAGCTTGATCCGGCCACTTTTTCCTGCCTCCTAGTTCACATGTCTCTGGAGTCCCGCTATTTATTGGTCATGTGTCTTTCCTGCAAACTGGCAAATAGCAGCTTCATCTAGCTCCCAACAAACACTCATTACACGACTGCCATCTGGTGTTTAAACAAAAATCGTCTGAAATGTGCGACTTTCCAAAGCCAGTCAATAAACAAAATTTCCCTTTTTTTCCGTTCCTTTGAAAACAGATACTGTACACAGGGAAAGCCAGGAACTGGCCACGGCATGTGAAACAGTGTCTGGAAAATACAGAGTAAATGCATTCCGTTTCTGTTTAGGCATCTCTGAAGTGGCAGCTACGGGAGTCTTGTCAGCATGTTGGCAAAAGTCAAAGTAAAGGAGAAAATAACAACAACAAAATATTGTAATACCTCAAAGATTAGTAGGAGCATTTCATTCTGAACTCACACTGAAATAAATCTAGTTTTTAAAAATGCTACAATATTTTGCAATCTTAGAACTGCCGAGTTAGACAGGGATATACGGATAATGGAATACGGCCCCCTCCCATCAAGGAGGCACTGTGGGGAAATTAAACCCCTAACCTCTGACTCTGCAGAGAGTTATGGCTAGACATCAGCAGCAGTATTAGCAATGTTACACAACACTTTTAGCAATATTAGCATCACTAGCCATCAAGAGATAATTATTAAAGTTCCCAGAGTACACAAGCGTATACACACACACAAATCCAGAATGGCTTCTCCTGCAACAGTGTGGGTTGGGGGGGGGGAGGAAAGACGTAAGGTGTTTGCAAAGTGAACTCAGCCCAGATATCAGAGAAGTACCAGATAAAAAACCTTGAACTGATGCAAATGGCCATTAAAACAAGAGATTTACATTCAAGCCTAATGGGTCCACCAACACACAGACAATGTTCCTCTCATCTCTGCGGAAGTGGAGGCATGAATCCTCACCCAGAAATTAAGCTGTCAGTCTTTAAGGTGCTACCATTGTTCCGTGTTTATCTTTATTAGACATGCTGAAATAGAACTACCAGAAATGGTCACAACGCATACGGCAACAAAACTGACACATGATGGAAGTGCACAATCATGCCTTATGCTAAATTGGACCACAAATCCACTGAGCTCAACATCTATACATTGATGGTACCCTGGCTGACAACAATGCCCCTAATCTACCTGGATGTATCCAGGTCTGAACCGGGCATCTGCTCAATGCAAAGCATCTACTCCGAACTGTATATATTTATGTCTCTCTGGGAGGGATGCATAGCCAATTTCAAGCTGTCCTGCATGGTCCACTCAAGATGTCCTGGGACTGACAAGCGTGACAGTTGATAGAAGCCCATGAGGAGGTAAGCACACCACCCTCCATCCAGTTTCCAAGGCAGAAGCCGGAGAATACAAATTCTAACCTGGGAAGTCAAACAGGACACAACAAGCGGCTTCAGTTCTGTTGTGATCAACTGAGATCATCTAGGGCCTGGCATGGGAAGGTTCTAGCACACAAAGAGCCACAAAAGCTCACTGGGCGACACCTGACCATCACTCTGGTTGTCAGTCGAATGAACCTCATGGGTTGTTTCAAAGCAGACGGGTGGGACAAGAGCCCATCTATACCACCCTGAACTTCCTGGATGAAAGGCCCGGTTAAAAATGTAAAACATGACCCTCCCTGCTGTGAACAATCCAAGAACACCTACCTCTCCTGTGTTTGGGTGCGTTCCATACTTCTTTATCCATGGAACAATATTCCTGGAAGAGCAAAAACATGCAACGGTTAACGCACAACATCGGAAAGCTCTGTAGCCAACCGCCCCCAACCCGGAAACTTCACGTACATTCTGGCATAACCTAATAGGCAACTAGTGCCAGCGAGCAGGTGCTCCGTACAGAAAACATTTTAGCAGTGAGGTCGCCTTTGTAAACACTCAGCCGCCACCTTGTGAGCCACGGCCCATGGGTCAGAAAGAAAGCTGCAATACAAATGGTGGCAAATGTCTAAAAGAAAAACCCAGTGGTCGATAGCACTAAAAGCCACAGCTCGGTGAAAAAATTAATACAGTAATACCTTGGTTTACGAGCATGATCCATTCTGGAGCCTCGTGGCGCAGTGGTTAAATGCCTGTACTGCAGGTAAAACTGTGCTCACGACCTGGGTTCAATCCCCGGTAGCAGGCTCAAGGTTCACTCAGCCTTCCATCCTTCCGAGGTCGGTAAAATGAGTACCCAGCTTGCTGGGGTGGGGTCAATGTGTAGCCTGCATAAAAACTGTAAACCGCCCAGAGACCACTTGTAGTGGTATGGGGCGGTATATAAGCAGAACACTTTTGCTTTTGGAAACATGCTTGTAAACCAAAACACTCTTATATCAATGCAAATTTCCTTGTAACAAATCATGGAAACACCAAGATTTGTTCTGGGGGTCCACAGAGAATATATTGTGCACACAAAATGCCAAAACTCACAAAAGTTGGCTAGAATTCCACGCCCACACCATGGTTTAGGTGTCTGGCTGCTTAATCTGCTCTGCTTGGGACTAACCACTGGATTTTACTGTGGTTTTAATGTGATAGTAATAAAAGTAGAGAACTGTGTAGCCCTATACACACTCGACTACCAGCCCCCTGACTAGAAATGGTTTGAAAATTGAGAAAAAATATAAATATAAAGAAAAATAGCCTGCACTCTTATCGGAAGATCTTTAAGGGTGGTGAAAGGGCAACCTCCTTTCCTCTCTCCTCCCCCTGCTTTTAAGGCTTGCCTAAGATGGAACATTCCAGACAATCACTCACAATCCAGCAGGTATAAAAATATGGTCTTATACATGGGGAAATAGTGGATGTGGTTTGGAGGTGATCTCGCAAACTTTGATGGCATCAGGGCTGCAAGGATGCGTTTGCTTTCATTTAATCCATGAAATGCAAAGCTGTATTTTAAGCCAAAAGGCAACTAAGAAGGACGTCTTCTAAAAAACCAAAAAGCTTTGGCAGTAATTTAGTTGTTTAGCAGACTGGCCTCAAAGCCCACTGCAAATGGGGAGGAAGAAGGCTGACAATGCCACCACAGCTGGAAAAGTAATAACTTACAGCAAGTCAAAGATGGTTCCATCTGGCGTGCAAACAGGATATTCAAATGGCTGCAAAGATAAGCTGGGGGCAGGGTGGGGGGGGGAGATGAAGGACACATGCATCAGTAGAAGACACTGGACTGGTTCAGAAAGAAAACTTAACAAAAATAAATCTAGCTTTGTTGGGCTTGTTTCTCTCCCTGTTTATTAATAAGAGCCACAAAATGGAACTGGGATGTTTGTCTTTCTGTATCACCAAGCTTGGTGTGTCTTGTGAACCTCCAAGGGTGGGAGTTAGCTGTAACAATGTTCAGTTATTTAACCAATCAACCATGTTAACAGTTTGAGACTCACATGTTCCTTCTCATTTAATTAAAGTGAGACAAAGGAAACTGTGGTCTGACTGAAATGGAATTGGATGTTTCATTTTTTTTTCCTACAACTGTTTTGGAGGACCGGCAGAAAATGCAGATCAGGGAAGAGAAGGAGGCTCCGTTTATCTTTCTGATGGTGAAAGCGGTGGCTAATTTGTAATCCTCCTGCTGTTAAACTGCAACTCCCTTTAACTTTAGGAAGCACAATCTATGGTGAACAATAATGGGAGCTGCAGTTAAACAATGCACATAAGTTGCCAACCTTTGGGAAAAAGCACGGCTTAGCACACAATTGGGACAGACTCCTGAAATCTGTTCTACTTAACAGATGATTAAGAGAGAGAACAGGTAAACGAATACCTTTTATTTCTCAGAGCTCCTAATGGAAGCGCTAATGGAAAGAGCTTATTTCAATTCAAAATATTTATGCTCTGCCTCCCACTCTAACAAGCAATCAGGGCAGCTTACAGAACTTGAATTTAAAATAATAATAATAACCAATTGGGAACTTGTCACAGAAACACTGCAAGAGTACTTATAAAGGTAACACTATACACTAACCATTAAAAGCTTTCTCAGTGCTTATTGGAAATTAGTTGGCCATTGTCAAAAGTGCTGGGAACAATCTCTCAGCTAGTCTCTGAGATGGGTAAGATTTGAAGACGCTACAAATTTAACTTACAAAGATTTTGAACTGTGCACATGGCTTCATTTTACAGACTGAAGCAATTTACAACAAAGAACTGGGAGCTATCAGGTATAAAGTAACAACCATTGAACACTCTAAAAATAAAGCTGTAACTTAACATTAGAGGAGGAAACTGCAGCATGATTATTTGGAAATGGCTACCAATTTAAGATGATGCTTAAAACACAGAAAGCAATCTATTACAGTAGATACTTCTGGGTATGGCCTTCTGCAACTAGCCCAACGCAACATACCCATCTCTACTCACTGTTGCCCCTTTCTACTTAGCTTCTGAATGAAGGGGGCAGTTTGAAGATGATGAGGCTTGTGGCCTTAAAAAAAGTACATTATCCAAGCTCATGTTTAAATCCAGCTGCTAAAAAACTTGCAAACCTGGGGAGATCCATAGCTCTGTGGCAGTGTATACTTCCTTGTGCCAAGTTTCCATGCAAAAGCGCCAGCATTTCTAAGTAGATCTCCTGCATGAAGCCTCCAAGAGCCATTACCATTCGATGTATAGCACATGGACTCTCCATCTCTCCAGACATAGCTTGCTAGTGGAGCAATGTGCTACTAGAGATGGGTGTTTCGTTTCGGAAGGGGTCTGGTTCAGAAACAAAAAATGGCAGCACAGCTGCCATTCGGAACCAGGATCCACCCTCCAGAACGAAATCAACCACCAACTTACTTTCCTTTGAGTCATGCGGGGTGAAACTCCAACAAGGAATCAGCCTCCAACGAGTCATCTTTCCTTATCCCTGGTGCTGGCCAATTAGATAGGGAGGGAGGAGGATGCATGTCCTTGCACAGCTCCTGATTGGCCAGCACCAGGGAGAAGGAAAGATGACGCGTTAGAGGCTGCTCCCTCGTTGGAGTTTCACCCTGTGCGGCCCAAAGGAAAGAAACGAAACAGCCATCTTTATGTGCTACACATGCAGAAGGTCCCATGTTTAGCCCCTCATAACTCCAGGCGGGGCTAGGGAACATATAAACTGCCCTGAAGCCATGAAGAGTTGCTATGGATCAGGGTGGACAACTCTGAGCTAAATGGGCCAAGGGCGTAATTCAGCAGAAGGCAACTTCCTATACTCTTGACATCACCTCCCAGAAGTACCAGCCAACTCTAAGGGACTTCTGTGGCTTTTACTCCAAAGAGTCCAAATGGTGAAGAGGTTCACAGGCCAGGAAGGCACGCAGTACTGAAGCAGACAGCAGACCATGAATTCATATATGAATACAATTTCCTGTGCAAACTATATCACACATTAGAACCTGACATTTATTCAAGGCTCACCTGCAGTGGTCAAAAGGTAGGCGCCTGAAGTTGGACTTTGGGATTTCTGTCGAAAAGTAGGGAAAGAAAGCACGTTTCAGAGACAAACCATGTTCAACTTGAAATAAACACATAACGATTTTGCTCTACATTGTAAGGATCGCGGGTCAAGTTAGCAAGGGCAACTTTAGTCTTCACCTTGCTATCAAGTGGATGTAAAATGAACTTCAAACAAATGAGTGAGAGGGATGGAGGGATGGTTGCAGAATTGACAACAAAGCTGTCTTAAGGATTCCACGGCAAAAATTGCCTTCTGCCTGTGTTATATGTGTGAATGGGCACCACAGGCGCAACAGAAGGAAGGGCCTAGCTACGTTCCCTGATGTCACACCACCTCAAGATGTTCAAGTTCCTCGTGGATGTCTGCAACTAGGTGGCTATATACACCCGAGTGCCTTGAGCGTTAGAGAAGGGAATGAGGAGATCTGTGATCAAATCTCCACTGAGCCACACAACTCACTGGGCCAATCCCTGACCCAATCTCTCTCTTTCTCTTGGGATGGCCTACCTCACAGGGTTCTTGAGGAGACAAAGGAGGAGACCCATGTTTGCTGTTTTGAGCTCAGTGGGTGAAAGGTGAATATAACCTTTAAGTGATTAATAAGCATAACATGCACTCAGGAACCAAGAATGAGCAGTGATATAGACAGTATATAGGTTAGCTGCTACTAATATCAGGTATCCCTCTGCAGATGTCCATATTCATTAGATGTCCATTGGGTGACATTTTTCTTATAGAATGCTCTGGATACATACAGGGTGTGAAAAGAACTACCATAATAAACATTTAAAATTTTAAGACATTCCATAGATTCTAGTCACATACCTGCTTTCTTTCCTCCATAAAAATGGGTATATTCTGCACATGTAATGTACCTAAGGAGAGAATGACACAACTACATTAAAAACACACAACACTTTATACTAAAAATAAGAACAAATGGATTATCTTGCCACAAAGAGTTCATAAAATGCATCTGTGTACTGCAAACGTCTGTTTACATTGTGGTTATAAACACAAAGTCTGTGCAGCGATGTATGGTAGATTCATATAAAGACACAGTAGGCTCCCTGAAGAGAAAGGGTTTTTGTTGTTGTTGTTGTTGTTTTGCGTTACTGAAACTTCACTGTAGTTATATCCTGATCAGCTGTGCCTTAATTACATCCAGGCTGGATTGTTGTAACATGCTCTACATGGGGCTTCCTATAGAAAATGTTAAGAAACTACCATGGGTCCAAAACACAGCAGCCAAGTGGACTGGGGTGGGTCACAAGGATCACACCACCCTGGTCTGAACAGCCAAACAAAACAAGGCCACTACCCACCTAACAAGTCTATTCAGACCAGACAGCTGACGGGGGTGGGTGGGTGGGCTGAGGAGATCACATTAAAAAGTAAAGGTAAAGGTTCCCACCGCACATGCATGCTAGTCGTGTCTGACTCTAGGAGCGGTGCTGATCTCTGTATTCAAGCCAAAGAGCCAGTGTTGTACAAGTCCATGGCCATGTGGCCAGCATGGCTGCAAGGAAACACTGTTTTACCTTCCCGCTTTTTACGGCGGTATCTATTTATCTACTTGCATTTACATGCTTTTGAACTGCTCGGTTGGCAGGAGCTGGGGTTATCAGTGGGCGCTCACTCCGCTGCGTGGCAACTGTGATTCAATACGCTGAGCTGCCAACTTTGTAGCTGACAGTTTTCAGTGCTCTAGGCCGGTGGTCCCCAACCCCCGGGCCGCGGACCAGTGCCGGTCCGTGGACCGGTCGGCACCGGTCCGCCTGGGGAGGCTCCTCCCCTTTTCCTCCGCCGCCCTCCTCCTCCTCCTCTTCTCTCCCGCGGGCGGCTGGTGGAGGAGGAAGGCTGGAGGAGCGCAGGAGGAGCCGCCGCCGCCGCCTTTGCCTACCTCCTCCGCCCGCCGGCGGCGGTGGCGCATCCTCCTCCTCCTCTGTCCTCCTCCTCCCGCCGCCGAAGGAGCAGCAGCAGCAGCAGCGAGGGCAATTGCAGAGGGGTGGCAGCGGCGGTGGCGGGACAGGGGTGAAGACCTTCCTCTTCAGGCAAGCTTTCCCTGAATGAGGGTCCACCTACTATGTGACTTTTATATGGATTACCATGCATGATTGCGTTGAATGACTTCATAAGAACACCAGTGTTTTCCATGTTAGTTTCCGTCCCTCAGGCCTTTGGCGAGTAGTATTTTTTTTTCCTTTTTCCCCCTTTTCCTCCTCTATGCTGCCATCAACACCTGTTTCTGAGTAATTCGCCTCCCCTTAGCTGGCGATGCTAGGGTGCTTATGTGTTTTTAAAACTGTTTTAAAACTGTTTTACTGCTTTATTGTTTTACCCTGTTTAGCTGTGGCTTGTTATATTGTATTTTGAATATTGCGCTTTGTCGCCACTCTGTAAGCCGCCACTCTGTAAGCCGCCCCATACCACTTCAAGTACTCTCTGGGCGGTTTACAGTTTTTAATTGCAGTAGTCAACCAGACCAGGAAGGATGAGTCAACCAAGAGCCTGCTTTCTCTTTTCACATCCTCTTTGTAGCTTTAACGTTATCTTTGAATGTTCTAAGGTGCCTCTAATTCCTAACTTGAGTATGTCTTAAATGTTCTGAGCTGTATAAAATGTCCCTCATGATCGTAAGCCGCCTTGGGTCCTTTTCCGTGGAGAAAGGCGGGGTGTATATCTATCTATCTATCTATCTATACATACACACATATATATTAAAAATCAAATGCAAAACAAAGGACACGCTGGAGGCCTCCCCACCAACTTTCCACGGACTGACGAAGCTGCTCAGATGAGGAGGAGCGAAACGTTCCGACCGCCCCCAACCCCCAACCCCAAGAAAAGAAGCCCAGTAGCCATGGCAACAAGCTCCCAGGTCACATCGCCGGGTGACTGGGAATCTTCACAGACACTTCACGAGAGCGTCGTGACTGGAGACGGTCGCCTTCCAAGTCTTTCCTCAGACCAAACAGACAGGTGGGCGTCAACCAAGCCGCCCTGAGCAACGACGAACGCCCTCGCGAGGTGAGAGGAGTGGTAGTTCGGCGCCCACCCACCTCCCCCGCCTCGTTACCTGGCCGTTACCGCGGGCCTCCACTCACATTTTGTCCTTCTGGTGCTGCCTTTTGCCCATGGCGGCGGCGGCGGCTCCTCCTCAGAGATGGAGGGTTTAAAAAATAAAAATAAACAGACGAGAAGAACCTCGACGCGCCGCAGAGGTCCGAACCCTTCGCCTTCCCCTCAGAGCGGCTCGACCGGAGGCATTTCCGGGTAGGACGCGTGCACCGCTCATAGAGTGCCCCCCCCGTCGCCCAGGAAACCTCAACCGCTCTCTTTAGGGTTCCGGGAATGGCCTCATTTCTCTCTCTCAGTCGCTCAGTATTGTTTTCCTTCGTATTTTAAAGTGTTCTGCTTATATATTAATTTACTGCTTTGCGTAAATTAATAATATAGTTAATAATATAGTTAATAATTTACATATATAACACTGGCTTCTCTTATCTGAAATATCATGAATATGCCATTAAGACAATAAATAATACAAAGGATAATTTTCTTTCTAGGTTAACTAAGTTATGAATGAAAACATGTTGCTCCGCTAAGCAGCAAAATAAAGCAAAGCAAAGTGTTCTGCTTATATACGGCCCCCCACCACTTCAAGTAGTCTCTGCGCGGTTTACAGTTTTTAATTATGCAGGCTACACATTGACCCCACCCCAGCAAGCTGGGTACCCATTTTGCCGACCTTGGAAGGATGGAAAGCTGAGTTGACCATGAGCCGGCTACCGGGGATTGAACCCCAGGTCGTGAGCACAGTTTTACTTGCAGTGCAGGCATTTAAAATATATAGGCTAAAAATCGAAGAAGAAACAAAACAAAAGATACAAAAGACGTGGCAACTTAAAGACTAACTTTCCTATTTTAATATAATTTTAAAGTTAAGTCTTTAAGGTGACATATTTTGTGTCTTTTGCATCTTTGATTTTTGTCCGGAATTCTTGAAAAGACTAACCTGGCTACCTTCCCCGAAACTTCTCCTACTCACTGCATTAAGGCGAATCGAGTGGAGATCCATCCACCTCATGAAGAAGCTTGACATTAAAATATGGAAGTTAGTCTTTAAGGTTAGGATGCTAAGAAAACTGTTTTGATTTGCTGGTTAGTACTTGGATGGGAGACCAGCAGGGAATACCAGGTGCTGTAGGCACCTGGAGCAGGAATTGGCAAAACCACTCCAGTATTCCTGCCAAGAAAACTCCATGGACATAGGGTCATGAAGAGTTGGTCACGACTATAACGGCACCACACATATACAAGCAGACAATATATAAGCAGACAATGGTCTGAGCAACAGAACAGAGCAACTCAAGATAGCACTTCAAACATCTGCAATTGAGGACACAGTTGCACAAAAGCAAATGCCATCTTAAATTAGCCTTTAGCTGTTCTTCCTGATAGGAAAAATTAGTGACAAGCTTGAAGTCTCACACAGGGACTGGATAAAGACAGGTTTAATGATAAATACAGTGGACTTGAAATTGGGTTCTCTCAGTCCTCCACCAATCCTCTTTCCCCCATCTTCTTCCTCTTTCTTCCCTGTTCTTTTGCAGATTCAGCTTGCTGAAAATACTTGGAAAATTCCAAAATCTTGCCCGGGTTTGGTGCGCCCAAATAAAAGTGCTTACTGCGTAACGGTACTTTGTCTTTTCCAACAACCAGATCCCACAGGTAGGATCAAATGCATTTTCCAGTTCAGATCAAATAAGGTGCATTTCTCCTTTAGACTACCCCATCCTCTTATTTAAATCCCTGGTTCTGCAGAATGCAGCCATCACAGTTTGAATGGTATCAATCAGTTCCATGAACTCTCGGTCCTAGAAACACTGAAATATGATAGAAATTCCCCACCTCCTCTGTATGGTTCATTGTGATACTGGACGTCTCATAACAAGCAAGTTGAAAAAATCAGTTCGGAATCAGTTATATCACTTGGGAGTTAACAGAAGAGACATTTGTCACTTAGGGTATGTCTGTTTACGATCACACCTGAAATAAAACTAAGAGTAAGGCTGCGAAGAGATTTCCAATACGCTGTTATTTCATCGTGCCAAGAACTTTACATTTAAGAACCAACTCCTGGCAATTCCATCTTTAGCCATGCTTGAATTTTTGGTACAGCTCTAAGAAGGTGTTGCCCTCAAAATATTAGCTACTTTTTTGTTATTTTACTAGTAGCCTAAAAGTATCGACTGGTCTAGTTTTGTATTTGGTTTTTGTGTTGGCTACACGGCTCCCCAACTTGTTTGCCTTCAATTGGCAATATACGGTAGCAGACAACCTGATGCTTGCTCTTCTCAAACTTCTGCTTTATGTCCAGGTTATTTATATCATCTCAAATTTGCACGTGTCCATTCAACTCCTCCACCCCGGCTTTGCGTAAAGATGCCCAGGGTCCGTGGTTGAAGCAAGGAAAAAAAAGTTAAAATGACTACTGACTGAAAACAAAGACTGAATTCAGGATAGGTTTTAACAGGCTGCGGCCTGTACAGTTTAATGCTACTACAAGCAGCACAAGGACGTCCATGTTTGTTCTCAGATCGATGCAAGGTTCATTTATTATTTGTACTTACCAAATAAAAATAAAAAAAAATCCCCAAACCCAGCCCTCCCTTTTCAGCTACTCCCCACCCCCACAAACGCCTCTTACAAATAGTTAAAAATTAAAAACCAGATGACATTAATTTTGGTACAAGTATTCAGCCCCAAGGCTGTCATAATTAACAAGTTAAGTTTCATACAACCAGGAGACTTGGTAAAGGGGAAATTCTGGTTATTGGCCAAATAATTTTTTTTTTATATTACAAGTTAGCAAATTCTAGTACAAAAATAGTCCATGTGACAGAACAGCCTGTTTTCTTTTCTGGTTATTCACAGTTAAGAGAGTTTGCTGGCTGCATAATTCTTTATTCTATGAATTCTTTAAAGGGCCTTCTCCACGTAGAACAGAAATATAAGACAGAGCCTTGATAAACGCTTTCCAAGGAACCCCCGAAACAAGGGCTAATAGGGTGTTCGGTTTATCTCAGAGTACTGTGCTTTTTCACGGGATATCCAAAAGAAACCCCAAAGTGGCTCCCAAATAAGTCTCTTTGATCATGGTCACTGCGAGATCTGGCATCAAAAGGATCCCCAAAGGACATTTTCCGTAATCCCACGGCTCCGGGCGGCCACAGCTGCGACGCTCCAAGTCCACACGGAGGGAAACCCACACCATTGCGCTCCTTCCACACATTTCTCTAGTCACCTTTTTGAGACAAACAAACAAAACTCGGCAGCATGTGGCTCATGAACACAGTGTCTGGTGGTGGTGGTGGTGGTGGTGGTGGAACCTGAGTCTTGCATTGCCTGTGCCTGCAGTGTTCCATTCTGACGGCGGCCCCTCCACTTCCGTTTTAATGCTCTCCCGTAAGTTATTTTCCCCGCGGGCCTGAGAAAGCCCCCGGGAAGAGGCTATTTGTCTCTCAAGATGTCGAGCTGCTCTTGGTATTCGGTAAAAAGCCGCTGGAAACGAAGGTTCTGGCCGATGACTGGAAGCAGTTCCTTGAGGAGGTCTCGCTTCCGTAGGCCCTGCAAAAAATAAAAAAAAAAGGAGCAAAACAATTTCAGCTTCTTGCCTTCTGAAGACGCCGGCCACAGGGTCTGGCGAAACGTCAGGAAGAAAAACTTCCAGAACACGGCCAAACAGCCTGGAAAACTCACAACAGCTATCAGATCCCGGCCGTGAAAACCTTCGAGAATACCATTCTGTTTATTTATTTATTTATATGGCATGTATGCCGCCCACTACCCAAAGGTCTCTGGGCGGCTCACAATCAAAACAAACAATTAAAACATCAAAATTACAATAAAATTAAAATAATAAAAACATATAAATACAATACATTAAAACACAACCCTAAAATTGCCATCAGGACCCACAATCATCAGTTAAAAAAACCTCTGGAACAGGAAGGTTTTTACCTGGCGCCGAAATGTTATCAACGTCAGTGCCAGGCGGGTCTCACTTGGGAGGGCATTCCATACCTGGGGGCAGCTGCCGAAAAGGCCCTATGCCTGCAAGCTATCCCTTTCACCTCCTTGAGTTCAAGTGTGGATTGTACAACGCAACCCTCTTCCCCCTCACTTACTATCTGCCCACAGGCATGTGGCTGCCAAGAAACCAGAGGGGCCCTTGTCCCAGCATCGGGCTGGAGAAGGATACACTAGGAACCTACATTCCTGGACACGCCAGCATTCCAAGGCTGCTCTTCTGCTGAGAGGGCAGCTTTGCAGAGGAAGAAGTTATTATTTATTTATTGATTTGATTTGATTTATATACCGCCCATCTGGCAGAAAGCCACTCTGGGTGGTTTACAACATAAAATAAACTGGTTACAAAATATAGATAGAAAAATAGAATAAAAAACAATAATACAGTTGTCCCCCCCCATTCGCGGTCCATATACTGCGGTCCCGGTATATCGCGGGTCTGCAGTATATGAAAAAAAGCCCCCTTGGGGTAAGGAGGAAAGGCCTTCCCAGGCCTGTCGGAGGCCCCAAAAGTGCTTCCCCGCAAACCTGAAGTGAATTCCGGTAAACCAGAAGTGACCTCCAGATCAACAGAAAGCACTTTGGGGGCCTCTGGGGGACTGGAAAGCCTCTTGCAGGCCCGTTTGGGGCAGCTCCAGGCCTGGGATAAGTACGAGAGCCCCCAGAGAGCCCGCCCAGTCCTGACCTGACCCAGCATCCGCATATTGCAGATTTTCAATTATTGCGGGTCGGGTCGGGTCCCTAACCCCTGCGATAGGTGGGGGTTTACTGTATAACAAATTTAAACACAACTAAAACAGCAACATTCATAAAAATCAAAGGTAGATAAGCTAAGCTAATGGTGGATGGAATTAGATCACTAAATCAATAAGGCCACATAACAGTTAATAACCAGGAAAAGCCGATTGAAAGAACCAAGTCTTCAATCTTTTCTTGAAGATCAAGAAAAGAGGTCGCAAGGAGTGGTATGCCACTCCGAAAGGTATGGGACACTCACCACAACGGTTGACTCCCACTGGCTTCCAGATGAGCAATGGACGGGACCCAATAAATCCTTGCACAGTTCCCGCAGTCGATATTCAAACCCTGATGACGGGGAAAAGGGGGAAACCATGTTCGTAAGCCTGCCATTAAATCCTACAAATAGTTCAGACCACAGAACGTACTGAGGGTGGTGCTGAAGAGGCAGAAGGAAAGGTCCCAGCCAAATGTGCACCACAGATCATGCGAGGACTCAGTAAAAATCTCGGCAAAACGAGAAGAAAATCAAAATTCATTCTGACTGGTGAAGTTCCTTCTTTCCTGATCTGGTGGCCTGCGGTGCAGATTTATTATTTGTTTGTTTAGTTCAGTGGTTCTCAACCTGTGGGTCCCCATATGTTCCTGGACGGCAATTCCCAGAAGCCTCCACCACTAGCTGTGCTAGAAGGGGGTTCTGGGAGTTGCAGTCCAGAAACATCTGGGGACCCACAGCTTGAGAACCACTGGTTTAGTTGTTTTATTTATAGGCTGCTTTTCTCTTGATAAGGGGACCCAAGGCAGCTCCCAATATTAAAACAACGGGATTCAAAACGTAAGTTATACAATTTAAAAAAGAATTTAGACGTACGTAAATTAAAATATCATCGAATAATGAAAGGCAAGTCAACATGAAAAACTACCTGAACGTTTAAAAAGGCATTCAGGGGTTCAATCGGGATTGTTAAAAGCCAGTCTGAAAAGATGGGTCTGCAGCAGTCAGCGGGAGGATGCAAGAAAGAGGGCCAGCCTGATGCCATTACAAAAACACAGGAAAACAGCGGACTCTAGACTGATCGTGACCACACCACCAAGGCTAGGACCAAAGCTCAGTAAAAGTAAAGCTCAGTTAAACACGGACCATGTGACAGTCAGATACAACATGTGTCACACCTCTGAGAGAGAGAGAGAGATCACAGACTCGGTAGAACAAAATCCGTGTTGCTTGTTACAAGGTCTGTAGTACAATCTTGAGCTCCTCCAGCCAATCTCTCCTACCCGCCAAATTACTGGTGATGAAAAAGACCTCCACCGGGAATCTTGGAGGTCTTATTGATAAAACAGAAAAATTCGGGACTTCACATGGACAAACACTTTCTAATGCCCTTGCAATCAACGTCATGCAATGTTCCCCCAGGGTTGGCTTAATCCAGGCATGTCCAAACTTCGACCCTCCTGATGTTTTGGACCACAATTCCCAGAATTCTAAGCTTAGAATGCCAGTGGCAAAGGACTATGGGAGTTGCTGTCCAAAACATCTGGAGGGCCGAAGTTTGGGCATGCCTGGCTGAATACCTGACATTTTATTGATCCTCCTCCCCTTTGATAGATGCATTTCTCTGCATTTATGGGCACCAACAAGGGTGTCCTTCTCTGCAGGAGGGATTTTCAGGCACAGCTAGCCAAGTTCGTGTCAGAGGTAATGTTACAGAGGCTCAAAGGTGTTGATCCTGGTGCAGCCGAGAACTTTGAGGTTGATCTTTGCAATAAGAATGCAGTTGCCATTTGAGAGGCCAAGGCAATGGAGACAAATTTTTGAAAAGAACCCCCGCACAAGTGATATGCCAAAGGTGAATGATAAGGTTGTGCTACTCAAGTTCCCTGGCTATTGCATCAGAGGAAGGAGGAAGAACACATGGATTGTGGGCCTCACCTTCGTTAACTAAATATCGGGCATAAATGAGGAGCCAGTGGCGGTATTCGTGGCTGGACTGTAAGGCCAGCGCCGCAGCCACCTGGCTCTCCAAGTACGCCAGCGTGGTCTCCTGCTGGATCAAGTGAGGCATGGAAAACAGCCTTGCTGCTTGCCTTCCGGAACTGAAACAACAAACAGAAAGAGGGACATTTTCAGGAATGAATTAGCATTAATGGTAGAAGCAGTTGTGCTGTGCTCAGGGTATCTGTACATTTTTTTATTAGACTTTTATACCACCCATCTAGACCTAGGGCTACTCTGGGCGGTTTACAACATGTGGTAATAGAACAATTAAACAAAGGAATACATTTTAAAAACCAAAATACAAGGCACATCATAAAATAAAATATACATAAATGAACAACAAAAAATTAAAATGAAGCTAAAATCCACCTGTTACTGGCAAGTTAACAGTGGATTGTCTCAGTGAACGAGAGCGTTCCGGAGCTCAGAGTTTCACTCGTCTTTCCCACCACAAGTAAAAGATCAGAAACTGGGACACGAAGCTTGCTTTTGGACTCTCCTGAACCAGAATAGATGTTTCTAGCTTTCTTCCCTCAAGCAAAAGCCAACAGAGAAGGAGAGGTGGGCAACAGGATGCTTGTTTCAGAAATGGCAAACCATCATGTGATGTTAAGTCTCAGTTATTGTAAATAATGGTGCAGAGCAGAGGAGGCAAGTTACAAGTAGTGCTATTAGCAAATTCAGCAAATGACATTTCTGGATACAAGGTAAAAAGGTAAAGGTAAAGGTTCCCCCTGTCTGCTAGTTGTGTCCGACTCTAGGGGCAGTGCTCCTCTTCGTTTTCAAGCCAAAGAGCCAGTGTTGTGCAGGTCCATTTACTTTCCCACTTTTTACGCCGGTACCTATTTATCTACTTTCATTTTTATGTGCTTTCGAACTGCTAGATTGGCAGGAGCCGGGGTTAACAGCGGGAGCTCCCTCTGCTGTGTGACACCAGGGATTCGAACTGCCGAACTGCTGAGTTTGCAGCCGACCTTTCAGCGCTTTAGCCCGCTGAACCACCATGCCCCATTTCTGGATGCAAAGGTCGTAACAAAGCTGCAATTCAAACCTAACTTAATGAGGGAGAACAAAGCTTTGGAGTGGAGTGCCATTTTTCAACTTACAAAGGCCAATATTCTGTTTGATTAATGCATACGGGAGGAGAGCTTGAACCATGGAAGCGCTGAAAACCAACATCCAATTAAGATTCCACCGTTCAAATTCTCCGCACGTTACTCTTTAACGGGAAACCAGACAAACAAGCGCTTTCTTGAAGGTCACAATGAGAAATGTCGCCAAAATACATCTTTGAACAGCGTAACAAGTAATGAGAACACATTACTCCTAAGGACGTTCCTTGCTCCCTCCCTGTCATGGTGCACCATTTCTGCACAAGCATTTATCTGACAGAGCGTATCTCCCGACGTTCAGATCTGGCCCGACCCACCCGTTCCTCCGAGGCCCTCTCGCTCCGGATAGCCACGCCGAGGGAAGCCCGTAAAACAACTACTCGTAACCAGGCTTTCTCGGTGGTTGGTCCGTCCGTTTGGAATGCCTTGCCGGGCGAGTTGCGGCAAGCCCCATCGCTGGCGTCCTTTAAGAGAGCCTTAAAAACATGGCTATTCAAGGACGCCTCTGGAGACCTCCTGGGGTAACCCCCCCCTTTTTTCCCCCCTCCCCTCTCCCCTTGCCTTTTGCTGCTCTGCCTATTTTGGCTCGCCGTCCTGAGTAATCTTGTTCATGGTTTTTAGTGTTTTTATCTCTTGTACTTATTATCGTTTTCTGTAAACCGCACTGAGTCCCTGTGGGGAAATAGGCTGTGGTATATAAGTTTATAAATAAATAAATAAATAAATAAATAAATAAATAAATAAATAAATA
>JAHTLZ010000019.1:5568480-5579082 GCA_023846285.1 Phrynocephalus versicolor | reverse complement strand
GATAGATAGATAGATAGATAGATAGATAGATAGATAGATAGATAGATTTTTCCATGTATAAGACTATATTTTCCATGTATAAGATTATATTTTGTCTAAAAATACAGCTTATTGATTAGCTGTATTAAGTAAACTGTAAAGGACGAAATTCCGGGGGGGGGGGTGCTCAGAATAGTGCAAGTGGCATGAATTACAGGGTCTAATTAAATTTAGGTGGGTACTGTCCACTAGCACAGCATCCATCCCAAATAAACGGTCTGGCCAGCCCTCATCTAACCTTTAGGGGCCAATTGTAATGCTCTAACTAATCATCTTAATATTGAGTGCCCAAACTGCAATTCAAAACCCACTAATTTTTTTTGCAAAGTGCCAATACAGCCATTTAACCTGTATATAGGTGGCTGTGAAGGGGCGATGTCGGGTGCCCACAGACGGGGCTCCAAGGGTCACCTTTGGCACCCGTGCCATAGGGTCGCCAACACTGTCCTAGACCAGTGATGGCGAACCTATGGTACGGGTGCCAAAGGTGGCACTCAGAGCCCTTTCTGTGGGCACCCGACATCGCCCCTTCACAGCCACCTGTATACAGGTTAAATTACTGTATTGGCACTTTGCAAAAAAAAAAAATTAGTGGGTTTTGAATTGCAGTTTGGGCACTCGGTCTCCAAAAGGTTCACCATCACTGTCCTAGACTATTAATGTAGAGGGCTGACGGGTAAATGACGAACACTCAACGTTCTAAACAGAAGATGCACAAATCTTCCCAGACTCCCCCCCCCACACACTTTTAATATAAGAACTCTCCTCAACCCTGGATGGATTATGGAAAGGCGACCTTCGCCGTTCCGGTGTACCTGAACTGTCAGAGTGACCGGCATGAGCCTGGAGTCCTTCCGAGGCCTCCCTTTCTTCTTCTTCTCCACTTCAAGGTCCAGTTTGCGTTTGGACAGCGACATGGGCTTGGCCGGGATTTTCTCCTCGCTGTCACTGCTGCTCTCGAGGGGATCTCGGGGCTTCGTGTCCCTGATGGAGTTCTGCTCCTTCAGTCTGCACGAGAAAGGAAAGGGATTGGCTGCACTGGGGAGCCTGGTTTTATTTTCAGTCCGAAGCCCCAAGATACTTGCCAAGGCAAGGGCCGGCCCTACTGCTAGGAAGAAAGAGGTGGTCCCCTAGGGGGGCACAGCTGTTGAGAGGCGGCCCAAGGATGCTGGTGGACAAACCTGAGCGTTACCTGAACGGCATTGTTTTCCCAGGACGGCCTTTGTCTTCCTGAGCAGTAGGGAAGGCCATCGCATCTGAAAATGCAAACTGGCCACCCATCTGGTCCGATTCTGTGCTTGGAGTGGGAAACCCAGGTGGCACCATCTTGGAATCATAGAATCATAGAGTCGGAAGAGACCTCAAGGGCCATCCAGTCCAACCCCTTGCCATGCAGGAACCCCATCACAATATATCCGACAGACGGCCACCCAGCCTCTGCTTAAAAACCTCTAAAGAAGGAGACTCCACCACCCTCCTTTGGGGCAGCATTTTCCACTGCCGGACAGCTCTCACCATCATGAAGTTCTTCCTAATGTTCCAATGGAATCTCTTTTCCTGTAGTTTGAATCCATTGCCCCGAGTCCTAGTCTCTGAAGCCACAGAAAGCTAACCAGTTCCCTTTTCAAGGTGGCATCCTTTCATATATTTAAACATGGCTATCATATCCCCCCTCAACCTTCTTTCTGTAAGGCTAAACGTTCCCATCTCCTCGTAAGACATTTCTTCCAGAGCTTTAACCATCCTGGTCGAACCTCCTCTGGACCCGTTAGAAGTTGTCCACATCCTTTTTAAATTCAGCTGCACAGAACTGGACACACGCTCTGCCAGCCCTCCGTTTCTGCCGTGCCGGAAGAAAACATCTCACCTGTCTATGGCCATCTGATTGGGGTGGGCGACGGCAGACGTCCCTGAGGTGGCTTTGGATCGCTCCGTGAACCGAGAATCAAATGCTTTCATGGGCTCTATCTTGGAAGAGGCCATCAGCATGGAGGGGGAGGACGCAGGAGGGGCGGCGGAAGCCGAGGTAGCGTTGGCGCTGCAACAGAAGCAAGGCCGAGTGTTCAGAAAGGAACCAAGGAAGAGCTCCATCACCAACCAAGGATAAAAGCATCAGCCCCTGTGACTCTTCCTCGCCCATGTCTTGGCACACAACACAGGCCTCTGACTGCAAAGTACAGTAGGACCCCAGTATCCGCTGGGGATTGGTTCCAGGCCTTTCCGTGGATAATGAAAAGCGTGGATAAGAGAGAACGCATGCCCGCCCGCCCCCCAAACTGCTGTTTCCTGACAGTAGCTTGCTTTATGACTCCTGTTTTAAGACAGTAGCTTGCTTTATGGCTGCAGTTTGTGACAGGAGCTTGCTTTACAGATGCTATTTGTCACAATAGCTTGATTTACAGCTGCGTTTTGTGATAATAGCTTGCTTTGTGGCTGCTGAATTGTTTAAGCCCCCCCCCCCCGCCAACCGAGGATAACCAAATCAGTGGATAATGAATCAGTGGATATGGGGGTCCTACTGTATGCTTTTTGTGTAGACATGGAATTACCAGCACTTCCAAAGAGATGTCTGGTGTAGCACTTAACAGCTAGAGGCACTGCGCCTCTCTGGTTCAAAATATACATAAGTATCCTGCTCCCAGACTTTGGAACTCCCTCCCACTGGAGTCCCGGCTGGCCCCATCTTCGCTCTCCTTCCGCGAGCAGGCTGTGGGACTGTCATGCACATGAGCGTGGACGCAAGTCCGAAGACATTGCTTGGGGTAGCGGAATATCCCGAGCCAGACCTGTCCTTGTTGGCTGCGTCTTCGGCGGGTTTAGCATTGGCGGTCGCGGGCTCTAAGGCTGGCTTGGATGGGCCGAGAGAGTTTGCCGCGTTGTAATCTAACGACATGAGTTGATTCGTTTGGGAAGCTGACATCATGGAGCCAGCTACGGAGCCAGAGATTGGAATACTGTTGAAAAAAGCTGTAGAAAAATCCCTGTAGATAAGGAAAAAAAATAAGGTGGGGCACAAATAATAATCAAGAGCTCTTTCAATGCACCAAGTCTATATGGCTGCTTGTATGGTCCAAGAGGCACATGTCTGAAACACATGTTTTACAGGGAGAGATGAAGAAATCTTGTCCTCAGATAAGCTTCTTATTACTGCAATATTATTTCACAAGGAGCCTCCTGCAATTTATTCTTCAGAAGTGCTGAGTCCAGTACCAGGGTTGTCAGTACCTTTCTGGAGTTCCCAGAGCATTATAAGTCTCTGGCTGTTTAAAAATGTATCCCGAAAAACAATTGCTAACCCCACCTAGAACAGACCCTCTTCAATCAAGGACTGAACGGTTAAGCCACTGACGCAGCATCCATGGTTTGACGCTCGGTGGAACCACCAAATGAACTTTAGCCATAATCTCTGTCTAGTTTTTTGGCACAATCGTGCAAAGCAACTGATCTCCCGGGGGGGGGGGGGAGGAACAGAACACAATAAAAAACAAAGCAAAACAAAAAGAGGACTGCCTTATTTTGTGCGTTTCGCATTGCATTTCTGTAAATATGTTTAGAAAATAAAGTAAATGGGGAAATCAAATCTTGAGGAAGTACCCCGTGTCCAGCTGAGCTATGCAAAGAGGTGTGATCCGTCTTCGACCATCGGCCGTCCGGGTCTCTACTTGTTTCTTTAAGAGATTCTGTTAAAAGAAAAAAAAACATTATTTATTTATTTATTTATTTATTTACCGCTCCCTCAGGCATGTCCAAACTTCGGCCCTCCTGATGTTTTGGACCACAACTCCCAGAATTCTAAGCTTAGATTGTCAATGACAAAGGACTGTGGGAGTTGTGGTCCAAAACATCTGGAGGGCCAAAGTTTGGACATGCTGCTGCACAGCTCCTCTGGGCGGTTTACAAAGTTGAACGAATATCGATCAATCAATTGATCAGGACTTCTGCTTTCTAACCACTGAGTCATCTCCACAAAGCTATTGAGATACAGCCAAGGTCTGTGAAGATACAGACCCTTTATGTCAGGAACCTAATTTGGGTGTTTTCTGCAGTCCTCAGGTTTTAGGTCACCTTCTTGCCGTCCAATATCCCCAATTTAACTCCCCCCCCGACCGATTAGTCCCTTTGTGCACTCTCAGTCATAAGAAGAGCCATGCTGGATCAGGCCAAAGGCCCATCTAGTCCAGCTTCCTGTATCTCACAGCGGCCCCAAGAAGATGTGTTTGGGAGCGCATGAGACTAGATATCTGTCTCCTGATACCACTCTCCTACATCTGGCCCTTGAAGTACCCTGGTTTAAAGTCAGGACCTATTCCTCCACGTCCAAGGCAGGTTTGACTCTGAGACACACATACACCAGCTGGGGGTCCTTTGTCCAAGGATCCACTCCATCCCTGGCTGCTGAAGGATGATTTTTTTTTTGGGGGGGGGGAGGGTCACTGACTCAGGCACAAGCTGCTCTTGGGAGCAAAATTACAACAAGGGATCCTGGCCCTGAGATCTTAGCAAACTACTTGCTGAGAAGAGTTACAGTGCTAGGCATGTCCAAACTTTGCCCCTCTTGATGTTTTGGACCACAACCCCCAGAATTCTAAGCTTAGATTACCAAGGACAAAGGACTGTGGGAGTTGTGGTTCAAAACTTCTGGAGGGCCGAAGTTTGGACATGCCTGAGTTACACCATCACCAGCTTTGTCAGGCAAGGGAGAGGGCCATGCACTGGACACATCTACCTTCCGAATGTCCTCCAAGCTCTCCCCGTTCACCATGCTTGTCACCTTCGGCGCTGCCGCTGCCGCCGCCACCACTGAGCCAGCAAGGTCTTTCCCTGCTTCGTTCTTCTTGTCGACCTGCTGCTGCCTTTGCTGGAACTTCAGCATCTCCGGATTCTCAATGATAGCCGTCGACAGGTGTGCTTCAGTCATTATAGCCAAGCTTTTACCATATGTAGACTGATGGATATTGCTCTATGGGGGGGGGGGATATGAAGAGAGAGTGGCTGCATTAAACCATCTGGCCATCCATAAGAAAATGGCGCCAAAATTGAGAAGCCTAGAGCAATTCGGGGGGGGGGAACCTTTGGCCTTCCAGATGTTTTTTGGACCACAACTCCCACAGTTCTTGATCATCGGCAACACGGGCTCGGAATTCTGGGAGCAGCAGTCCAAAGCATCTGGACAGCCGAAGGTTTGCCACCCCTGACATAGAGGATGCAGGATCTTCAGATATAGAGGCTTCATGTTTGCTTGCAAGCTTTCTTTTCCCACCAACACTGCTGGCTTCATTAATTCTATAATTACTGTCAAATCAAGTGCGACTTAGGATGACACACCCCTCCCCCCCCCCGCTCCCGGAGTTTTCTGTACATCAAGTTCTTCTAAGTGGTTTAGCAGTCCTCCTCGCTTCTGGTGTGTAGGGAAATAACCTACACGGACACCGTGGTTGGGTTGAACAGAGTGTCAGGCCATCATGCTCTTCTCTCCTCTAGAGCAGGCTTGCAAGGCACACCTTTATTAGCTGTAAGAGGCGGAGTTACAGGTATCGTGTGGTGTGTCCCAGGTGTCAGCCTCGCATTGGCTTGATGGACTCCTGGGGAGGGCTTTCTGTGACATGGACGTGTCACCTAACGAGGGATGGAAATGATAGATACCCCAGCAGCTTGCTATATCCCATCCCATGAGTGAGGGTAATGATTAATGGTCTGTTTGTTCCTTGTGGCCAGAATGGAAGGACAAGATAGTCAGTTATCTGCTGCCTGCATCTTAATCTTAGGGACTCTATTTCCTCTCTCCCAGGGCTTTCCCGTACAGGAGAAAGAGTCAATAACGCCCCCCCCCCAGAATGCTGTGCAGGAAGCTTACTGGATCATTAATACCTGTGCATATTAATATCTAATATCTCTCAGGGGGGCATCCCTACACTGGCGGTGTCCCAGGACAGTGCAATCTTGCCCAAGGATACTCAGGCTGGTCCTTCTCCTGGAAGCCACAAACTCCGTAGCCAGATGCTCCAACCCACTAAGCCCTCTAGCCACTGACAAATACCAGTATTTAACCAGCCTACCGGACCCAACGCTGTCTACTCCAAAACGGCGGTACTTTCTAAGGTCTGCGACACGGGTCTACCTCTTTCGGAGATCTTCTTGGGTGGAAATGCTACCAGTAACACCAAGGATGAAAACAACGGGCATCTACATCAACAGCCTGTCTCTGTGCGTATACGACTGTACTGGGACTCGGAGAAATGTTCTTTTTTTTAGGCTACAACGCCCAGAACCCATTGGAGAACATTGGCGGCCATCAAGTAACTTTCTCCAAGTTCTGGAAGGCCCCCCTTTCTTTGTTAAGCGGGCAAGCTTCACGTTTCTGCTTCTGGACCAAGACGCTTGCCAGAACTGGTCAGGACAACACCCAAATGATCCCCCACTGCCCTTAAAACGAGAACCTTAATTAGCAAGGTGGTCTGAAAGGATGCACTGCACCTTCTCTTCTTCGCTGAGAGGATCGCCGAGCTCATCCTGGGAGAAATCCAAAAACGCCACCGATCCATCCATGGAGCACACGATGATGCCCAGTCCATTTAAGGTCCTGGAAGACAGCAAGGCAAGGATCTCAAGAAACTGACATGCCTTCAAAGCACACCTCAACTCAAGACACCTCAACTCACCAAGGAGTTGTGAGAAGATGTCCTGAAAGGCAACCTAGGCTAGGGTAGCAGCGGGAATTACGTGCGCTTTATAAAGCAGGATGCTGGACAAACTAGGCTTAGCGTGACGTGTAACGTAAATATTTTCCTGATCATGACCCTAGTCTGTTAGTTCTACTGATTTTAATAAATTGTCTTCATGTGTTTTTTATTTGTTGCCATATGGGGGGGGAAACTGCTTGCATTTACTTGTATTATTTTGTTTTCTTTTGAGGGTTTAATGCACAGAGTTATAAACCACTTAGGGATATCTGGAACGAAACACAGATCAGGACTGTTGTAATAAATAACTGAAACAAAGGCCAAAGGTCAGGTTTAAATCCCTGCTCAAGCCTAACCCTTGGACCACACTAACTCACTGAACTTGAGTTCATCGTTGAACAACCTGCACTCTAGGATGATGAAGAACAGATCCTACCCCTACTCTGTAGGACAGCCCTTCAAATACAGTAGAACCCCCATATCCACTGATTCATTAACCACTGATTCAGTTATCCACGGTTGTCAGAGGAAAAAATTAATTAAATAATCCAGCTGCTGCTTTACCGCAGCCGTAAAGCAAGCTACTGTTGCAAAACAGTAGTTGGGGGGTTGGTGTTCTCTCTTATCCATGGTTTTCATTATCCATGGGAAGGCGTGGAACCGATCCCCAGCGGATAGTGGGGCCCTACTCTATTTGAAAAGTGCGATTGTATCTCCGCATCGTCTTCTTTCCTCCAGGCTAAAGATGCCCATTTATTTCAGTCTTTTGTAGGGCTTGGTCTCCATGTTGTTTCTGAATATTTTGGGTATTGGTATTCTCCCCAGGTTTACTAATTATCTTGGTATTGTGGGGGGGGGCTGCCTTTTGCAATGGCATTCCAAGTCTGAACATCACAACTGGTGCATAATTTTGCTGCAAGCTCAGGGACATACACACAACAAACCAAGGAAATGCCATAAATCAAATTTTTAAAGGAGCTGAACACACTGAAAGTCAAATATTGCACAGTCCCACAGCAGTTGGACCACAAGTGAACAGCTTAATGAAGACAGCAGCGCAGAACAAAAAAATGACATAAGCTTCCCAGCAAACACATTTTCTCATGAGAAATATATTGTTTCACCATCAGAGCCCTCTTACCATGAAATGTCCATGATCGACTTGTCAAACAGCTCATGTATGACAACCAGAGGCCTTTTCAGACACGTCAACTAAAAACAGAAATTTCAGACGGATCAACGTTACAGACGAGCATCAGGCCGAGGCTTAAAGCATGCAACTTGAATGCCCAACAACAGAAAACCCAGAAGTAGGGGCGTACATTGATATGTTTCAGGCTCTGCTGCAGCCATGTCATATTGCACCGCAGGGGAGGTGGGACTGAAGTGCTGGAGAATTATTTCATTGCCAACTGGCTTATTCCTAACAAACCGAGAACCGTCAACCAATATAGCTTGTAGATCGGTGCATTCACCCGTATTTGAGACTACCCTTGAAGAGGTGAACTAGGTATTGGTGGACAGAAGGGAAAGGCGGCTTCTCGGGCTGCCATTCTTGTCCTATTTCTGCCCCTCTCCCTTTTCTATCAATGGGTAGCATCAAACTTCAGGTGGTCCCATGTGCAGTACAATACACCCCTTTGCATAAAATGGGTCAAGAGTCAAAGGTTGAGACCGCAGAAACGGATAAATTGTCAGAATGGTTAGCGGTACACCGGAAGGTGAAACACCAGGAATGTTGGGATGAGTTTTATATGGTGGTTCCAAAAAAGACACAGTTCAATTGAAAAGATGACAAAAGCCAAAACTGTTTTGGTTATTTATATGTAGATATATGCCTGAATTGAACTGTTTATACTTGTAAGATGACTCTGATATTATTAAGTGTTCTGCCCAACCTGCATTCCCCCCTTTTTTCTGTATCCCAAATTATTCTTCCTTATTTACCCTTCATTTATAATAATAAAATAAAATTTTTAAAAAAGAGTAAAAGGTTGCCCTTTGAGTTTTAAAAACACGGGTTCCTGTGGCAACCATCTTCAGGAAACCATGGCTTGTTCTGCCTGAGGTCAGTTCAAACAAGCCAGGATCGGAAAGCATCGAGAGGCCATAAGCCAGGAGTGGCTAAACTTCAGCCCTCCTGATGTTTTGGACCACAACTCCCAGAATTCCAAGCCTCTTATTACCAATGACAAAGGACTGAGGGAGTTGTGGTCCAGAACTTCTGGAGGGCCAAACTTGGGCCACCCCTGCCAGAACCCAAAGCTGCCCTGCGGTTTGCTCAACTCTCATGCAGCGTCTGAAATGGGAGGACAAGATTCCCCCCCCCCCAAGAAGTAACGGTGGATGTTTCCGGTGCGCTCCGTGTGCTTGAGGTATGGGACGTTGCTTCGGCCAGAACGGCATCACAAGACGGGGGAACAGAACACGGACGTACCCAGACAGACAAGGATCGGTCTTTACTTCCGACGGCACAGCAGCAATAAGGGCAAGTGGGCTTCGTGGAGCTCCCGTTCTTCTGCTTCTTCTTGAAGATTTTGGGGTTGAATTTCTTAAGAAAAGATCAAAGGATCCACGTTTTAAAAAAAAAAATCAACACCTTCAAGAGGTCAGTGTTGGAAACAACGGTTCTTGGTTCTAATCGCCTTTCTTTTCTCCTTCTTGGGCCAGCCTGCCTTCAGGGGCGTAGCAAGGGTTTGGAGTGCCTGGGGGACAACGTTCGCTTTTGCACCCCCTCCTGCTGCCCCTCCCACTGCACTGCACCCACCCAGCCACGGGGGCCCAATTCTGCGGGCGTGGGGCATGCGTGTGCGCGGGCCTGAGCAGACAGGCGTTTGTGAGTGGGGTGGGGGTGGGGATGCGTAGTAGCCTTACATCTCTCCCGCGGTGGCCCGAAGCAAGGTGAGGAAAAGGAGGAGGAGGAGGGTGCTGTGGCAACCGCACTCCCCACATGCCCGCCTGCCTGCTAGCTTTGCCACTCGCCTGCTGCATGGCAGCAGAGGGGGTCCCATCCCCAAGCCTTAGCCGGGGGAAAGGAGGATTGCAGGTGGGGGGGTGCACGGCTTCCTCCTGCTGCTCCCCCTCCAGGCGCCCCAGGATTGCTGTGCCCAGGGGCAAAGGCGCCCTAGATATGCCCTTGTCTGCCTTCTGTGTGGACTGTACTTATTGGAGTGGACTCTAGCCTAGCTGTGAAACCCTGATCTGCTGAGATGATCATGTTAGCCTGCTTGTTTCCACTTAGTCTCAAGCAATGTGAATGGCACTGGGGGGAGGGAGGGAATGTACCATCTGAAGAGGACTCTTTTCAAGGTCCTCAACTCTGTTCCCCGGACTCTTCCCTCCAAGCTCATCCTCCTGCGTTCGGGACAGAGACTTACCACCACCGTCACCGCTTTGCGATGGCCGACAAAATCCATGTTTGTCTTCCAACCGTCCCTCTCGATGATCTGCGCCGTCGGTCCGGAATTGTTCATGGCATGAGCAGAGACGAGGTAGTGCCCGTCAGGTGACCAGCTCAGGCGTAAAACGTGTGTCGTGCCTCCGCACTAGAAGTTAAAGACAGCCATAAACCCACAAGGCTTCAAACAAGGTCAGAGGAATTATCACGCCCCTCATGGACCCGTTTCTAGCACTTCACATGCAAGTACGTTGCTGGCATCATCTGACATTTCATTCACCCACAACACAAGAGGTGCTGCCAAAGCCTTCTCCCCTTCCCCGCCCAGGAATTTTTCAGTATAACTTATAAAACCACTTCTTTGGCAGTAGCAGCGATTGGTAATACAAAATACAGCATAGTCTGCAATGTGGTGATGATGATGATGATGATGATGATGATGATGATGATGATGATGATGATGATGATGATGATGATGATGATGAT
>JAHTLZ010000019.1:5537643-5568470 GCA_023846285.1 Phrynocephalus versicolor | reverse complement strand
ATGATGATGATGATGATGATGATGATGATGATGATGATGATGATGATAATAATAATAATAATAATAATAATAATAATAATAATAATAATAATAATAATAATAATAATAAACAGGTACCTCATCAAATGGTTTGGTAATGCTGGTTTCTAGCTGCCAGTCCATAGTTCGCCAGACCTTCAAGCTTCGGTCATCAGCTTGGGATGCAATGTACTTCCCAACCGGGTCCCACGTGAGGCCCTTCACCAAACCCGAGTGACCCTTCAGGGTGGCAAGAATTTCTGAACACAAAGGAAGGAACAAAAAACAACAACAACAACAAAACCCAACTTGGGTGTTGATTTTTTTCCAAGTTTTTCTGGAAGCAGTTAAACTTGAGAAAAGCTGAGCGAGAGGTTGTAAAAGGTTCCGTTCCAGTGGCACGACTCAGATTTAGCACACGCACATTACACACCCATGTGCTGTGGATCTCACAAGGCGACGGATCAGTCACACTCTTATGGTCTCTTAGTAGGGCCTACCTCACAAGGCTGGTGGGAAGAGGGATGGAAAAGCAAAGTGTTGTGCTTGTATACAGCCCCATACCACTCCAAGCCGTCTCTGGATGGTTTATAGTTTAATTACAGTATGCAGGCTGCACATTGCCCACCCCCACCCCAAACAGCAAGCTGGGTACTCATTTTACCGACCTCAGAAGGATGGAAGGCTGAGTCAACCTTGAGCCTGCTACCTGGGATTGAACCCCAAGTCGTGAGCATAGTTTTAGCTGCAGTGCAGGCATTTAACCCCTGCACCACGGGGCTCACATAAGACACCCTTGAGGAAATGTGGCCCATGAATGTAACAAATGAAGTAACAGGAGGACGCTGACCTAGAACTGTACGGAACTGTGTCTCTGGCCTACAATACCCAGGATTCCACAGGCAGGAAAGCTGTTGGTTATGTTGCCGAGGGAATTCTGGGACCTCTACTTCAAAAACACACCTCTGCAAGGCTTTAAATATCACCCTTTTGAAGTGACATCAGCACAAACCTTAGAGCTGATCTACACACATCTACCAGGACAGCCCCGTGAACAATGATGCGTGGTCAAGTTGATTCCAAGCTGATGGCAACCCTCACAGGGTTCCCTAAGTGTAAAGCAGTGGTTTGCCAATTTTGCCCAGTGGTTGCCCTCTTGGAACTGTTCAAGGCCCAACTGCCACCCCATGCTCTGGTTGCTCCTGACTTGCCGTCTTTCTTGGGTGGCATGGGGGTGGGGGGTTCAAATTCCCAGCTCCTAGATCAGCCATGTCTAAACTTCGACCCTCCAGATGTTTTAGACCACAATTGCCACAGTCCTTTGCCACTGGCAATCTAAGCTTAGAATTCTGGGAGTAGTGGCCCAAAAACATCAGGAGGGCCAAAGTTTGGACATGCCTCTCCTAGGTCCACAGCCAGGTAGTCCGGAGAGCTCAATCTACAGACTAGAGAAATGTTCACCGGTCTGTTGTGTCCAGCAGGGAACAGGCCAATCGCTTTGTGTTGCTCAACGTACAATCCGCGGGTGCCTCGTACCTGGGAATTTGTCGGCGTTCCAGATGACGACTGTGTTGTCCACACTACAGGAGGCCAACCAAGCATCATGAGGGGACCAGGCCACGTCCATGACATCTGTATGTAACCAAACAAACAACAGTGGAAATCATCACTCAGTGAGAACCGAAATCATGTGCCTTTCAATCCATTGAATAGCCTGGTAAGTACCGAGAAAAATGGGCAACAGGGCCAAGGGAATGGGGGCTCTCATGCGCCTTTCAACCCATGTGGACTCCACACACATACTTAATGGCTAAATAAGAAAACTGTTTTTAGAAAAGTACTCCCGGAGTCCCAAAATCAGTGTCATTTTACCTGCCTGCAGGAAGCTCAGCAGGGACGGCGCCCGGCTGTCTTCCCATGGGAGCGAGCACCAGAGTCAAGGTGCTGTGACAAATCTCCACCGACCTGGCCACCTAGGGTGGTGGGACCTCGCACACCACGCCGGTCACTGGTAACACAACGAAGATGTCATGTGGCACATGGAGGGGCCACGGCTCAGTGGGACTGCTGACAATCAACCTCTAAACGGTGGCAGGTTTTCTAAGCTAGGCAGGGCTAAGAAGGAATCTGGCCTGGAGACCCGGAAAGCTGCTGCCAGCCAGTGTTCGCAATATTGAGTTAGATAGTCCAAGGATTTGATAAGGCAGCTCTCTACATCCCTATACAGGCTATGTACACCAGCCGTTCTCAACAGGTGCTATATGGCCCCAACGGATGTGGAAGGGGCCACAGATGGGAGAAAATTCTCCACGTGCCACCTTAGAAGTTCATTAACGGGATATACAATCCTGATTCGGCCAATGTTTCTTGCATATCGTGTTCATGGCGGTTGCTGAGAGAAGCTCGAGAATGGCTGGTTTACACGACCCAGTTGGGAGGCGTCGCTCTTGATGGTTGTTGCCATTCAGCTCCCTCGCTGTGAATGTCCCAATAACCATGCCGACGACTCCAAACACCGCCAGCCTCGACGCACTCACCTCCCGAATGGCTTCGAAGGATCGACACGCACCTCCATTGTTCTACGTTAGCCAGTTTACTACTGGAACCAAACACGGTGCTAGGCCCGATGTACCTGTTGGAGAGAAACAACCATGGCTGCAGGATTCAACAGCAGACCAAGGCAGGAGTGCAATCTCAGCTTTACCCAACAACTTCTCTTCTACATTGGTCCCCCCCAGGGCCGGCGCTTCCATTAAGGCGAACTAGGCAGTTGCCTAGGGCGCCAAAATGGAAAGAGGGTGCTGGACAGCCTGCCGCCCTCCGGCCGGCTGCCCCCTGCCACTGGCCACCGCTGTCCGTTCCCCCGCCAGCCGCCCGTCACCGTCCACCCATCACTGCCCACCGCCATCCACCCATCACTGCCCGCCGCCCCCCCTGCCCCCCCCCCCGGGCCCCGCGCCGCCGGCCCGGCGCCCGCCCCCCCCCCACCCCCCCGCCCCGCTCGCCCTGATTTCTGGATTGCCGAAAATTTCTGAGCCTCTGGGGGACTTTCTAGGCCTGTCAGAGGCCCCAGAAATGATTTTCCGCCATCAGAAAGTCACTTTCAGTAAACGGGAAGTCACTTCTGGCTCGCAGGGAGGTCCTTTGGGGGCCTCCAGAAGGCCCAGGAAGGCCCTCTCAGGCCCGTTCAGGGCAGCGCCAGGCTGGGGTAAGTACAAGTGGTCCCAGCTAGGCCCACCAGGCCCGACCCGACGTGCATCCACATATCGCAGATTTTCAATTATCGCAGGTTGGTTCGGGTCCCTAACCCCCACGATAGGTGGGAGGGTCACTGTATTCTCGAAGGCTTTCACAGCCGGGATCTGATGGATGTTGTGGGTTTTTTCTGGGCTGTTTGGACATGTTCTGAAAACACGGCCAAACGGCCCAAAAAGCCTACAACAGCCAACTTCTCTTCTCTTGCAAATTTGGGGGCAGTTTTCATTGTCGTGAGCTGCCTTTGGTCTCCTATGGGAGAAAGGCGGCATGTCAACAAACAAATAAATTTACACAACACAAAGCTAGAGAAAAAGAGAAAGCTACCAGTTCAAAAGCGGCCCAGGGCACAAGCTAAGATCTAAATGTGGTAAGAAGAAAAAGCCAGGATGCTTACGCTGCTCTTTTCCAAACCATGATCAGTTTGTCATCGCCCCCAGAAGCCAGATAGATGCCGTTGTTTGACCATCGCACACAGTTCACACATGCTGGAATTAAATAGGGAGTCAGAGGATGGAACGGGATCAGCATAAATTTAGTTTTATATAATCTACAATGCACTCGGCTGCTGAAAATTGCACTTCAAAACGTTGACGGAAACTATTCTTCCCCCCCCCCAAAAAAAAAGAAAGCAGGATTTACTATTTAGACTCCTGAAGAGAGCAAAAACCAAACTGGAAGCACATCGATAATATAGGATGCTCAACCAGTTAAAACTGCTTCAGGGGAAATTCACCTGAAATGTCGTCGCCCCCCCCCCAAAAAAAAGGCAAGGATAACACAAATAAAAACCACTGAAGACATTCTAGAACACAGGTTGACTTTCCCCCTAGAGTGTGGAATTCTCTGCATGAGTTCACACCCTTTCTAATCTCCTCTATGGCCTAGAAGATGGCTGAATAGGCACGCTAATCTTTCAGTAGAGTATACAGCCCTGATCTCAGCTACAGCAAATACTGTAGATTATAAGTTTGCCTTGAAAAGGAAACAAATAAGAAAAGTGCCTTCGCTACTGAGTGAACAGCAGTTAATGACCGAACCAGCCGGACTTGCCCCAGATAGCATTTTGAACCCTGGGTTCCACGGGGGCAGGTGGGGGAGGGGAATTCACATATCCTGTAGCTGTGCATTGAACACCGGACAACAAAGAGAACAAAGCCAAGAGCCCCTGGGGTTGCTCTCAAACTATGATCAGGTTCATAAGTAAGCAGGCCAGTGAGAGCAAAGAATGCATGGGCCAGTAACAGTTCAGTGCAAAGATTTCGGCAAGATACCGAAGATTTTAACAAGTAGTTATTAAGTCGACAAGGGCTGCCATCTGGGGTTACAGCTGCTACACCTCTGGGCATCAGAAAAACAGAATGAGGAAGACGGGAAATGCATAAGCAAAAGATTCATTCAATAGCATAGACACGGACAAACCTGCGGTCCTTGTGACCATTGGTTGAACCTGCTGTGTGCCTCTAAGGCAGTGGTCCTCAACCTGTGGGTCCCCAGATGTTCCTGGACTGCAACTTCCAGAAGCCTCCACCACTCGCTGTGCTGGAAGGGATTTCTGGGAGTTGCAGTTCATAAACATCTGGGGACCTACAGGTCGAGAACCACTGCTCCAACGGCTAAAAAAACCCAGAGATTCTGCTGGGAAGCCTACACGTTGGGTGAGAAGAGGAAATGGGCCCCCTCGAACCTGGGGAGTCATTCATCCCTGAATTTAATGCTCAAGTATGGTTTGGAACAGCATTGGGACATTTCCCCCCTAGCATAGGATAGTCCAGAGTAAGGTCAAGGTATGTGGCTCACTATACAGGACCACCACGCTGTACTAACAAACCCACAAAGGGAAAGACCATTCCACGGTACCTAAATGATTGTCCATCTGACACAACATCTTGGGAACATTCTCGTTCTTTTCATCTTCCTCTTTGAGAACAGGAGCCATGTTCCATATCACCACTTTCCCAGAATCCTCTCCTAAAGACACAGAGATATCAACATTTTACCTAGAAAGATTGCGTTCATACTTCTACTGCTACTACGAAGGAGGAGGAGGAGGAGGAGGAGGAGGAGGAGGAGGAGGAGGAGGAGGAGGAGAGGAAGGAGGAGGAGAAGCAGCAGCCATCAAGTCAATTCTGACTTATGGCTATCTTTCCTAGCATTTCCTAGGTAGATAATACACCAGGCATGTCCAAACTTCAACCCTCCTGATGTTTTGGACCCCAACTCCCAGAATTCTAAGCTTAGATTGCCAATGGCAAAGGACTGTGGTAGTTGTGGTCCAAAACATCTGGAGGGCCAAAGTTTGGACATGCCTGTAATACACAGAAATAGTTTACCAGTCCCTTCTGCCGGGGGACTGTGCAACTTGCCCAGGGCTACATAGGCTGGCTTTCCTCGAAGTGTGGAATCCAACCTCTGGCCCTAGAGCCAAATACTGACACCACCATGCTAGCCAGCCAGCTGTATTTCAAAAGAGATTTTTAAATATTGGGTGACTACCAAATGATAAAAAGTGGCAAGTGATGGGGCGGCTGGCTAGCCTCCAAATGAACAATGATGTGATTCTAAATGGGCTTTATCCAAATGTGTTTGGCAAGTATTTGACCTTAGCAAATACTGAGACATAGATCAGTCCATGGGGGAACAAAGACTGTGATACAAAATCAAAACGGTGCATCTGGAAGACCCGCTGAAACAGTAGCAACGCCTTGGATACCAGATGAAAGCAAAGGCATGAAACACTCTCTTATGGGGAGAAATAACTCAACACAATAATATCTGTAACCCTACCTTGTCCTCCAGTTGCAAACTTGGTCCCATCAGGATGGATATCAACTGAAAATATTGGCTTGCCTGGGGGGAAAAAAAGAATTTAGGAATTGGATATTGTAACTCTCTTCCCACAAAGTATCAGTTTTTTTGATACACAGAACTCTCTCTCTTGTTTATTACAAAACAAATAAAATATTTATATTTATAAAATGTTTTACCAAAACATTACAAAACAAAGAGGATGCATTTTATCCTGTTTAACATTATGTGTATAGCTTCTATTTTTATTTTCTCCCAGCTTCTCAGATGGCAAAAACCAAGATAAGTACAGTATGCTTAAATAACATATATTACAGCAATTTGGAGGATTCCCTTTAACAGAGAATATAGTTATTAATTTACTTATATAACACACTGGCTTCTCTTATCTGAAACATCATGAATATGCCACAAATACAATAAATAATACAAACAGGATAATTTGCTATGTTAACTAAATTATGAATGAAAACATTTTGCTCAGCTAAGCAGCAAACTAAAGCAAAGCAAAGTGGTCTACTTATATACCACCCCATAACACTTCAAGTATTTGGGAGGGTATAGATAAAACACATGTGCAGACATGTATTGCCGATCAAAACTCACTGGTGGGAGCCCCTGGAACTGGCAAATCCTCTCTTTAAATATCTCTCTTACCTTGAAGACCCTATTACGGTTGGTCTAACGCAGTTCCCACTTGACTCGAGATGTAAAATTTCCAGAAAAATGGGGGCGGGGGACAGATTATTTTCCAAAGCTGGTTTTTCCCCCTCCCTCTTGGGAAAAAAGATGGAGTGTGGAATAAAGCAAAAGCAAAGCAACGTGTTCTGCTTATATACCACCCCATACCACTTCAAGTAGTCTCTAGGCGGTTTACAGTTTTTTAATTACAGTATGCAGGCTACATATGCCCCCCCCCCCACCGGAAGCTGGGTCCTCATTTCACCAACCTCGGAAGGATGGAAGGCTGAGTCAACCATGAGCCGGCTACCTGGGATTGAACCCCAGGTCGTGAGCACAGTTTTAGCTGCAGTATAGGCATTTAATCACTGTGCCACGAGGCTGTGTACTTAAGTTTCTCTACCAGGCCAAAAAAAAAAAAACCAAAAAAAAACACCAGTTTTATCCATAGCTTCAAAATTTCCTAAACCTTTCCATGTTTACACTGGAACAATTCAATGAATGGCATAAAGATGTTTGGAATGCAGCTGTTAATGATAGGCTGATGCGTAATATTAAACCAAAGAAGGGTTTGATAAATAAGAACGGTTTTGTGGATGTCTGTTGAGAATCCATTGATTCTGTGTCAATCAAGGGGAAGGGCTGTGTGCACCTTTGCAAGAGTCAGCACCAGTTTTGAAGGGGAATGGGGCTCCATTAATGGAGCAAAAAAGAAGATTATAATGTATCTTCAAATGGTCCTGGAGGGGAGGGGGAGGGGAGCCCATTTCTCTCTTCTCTGTGTTGTTGAGTGTTAATAAGTTTTCTTTTTAGTTGCATTTCTTCTTTGCTATACTTGTATTTAAATAAAATGTTAAAACCCACTGGATCAAAGCAGAGGCACACCATCCTAGGCACAATTTTACAATCAATTCTGCTGGCCACAACCCTGCAATTAGGATTCAAGTTGCCTAGTTATTGCAATTTCCTCTAATGACAGCTTGCCTCGGTGCGGAATGTTTGTGACACAGACTCCAGCCTCAGAGGCATCAACGCTAACCGAAGACCGAGCACAGGGAATCCCTCTGCCCCAGGAGCTGACATTTACTCTTTCTGTCTCTCCCGAAGCTAAGAGCCCTTGCTTCAAGGGATGCATTCCCAAATATAACCAGGACTTGCATTACATTACTGTGTTGATTACCAAGTCTGTTCCCTTCTTAAGACACACAACAAGGTTCAGATTTCAGGACGCTGGAAAGATCCACACCGGTTGCAAAATCAGAGCAGTGGTTTGTGCCTGTGCTGAGCACTTGCAGGAAACGGGGTTTCGTTTCTTTGCCTAAGATGGTGCTTCCCGTCTGGGAGTTGCCATCTAAGACAAATTGGGTGATTATGGGAAACAGCTTATCCAGACCCATTCCAATCTGGCTTCAGGCCTCGTTATGGGACCAAGACGGCTTTGGTCACTTTGGTAGATGAGCTACGCTGAACTGAACAGGAGATCTACGTCCTCCTTGGACCGATCAACAGCTTTTGATACTGTTGACCATAATATCCTCCTGGCCTGTCTCTCTGGAATGGGACTTGGGGGCACAGTTATATGATGGCTTTTCTGGGGGACAGAATGCAAAAGGTAGCACTGGGGAATTCATGTTTGACGCCCCGGGCCCAGTTGTTGACCTGTGGGGTCCTTCAGGTCCTTCTGTTTTGTCTCCTGTGTTAGATTACATCAGTGGTGGCAAATCTTTGGCACTCCAGATGTGTTGGACCACAACTCCCAGAATTCCAATGACAAAGGACTGTTGGGGAGTTGTGGTCCAAAACACCTGGCGTGCCAAAGGTTCACCATCATTGCTTTACACATCTACATGGAACCTACAAATCAATTGCTGTATTGGCACTTTGCGAGAAATAAGTGGGTTTTGAATCACAGTTTGGGCACTCGGTCTCTAAAAGGTTTGCCATCACTGGCCTATAACCAAAGCACTCTGCACATGGCAGGCTCAAAATTGATGCCCTCCTCTCTGCTTTGGAAAAGATTGACCCACTACAGAGAAAGCAAGATTAAAGATTCTGCAGCCACTTGGAATGCCCCTTTCTCTCAAAACCCCACATTCGCACCTCTTCCAGGGCCACTGTCTGTTTCACCAGAGCCCAACGAAGGCATGAAGGATGAAGAAGCCACAACTGAATGGGACAACAAGAACAAAAAAAAAAACACAACCCCCAAAATGCGCTGCAGAAACATGCTTGGAGTAGCCTTCGAGGAAGACTCTGCCCATGCTCAGGAAGCCCCAATTTGCCCTCCTGGGAGGCGACTCCCTCCTTGACTCAGGCCCTGAACTCAAAACTCTGCCCATGCTCAGGGGAGCTGCCAAAAAGCCAAAGCCCAGCCCGGAAACACTCCATGAGCGGCGCTTCCGGACGCTGGACACTCTGCACACGCTCAGAGGCGCCCTCTCCCCTCCCAAGCCCGCTTGCCCTCTCTCCACAGCTCACCATGGTGGTTGACCCAGGTCGGCTTCAGGAGCTTCATGGTCCTCCTCCTCCTCCTCTTGTCCTTCCTCCTCCTCCTCCTCCTCCTCTCCTCCCTCCGGCCGCCTCGGCTTCTTCTTCGCCTTCCCGCCCTTTCCCCTCACGGCTCCGGCTCCATGCTTCCCGCCCGCCTCCGCCGTCGCCTCCCCTCCTCCTCCTCCTCCTCCTCCTTCTCCTCCTTCTTCTGCCGGTGCCGGTGCCGCCGCCGCCCGGCCTCATTCCCCGGCTCCCCGGCGGCTCCCCGGCAACGCCGGAAGTCACCGGAGGGCAACGGCCTAAGCGGCCCGGCGGGAAACAAGGGAGCGCCGCCAACGCGCCCACCCCACCCACTGCCTGGGAAGGGAGGCGGCGGGAGGAGGAGGAGGAAGGAGGGGGCGGGCGAAAGAGAGGAGCGCGGAGGATGATGAGGATGATGACGAGGGTGGGTTCAGCAGGGCTTCCCCGCGCAGGAGGGAGACTCGGTCCACCAGAAGTGGACACGGCAGGAGAAGGAGGAGGAGCGCGGGGGTGGGAGACGAAATAGAGGAGCGAGGATGATAAGGATGATGAAATCCCCCACTAGAATTCGGCTAGCGGGGTCCTTGCCGGCTTTTAGGGGAGCATTAGAAATTTGGGTCTTGAAAGGAACGTTTTGGTCCAATTTTATTTTATCCAACTAGCTTGTTTCTAAGGTTCCGGAATTGAAATCACTACCTAACCAGTGGGTCCCCAAATGTTCCTGGACTGCAACTCCTAGAAGTCTTCATTACTAGCTGAGCTGGCCAGGATTTCTGGGAGTTGCAGTTCAGGAACATCTGGGGATCCAGAGGTTGAGAACCACCGAAAACCCTATGCAGGAGTGACCTGCCACAGAGTGAAAGCTTTTTTTCCCCCTAGTCTCCTTACGAAAGAGAAAGGGGATGAAGAGGAAAAAATAGAAAGCTTAAAGACAGTATTTCATCTTCGACGGGCAGAATAGGAAGGGACGCTATGGGTCATCTAGTGCAGCTGCTTGTCATGCACCCCATTGCTTTCGATTGTAAGATCTGAAATCAGTGGGATTTCTACATGTTAGCCTCACCCAACATGATGCTTCACACCTCTTTGACTAGAACTTGGATCAGCCTCAGACGGCATAGTTGGCGAAGCATGATGGGCTTTCTGTCCTGAAACAACTGGAGTACTCTGATCAGGGAAATCGGTTGTGTTAGCATGGACAGTGACCGATGATGACCAGAATTGAAATTTTGGCAGGTCCTGGACTGGAAGGGCACACGTTTTCCACTCAGGAATTAGTTCTGTTACAAATACAGTTTAACTGAACCTATGGCATGGGTGCCAAAGGTGGCACTCGGAGCCCTTTCCGTGTGCACCCAACATCGTCCCTTCACAGCCACCTGTATTCAGGTTAAATAGCCTTATTGGCATTTTGCGAAAAATTAGTGAGTTTTGAATCGCAGCTTGGGCACTCGGGTCTCTAAAAGGTTCACCATCACCATCATCCAAACCATCCATCACCACCATCATCATCCAAACACCGATGAAGCTGTTTGGATGAACAGCAAAATGTTTCTATCTCTCAAAAAGAAGTCCAGTAGCCATGACTCAATTTCCAGAAGAACATCACTGCTATAGGACAACCTGGAGTAACCTGCAGGAAATTTATCTATGAGAAGTGATAATACAGTGTTTCTCCGAAAATAAGACAGTGTCTTATATTAATTTTTGCTCCCAAAGATGCGCTAGGTCTTATTTTCAGGGGATGTCTTATTTTCCCATGAAGAAAAATACGCTACACATTTGCTGTTATCTTATTATGGGGAGGCCTTATTTTCGGGGGATGCCTTATATTTCAGTGTGGGGCAAAACTGTAAATAGGTCTTATTTTCAGGGGATGTCTTATTTTCGGGGAAACAGGGTATACTGCTGCTTCGTTTTTCTCAGAGGAACATAATAATAACCTGGAGCACCCCTTAAAAAATAGTCACACGGTTGGGGGTGGGGAAGACAACCATAAAAACGGGAGGGAGGGAGGGCGTGTTAAATGAAAAGGACATCCAGTGAAGAAAAAAAAACCCAGTTCGTGAACGGTTTCTAACCCGGAACCTTTTGAGATGGGGCTCTCGAGCGGGGAGGGGGCTCATTGCGCACGGAACAAAGGTGCACCGCCGGAACTGTCCCCCCCTCCGGGACGAGGCCTGCTGGGAGGCCGGGGAGGTTTCCTGGGCTAAACCGTGGAGCGAAGACATGTTCGCCCCGCGTGGCTTGACTCTCCTTCGCAGCCGGATAGGAGGCTCTTCGCTGAGGTAGGCAGCAAGTAGAAGGAACATTTATTTATTTAATATAATTTTACTCCGCCTTTCTCCTTGGAAAAGGACCCAAGGCGGTTTGCAGTAATGAGGGACAGTATACAGTCCCGTACATTTAAGGCATATTCAAGTTTGAGAAACGGGGAATTGAGGGACATCTGACTTAGAGCATTAAAAGAAACATTAAAACTACAATTACTGTATCTAATTTTCCAGGTGTTCCCCCCTCCCCCTCTGCTGCAGGGGGGCGTGTTTCATGGCATGCTTTGTCCATTTAGGACCAAAAATGCTGTGTGTGGGGGGGGAATTTAATAATAATAATAATAATAATAATAATAATAATAATAATAATAATAATAATAATAATAATAATAATAATAATAATAATAATAATATGCAATCAAATCAGTTCTGTCTTCTAGCAACCCCTTTCAAGATACTATCCAGAGTATCACAGAATCATAGAGTTGGAAGAGACCTCAAGGGTCATCTAGTCCAACCCCCTGTCATGCAGGAACCCCATCACAATATTTCCGACAGATGGCCATCCAGCCTCTGCTTAAAAACCTCCAAGGAAGGAGACTCCACCACCCTTTGTGGCAGCATATTCCACTGCCGAGTATAGTATCTTGATCTTCAATTCTCTCTGTACAGAGAATTGAACTGCAAAAATTTTTACTATTTATTATTAATAAAACTTCACTTCAAAACATAAAAACAACAAACTGTATCAGAATAGGAAATAAACATTACTCAAAACTTTACCAAGCAAAACAGAACCAACCCCATACAATCCAACTCCCACTCAGGACTACAAATCCATTTCCCTCCAAAAATACATTAGAACTGCCAACTTCTGGTTTTACCTAAACAATTGAGCTTTCTGGTTGGCTACCTTTTAGTGGGAAAATGGTAATGTCAAATTTCTCCCGATCCCTTGTTTGTTTGTTTGCTTGTGAGTATATGCCATGTATATCAGTTTTTCCCAAAGAAATACTCCCCAGGTCCGGTAGACTTAAGTCACACTTAAATATGAGGATGTAGAGGCATATATCAGCTTCCTATTGAATGTGACTTAACTGAAATATATACATCATGGCATAGTTAATGCATTATGGGATATGCACTTTGCCTAGTATTCATCTTGGCTAAAGGACCATATCATATAGCTCATAGCTGCACATATGTAGGAGGTATGGAAAGTTTATCTAGAAAACTATAGTATGACAAAAAAAATCTTTTTGCTGAACAGCCGGTATGTCTTCTGAATCTGGAATGAAGGTGTATTGCAAAAAAAGTCTAACCCTTCCTCTATTTGGACATTTTAAAATTTTATTTATTAAGATTTGATCTAATATTCTTATTATTTCTTTCTTAGTCCTCAGCTAATGTGGAATGTTCAGCACCGAACAAGCCATTGGCAGTCTTCACTTCTTGGACTGAGGGTGGCTCTACCCATGAGGTAAAATATGGCTCCGTTGTAATGTTAAAATAGGTTTCTAAAATGGTCATTTTAGCCCCATCTGTGTCTCTGTGTGACAAAATACTCTATTTTTAAATATAACGTATTAAAATATAGTTGTGCTTGTCCATGGGGGCAAAAAGAAGTATCTGACATATGCATGGAGAATATCTGTTCTAATGCTGAAAGCTTTCAAGAGTGACAGCTTTGTTCCAGAATCTGGAAGTTGAGTCATGGCAACTGGACTTCTTTTTCTTGAGAGACTAAAATGTTTAGCTGCTCATCCAAACAGCTTCGTCAGACTGACAAAGCTATTTGGATGAACAGCGAAACGTTTCAGTCTCTCAGGAAAAGAAGTCCAGTTGCCATGACTCAATGTCCAGATAAACTCACCTGGATGACTGAGAATCTTCAGACATTTTGTTCCAGAACTGAATGTCACCAATATTAAAGCAAAACAAAAATCAGAAAGTAGAATTGAGAAAGTGATGTTTGTTCCCTGACTCCTGCTCTATCAGGACCTAGGGTATCCCTGAGAGCAGGAAACTGGCTAATTGACTCTCCTAAGTTGCTCAGCCTTGCCTTATAACAGTGGTTCCCAACCATAGGTCTCCAGATATTCTTGGGGTAAAACTCCCAGAAGCCTTCACCACTAGTTGTGATGGCCAGGATTTCTGGGAATTGTAGTCCAAAAACATCTGGTTCCAAGGTGGGAACCACTGCTACAGCAACTATGTCTGCAAACTCATCCTTATTTTCCCATAAGTAAGTCCCATTGGACTAAGTGGGTCTTACATTTGAGTCAGACATGGGAGATTGTCCTGTAGGAGTCCATTTTTGCACAAGTTTACCTAGGAAAGAAACCCCACTATATACACAGAGACATACTTCCAAGTAGAAACATGTAGGAATGTCTTGGGAAAGGAATTTGTGTTACTCAACTATCATTCCCGTAAAGGATAGGATGTGAAAAGATCATTTGGGAGATGACTTTGACCCACATTTGTGACCAGATGGGGTGTATGTGATGACTGAACTGTGCTTTCTGAACTGTTTTTTTTGCCCCCACAATTAGGGCAATGCCACCAAAGAAGAAGAAGGTTGATCCACGGATGGAATTGGCCGCAAGGGAGCGGCTGAAAAAGAAAATAAGGAGGTTGGAAAAAGTCGCTCCAGAATTTATTCCCATTGAAGATTTTGAAACACCTTTCAGCCTCATGGATGAAAAGAGGTAACAGCTGGAAGGCATCTGGTCCCTGGGAGCCAGAACTGTTATGTCCTGTTTGTTTAAAATACTTACATTCAGCGCATCTGGTACCACTCTATTCTGATCTGATCAGACCCCACCTGGGGTACTGTCTCCAGTTCTGTGCATCTCAATTTTAAAAAGATGTGGACAACCTTGAACGGGTCCAGAGGAGGGCGACCAGGATGGTTGAAGGTCTGGAAGAAATGTCATACGAGGAGCGGCTTAGGGAACTGGGAATGTTTAGCCTCTCTAAAAAAAGGCTGAGGGGGGTTATGATAGCTATGTTTAAATATTTGAAAGGATGTCACATTGAAGAAGGGACTGGTTTGTTTTCCATGACTTCAGAGACTAGGACTCAGAGCAATGGTTTCAAACTACGGGAAAAGAGGTTCAAGTTAACATCATTAGGAAGAACTTCCTGATGGTTAGAGCTGTCTGGCAGTGGAAGATGCTGCCACAGAGGGTGGTGGAGTCTCCTTCTTTGTAGGTTTTTATGCAGAGGCTGGATGGCCATCTCGGAAATACTGTGATGAGGGTTTCTGCATGGCAATTCTGGAAGTCGTGGTCAAAACATCAGGAGGGCCAATGTTTGGACATGCCTGCTGTAGAGGGAAGTTCTCTATGGCCCCTGCGGCATTGGCCTGTCAAAGGGAGCTTGTGGCCTCTTCCAAGAAGGGCAAGGGGTCACCACCACAGGAGGAACTGTATTAAAGAGTCACGGCATTCGGACGGTTGGGAACCACTGTTCTAAAGCAAAGATCATTTCATGCTCCTTTCCCTCCCTTACCCCTAAATCTGCCTCCGAAACAGGTCCGAAATGCATAGCATAGCATCGCTGTCGTTTTTGTTTTTTTTATCAGGGTGCGACCCGTTGCTCCCCTCTCCCCCGAGGAAAGTGAACGGCGGGCGTTGCTGATGAAGAGGTGGAGCGTGTACCGGCAGGAGCAACACAAGGCCGAGACCGAGGCCATCCGGTCCCTCATGGAGGCCCAAGCGCAGGCCTTAGAGGAGCTGCGCCTCGAATCCGAGGAGCTCTACCAGGCGGCGATTCGGCGAGACGACCACCTCTTCCCCTTCGAGAGGCAGGAGCCCCTCTACTCGCCGCCCCTGTCCAACTATGAGGCCCCCGAGGGGAAGAGCGCGGATGTCACCCCTGTCTATACGCAGTAATTTGGAAGACGGCCCAGGACTCGGTGGCTGAAGGCTTCGCGACAGGCGGTGGGCGTCGGGAAGCCTGCTCCTTCGCCGGTTTTGAAGTACTGCTTTTTTACGGGGCTGCTTGACAAACCGGGAGCAGAACAGACCCAACGGCGTGCATGCGGTTCCTTTTCTATACCTGTTCTCTTTGAACAGCGAATGGGTACTCCCAACGCGTAGAAAACCATTCTTTGGAGTATTCTTTTCCGATTTGTGTATGACATGCTACCGTTTTACTGGGATTCATAATCCTGTAAAAAACAACAACAACAACAAGAAGAAGAACAACAACAAGAACAAGAACAGAAGCAGCAGCACTCCCAGTTGATTGGCAAGCTATAAAGGAGATAAGCAGAACGGGTTAAAAATAAGATGAATAAAATGACTTGAAAAATAAGTTTATGTAGGCCAGCAGGAGTAATACATACATCTTGGAATTATGGTTGTCCCTAATAAATTACTCAGCGCTAGTCCTTTTAACTTAAAATATGTTGGTATCTTCTTTGACTTGAATAATACCAAATGTTTGAAATGGACACACAAAAAGCCTCCCTTTCTGAATTTGTCAGAAAAGTAGGCCCTTGGTGCTACTGACACACTGTTTAACATACCATAGAGAAACAAGGTTTCAGAGCGAGCATTTATATTTCAAACAAATCCAACAACACAACCGAGGTGAGAGGTTTGCATTTTGAGAGCATGGGTTGATGACAGGGCATTCTCACATCCAATCTCGTAAACATTCCTAGGCAGTGTTAATGAAAAGTCCTGGGCTTCAAGACTTGGGTTTGAACTCATCAAGGGGCAAGTACCAGTCCATTGGTGGGCTTTTTCTCAGATTCCACACTGGAGGGTGCTTCTGTTTCTCTGCCACACGAGCGCCTTCGCTCTGACACAGGGCGTCCTGGAACACACAGAAACAGTGACGAAAATTAAATGAATCAAACTCAACAGTCATTAAATGGAAGCGGTGTCGTCCACTCGAAATCCCAGGGGAAAACAAAAACACAAAACACATATATAAAATATTTGCTTATTTGTTTGATTTATATACTGCCTATCTGGCCCCAGGGGTCACTCTTGGGCCAGTAGAAAAAGTAGACAAAATTTATTGCACCTTCAAGACGAATGGCTATACAGTAGGACCCCGGAATCCGCTGGGGATTGGTTCCAGGCTTTCCTGTGGATAATGAAAACCGTGAATAAGAGAGAACGCCTGCCCACCCACCTCCAAACTGCTGTTTTCTGACAGTAGCTTGCTTTACGACTGCTATTTTGAGACAGTAGCTTGCTTTATGGCTGCTGTTTGTGACAACAGCTTGCTTGACAGATGCTATTTGTGACAATAGCTTGTTTTACAGCTGCTGTCTGTGACAATAGCTTGCTTTTAAGGTGGCACAATGTTTCTGCCTTCTTTTTCAATTTTTGTTTTAGTTTCGGCTGATATACTAGCACAGAGGAATGTGGCTAGCTCATCTAATTCCATCATAAAGACATGGCATGATGTTAATAGGATAATCATTGTATAGTTAGTGCATTCAGCATGGTTGTTTTTACACGGCATAAGAGAAGAAGGAAGAACATGGGCCCTACAGCTGCCATGGCCTGGTGACAGCTGTATGCCAACAACATCTGGAGGACCACATGTACCCCATCTCAGGTGCGCACAGAGGGGACAGTAGCCAAGGGGACTGGAAGACAAACCTGACATGGGAAAACAACAGAGAAAGGAGGCACAAGTCTGACTAGGAAAAGAATATCGAAATATTTCAGATGGACATACTTATCGGACAACGGGGGGTGGGTGGGTGTTTCCAATACAGGCAGCACATAAAACTCACCCCAGGGTCTTTGATTTGCCATTATGCAAGCTCCCTCTTGAGATAATATCCAGTAGTCATGAATGGTTCGTGACGGCTGATATTATGGGCAGTCAAATCATAGGAACTTGCTTCATGACGGAGGGTTTTGCTGTTTTAGTAAGCAAAGTGTGCGGCTTATATGCTGCCCCATAGCGCTTGAAGCACTCTCTGGGCGGTCTACAATTTGATTATGCACGGTACACATTGCCCTTCCCCAGAAAGCTAGGTACTCATTTTACCAACCATGGACGGATGGAAGGCTGAGTGAACCTTGAGCCAGCTACGTGGAATTGAACCCCAGGCTGTGAGGAAACAACAGCCAAATCACAAAGGAACTGTAGCTCACGTGGGATCTTTCACCGCACAGCCTCTTGTTTTACTGCTCAGCGTACCTTAGCCATTTTGCTTTTCGTTTTCTGCCATTCCTGGCAATAATCATAATCCTTCTTCCACTGGGAACAGGATGGTGCTTGGCCATAGATGTAGTAATAATGGAATCTGTTCCGGAGGCTCTTGCAAAGTTTCCATTCAGACCAGTAATCGTCACATCCTCGCGGAGGCTGCCAACCACAAACACAAAGGGACAAGAGTTATGATCTGTCTAACAAAACAGATCCTCAATGAGTGCGTTTCACGCATGGTTTATGAAACAACCACACACAGGCTTAGTACTTCGGAACGAGCTGAGGATGAGATTTTATTCTGTCTACAGCACGTACTGATCTTCCAACAATTTTGTATTTTTATGATGTTTTGTGTTTGATTATATTGGGATTATAGTTGGGTAGTCACTTTTGGTGACTTGCTGTACACCACCCAGAGTTCCCTATGGGAAAATTGGGCGGTCAATAAATAAATAAATAAATAAATAAATAAATAAATAAATAAATAAATTCTTCTGTAGCTTTCTACATCACTGAATATAGAGTTCATCTAAGCGCCTCTATTTTGAACTAGTAGTAATATATACAATTTTGAAGTACAGTGGCACCCCGACTTAAGAGCAATTCGACTTAAGAGCAGAAAACTGTTGCCATTTTGACTGCCACCTTACAAAATTTGAGATTTGTTCTGTTTGACTTACAAATATTTTTGTTCATTTTTAATCCTTTTTCATTTTTATTATTATTTTTTATTATATATTAGAAAACAAATTAACAACCGTACTCTTTTTTTTATCTTTTAACTTATTTTTTCAATTTTTAGATAGGTACCCCGACTTAAGAGTAATTTGACTTAAGAGCATGCATTCTGAACAGATTAAATTTCTAAGTTGCAGTACCACTGTAGTAGTAACAACATAATTGCACGCTTTTGCTTTATAACGAGCCTTCTCAGGGTTTTCTAGGCAATGACTATAGGGAAGTACTTTTCCCTTTCCTTCTGGAGGCTCCTTGGGACTGCAGCTCGCCCAAGGCTAAGCAGGCTTAACTTCCCCAAGGAGGTAATGTGGGAAGTCCAACTCCGAACCTCTAGCTCAGCAGCTAGATACCTAAACCAACTAGCAAAGGGGGCCAACCAGGGATGATGGGAGGCATTTAATGTGAAGATTGAAAATGTCCAAACTTTGGCCTTCCTGATGTTTTGGACTACAGCTCCCAGAATTCCAAGCCTGTTTCCAATGGCAAAAGACTGTGGGAGTTGTGGTCCAAAACATCAGGAGGGCCGAAGTTTGGACGTGCCTGGAGGACGCATTAGGGCATAAGATCCACGAAATGAAGGCTTCACATACAAGAAATCGGAGGGGAAAATATCAATACGAAGAGTGGAATGCAGAACCCTTTGAATTAAGAAGGCATCAGATGAAATGAGAGTGAAGCAAAATTAGCTCCAGTCAATCTTTTATGAAACATGACGCTTGCCACTAATTGGAGATATTCTGGGTTTCACAGAAAAAGAACTTACCCTCCAGCCAGTTTTATCTGCCATGCTGCTTTCACGGGCCCTCTCCATCGAGGCCCATAAACACCAGGGACTCACTGACGGCGGACCTTTATGACGGACGGCCCAACGGATCGTCCTCCAGGAGCCGCTGCACAACAAACACGCTACGGGGGGGGGGACAGTTATAACCGACGCACAGTCAAAGAGGTATAGTCTGGAGGTTCGCTGACAAAAGCTACGGCTCCCGTGTCCAATAGAAACACCCTCGATATATCAGATTTCCCTTTGCAGGGGGAAACCATAGGGGAAAGGAAGCTCATTAGAAAGCGTTGCAAAGTCCGGTACCCATTTGGCAGCGAAAAGTTTCCCCCCCTCTCTCTCCCATGTTTGGAGGGAAAAGAGTGATAGAAACATTTAGGAAGGATCTTTCTGCGGACAAATCATAAAGAAGCGGCACCACCACCACCAAAGAGTTGGAGGAGCTCTTATTTTTCAGCGCTTTGAAATAATCATTAGGTCTATGTCAAATATACCCAGTGTGGGGGTGTTTGACAGCCTGTAACCCTGAGTTCGAATCCCCTCTCAGCTATGAAAACTCACGGCACAGATTTAGGAGAGCCCGCCCTGTTAGTCTGTGCAAAACTCGGGGGAGGGGGTTGACTTAGAAATGTAAGAAAGAGCCAATTCCCTGTGATACCTGAAAAACTTATATTTTAATGTGAGGTTTCATGGACAAATCCCTCTCTTCAGATGTGCAAGTGTAAGGTTGCTGCGTACAAGAACACAGTGTTATGTCTTGCATCCTCTTGGTGGATAAAGTGTGATTGTTAAAAGCCTCTTTTGAATGATAGGCTATGGTGCAAACAAATCTGATAAACAAAACGGGCCAAAGATACTGTTTAACAAAGCGAGCTGGTTGGATAGTTTAGTCCAGTGGTTCTCCACCTGTGGGTCTCCAGGTGTTCCTGGACTGCATCTCCCAGAAGTCTTCATCACTAGCTCAGCTGGCCAGGATTTCTGGGAGTTGCGGTCCAGGAACAACTGGGGACCCACCGATGGAGAACCACTGGTTTAGTCACTGGTTGAAGAGTTGAGTGGTTCAGGCAAGTGATATCCACACTGTGCCTCCTGGGAGTACAGCCAGCTTGGGTGGCCTTGGGCAAGCTGTACAGTCCCAAGGCGCACCCCAGAAGAAGGAACTGGGAACAATGTCTGAGTATTCTCTGCTTTGAAACTGCAGAAAGGAACACTGTAAGTCAAAACTGACTTGACAGCACATGATGGCAATGACGACTGAGGGGATGGAGACAGCTGGAAAACATTTATCCACAATTTTTGAATCTGGAAGCTCCAACGCTGCGTGAATGAAAAATGACATACCACCAACAATGGAAAGCAGAGAATAGTGGGCTAGGGTGGTGGAACTACTGATAGGTTGGTACATCGGCCAAGGCCAGGTGCATTTCTGACAGCCCAATAACCACAAAACTCTGTTGGCTCGGCTGCAACAGATTAGCATATATAATGGATAATATAATGGAAAAAATAAGAAAAGCTCAGTTCTTCAAGGCCAAGACTGTCCAATTCTCTCCAGAGCCATCAAGAGAGCAGAACAAACTCACTACACACACACACACACACACACAAACACAAACGTCAGCAGAACTCAAAACCTTTATTGTTTTAAAGAATACAAGAACGCTTAGCGAGAGGAGTGTACAGCAAAAGTTTTTTTTTTTCAATTTACAGTTTAGAAATGGGTGGGGCAGGTTTGCAAACCGCATCTAGTCTGACACCAAGGAATCCAACATTAAACTTGAACAGATGACGATCCGGGGTTGTAAAATCCCCAGCTAAGGAGATCCACCACCAACCCTGCTGGACTTCCGTGATTATTTGCATGACTAAACTCCTGCTCCGGGGAGAATGTATCCCCGATGTTCAAAAGTCTACCATTTCAAACCTGCATGGAAAACCACTCTTTCATTGCACTCTGAAGAGATTCAACCTGGGGCCAGGTCCACCAACCTGCTCGAACACCAGATCTCGTATGGTGAACGGTGAACACAGCCAAAATCCCATCCACTTCCAGCAAAGTAAGTTTGAAAACTCCTGACACCACCGAAAACAGAAGCCCTTCACTCGAAAATAAACCGGAAAAACCCAATTCTTGGAAGGATCTCCATTCTTTTTGTGCATTTCCTCTAGTGCAGAATTCATTCACTGCCGAAAACTGAATCACATACTGACGCTTGATTATCTTCAGGTCATCTCTACGCCCTTTTCGGTATGCAATATTTATTCAGTTAAAATGTTTGCGCCCCGCCTTTTTTCTCGGAAAGGACCCAAGTCAGCTTTTCTTTATCCTTTTGCTTTATACTGAAAAAAAATGTGCAACAGCTACGATCCTCAGGCCCCTTGACCTCATCACTACATGGGGGGGGGAGAATAAAAAGACCCAAGTGTCAAGAATGCATGAGAAGAGTCTTTTCTAAATGCAAAAAGTCGACTTCCATTGCAGCCCTGTCTGAAGTACAGTCAGACCCCAATATCTGCTGAGGATTGGTTCCAATCCTTCCCGTGGATAATGAAAACTGTGGATAAGAGAGAACAAAATGTTCCCCCAAAAGTGCTGTTTTTGTGATAGTAACTTGTTTTACAGCAGCTGTTTTCCAACAGCAGCTTGCTTTACAGCTGCTGTTTGTGGCGGTAGCTTGCTTTACAGCTGCGCGTTGTGACAGTAATTTGCTTTGCGGCTGCTGAATTATTTATTTATTGATCCTCTGCCAACCATGGATAACTGAATCAGTGGATAATGAATTAGTGGATACGGGGGTCCTGCTGTATCCTGTTATCATCAGAGTTGTCAATAGAAGCCCCCAAACATTTTGCTGACTGGAGTTGATGAGGTTTAGGGAGCGTACGGCAGGCTGCAGGAGACATCCAACCGTCGTCTTAAGCAAATGTGGGCAAGGGGAAGAGGGTTGATCAAGTTCCATCACCTGCTGCCCAAGGTGGTTGTCTCGTTCTGCACAAAAGTAGGGAGAGGCCGGGAATGAGAATGCCCTGCTTTCTAACCCAATGATCTAAGACTCTCTTCCTTAAGGAAGGGAACATTTAGCGAGCTCTGCATCTCTGGCTTACCAACTAAGCCTTCATCAGTGTATGCCTACTGCTTTATTTTCTACCGAAAGCACAAATCTCTCAACCTGGAAGTCCATTTTTAAAATATAGATCCGGAACAAACCATTGTGGGAGACAATTTTAGTTCTTGTGTTTGTCTTTTGAGAGGACTCTCCTTTTTCTGTTTCTTTAAAAAAAAAAAAACAAATTCTTGCAATAGTAGAGATGTTGTAGCGTCATTTTATTGTCATTCAGCCAGAGGATCTGGAATTTATGGTTTTCTTCCTTTCTTGCGAAGAGACTGGCCTTCTCCAGAAAATGCAATGAAGCGGCTTCCAGAATCATCCTGAAGGGATGTATGGGGTAGGGAGGAGAGGAGCAATACTTTGGATTAATTTTATTATTTTGACCATTATATGGATACTGGGTGAGATCAAACACAGTATTTGAAATGTCTTTAGCTTGACACCCAGGCCTATACTAAATTAACTTTTAGAATGTTTTATGGGAGTTTTTCTACCCCGAGTTTCTAGTGTAACTTGGGTAATGTTCTTAAAACAAATGACACTAGAAGTTTGCTACGGGATGAATTTTGTGGGGTTTTTTGTGAATTAATATCTCAACACTGGTAAGACCAAATAAAGCACACTGTGCGCACAGCAACTAAAGAGATACTGCCCCCTCTACCAATGTTTCTCATTCATCTTTGTATCTTTTTCTGAAGCAAAATAATCTGTATCCATACCCAGATCAAAATATTTCACCCCAACCCACTTAAGGAAAAACACCACCATGGCAAAACTCAATGGATTTACCTAGGAGTCTTTGTTCTGTTAGTCTTGCGTATACAAAAATAAAAATGTACATTGTTTATGACAATTCCCACAAAGAGTCATTTCTTTACCCTCTTTTGGAAGGCAACGAACATAATTGACGTCTCTGAATAGTTCTATGAATGTGCATTTCGGGGGGGGGGCTGTGCATTGGTTCAGCTTGTCAGTGGTTGGAGCCATGGGAAAGAATACTGATCCCCTATAAGGAAACCCTTACAAAAATGACCAAGAAACTGCTGCACTCACCTCTTCTATTTTTTTGACCAATGGCCGTGAATTCCTGATGAAGGTGATCTTGCCAATTTTGAAGTCGTAGTTAGGGATCCCTCTGCAGAAGAGATTATTTTTATTTATTTAAAATGTTCCTCTTTATATGTTATAGCATCCGCATGTCATCTTTTATCCATGCGATGTTGAGGAAGTGTCCAAAAATAATTAAAATACAGCAACTAAATCCATTCAAGTTCAAAATACAACATAATGGGAACAAAAAAAGCAGCAAAAGCAACCCAGTAGAGATGGTCATCTAATCTTAAAACACTTTCCCCCCAAATGAAGGTGTTCTAACCTAGGACCCAAATAACCAGAATAGAAATGCCAGAAACTGCTCTCCATGGGGAGAGCCAACCACAGCTCCACAAGGTTGGAAACACCCAGGAGAAGGTCCCATCTTTTGTAGAAAATTTACCAGCCTCCCTTGGGTGGCCACCTGGAGGAGCCTGGGCTGAGATCTTTTGACAAGTAACACGGAGACAAACCATGATGGGCTTTGTATGTGAACGTCAAAACCTTGAACCTGATCCCGGGCACAACCGGCAACCAGCAAAGGTGAGCCAGAGTCAGGCCGATGCGATCCAATGTTGCTCGTGAACACCACCAGCCTGGCTGACGCATTCTGGACCGTCTGAAGTCTCCGGATCAGGCCCAAGCGAAGCCCCACTTGGATGAGGCTGATCCTCTTTACCTGCCTCACCCTGAACAGAGCAACTGTTCACACTGATTCATCGCGGATCGACTATGTTTAAGCATCCAGTTTCACAAGACATTCTAGAAGAACATGGAATCACTGCTGAAGCCAGTTAACTCTAGAAAGTATGAGATGTTTCACTCTGAAACAACCCACGTAGACCTGGCTAAGAGTACATCTTAGATCCGTCCTGGGCAAACTAACCTTCGAATGTCTCCTGGTTTAATTGGAGAAGGACTTGGTTCCACTCCTTTCTTTTTCCCGTCCAGCCTGTTCCCAGATCCTGAAAATGCCTATGAAAGAAGACAGACAGACAGACAGACAGACAGACAGACAGACAGACAGACAGACAGAGGATCATCCCTTCATAGTCAACACGTCTTTGCTTCTAAGAAACATTATTGGAAAATCTAATGCATACTGAAATTGTTCAAGTGCGATAAAATGCTTACTAACTAACCATCAGGGTGAAAAAAAGCGAAAACTGGGTAGACTAAGGAGTGGAATGGAATCAGGTAGAACAAGGCATTGAGAAAAGAACACCTCACAGGATAACATTTTGTTGTGGGCTGCATTTGTCTCCACTCTTTTTCAAGGCACATTAAATAAAAGATGGAGGGCCTCTTTAATGGTCTTGATTGGGTAAATAAAGAGACCTACCCGGAATTTCAAGTCACCAACGTAGCCGCTGTGATCTGCTTCAGTGTCCTGCAAAGCAAAGGGGGCGGAGAAATGAACTGGTTTGTTTCTACTGCAGTCCAGTACAGGCATACCTTGGTTTAAGAGTTTAATGCGTTCTCCGGGACGTTTTGGATTGTGGAAAATTCGTAAACCGGAGGGGGGTGCTATGCATCCTGGGTACTTTTTTCACAATGCATTACGAAAAAAAAAATCTTGAATTGAGATATTATGGGGGGGAAATCATAAACCTAGTCATTCTTTTCAATGGGTTTTCTCCATGAACTGAAAATTACATTAACGGAGGCGTTTGTAAACCGAGGTACGCCAGTATACAGAAGACCATAAGACAGTTCTTTATACTAAGTGACTTGGCCAAAGCATATTTGTATTGGAGCAGAGAATCTCTGACTCCCCTGATGCTTTAATGGACATTTGTACTCTTCATTGCTTCTTTTGAAAGATTTTAAGGAAGGTGGGAATGCAGAAAATGACCAGAATGTATAAGAGGCAACTTACTGTGGACTCCTCGTGTTGTGTCTGTCTTTCTGGCTCTTTGTAACCCAAAGGTGCGTCAAAATCTACCTGCGTCAAGTCAATACAAAACCTACCATCAGATTATTTCCGTTGGGAATTTGCTTCTATCCTATGCATCATTTTCATACACAGCTCTTTCCAAGGCATGGTAACCTTCCCCACATGTAAAAAAAATTAAGTGGACAATGCAAAAACAGAGGCTCGTCTCCAACTCACGTTCATGTCACACTCAATGATGGACACGGCTTTGTCTGGTTTTGTCTCCATTACTCGAAGCTCATAAATCTAAGATCAAATTAAAAACATTTAAAAACAGTTGGCAAGATATCACCACCATCTCCGCTGGGTTAACTTCCATGGCCATGCCTTCACATTCCTACACGTGTTTTGACCGCCCCAGGCTCAAATTCTTTGAGGAGCATTAACAGCATCAACCAGCCGAAATCTCTTGCCTTATAAAAGAACCTGGCTTGGAAGATCAACTGTGCCACGGCAAATCTCCTTTTAGCATGCCCGATGAACAAAAGCAGGACAATGGATGATTCCCCACCCCACCCCCACTGGTTCTTTCCAGGCACGCAGGAGCAACTTACTTTGAAACTGCAGGGCCTTACCTTTTCATTGTAGTTGATGGCGATGACATCTCCAGTGGTCAGACAAGCAAAATTTCTCAGGGCATTTTCTAATCTTTAAAGGACGCTAAGTTGAAAACAGAAATTGAATTTGGTGGCCCCAAGGTGACACATCTGGGTTGGGGACACCTAGCCAGTTCCACCGGGCTCTGCTGTCATCACCTGACAGCAACTCTGATATCCGACTGCAGTGGTGATTCCCAGCCTTGGGTAAACCATCTCGTCTTGGACTGCAGCTCCCAGAAACCCCGAACAGCCTGGCGGGTGGTAAAGGCTTCTGGGAACTGGAGTCTAAGGAGACCTGGGTTACCTGAGTTTGAGAAACACAGGACTACAGCAAAGGTAAAAAGCAGATCCCGTTTCATTAATTCTAGGACGAATTCTGTCAGATTAGAGCAGGGGTGTGCAAACTTTTTGCAAGGAAGGCCAGATTTGGCAAGGTGAAAATGTGTGGGGAGCCGACCACTCAGCCTGAAGGGGGGGGAGAAAGGGTGTGGTCTGTGCACATCTGCAAAACCGCAAATGCTCTGCTTTCAAGGGGCCCAGTGGCTGTTGCACTGCCTGGGAATCGGTCCACGCACACCCAAGATGCACCACTGCTCGCATATGCTGCCTTCCCTCGCAAGGAAGTGGGGAAGACGCTGCAGCAACTGAGCCAGGAGTGGGTAGGCAGGGAGGGTGGCTGAGGGGATGGACGGAGGCAGGGGGGACAGGCATACCATAAAACTGCAAGCTGATGTCTCTAGCCAGCACAGGGAAGGGCCGGCTGGTGGGGATGAGTGAAAGGCTGAGCCAGTGGGGAGAAGAGGCTGAGGGCCACTCAAAATTTAAAATCGGTCCGCATTTGGCCCCAGGGCCGGACTTTGGACATGCCTAGATTAAAGCATTCTGTTCTCTTGGTAACTCTCCAGAGCCTATGAGCAGCCCTCAGGTCTAAGCCTCCACAGAAAAATACTGAGAAGTATCCAGATGTTGACAATGCAGAAAACATGAAGCTGCCCGTTAGCAGCCAGTGGCCAGCTCATTTGCTGAGAGACTGGCTTTTTCCTCCTTCCTGATTTGTTCCTATTCAAACTTGTCCTTTCAGAATGTTATAATTATAAGAACTGGGATCTGAATGGTTTTTCCTCTTCCTTCCCTGCCTTCTTTTCCTTCCAAGCTGTGATTTTCACATCAGAAGTCTCTTTGGACTTCGACTCCTCGCTTGTTGCTGATTCCGTATATAAACGGCTCCGAGACCTTATTTTGGCTAGGCAGCAGGTGGTAAAGCGTTAAACATTGGGGGAAAAAGCCATAGAAAAATCGAGCCACACAGATTCTCTAGATCATTTTCTTGAAGACAGACTCCCGCACCCACTTGCAACTTTGTTACTGGTGTCTGGAAAAGAGATACCCCCCTCAACACACGCACACAGATCTGTGTTCCAACTGAGGCTGTGATATATACAGATGCAAAAAAGAAAAAAGTATGTGAACCTTTTGGAATTTCATGTTCTGCATCCATGTGGCATACAATGCGATCGGATCTTCCTCAAAGTCAAGTGTTTTGCCAAATGTAATGTGCCTAAAACAACACCACAACAAAAATGCCGATCGTTCGTGTCTTTATCGAACACGCTCTTTCGACATTCAAAATGCTAGTGGAGGAAAAGGAATTAATGCAGAAATTCCAAAAGGATTCGCCTACTTTTTCTGGCCGCTGAATGTTGTGAGCCATCCTTTGAACCAATCGGTAGGGGTTCTCCGAGGGCAGAGCGACGGCAACCCAGCTTTGTTTAACAGCATAAGCATGACTAGAAGAAGTCATTTGTCTTCTCTCTCCACCGCGGGGATGGCGGCGGCAGAGGTACAGTGAAAAGGATACACGGCTTTGGGATTGGTGATATCAAGGAAATCCGGACTCTGGGGCTGGAACTTGGAGTACGTTGCCACCTGAAGGTTGACGCTCTCCACTTGCACCAGGCCTCCTTCCTCCAGGAGCAGGTTCTGCATCATCTGCAAAAGAGAGCCAACATCACGTGCCTCTGTGAAATGCATGGTTCAAAGGGTGTTGACAAGAGACAGAGATTGACCAGCTGTGGGCACAGGCAGACTCTTATTGGGATCCCAACAGCCATGAGGAAGGCATTTAAATTCTTCCCTCTCTCTTTCTCTGTCTGTCTGTCTGTCTGTCTGTCTGTCTGTCTGTCTGTCTGTCTCTGTCTCTCTCTTCTGCTGTCATCCAGAGGAAAACCCGTCCTTGGAAAAAAACCCTTTTGCTTTGGGAATAAGTCGGCCGTTCTGGAAAGCCCCCCTCCAGAAATGACCTCCTTCCCAGGCAGACCAGATCTAGAAGCAAAGTAAGGGAAAGGAACGGACCACAGAAGTTTGGGGACAACAAGAGGTTTGGCTTAAGCCAGGCATGTCCAAACTTCGGCCTTCCTGATGTTTTGGACCACGACTCCCAGAATTCCAAGCCTGTACTTCCAATGGCAAAGGACGGTGGTAGTTGTGGTCCAAAACATCTGGAGGGCCAAAGTTTGGACATGCCTGGCTTAAGCCATCTGCTTCGTTCAATCGACACCAAAAACTGAGGCTCGCTTAGGAAAAAAATAGGAAAAGACATTCAGAGCCAAGGTGGATAAAAACCAGTGGCTTTTTTTTTTAAGCAAATGGATTTAAATCATAGAATCAAAGAATCGTGAAGTTGGAAGAGGCCTTTTCATCAAATTCCATGGAGGAAAACAAATCAAAGGACATCTGTCCACTTGTCTTAAATCATTATTTAAATGTATTAAAACCGATTTTTTAAAATTGTCGAAAAATTGTATTTTTTTTTAATTTAAATCAAATAATTTACATTTATTTAAACAATCTTGCTCAGGACCACAAACACCCAAAGAATCTCATTTCAAGGGATTCACAGCAGATGGTCTAGGATAGTAGGTCTCAGCCTTTTGACCTTCCAGGTGTTTGGGATAACACTGCCTGACCACTGGGCCATAGAAGACCTGGGAGTTGAAGTCCAAAGTATCTGAAGGGCCGAAGGATGAAAACCACTGGCCAAGGATCTGGCCGTATTACTCAAGCTAAGCAGATACGGTGAACAGTCTGTACCAAAGACCCAGGAAAGACCTGGAAACTGGATGTACCAGGCACCCCATTCTAGACACCTTTGGCAGTGGCATGAGTTGCACACTCCAATGTTGACTTACCCAGTGTGGAAGGTAACATATCCCCTCGTCAGCCACAAATTCCAGCACCCCGCAGTGAGTCATACGGTCTGAATTTTTATTTGTCAGCTTAAACAACATGGGGTAGGTGATATTAAGTCGGCCTAGTGAGAACAGAGGAAGGCAAACACGGCGTGTTACAGGAAATGGAAGCTTCCTGAAGCTGTTAGAAAGAATCTTGGGTGATCAAGAGAACGTTCGCTGGCTTGGGAGTAAGTCCTGCTAAGTAGCTCCAGAGGACCTGGCTTCCAACTGAACTACCCAGGACCAGGTCAAGAAAACATCAGTGTTGGACATGTTACGAATTCCTAGTTTACGATCTATTTCTTGAAAAACATTTTCCCAAGAAAGACCCCATTTTGAGATGGTCTTCAAGACTTGGGCCACTGCCCATGCCTTTGCCCCCCATACACACGCAGATTCCATCACAAGTGGATCCAAAGGACAGATCATCAACGGTCACTGTTGATGTGTGTGGGGGGGAGAGAAGCACTGCCCAGAGGGAAGCAGAGTTGTGCGCGCAGGCCCAATTCTTTGAGGGAACCTCGGACACAAGGAACGTTGAGCTCCCCAGATATTTTGGAGTGTTGCTTCCACAAGACCCAGGCATTATGGCTGCTGCTGAGGGATTATGGGAGGCGGTGACCCCCAAGAGATAGAAGGACAACGAGCACCTCCCCCTGCCACCTTTTCTAACACCACTTTCAATAAGACACCCATTCTACATTCTTATTTCTTTACCTACAACATACACAAGAAGAAGAAGAAAAATCTCATCTGATAGGACACATCACAAGAGGACTGAATAGAAATTACTCACTGAGTTGATCCAAAGCAGAGGGCGGCATAATGACTGCAGAAAGAAACACAAAGACCCAAGGCAGTTACAATATGGAAAGTAGAAAGACAACGGTAACAGAAAGCAATTGTAATTATCATCATCATCATTTTAGAGCTGCAGAGCTAGAGGGACCCCTAGGGATCATCACGACGAGCCCCATCAAGGCGTTCCAGTGGGGAACTGAACTCCTGACCACTGGGTCCACAGCCAGAACCCTAAAGCACTGAGCTCTTTTAACAGCATAGAAGCCAAATTAGAGTCACGGCGTGCAGAAAAAAAAATCAGTTTTAAGATGCTTCAAAATAGTCCTGCCAGAATCCAGTAGGATTTTCACATAATGTCAATTACAGATCAAAACACTTCATGTCTATTGTTTATAAATAAAACAATTCATTAAAAAATGAAATATCCCCTGGCTTAAATAATTTGTTTTGTGAGTCAGAAGGGAAAAGACCCGAAGCACGGGGGAATCCCAAGAGAAATACAATCACCTGGACTACTGGATAAAATGCAGTGGAGCAGGCATGTCCAAACTTTGGCCCTCCAGATGTTTTGGACCACAACTCCCACAGTCCTTTGCCACTGGCAATCTAAGATTAGAATTCTGGGAGTTGTGGTTCAAAACATCAGAAGGGCCAAAGTTTGGACAGGCCTGCTTGGAGGAACCAGAAAGGCTGTATGAGAAAAACCTCATCTCGAAACATCCAGACCCGCAGTGGTTCTCAACCTGTGGGTCCCCAGATGTTCCTGGACTGCAACTCCCAGAAGCATCCACCACTCGCTGTG
>JAHTLZ010000019.1:5495690-5533563 GCA_023846285.1 Phrynocephalus versicolor | reverse complement strand
CTATCTATCTATCTATCTATCTATCTATCTATCTATCTATCTATCTACACACACACACACACACATATATTTATATACTGTGTGTATATGTGTCTGTGTGTGTGTTGATAGATCTATCTATACACACACACACATATATACTGTGTGTGTGTGTGTGTGTGTGTGTGTGTGTGTGTGTGTGTGTGTGTGTGTGTGTGTGTGTGTGTGTATATTCCAGCCTTGGCCTTCCTGGCAAGGGTGTTGTTTATTTTCCTTTTCAAAATGGAGGCCCAGGGCAGAAGGAAGTGAACCGGTGGCGCAGAAGCTGATAGTTTTTGGGTTACTTCTTCCTTTAAGTTTATCTGTATGTGTTGTTCTATTTAAACCACCAACAGTTCCCTTGTTTGTATGTTTATTTATTTATTTATTTATTTGTATACTGCAATCCAATTTTCCTCAAACGGGAACTCTGGGCGGTTAACAACAACAACTTATAAAGCAAACAACAACAACACTGATGATGATGATGATGATAAAATGGTAAAGGAAAAAATACAATCACTACAATGGAAAAGTTGCAATGGAACAACAACAAGACAACAAATACCCGGCAAGAGGGAACCATAATCAAAGAAGGAACACAGGGAGAACACAATTTCCATAGGGAAAATCAGTTGCAGTATAGAAATGAACAAACAAACCCATGAGTAAAACATGAAAGTGTTTGCAAGTTGATGAAAGGATACAGTACTAGCATGTGTGTGTCTGTGTATACAGAGACCGGGGATTTGTTTATATATTTATTTTTTTATATATTTGGACTACAATTGCCTTTGTCCTTGGCAATACAGGCTGGGGTTTTATTTATTTATTTGGACTTTGAGATCCTTTGCCCTTGGCAATACAGACTGGAGAGTTAATTAAATATGTTTATTTAATATATGTAAAATGTTATTTTAATTTTGTTGTTTTAACTTTCCCTGTTGTTCTCCGAATTAAGCTTGATGGTATATAAATCTAAAAATAAGTAAATAAGTAAAATTTGCTAGCTATGGTGCTGCAAAATTCTTTGCTATGTTTAATGCAACTCTCCTGATCCACCTCCCACTAGGAGGGATGGACTCAACATTTTGTTACAGGCTTCATGCTGAATCTAAGCTAAGTGTGCGCGACCTAAATAAGTGTACATTCATTTCCTGTTTGTCTCTGCTTGCATTTTTCTCTCCTCCTGTTAATATGGCTGGATTTCTATCTTGTTTACAAACTGACCTGCTGGATGTCTGAGTCTGACAAATATTGCCTGTAGCATTTTCTATAAGGGTAGCTGTGTTGCATCTGTTGTAGCAGAACCAACAAAAATAAATACAACTAGCTTAACACAAATGTTAACATTTTGTGCCAGGTTCCCTGTGAAGTGGTATTTATTTAACTGTTACTGTACTATGTAAGTCATAATTCTCTACATTTATTCTCATAAATACTGCACAGTACAGTAGTTGCATTTGAATTCAGGTGGCCTTCTTTTCTGGAAAATGTGCTCGGAATCCTTGTACTGTACTGTATATGTTTGCTTTGACAGAAGTTTTACTGGTCTCATTTGGGGCAAACATTACAACATTGTAACCCAAGCCTGTTACACTTAAAGGACACACTGTATTCTTTATTTCCGCTATGACAAACTAATGCTGGAACTTGATATAACAACTGAAGAACTTGTTTTTAAAAAGTTAAGGATGTGAAAGTAAACAGGAAAATGATAACTTAAACAACCAAAGCTTTTCCAGTGAAGGATTTCAGTGGGAGTTGGTTGGAACACGTTATGTTGTTCAGTAGCAGCACATCTGAATGGGGGGTGGTGGTGTATAAGCCTGGAAAAACAGCATGCCAGGAAAAAAACTAGGCCAACTTCTTCCTGACTTGTTATATTTTTGTATAAAAGGAATTTTGAGTGTTTGCTCATTTTGGAGGATTGGGGCTTCCGAGATGTGAGCATTAAAATCTGCCTGTTTCCACTTAGTTTGACAGAAGTCATCTGAAGGCTTCTGCCTCCTGAATGTTTGATCAGGGTCTGAGGCTGAAGCACAGACGGGATCTCTGTTTCCCACCGTGGGCTTGCCAAGGGAATAACTAAGCCATGCTGGGCAAACTGAAGCCAAGATCTGACATGGCATAAGCTTTGTAGAATTATACGTTGTCTGTCGAAGGGGCTTGCCTGATAAAACATGTGGGGAGTTTGTGCATCACCAGGTGAAAGGTAGGGGTGGATTCAAGGCACAGGAAGAAAGTACTGCCTCTGCTTCCACCACAAACCATAATTAGCATGAAGATGAGGTGTGGGCGGCTTCTACGTTACGTAGCTTTAACGGAAGACAAGGCAAGCTGTTGGAGGTGAGGTCTGTCATCGTAGCTTTTAGCTGCAGTGGCTTAATTGAACCTTTGTTGTCAAAGGCAGATTCCACTGGGGTGGAATTGACAGGCTACAACTTCCATCGTATCTAACAAGTGGCCCGGCTGGCTGGGATGCATGGGATCTGGAGTCCAAAATGTCTGGAAGGCATTAGGTTCCTCATGACACGCGATCTTTTCCATAGCCGTTATTTCGTGGTTTAAGGGCTTGTAGGCCCTAGTTCTAAAGTGTTGTTGTATTATGATTACTCATTATCTTCATCTTCATCATGTGCTGTTAAGTCTCTTCCAATGTATAGCAACCTTTTTTCAGGGGTTTCCAGAGCGAGGATATTCATAAGTGGCTTGTCATACCCTTCTTGGGGTGTGTGCCCTGGGACTGTGCAGCTTGATCAAGGCCACACAGCCTGGTTGTACCCACAGGAGGCCCAGTGGGGAATTGAACCCTCAACCCCTGACTCCTTTGGGCAGGTACCTAAACCACTGAACTATCCAGCTAGCTGTGGTTACTCCTAATATTTGTTATGTTTTTCCTCGTAGAGGGTGCTGCTGCTTGTTGCATCAGACGTAGATGCTCTGTGCGCGTGTAAAATACTCCAGGTAAGTCTGCAGTGTGGGAAGATGAAGAGGCAATCTCTGTGTATGTGTGTGTGTGTTGTGTCATTACAGTCGTGACCGACTCTTTGTGACCCCATGTCCATGGAGTTTTCTTGGCAGGGATACTGGAGTGGTTTGCCAGTTCCTACTCCAGGCGCCTACAGCACCTGGTATTCCCTGGTGGTCGCCCATCCAAGTACTAGCCAGGCCCTGACCCTGCTTAGCTTCCGAAATCAGGCAAGATCGGATGTGCTCAGGGCGTCTAGGCAGCAGGGTGAAGAGGCAACCTAGTGCATGAATAAAATGTTGCACAGAGATGTGTGAGAGTATCAGTGGATGCATTATGTGCTGTCATATAACTGATTTATAGTGATCTTAATGGGGCTTTCAAGATAAGTGCGATATTTAAGGAATGGCTTGACCAGTTCCACACCCTCAGTGTGTTTGCATGAGTGAGTGGGGGGTTGAACCCAAGCCTCCTCCTGAGTCGTGATCCACTACACCAGTGTTGGCGAACCTATGGCATGGGTGCCAAAGTTGGCACCCGGAGCCCTTTCTGTGGCCACCCGACATCACCCCTTCACAGCCACCTGTATTCAGATTAAATTGCTGTCTTGGCACTTTGAAAAAAAATAGTGGGTTCTGAATCGCAGTTTGGGTACTCGGTCACTAAAAGGTTCGCCATCACTGCCCTACACCATCTTCTGTGGAAGTGGCTTTTTTTTATAAAAAGGGAAGCCAAATGCCCTTTCACGGTTCTGCTGAAATAGTTAAATGACAGGCGAAACAGTGTCTATATTAGGTACTGCCTCCTTTTCACTCTTCGTCTTTAGTCCTCTTTGCCCGTTTTAGGGTGGAAAACATGCAGAGACCTGAGAAATGAATAGATGGTAAAACAACACATATTTATTTATAGAACTCTCGTGTTTTAGTTTGTACAGATCCTTGTGCTAGTCCTTATGTAAATCCATATTTACTTTTACGTGACAGAATGTGATTAACGTTTATCTCAAACAACCGCTGAGCAAAATGCATAAACAGAAGGGGTCGTCACTGGACTTTCTCTTCCTGAAAATTACTCTTATTTATTTATTATTTATTTTAGGCTTTATTTCACTGTGATCACATACAGTATACATTAGTCCCGGTCTCTGGATGGCAAGAGCTTGAAACAGCATTTCTTGAACACAAAGATCAGGTAAAAGCACACTTAGCAAAGCAACATGATGAGACAGAGCTAAGGGTATCCTATTATGTTCCCAATGCAATGAAATAATTCCATCGGAAGGAAGCTGGTGTTTTTTGTTTTTTTTTTACTGATAGATTTTTGGCTTACCACAGTACTGTGTACAGTATTCAGGTTGGGAGATGCTTTAAGATGCTAGTGCTGGTACCTGGGGCATTTTGCACCTGATCCATGCACCCTTTTGCTGAACTCAAGCCCTTCTCTATGTTGCCTCACTGTGCATGGTGTTGAAGCCTTAATCATTTCTGCTGCTGCAGCATTAGTTGTCAGATAAAATAATCTTACATTATATTTAATCTGCACATTGCGTAGCACTTTTTTTCTTTCGGGAAATATAAAGAATTAGGCCTTCATAATAGCTTGGGAGGAAGGTGGTATGGAAGCATCAGTATTGGGGTTGTGTGTTAGTACTTCATACAAAGCATCAGGCCAATTGACATCTTAATCTCCTTTATCTTTAGTTCCAGTATTTTGTTCTGATAAACTGTGGTGCCAATACCGATCTGCTGGACGTCCTTCAACCCGAGGAAGATGCTGTCTTCTTTGTCTGTGACACACACAGGCCAATCAATGTTGTGAATGTTTATAACGAGACACAGGTAAAAACAAACAACCCCTTGCTTCTTTTGAAAGTATGAGATAAACGGCCATGTATCCATTGGATTTCTCAGGCTTGCTCTGCAGGTGCTGTGCAAGGGTTTAAAACAGGCACGTCCAAACTTTGGCCCTCCAGATGTTTTGGACTACAACTCCCATAGTCCTTTGCCATTGGAAATACAGGCTTGGAATTCTGGGAGTTGTGGTCCAAAACATCAGGAGGGCCAACGTTTGGACATGCCTGGTTTAAAAATTTCACCTGAACGTGGGCTCAGCTCTGTATCAGTTTAATTCTTTTTGCCCCCTGCCCCAAGCTTTCAGGCCAGCTGTCTTGAGAATGGGTGCAGGTACCTCTTAGGTTCTCAACCGCTGGGTCCCCAGATATTCCTGGACTGCAACTTCCAGAAGTCTTTGTCACTAGCTGAGCTGGTTAGGATTTCTAGGAGTTGCAGTCCAGGAACATCTAGGAACCCACTGGTTGAGAAACACTGTCTTAGGTTTTCACCAGCCCTGGTTTTGCTTCCATCCTCCAAACTAGGAGCTGTTCAGCTTTGAGGTGAAAAGTTTAAAAAGTGGTCTTAAGTTCCGTAAAATCCCACGCCTCCATCCATCCTTAAATACCAACTGTTTAAATAGTGAGTCAAAGGATTTAGAAGTGGTACCAATGTTGACCTCTTCAAAGGCAGTTTCATTCTGACAATGCAGGAAATCCATCCCCCATAGGTGACTATTCAGCTTTTCATTTAAAAGCTATAATGAATGAGGGCTCAACACATTCTTAGGCAGTTTGTGTTGGGGTTTTGAATTTCTGGTAAAATTCCTTTGCTACATAGTAGAACAGAGAGGACAGTAGAGGACAGTAGCCTCATGTTCCTCAGAATAGCTTCAAGTTCCACCCCTCTGTCATTAACTGGCTCTTCCCATTAACTCACTCTGAGGCATTTGTAGGAGAAAGAATAAACATGTTCAAGTACTTCCTGTGGTGAATGGATCAATAGGACAGGAAATAGACAAATTGACTGCTTCCAGCAGAGTAAGGAGACTGAAAAGCCACTCGGCAGAGAGGCGGGGCTCTCTTTGAGTTCACAGGCAAAAGGAAGGATGAGTAACCAGTGGTTCTCAACTTGTGGGTCCCCAGCCGGAAGCCTCCACCCCTCGCTGTGCTGGAAGGGGTTTCTGGGAGTTGCAGTCCAGGAACATCTGGGAACCCACAGGTTGAGAACCATGGGGATAGACTGATAGTCACCCTCGTCCAGAAAGGTCCCCGCCACACCTCCTAGAGGCAGCATGCAGGGTTGTAAAAACATCCAGCAGTTTGTTCCTCTGTTTAACAGTTACAAACGGCAAATTCACAGCAGTGTACTTGGTCCTCCCCCTCCCTGCTTTATCACCAAACAAGCAAGCTGGGAGGCAGATGAAAAGAGGTGGTAATTGTCTCAAGCTCATGAAGTGAGTTTCACTGTTCAGTGGGGATAAAACCTGGATCTCCCAAGGACCAGTTCAAGCACCCCAGTCACCATCACCACCTGCTGATGGTTCCCTGTTTACTTTACCTTGTGCTCATGCATTGTTATTTGATTTCTAGAATGCTTTTCTCAATTAAATGTGACTTTGCTAGGTAAAGCTCCTGGTTAAGCAAGATGACGATCTCGAGGTTCCTGCTTATGATGATATCTTCAGAGATGATGACGACGAAGAGGAAGGAGAAGATTCTGGGAACGAAAGTGGTGGATCAGAACCTTCAGGAAAACGAAGGCGATTTGAAGAGGTTAGGTCTTGGATAAGCTACAATAAAATGTACCTAAATTCTACGGGGCTGTTGTTTCTTCTCTCCAGGCAAAGTTTGTGAATAATTTGATAGTTTAGTAGCAACACTGATACTTGAAAGTGACAGGAAATACATGAGCTAACCAATTGGTCATTTGTTCTGATAGCAATGCAAAGTAAAAGCAAAGTGTGCTGCTTATAAACCACCCCATCGTGCTTAAAGCTCTTAGGGGTGGTTTACAATTTGTAATTACGCAGCCTAGATATCACCCCACCCTTCTATGAGCAGTGTAGTCAACTTACTAATTTCAGAAGGATGGAAGGCTGAGCCAACCTTGAGCTGGCTACCCGAGGCTGTCGGAATTAAACTTGGGTCATGAGCAGAATCTCGGCTGAACAACCATTTTAGGATGTTTTAGTTTGTTTAGGGAGTTATGACTCAGAAGTTAACTGCACTCTTTTCATTATCTTGAAAATCACTCCTTGATTTGAGACCGGCTGGTAATAGTACAGTGGACCCTTGTATAACAAACAGCTTGTATAACATAAAATCTGTACAACATAAAAAATTCCGGAGATAGGGGAAATGTGCTTAACATAATCGCCTATGGGGAGAATCTGTACAACTTAAAAATGGGATTACTCTGTTTTCAATGCATTCCTATGGGAAATTTGTATAAAGGAAAACTTGCTTAACATAATTTCATTTGCAACTAATTGATTCCTTTATACAAGGTACCACTGTATATTGTTGCAATTCATATCACATAGTTTACCAGTAGGGTTCTTTGATACTTAGAATGTGCTACCGAATGTGAAAAATATTAAGATGTTTCTTCTGCATATCAACATTGGCTTCTTGCATCCTGTTCTCTCTCTAGGAAATACAGGAAAGGACAATGAAAAGGCGGCAGAGAAGGGAATGGGAGGCACGCAGGTATGTTTTCAGACTTGGTTCTCCTTTTTTCTAGAATTGTACAGCTGTGATTACAAGGTGAATCTTTGGTGCATGAACTTGGATGGCGACAACCGCTGGTAATTTCAGGTGCCTTTTATCTAGTGGATTTTCACGTTTGTGTCTCCTTGCCCTGCTTGTGGTCCAGTTTCTGCCTTTGCAATGCAAATGTTTGCAGTCCTCGGTCACCTGCTTCCTCGAATGTATTTGAAATACTTAAATTCATCTCTGCAAGGGTAACTCTGACTGGCAGTGTTATAAAGGGCAGGGCGTAATCATTTCCAAAGCCAGGTTCTGTTTGTTACATTGCAACATGCGTCCTAAATGCAGAGCTTGGAAAAGTTATTTTTTTCAAATTACATATCTCAGATTTTTACAGCTAGTATGACAGTTGGCCCGTGCTGTTTGCAGAATTCTGGGGCTTGGGACATATGCATCATTTTTTTCCTGATCTCTTTCTAATTGGGTGGCATACTGGTTTGTTTTATTAAAAGAGTATTATAGAATCTTTATCCTCTGTAATAAATTCTTGTGGGAGTCCACGACACTGCATTAATAATAGGAATGCCCTGATCTACCTGCAGAACATCTGGAACTGTGTCTCTTGCCTCGATGCAGAGCTATTTATCTCTGTGTTTGTTCCCTGCAATTATTGCCTGATAATAATTACAAGGGATCTTGGGAAACACAAAGGTTTCTCAACTCTGTAGGTATGAACCTACTCTTTGAACATAAGAGCTGTGTGCATGTTAATAAAAAAAAGACGCTAGCTTTCTTCCATGTCTCATATCAGAAATATTTCAAAGCATCTTAAACCTAGCCTGTTGTACTAACTGAAATAAAATGTTTTTGCTGCCCATCCTTTAGGCAAGAAATTCTTTTTGACTACGAGCAGTATGAATACCATGGGACTTCAGTAAGTATTGCTGTACAGTTACTGTAGTTGCAGGGGAATTGGTTTCCAGCCTGTCATCCCACCCTACCAGGATGCTGAAAATGTAGCTTATAGCAAATGCGATGCCTAGCATGGTCTCTGGCTTGGTCTCTAGCAGACAATTTTGGTGACTTTGTCTTTAGAAATATATACAGTATATACAGATAACTGATTCACTTATCCACAGTTGACAGAGGGGGGAAATTAAATAAATAATTCAGCAGCAGCAAAGCAAGCTACTGTTGCAAAACAGCAGTTTTGGGGATTTTTTTTTTTTTGCCGTTCTCTCTTATCCACGGAAAGGCCTGGAACCAATCCCCAGCGGATACCGGGGCCCTACTGTACTTATCTAATGTTTTATAGACTGTGGGTAAGTGACTCAGAGAATATGGGTTCCAAGGATAAGTGCCAAAAAAAGTGTGAAAGAAAGCTTTCTTCCCGTTGAGGCTTTATTAATACAGTAATTGTAAAGGAAAAAGGATGAAATATTGGCAATTAGCTGGGGGTGTCTGAGATCTGTAATTTTTTTAAAAAAAATTCCACATTGAGTGAGGCTGTTGCATGTTTTTCCTGACTTTTACATGGACCCATCCTTTCTCTCATTCATGCTTATCTGTTTATGAGTTCACCTTTTTCTCTTTGCAGTCAGCAATGATGATGTTCGACTTGGCCTGGGTCATGTCCAAAGACCTGAATGATATGCTGTGGTATGTAGTGGTGTGTGTGATACCTTAACTTTGCTCCCAGAGTGGTTTTGACCTGGAGGGGATATCCACGTGTTTGATAAGGGGGAAAGACAAAAATGTGCAAAAGGAATTTCCCTCTTCTTTCTTCTTGGAGTAGTGTTCTAAAACAATGGTTTGAAGATTTTTTTTTAGGGGGGGACATGATTGTATATCAGCCTTAAGTAGGCCTGCCCCCACTTTCTTCCCTTCTAGTGTTGCAATAAGGAGGAGTTTGTTTCCATTTGCTTTTCTACGGTTGCATCATCAGAACCTGACCCAAAGGGCGTTTTACGTGATGCGTTATCTGCTGGAAACAAGCATAAGTTGTGAAGCTTGTTATCGCAGACTAAGAGAGTTGGAAGAGGCCTACTCCAGAATTCCCACTTCTGGATAGTCAGGGAAATAGAAACTGGTCGGGGAAATTGGTCTGAAGTCGGGGAAATTGTGTTGGAAATATTCCAGCAGTGAATTTCTGACCTGCTGCTGCAAGAGCACGACCTGTGCTTGTGGACAACTGGAATAGAGACGTAGCAGAATACCAGTAGAACTTAATGAGCTCCCAGCTCTGTCTTTTTCTCAGCTCCACCCTCAGCCAAACACCCAATGTGTTTGTTGAGCTCTGGCCCGGCAGGATTTTTCCAAGGTCTGCAATTTGCAAAGCAAGGTTAGTTTAAACCAGGCATGTTCAAACTTGGGCCCTCCAGATGTTTTGGACCACAACTCCCAGAATTCTAAGCTTAGATATGCCAACGGCAAAGGACTGTGGGAGCTGTGGTCCAAAACATATGGGGGGCTGAAGTTTGGACATGCCTGGTTTAAACGTTTACTAATATACAAACTTTAAACATTGGTGTTCTTCCCTACTGACTAGTGCTACCTTTAAGATACCTATAGCCATAAGCATGCTTTGGGGCCATGCTTGCGTGTGTGGAATGGAAGTTTTGTCTCCTGCAAAACCCAGCACAAGAGTCAGGGAAAGGATAAGCGTTGCTCGTGGAAAAGAAAAATAAAATTTTAGCAGCAGCTCGGTACTAGGCCACCGAATCCAACCTCCTCAAGGCAGGAACCCAAGCCAACACAGAGCGGACAGGTGGCCTCCACCTCCTCTTAAAGTCATGGGGACCATTGTCGTCCTGCTCTAAGATCTAGCCTGTTTTTCAGCCTAAACCTGGCTTTTTATAACTTAAGCCCATTGTCCCGTGTCCTGTAAGCCCAGGAACAGATCCTGCTTCTCCTCTGTATCACTCATTCATTCATTCATTGGCATCCTTCAGTCTCGAAAGACTATGGTATCATGCCTGGAGTAGAGATCCTAAAAACAACACCTAGTGTGACTAAATAGACCAATTCGGGAATGGCAGTCTCTACCGCACTGAGGGCAGATGTATTCTGTTTCTTGCCCGGTCCTCGGGTTTCGTTCTTTCCGTGCCTGCCTCTTTTCCTCTGCCTGTTGGACAAATGCCTCTTCAAATTTATGTAGACCATGCTGTATCTCTTGCCTCCAGACAGTGCGATCGGAGGCCAGGGTTTCCCAACTGTTGAGGTCCATTCCCAAGGCCTTCAGGTCCCTCTTACAGATATCCTTATACCGCAGCTGTGGTCTCCCTCTGGGGCGCTTTCCCTGCATTAGTTCTCCATATAGAAGATCTTTTGGGATCCGACTGTCATCCATTCTCACAACGTGTCCAAGCCAGTGTAGGCGTCGCTGTTTCAATAAAGTGTACATGCTAGGGATTCCAGCTCGATTCAGGACTATGCTATCTGTATCACTATCCTTCAAGGACTGAAGAGTACTGTTAATTTCCCCTTTAAGCTCCCCCCCCCTCAGCAATCAATGATTTTTTTTTTTTTTTACAAATTCTTAATTCTCTCTCTCTCTCTCTCTCTCAAAGGTGGGCTATTGTTGGACTAACAGATCAGTGGGTTCAAGATAAGATCACCCAGTAAGTGAGCAATTCATGCCTATTTTTAAGCTGAATGATCATTTTCAGTGTTTCTGCTCCCCTTGAAGTTTTGGAAGAGGGAGCCGTGTTAGCCTGTGCAAGAATTCCAGGCAAACAAACAAACAAAAGGCAAAAATCATGCAGAACCTTAAAGACTAACTATTGTATTTTAATGTAAGTTTTCATGGATAAGTGGATACTTCCTTGGAGGATGGGACAGGAAGGTAGAATATAAATATTTTAAATGAGTAATAAATTGAATCTGTTAAGTTTGACAGTAAGACTAGAGGCAGGAACATGTTTTTTAAAGTACCCAGTGCTCATTTCGCAGACAATTGGGATGCCATTGTTTATTAACTGTTATTATCAGCTGCTTGTATATCAGCAATGGAGTGGTGGGGAAAATAAATAACTATTGCACCTTTTTCTCCTTGATCGAAAGAATGAAATATGTAACAGACATTGGAACCTTGCAGCGACACGTGTCCCGGCATAACCATCGCAACGGAGATGAAGAGAATGCCCTTTCTATTGACTGCATGAGAATAGCCTTTGAGTATGAGTATCCTTTTGGATAACGGAAGACAATCCACTATGACAGGACTGTCCAACTTTGAACGGGACGAGGTCTACTTTTTCTGGACGAAAGTGTCTGAGGGCTACTACACTAAAACCTCTACTTATGAATTTATCTGTTCTGAGCATCTGGCCAGTAGGGATTGCAGGGGACTGTGCCATGGCCCTTGAACTGCCCTGCTTGACTGAGACATTGGGCTGGCAGACCCAGAGCTTTGCTGGGGCAGTGGTGGTCCTTGGGGTGGGAGAGGGAGCTGGTGGAGACTTATCCCCTCACATTTTTTTATTGATGGCGGACGGGCTACTTTTGAACCCTTCACGGGCTACTGGTAGCCCCCGGTCTACCTGTTGGACAGGCCTGCACTATGAATATGTGGCAGACTGGTTTATAGTCGTTCTCGCTACATTTGTCTTTACATAGTGACCCAGTTCAAACGTAAATGGTTCCACTCATGGTTTCTTTGGATTTACCTAGATGTGCTAGCTCTGTAGACATCAGGGTATGCATAGTGGCAAATAGAAGGTTTAACTAATCCTGTAAAAACAAAGCAGAGTGGCCATTGTTGCTAGATGGCACGGTATAAAAACCTAATAAATCAGGCCTGCCCAACAGGTAGCCCGCCGGCCATCAATAAAAATGTGAGGGGATAAGTTCTCCACCCCTCCCTGTCTCAGCCGAGCGGGGCAGTTCAAGGGCCATGGCAAACTGAGATCTGTTCCCTCCAGAATAGATTAATTGGTTTTCAATGCATTCATATGGGAAACTGCTGCTCTACTTACAAAAGTTTTTACTTATGAGCATGTGCTCGGAACGGATAAAAATTCGTAAGTAGAGATTTTACTATAGTAGCCCTCAGGCACTTTGGGCTGGAAAAAGTAGACCTTGGCCTGTTCAACGTTGAACAGCCCTGTAATAAATAAAATAAAAACAGAGAAGAAGTTAGAACATTACTTCCTACTGGGGAGCTCTGAAATCACTTGAAGTTGGATAATCTCAATGGATTAATTCTGAATATTGTTTCGTTATTGGCCGGAGTCCTGTTGGAGGTGAGGAGCATAAGTCCCAAATGACGCAATGAGCATATATAATTATTCCAGCTATACAGTCTCAGATGTATCTAGATCATGCATGAGGTTGGGCACTCTGGCGCTAGGAAACTATCAAGCCACTTGCACAATTTCCCTTACATATGCAGTACTTTGCAATTGGATTCTGGACATAAATCTGTTTAATATGTGCAGTAAGTCACACTTAAAGGTGGCCTATTGCATCAGTAGAACAGAGAAAAGAATTGACTCAGCAGAGCCCACCGATTTCCACAGGTCTACTCGAGTTGTGACTTCCTACAGGATTTCAGCCTTTTTTAATGGGGCTGGAATAAATATGGGTGTGCTAGTCTTAAAGATAATGATCTTTTGATCCAACTGCAATGGTTATTTCCCTTAATTTGGATGATGCCTTGAGCCTGTGCCTGGCCCTCTACCAACACTGGTCCTTGTTCGAAAGCCTTTGCAATACCTGCTACACTTCTTCCAGCTTCAAGCTTTGGTCTGTCCAAGGCCAGAAAAGACTGCAGGAATTCCTCGCTGATATGGGGTGAGCCTTCTTAAAGAGCTAATGTGTGGGGGAATCGGCGGGTGGCTGTTCAGGACTGGTCTCTACCCCGAGGAGCTTACAGTCTCAGGAAGGAAGGCTTTCTCAAAAGTGGATTTTTGAGGAGGGACTGGAAAGGCAGGCAAAAGGAGGTACAGAAGTATTCTTGGCCATGACTTTCTGTGCATATGCAAAAGCCGAGGAAGGAAAGAGTCTCTGGAAGTAATCCAGTCAAGCACGCAGGAGGCATGGTGGTTCGTTAAGAAGAAGAAAATCCAAATTCACCATTGAGGAACTCTGTGACTCAAGCGAACCAAGGTGTCCAAATAAGAGGGAAGCCATAAGCCTTTGTATCAGGGGGTCCTCAAAGTTTTCAAACAGTGGGCCAGTCCACCACGCCCCAGACACCACTGGGGGCCGGACCAAAGTCCAAAAAAAGAAAAAAAAAGGCTGACATGGAATAGGGGGGAGGGGCAAGTGGACGGAGCCCCCCATGATTGGCTCATGATCATTGTGTCTCCAGGGCCCCAGCAATGTCTCCTGCTCTAGATCACCACCCTGAGGGGACAGCGCTGGGATCCCTCTGCTGCACCTCTTCCTCCTCCTCCTACAGTGGCAGCGGCTGGAGCGGCTCTCCTTCCTTCCTTCCTTCATTGCGATGGGAAGGAGGAGGCAGCCCAGGCAAACTCAGGCCCCTCAGGCCGTAGCCCTCCCACTTTGAATGCCCCACTAGCCAGCATGCTGATCATCTGGGCGGTAGTTGGGGGGAGTGGGAGAAGTGACATAGTCCACTGCTTTGAACTGCCTCAGCAATAGAAGCAGCTACGGAGGCTGGCTTGCTCGCAAAGTAGGGGGTAGGTGGGGGGGGTTGCAATTGGTCCGGGGGGTGGATTCAGGACCTTTGGGGGCCGCATCCGGCCCCGGGGCCTTAGGTTGAGGACTGCTGCTTTGTATGATGTGAGTGTGTGGAGAGGTGGAGCTGGAAAGATGAAGTGCATAGTGGAAGATGAGGAGTCAGGGCAGGATTGCTGTGCCCTACAAAGCCTCAGTGGTTTCAGCTGAATAGTTGGAAATGGCATTTCTTCCAATTATCGCTGGATTGTAGGAGGTCTCAAGCACCTCTAGATAAGACTTTAGACATTCTGGAAAGCCATCACCGATTATGTGAGGCAGATCAACCACGTCTGTGGTGATTCTGAGTCATCCAGGTGAGGTCATCTGGGAGTTGAGTCTTGGCAGCTAGACTTCTTGTGGGATCGAAACATTTGGCTGCTCATCCAAGTAGCTTCGTCAGTCTGAGAAAAGTTGGTGGGAGGCTTCCGGTTTATAGTTCACCTCGGTTTCACCCCACCCTGATTTGAATAGGCTGGTTAGGTGGACAATGGCCTGGGCTGTGTGAAAGCCACACCTACCCAGCCCTTCCCGACACCCATTCAGTATGGGTCGTTAGCCGTGGCCTTCCTCCTGGTGGAGGTGTAAAGAGACCAGGGCGGGGTGAAACCAAGATGCACTAGGAATTAGAAGTCTCCCACCAACTTTTCTCAGACTGGAGAAGCTACCTGGATGAGTAACAGATTGTTTTGATCTCACAGGTCCAGTTGCCATGACTCAACTCCCACATAGCTCAATTGTCTTACTCAGGCTCAGTTTCCTTTCTTCCCTAAGAATCAAAGTTATCAATGAGCCAGAGCTGAGCACCAAAGAGGCTAGCAATGACTTGGCTTTGTACCTGGCAGACCCATTTCCCCCTTCTTTCTCCCTCTCTCAAATACAGCATATAAGCTCTATAAATAAATATACACACACAGCTTATAAGAAATATTCGGCTAATATGCCATTTACATCTGACTCCTTGGATGCTTATGGATTTCTAGGTTACCTCTCAAGCAAGTAAAACAGAAGTACCACTCGATGGATATATCCTTGAAAGAGAACCTGCGGGAAATGATAGAAGAATCTGCCAACAAATTTGGGTACGATAGCTCCTTGACATGTTTTGAGTCGACTTTGTTGTTCCAGCTCTTCCGTTCTAAGAAGACGATCGTCATTAACTCTAGCATATGGTGGGCGATGAGGGGAAGCAGAAACCCACCTCTGAAATGATCCAGTGTATTCCCCCCCCCCCAGTTTCAGCTACTTCCTAGTTCCAGCTATGAAACAACAATACACTATATATGTCAAGTCCTTTGTGCGAATACAACTTAGCTGTTTAGTGTTTGCCATTTCTATACTGTCAGAGATGCAGTGTATGCACAGTGGAGGTTAGGTTAGGAAACCCAGTGAAACAGAGCTTGGCGGCTGGCTGTCAGAACACTAGTCCTCATTGAGGAATAATACAGACTCTGACCTGTTGGACTCAGACTCTAAATTTGTTTACAGATATTTACAGCAGTCTCTCAGACAAAATGTCTCAGAAGAATAGCAGAAATTAAGGGGAAATGATTGAACTCTTGGCCTAACATTTTTACAGGATGAAGGACTTAAGAGTACAAACATTCAGTGTCCATTTTGGCTTCAAGAACAAGTTTCTAGCCAGTGACGTTGTGTATGCAGCAGCTGCTTTAATGGAAAATGTAGAGAAAGATGAAAGCAGAACGGATAATTTCATCCAAGCTTTGGACAGTCTTTCCAGGTAATGTACACAGCTCTAAGCCCAAGTGATTTCTTTTATAACTCCAAATCTCTTTCCTAGTCTAGAAGCCACTGGCATTTCATGGCCGTTTCAGGATGTCACCCAGGCTGTACATTTTCTAGACAAACAACATTTTTTGTACGAATGTCCACACAAGTGACTAGTGATGATAAATACAGTAGCGCCATGGTATCTGCAAGGAATTTGGCCCGCCTGATATTTTGGACCACAACTGCCAGAATTCTAAGCTTAGATTGCCAGTGGCAAAGCACTGTGGGAGTTGTGGTCCAAAATATTTAGAGGGGCGAAGTTTGGACATGCCTGGTCTTCAGTGTAAAACAGGTCGTTTCCTTCAAGGGAAACAGCTTTGTTACAGATGTTTTCCCCCCTCCTTCAGGAGCAACCTGGACAAGTTTCATCAGGGACTGGAGCTCGCAAAAAAGCAGCTGTGTGCCATTCAGCAGACGGTCGCCAGCTGCATCTGTACCAACCTGATCATCAACCAGGGGCCTTTTCTTTACTGCTACCTCATGGAGGTAAAATTTACCTGCAGTGATTTCACTGCTTCATGTCACGCTTTGGAACTGTTTGCTTGCCTGCTTATTTAATTTCTATTCTGCCCAACTTACCATTTGCTACTCTGGGTGGCGGAGAACAAAGTAAACATGCCTTATATAGCAGTGGAGGCCATCAGGCATTCCCAAACATAATCTGTAACCCCAGAGAGGCAGTGATACAATTTCTAAAACATCCTTCACATTCTTCCTTCCTCCCATGTCCCAGCTAATTTGGGAGATTCTCCCTAAGGCTTCTCTGAATAGTTGGATTTTTAGATGCATTTTAAATATGTGAAGGAAAGCTGCCCGCTGAATTTTTCGCAGGAGAGCATTCCGTACAGATGGTGCCAGTGCAGAGAAAGGCCCGTTGCTGGTTAACATTTTTTTTCCTGGGTTTCTCTGGGAGTTCACATCCGCAGGCATGACGGCTGTGGGGACCTGGTCAAACAGGCAGTCTAAAAACATGGCCTTAGCAGACGTTCAGGCCAGTAGCAAGGTCCCAAGCTCTTAAGGGCTTTGTATGTTAGAACCAAGACCTTGAACCTGTAATAGAAACAGTTTCGGTCTTCTAAAAACCTACTTGAAGGATGAAAGGCAGAATAGTTGAGGTGTATTCATTTAACACATACAGTCTGAAATCCATTGAAAAGTTGCAGCTGGACTAAGTCCATTGGGGATTTGTTGAGTCGCACTCTGGGTCAGTTCTGTGGATTCAACAGGCTTGCTCTGGTTTTGATTTACTACTGAATTTCAGCCACCGCAAATCCATCTTTGCTCTTGAAGGACATACCAAGATGAGTTTGTTTGGAAAGGAGTGTGAAAAGGCGGGAGGTTTGACCGTGGGTCTCCATTACCTTTTCAAGTTTAGCTCTGGTTTAGGAAGACAAGGAAAATGAACTCTCTTACAGTTTTTCACGTGTTTTTATTCTAATATTTGACTAGAGGCAAACAGAGCTGCCAGCCATCCTGAATCGTATAGTTAGAATTTAAGAGGCAATTGTTTCTTGAACAACTTGTCTTCTACACTTTCTTTCTTTCTTTCTTTCTTTCTTTCTTTCTTTCTTTCTTTCTTTCTTTCTACCTACCTACATTTGACAAGCTGTTTTTGCACCTCAAGAAAGAGAATATGATTGGGGGGAAATTGGAGCAGAGGAAATGAATTGCCCTGATATTAGTGTATGAGGAAGCCCAGCATAATTCTTTTCTTTTTCCCCCCCAGGGAACACCTGACGTAAAATTGTTCTCTAGACCCATATCATTAGTTCTGCTCAGTAAATACTTACTCAAGTCCTTCGTCTGTTCTGTAAGTAGCTGACTGTTTTTATGCTTCCCAAAAGAGATATTCATTTTATCTGCGGGGGTCTTTTTGTGGTTGTTTTTAAACTTCTGCCGTATTATTTCCATATGTGATCCACCACTGTGAGTCTCATTTTTGAAGCATGCCGCCACAGCAGGCAAGGAAAGCTTACAAAAGCACAGTGTCTCTGCCTGCCTGGTGTGACCAAAAATGATCAGTTCCCTTGTTCCATTTTTAACAAAGAAACCTGTAACTAAAATGGGGCATGGCGGCTCCGCGGGCTAGAGCGCTGAAACTGTCGGCTACAAAGTCGGCAGCTCAGAGGTTCGAATCCCGGGTGCCATGCAGTGGAGTGATGCTTTTTTTTTAAAGCACCCATGGAAGGTTTGATCTATGATCCTTTCTAGGTTAATCTAAAGCCCAAATGAGCTCTTCATAAATACTTCCAAAAAAAGGGGGGGGCTTAATGATTCTTTTTCCGAGCTTGGTGTAATCAAGATGCTTTCTGGGTTCCAGACCAAGAACAAGCGCTGTCGGCTGTTGCCAATGGTGATGGCGGCCCCCATGGATGTGGAGCAAGGGACGGTGATCATGGTGGGGATTCCGCCTCACACTGAAAGCTCGGACAAAAAGAAGTGAGTGCCTCAATGTTGACCCTTTTTAGATAAAAAAACTGATAAATGGAGCTCCCCCCGTCTGGTACCAGCGATGGTGGTCTTAGAATCCCTTGCTCCATGGGAAACCTCAAACTATGGAATTGAAATGAAATAGGCAAGGTTTCTTGGGTGCTTGTGCTAAGAACCGCCTGGAGTTACGGCTGGAAGGAGACCCAGGTCCATATCCTCCCTTGACTCTGAAACTCCCTTTGCTCAGTGACTCTTTTAATCTTCATCGTTGTGAAGATCTAATAAAGTAAGAAGGGTGAACCTAACATCCTTAGTGCTGTTTGATCCCATGTGCATCCATGAATTGTTTTAGGGCTGATTGAAGTTAGAGCTGCATCTAGTACTGGCTGCGCACTTAGTGGAAAACATTTGATTTCTGAAGTGACTCTTAATGATCACAAAATGCCAGAACTAGGGGACATCCATTCAAATTGAGGGCTGGGAGAGTAAGAACAGACAAAAGAATTTTTTTTCACCCAGCGTGTTGTTAGTCTGTGGAACTCCCTGCCCCAGGAGGTGGTGATGGCATCTGGCCTGGATGCCTTCCAAAGGGGATTGGACAGATTCCTGGAGGAAAAGTCCATCACAGGTTACAAACCATGATGGAGATGTGTCATCTCCAGGCTTATAACCGGGGTACTTCAAGGGCCAGATGCAGAGGAGTGGTATCAGGAGACAGAGATCCAGTCTCGTGCGCTCCTGGACGCATCTGTTGGGGCCACTGTGAGATAGGAAGCTGGACTAGATGGGCCTTTGGCCTGATCCAGCAGGGCTCTTCTGATGTTCTTATGTAATCCCGTGGAACAGGAGAGGGTACCACACTTGAGGGTGTAATTCTCTGGGAGGAGGAGGGGGGTTGCAAGAATCTTGGGATTTACCGTGTGCAAATATAAGATTATTCTGTTGCCCCCAGGTAACTTTAACCCAGTCTGCCTTGGGGGGGGGGCGGTGTTTCTCATACATGCATGTTTAATGCTCTGTAGCTAAATCCTGATGGACGTGTGCTTGTATTCCTTCCCCAACCCCCTAAATAGTTTTTTCGGGAGAGCCTTTGAAAAAGCAGCAGAGAACACGAATTCCCGGACCTTGCACAACCATTTTGAAATGTCCAGTAAGTAAGCGGGTCGTGTTTGTATATGCCGGTTGTATAGGAGCTACTGGTGTGCGTCGCATTGAGCCTTTTCCAGTCTGGTGGATCTCCCCTGCATTTCAGAGTGAAGCACATGTTGAAAATATTGTCGTTAAATAGCACACAAATCAGGAAGGGCGAAAGTTGGAGTCAATGGGGTCGGTTTGCTCTTCCAGTGGTGCTACGGCTCTTCTATGCCTTCTGGGCAATGCAGGAAGCAGGGGAGGATGATTCCTCTTGCTCCTAGATGCCCCAGAGGAGTGAATTTGACTTTAGGAAAGTTAAACATTCCCTTTAGCCTCCCTAGTTCCCCAAAATCAAAACTGGAACTGTCCCATCTGGACACTACTATCATTCTCCCCACCCCCCATTTGGGGACTATTTTCATTTCTTTTCAGGCTTGATTCAGCCTCTACTGGGGGGGGGGGGGGACCAAAATTTCCCTTTTTATGAATTAAGGGCTTGTTCAAGTACGCACACGTGTCCCTGGATGACAACCGCATACGATCACACGCAACACCAAATCAAACCAAACGCCTCACATTCCTTCAGCTGAATTAAAAGTTGGTGGTGGGGAAATAAAGTTGAAAGCAGCACGATTACCTGCAACAAGTTAAAAAAAAAAAATTCACAGTACTATGATGAGGGGGGGAAAGCATCTTATAAGCAACATTTTTGGTGACTTTTTTCATTCCTAATGTTTCCCTTACACACACCAAGCAAAGGTGGAAAGAGAAAAAGCAACAACCAATGCATTGATAATAAAAACAAGTTCCTTTTATAATATTGTAGCAACAATGAATTATTTCCCCCACGCTGTAACAAGTAACAGAAGGAGTGACCTTTACAAAGTAACTTTCTACAGCCTCTATAGCCAGAGATTGGCAGTTTGATTCTCCTTTATGTTTCCTGGGAGTCGAGCCAGCCTGTGCAGCTATGAGCAACTCATTCATTCCCAAGATGTCCCCAGAAGAAGGGAATAAGGGTCAAATACTTTTGACTAGCCCTCTAGCTGAAAAAAAACCTGGAAAGGGTCACCATAAATATATCAGAAGCGACGGCACCAGATTGTTTTTTATTATGAAGCTGCCTCGTGTATAACGTCATCACCGAAGAGTATTTGTACTTTTAAAAAAATTATTTATACTTTTCAAAAAGGTTTTTCAAACGAGCTTACAAGAAACCGGGCTCAACAAAAGGCAGAGAGCAATTTTAAAAAAATACAAAATGTAGAGGCATTATGAACCAACGGAGATGGCATAAGCCAATGGAGGCAAACCTTTGGCACTCCCGATGTTTTGGATCACAACTCCCACAGTCCTTTGTCGTTGGCAGTCTAGGCTTGGAATTCTGGGAGTTGTGGTCCAAAACATCTGGAGTGCCAAAGGTTCAATCACCACTGGCACAAGCCCATTATTTCTCATGCACTGGAAAGAATGTTAGCTCTTAATGAAAATGCCTAGAAAGAGGAAGAGAGCGTTTGGTGGACCAAGCTCTAGTTTAGTGGCAAGAAACAGAATAACTGGGTGATGGTGGAAAGGGCAGTGTTTCTGCCATGGTAACCCAGTCTGTCCTAGCAGCTCTGGTGCCTTAATTGGACTCCTAACGATAGAGAGAAGTGCAAAAGAGATGTGTTAATGTCGTTGTCACTGTACAAGCCGGCCTGGATACCATCGAGAACACCTTCATTTATCTTTGATGACTTTCTATCCCAGCTCTGCTTTCTTTCTAAAACCTGTTTTTTTTTTTTATTTCAGCAATCGAATTGAAAATGGAAGACAGGAGTAAATTCTTGGACGCACTTATTTCTCTTCTGTCCTAACGGTACTCGAGATGTTTTGTTTTATTTTTCAATCTCAAAACATTTTTGGAAGCTGATCGGATTTGTGACGTTGGTCCCGTTACACTTTAGAAAGTTCCCTCTCCTCTAGAAAGGGCCGTGATGACTTTCCACCTGTGAGTTTTATCTTCTGTGTATGAAATGTGTAAATGCCGACTTTAAATTGTTTTACCTCTGTAATTTTATACTGCTTGTACATAAACCTGTTTTAATACAATGGACGTTGTTGAACTACAGCCGGTCCCAAGTTTGGAAAGTGTGATGGAATAAACGTTTTATTTCATGGGGTGGATGTAAAGCGCCTTATGCCATGTAGGAAACATCAGTCCTGCACGCATCTACATAGAACTGCTGGATGGCTTGGTGGTTTGGTCTCCGGCTACGGAGCTGGAGGTTGGGAGTTCGATTCCCCAGTGGGACTCCTTGACAGGGCCGGTACTGGATAAGTTAGCATCCTTCTGCAGTCCTAAGATGACTGTTACTGCTGGACAGCTCAGTGGTTTAGGTCTCTGGCTGTGTACCCAGAGCCTGGAAGCTCAAATCCCCTCACGCCTTACATGGGTTGAGCCGGCTGATGCATCTGCGGGCAACTTGCCCCATCCAGAATGCTCCCAAAGAAGGGAATGGTCAACCATTTTCTGAATACAGTAGGACCCCCATATCCACTGATTCAGTTATCCACAGTTGGCAGAGGAAAAAAATTAAGTAACTCAGCAGCCACAAAGCAAGCTGTAAAGCAAGCTGTTGTCACAAACAGCAGCTGTAAAGCAAGCTACTGTCACAAACAGCAGCCATAAGGCAAGCTACTGTCTCAAAACAGCAGTCATAAAGCAAGCTACTGTCAGGAAACAGCAGTTTGGGGGCGGGTGAGCAGGCATTCTCTCTTATCCATGGTTTTCATTATCCACGGGAAGGCCTGGAAGCAATCCCCAGCGGATACCGGGGTCCTACTGTAGTCCTCGACCTGGAAAACCCTAAAAGTTTCGCCATCCATCAGAAGCGATTGTTATTTTATTACAATGCTGCCTTGTGTACAGTGTAACTTTATTGCAGGATAGTATTTATTTTATTCTCTTTAGACTTTTTTAAAAGTTTTTCAAAACAGCTTATAAGAAATCATTAGTACAGGATCAACAGAAGGCAGAGATCAATTTTGAAACATCCAAGGGGATGGTACAAGCCCGTAACTTTTCATGCACTGGAGAGGATTTCAACTCTTGGTTGAAACATTTAGAAAAAAGAGCATGAGTTTGGTGACCCTCCAAAGGAGGAAAAGACTCCTCCTTTGCCGTCTTAAGATTCAAAAAAACCCTGTCTTTGAAGCGATCGGACTTCAAAGTGACGTCAAACCTTATTCCTGCTCCAGTGGGTTGTTTGTCATCAAGACAGTCCTGTGGATTTGGGAGTTTCTCATGCCGAACCACACAGCTTAGAGTACTCGCTTTTCTAAAAGAACTTGGTTATAAGCATCCTTGCATAGTATTCCTTTTGGAAGGTACTACGGGGATATTACTGCCCTCTACTGGACATGGAGGGATTGACGCTTTGTAGAACTAGCATCAGGTCCGATACCTCGGTTAGGTAGTTTGTTCAAAAAGCATAAAAGGGATGACCTTGAAATTTGCAAGATGAGGTCATCAGCTGCTGGAGGAAGGCTTAGCAATGGAAGACTTTTCTTCTGTGGAAAGATTAGCGTGCTTTATAGGTGGGTGGGTGGCTCGCGCGGTGCATTTTGGCTGGCAATGGAGTTTAAATGTAAAACCGCTAAGACAACTAGCAAATCGGCTTATGCCCTATTATTGTGTCTCTGCATTCCATTTTGCTGTGTCTGAATGCAAAGAGAGACATTCTCAAAGGATTATGTAGGAGCAGTGGGGCGTTTTTCCCTGTATAGTGCTCGTTGACTGTAACGAACACTGTGATCGCCCACTCTTAATCATTTCCAGTCATTTTAGGATTTCCAGCTCAGAGGTTGCCAGTCAGGAGAGACAGCTTAGAAACTCATTGTGTGTGTTGGGCTGTTACAGTCGTGACCGACTCTTCGTGACCCCATGTCCATGCAGTTTTCTTGGCAGGAATACTGGAGTGGTTTGCCAGTTCCTACTCCAGGCGCCTACAGCACCTGGTATTCCCTGGTGGTCTCCCATCCAAGGACTAACCAGGGCCGTCCCTGCTTAGCTTCCGAAATCAGGCGAGATCGGATGTGCCTAGGGCACAACTAGCTCGCTAGAAACTCATTGGTATTGAACAAATTGAGGTTTCCTGTCACGTATTGGCTGAAGTCCCATTGCTTAGCATACGTTGCACTCGAGTTAGTTGTGATGCGCCATCAAGCTGCCTCCAGCGTATGGTGATCCTACAAATGAGTGATCTTCAAAACGTCCTGTCCTCAATTACCCTCGTAAAGTCAATCCTGTGGTCTCGTTAAAATTGAGTCCATCTTGTATTTGGTCTTCCTCTTTTCCTGCTCCCTTCCACCTTGCCCAGTGTTAATTGCCTTTCCTGGGGAATCCTCCCAAAATAGGATAGCCTCTGTATCAACAGAGATAGTTCTGTCTCAATTTCATCTAGGACCCGCTTGTTTGTCTTTCTGACAGTCCCGGGTACAGTGATCCCCTGCTTATCGCGGGGGTTAGGGACCTGACCCAAGATAACTGAAAATCGGCGATATGTGGATGCAGGTCGAGTCAGGTCTGGAGGGGCCTAGCTGGGGGCTCTTGTACTTACCCCCAGCCTGGCCTTATCCTGAACGGGCCTGTGAGAGCCTTCCAGGGCCTCCCTACGAACCGGAAGTCACTTCCAGTAAACCGGAAATCGGGGCAGCTCCAGTCCTGGGGTAAGTATGGGGGGCTTGAAACAGGACTTTTCTCCCTTACCCTCAGGGGGCTATTTTTCATATACTGCGGTCTCGCAGTATAGCGGGACCGCAGTATATGAACCACCAAAGGGCGGGGGACCACTGTGTCCACAAAGTTCTCCTCCAGCACCACATTTCAAACAAATTGTTCCCACCCACCCCGCCCCTCTTAGCTTTCTCCACTGTCCAGCTTTCATACCTATACCTGGTGATCCGAAATACAAGAATGTGGACTGTCTAGGTCTCCAGAAACACATCCTGACACTAAAGTAGGCCTGTTGAATCAACGAGGATTGAATGTGTCAACCCATCCGTCCATGGATTCAAGTGGGCCTCCTCTCGTTGTGGCTTCCTTCATGACCGCCGTTGCCCATCTGGCTTCTGGAGTTTGATTTTTATGGCTGTAGCTACGTAGCTGTAAGTTAACTCGGGCTAAAAACATACCGGTGATTTACACTCACCTAGTGGAAATCTTGCAATTCACAGAGGCAGATTGCTGCTCTGTTAAAAGGCACAGGTTGTGTTGTGTCCTCGCGGCCCATGTGCAGGAACCCAAGTAGCACCTTGTTAGCAAACAGCAATTCGCTGCCCAGGTTTACTTCGCTCCCAGGACACAAACGTATCGCTGAAAGGATTTGGGCCATTATTTTATGTTTTTAAATGCTTACACCCAACTGGCTTGAAAGACAGGACAGAAATATTTTAGTAATGGTGGGTAATAAACAGCAGCTTTGTATTTATCCTTTCTCCTGTCTTAAGTAGCAACGACAGGGTCCAGATCGAGAAAGGACCTGGTTCCCCAGTGGGGACGCGAAGTCCTATGTGATGTCTCTCTCTGAAATCTTTTATCAGGGCTATCTCTTTCCTAAGTCTAGCTGTTCTTATCAGACAGTATGTAAGCCACGAATAAAGGAGTTCGGGATTCTGTCTAATCGGTGCAGAGTCTGGCTTGTGTGTGGGTGTTTAATAGAACGATTGCATTGTTTATAACTTGTAGATAAACCACGTGCTGCCAACTCAAATCCCCAGCAGCCTTCTGGGAGGGCTCGTGGCCTTTGGCTACATGAACATAGCCGGGGTCTTATGTGGAATTTCTGCCTAGTCGATACAGCCAGGTCTCCGGCGAGACTTGTGGAATTCTACAGTATACACTAAAAAAGAGCCCGGGCTTAGAAAAGCCTTAGAGATGCTCAGGAGAGAATTTGGATCAAACGAGAGATGATGGTCAATGGAAAACAACAAACATGGACGACAGCTCCCAAAATCTTACAGTCCAACTACTGCCTGCTTTGACTACGTGAAAAAATAGCTATAACCCATAAGTTGGGCTAGAGATTTTGTCCTTGCGATCCAAGGACCGCGGGTCTCATTATGAGCCTGCTTGGGGGGGGTTAAGATCAGCAGGGGAGACCTTTCTCCCAGTCCTGCTGCCTTTGCAGGTGTGTTTGGAAGGGAGACCAGAGAGGGCCTTCTCTGTTGCTGCTCCCAGCCTCTGGAACTCCCTTCCACTAGAGGCCAGGCTGGGCCGTATCTTGGCTGTCCTTCCTCAAGCAAAAAGTGTTCTGCCTGAAGCAGGCAAAGACCTCTTCAGGCAGGCTTTCCCTTTGTGGCTGACAGCCAGAGTGGGGTTTTCTTTAGTGAATTAATGTCATGGAGACAATAAATGGAATGGTTTATATTGTATTCCTTGTGGCGCAGTGGTTAAATGCCTGTCCTGCAGGTAAAAACTGTGCTCACGACCTGGGGTTCGATCCCAAGTCGCAGGCTCATGGTTGACTCAGCCTTCCATCCTTCCAAGGTCGGTAAAATGAGTACCCAGCTTGCCGGGGCGGGGAGGCAATGTGTAGCCTGCATTACTGTAATTAAAACTGTAAACTGCCCAGAGACTACTTGAAGAGGTATAGGGTGGTATATAAGCAGAACACTTTCTAAATCTGTTTTTTGTAATGCTGTTACCTAACATTTTAAACATGGCATTATTCTTCAATATTTGTATGATGTGATTTTTGCTTTTAATATTGTGTTAACAACGTAGGCTGCCTTGGGTCCTTTTTTTAAAGAAAAAGACAGGATTAAAACATTTTAAATAAATATGAACTAACCATAAGGAAACACTATTTAGCAGGATGTGGAGGAAAATGAAACAAAGACAAATTGTGAAAGGAAGGAAGAAGGGAGGGAGGGAGGGAGGGAGGGAGGGAGGAAGAATGAAAGAAATAGAAGGAAGGAAGGAACAAAGGAAGGAAAAAACTGCAAAGAGAGAAGGGAGAAGGCAAGGCAAGAAAAGAAAAGGGAGATCATTTTCCAGAGTGGAATGTTTAAATACAGCTCAGCCTTAAAAACTTCTGGCATTCCAGAATGCTCCATTTGCCAACAGGAAACATTAAGCACCGTTAAGTAGGAGAAGGACAATGTAAGTTTTAGTGGTCAGATCCTTTCCCTTAATTGCAGGCTCAGCTCCAGTCATTTTCAAGTAGCGTCTTGATTTCCATCATTGCCGTTTGTAATATGGCGCAGGGAGAGAAGTGGGCGAAAGATCAAATTATTCACAACTCTCCAGGCAGTGACAGACCGCAACAACAACAAAAACCGACCCTTTCAGATCCGTTTTTGAAGAAGAGAGGGGAGTGTGTGGCATCTGGTCCAACCTGCTCGTCTTTTCTGCAAGCAGAGAATCCCGATGTTTAAAGGAGGGGGAAAAGTGGTGCTGCAATGCGATTCTACTATAAGGGCTGGAATCCTATTGCGGAGTTACGCAAACAGTGTAACTTTTGAATGGAATAAGTGAAGAAATCTCTAGGCATTATCTGTTGCAGGCTGGGTCACACGATGACGCCACCAACAAATGCTCGCGGTGGAGGTTTCTTAGCTGAGGCAGTGAGTTTCTAAGAACTTCACTTGTGTAACTGCACAACAGGATTCCAGCCATTGTATTATATTGCAAGATATATTATTTCCATAGCCACTTCATCAGATGTGTGTATTCTACAGAATTTCAGAGACATGTACATTGTCGAGGCAGGTCAACCTTATCAAAGGGATATGCTTGCGCAGACTCGTACAGCGACAACTTTTGAACATTCCAACCTTATACCACAACGGCTTGTAAGAACATCTTGTGGGAGGTATTTCCATATTAGATATGCTGCCCAGTTTAACATTATGAGTAGGATGTCTGTTGTTTTAGCTACGATAACCTTTCTCCTTACCAAGCAGCTATAACCCATTAGGCGACGATGCTAACAGTCGTTCATTTCGTAAGACAAATAAATTGAGCCCTTATCTTGGAAGAGAAGACAGAAATGGACAGGCTAGCTTTGCCAAAGGGTTGGCTCAATTTCTTGATACCTCGTTTCCGGCAATTATTTCTTTGGAAGCAGTTGCCAAGATACTTTCTCATCTGAACGCCCTGCAGCTGTTTTAGACTACAACGTTGGCCAGCCATCATGGTCAAAGGGCAGGTTTGATGGGAGATAGGGACAAAAACATCTGGAAATGCACACGTTAGGGCTGCCATAAGTTGGATATGATTTGACAGCACTTAGGTCAGAAACAATAGGCTTTCAAGAGGTATATAAGGAGCGGTTTTACCAGTACCAACTCGACTTGTACAATGGGTTTCCATGACTTAGCAGGGACTGGAATCCAGGCCTCCTGGATCATAAGAACATCAGGAGAGCCATGCTGGATCAGGCCAAAGGCCCATCTAATCCATCTTCCTGTGTCTCACAGTGGCCCCACCAAATGTGTCTGGGAGCGCACAAGACTTAGATATCTGTCTCCTCATACCACTCCCCTGCATATGGCCCTTGACGTATCCTGATTTTAAGCCTGATTACACATCTCCATCATGGTTTGTCACCTGTGATGGACTTTTCCTCCAGGAATCTATCCAGTCCCCTTCTGAAGGCATCCAGGCCAGATGCCATCACCACCTCCTGTGGCAGGGAGTTCCACACACTAACAACACGCTGGGTAAAAAAAAAAATTCTTTTGACTCTTCTCGATCTCCCAACCCTCAGTTTGAATGGATGTCCCCTAGTTCTGGTATTTTGTTAGAGGGAGAAGATGATCCCCCTATCACTTTACTCATGCCCTGCATTATTTTGAATATCTCAATCATATCCCCCCCTCAGGCGCCTTTTCCCCCTGACAAAAGAGCCCCAAATGTTTCAGCCTTTCCTCATAAGGGAGATCCCCCCAGCCCAGTTATTATTTTAGTCACTCTCTTTTGCACCTAAAATCCTTTTCTGTCACCCTATCCTGCACAGTACATTGGGTATTCCTCCCTACATTAGATCTCTTGGCTGAAATAACAAGAGCCTGCTATTAAATCAATGGCGTTTGCTAAGGAATCGAGTTGTCAAATTCCACTGATTCTCATTGGCACCATTTGCAAAACAGCATGTCTACTCTTTCTAGGGAGAGCTGGCCCTCTAATCCTAATTATTCTGTGTCCCAAAAGTGGGATGTTCCAGGTGTGAGGATAATATATTTCCATTCCGAAGACTACCGAATTCTGGTGAGCCTTCGGTGGCTGTTTCTGCTTCTTGAAGCACGGGTGGGTTTTCTGCCTGCCTGATCCCTTTCAAGCACTACTGCAGCCTTCGGTTACAAAGGCAGGCCAACTTCAGAGCAAAAATCCCCGTGGCAACCAGGAAAGCTATGAAGTTGCTTAGTAACCCATTCCTTGTTCAACCATCCCCCCCCGCCACCGCCGCCCCGCAGCCCACCCCTTTGCATTGTCTCCTGGCATTTTAGCATCTCGTACCCGACGCATCCAAATCTTCAACCCACAGCCTCCTTTGTGTGCGCCCGCTACCTAGATTTAGGCCGTACATTCTTGCGCCGGAATGCTCCCTGCCGTTTAGCCTAGAACAAAGACCAAAGAACACACCGCATCTTGAAGACTCAGGCGTCCGTTCCCTGCAACGCCCTCAAAAATCCGCTTACTGGGCAAACCCCGTACTTTCCATTGATGATTCAGAATTTTATAGCTTCCTTCCCTCCCCCTTTGCAGGTGGCTTTTCATTGGTCCCAGGGCTGGTTTCTTTGTGTGTTTCTTGTGCTGTTCTTGGCTGGCTTGCAATGAACCATGAACTGACCCCCCGAAAAGCTGTAAAAGCTCTCCTTGTACTAGGCTCCAACATACATTTTCTGCCTGCTGCCCATCAGTGGAGTAAACATTGTGACTCGATAATAACGATAAGCCCTAAACGGCTTAGGATCTAGGTACCTGAAGGACCGCCTCCTTCCATGCGAACCTACACGGCAATTAAGATCTAGCCAGAGGACCCTGCTGAAAGAGACATCCCTCAAGGAGGTGAAAGGGATGGCTTGTAGGAACAGGGCCTCTTCGGCAGCTGCCCCCAGATTATGGAATGCCCTCCCAAGCGAGACCCGCCTGGTGCCAACATTGATGACATTCCAGCGCCAGGTAAAAACATTCCTCTTCCACAAGTCTTTTAACTGATTGTTGTGGTCCTGATGGCGATTTTAGTGTAGTATTTTAATATATTGTATTTAAATGTTTTATTGTTTTAATTTTATTGCAATTTGATGTTTTAATTGTCTAAATGGTTTACTTTGATTGTGAGCTGCCCAGAGACCTTTGGGTGGTGGGCGGCATACAAGCTAAATAAATAAATAAATAAATAAATAACCTTAGAACTGAAGAGCTAGACAGCGCCTAGAGATCCTGAAGTCCAGTCCCTAACGGAGGTGGGGGGCAGAGTGAACTCCCAACCTCTGTTCTAAACCATGGAGTTCTCCAGCAGGTCTAAAAGGCACATCTCTGAATGCCCACCGATGAGACCTGGGCATAGCATTTGCTCCGTCTGGAGATCTCGGGATGCTATCCATTTTGAAACAAAGCCTTGTCTTCTGGAGCGATTGTTCCCTGTGCTAGAAAGAACAGGGAGTTAGACCTTGCATCTAAGAAAGCTCAGTTCTGCAACCATGAAATGTATCTGCTAGGTGTGTCCCCCCCGCCCCCAGGCCACCATTAACAAATGTGAAATCTGAACTGCAGGGGGTAATATCACATTTGCCGCTGTTGTGGAGATTGGGTTAGGGTTAGAGTTAGGGTGGGAGGGCACGAGACTAGGAGACAGATATCTGGTCTCGTGCGCTCCTAAACGCATTTGGTGGGGCCACAGTGAGATACAGGAAGTTGGACTAGATAGGTCTTTGGCCTGATCCAGCATGGCTCTTCTTATGTTCTTATATTCTTATGCTAGGCTTGCCTTGTATAACAGAGAGGTGGAAGCAGAAGGGATATTAGGATCTGCTTGTCAGAAATAAAGATACCCCAGAGCTCTCGTGGATCTAAGACGGTTAAAACTATTGAATTGCTATAGCTGTATCATATGGACACACACAAGGAAATTTTATGTACATCCCATATATTAAGACAAGTGAAACCTTCCTTTTAGTTCATTTTAGCCCCATTTTTGTATCCAAAGCAGAAAGAACTTGAACTTTGTTATTTTAAAATCCTTGAATGTGGGAGGAATTGAAACAGACAAACATATCTGCCCAAGCCCAGGCAGTAGCAGCTGATGTGTATGGGAATCATGTTTTCTTCTTGACATTGGTTGCTCAAAAGGCTAACCTTTTTTGGGATGAGGGTACTCAGGGTTCAGTACCTTGGAGAGATCCTGTGAAGTTCGGCCCAAAACCTGGAGTGGATTCGCAACACTCCGCCTGAAACTGGAGTCAAAAGCCACAGCTGGGCTGAGGGAATTGAGTCCTTAACTCTAAAACAAAGGAATCAAAAACTCTGTATATCAGTCATGTTTACCTTGATTTACACTTGCCATCCCTATTTTCTCAGAAGCAACTACTGTATTTCACACCAGTGTAACTTTAAAAAAGAAATTCAATACAGTACACACTCCTTCTGGTCAGCCATGTTATTATCATCATCTACTGCCCTGAAGATACTCTACCGTGCAGATACTCTCGTAATTGTCGTCTTATGACACATCCTTGCGAAAAAGCTATGAAAATCCAGGGAAATATTATCTTCTTCCCTCTAGTGGCCAATTCTGACATTGCACCTGGCTAATATTTGTGTAAGAAAGGCAAACGACGAAACCAAAGGACATTTTTGTTGCCACTTTGGATTGGTAGAAGGGGAACAATCTGAAAAAAACTGTCCAGAATCCTCAAAAATTTCTAAATATTAACAAGAGAAGGACATAGCAACTAATAATACATGTCTATGTAAGGCTGCTGGGCTGTTAGAGATTTGGGGCGTTCACAAATGCTTTGAATCACTCCTTGTCTTACAGATTGCGCTCAGAACCCTATTGGTAATTTCAGTATGCACAAGTGAAAACATGTACATCACATTGGTCAATTGCCACTAATTGTTGAGGCATCCACCTTGCTCCTTGCTGTGTGCCTATCACAAGACCAGCCACATGCCCGGGAATATAACTGGCCCCTTGTCCATGACTGGTAACTCACTGCCATGAGTTGTGCAGTCTGACTTATGCACGTGTAAATAAGCCATAGGATTTTGGCCAGAGCCTTCATCTATAGATGGGGTGGGTAGGAAGCTAGTGTGTAAATGAGGTCAAATGGTTGGAAGTGACATAGCGCACAACATTCGGGAGCTGGAAACCCGAAGCGGTTCTATACCTAGCCAATACCTTTTTGTGTGTCTGTTTTGTAATACCATATTGTCACTCTCATGTGTGTCGCGCTGGAGAGCTGAGTGATTTTGGGTTGCTGGCTGCAGCATGAGAGGTTAAGAGTTCGATTCCCCACTGGGCCTCCTGGACTCGATCAGGACATAACAGATAGGACATAAGAACATAAGAACATAAGAACATAAGAAGAGCCATGCTGGATCAGGCCAAAGGCCCATCTAGTCCAGCTTCCTGTATCTCACAGCGGCCCCACCAGGTGCGTTTGGGACTGCATGAGACTAGATATCTGTCTCCTGATACCACTCCCCTGCATCTGGCCCTTGAAGTAACCCGGTTTAAAGCCTGGAGACTCCACATCTCCATCATGGACGCAATGTTACAGGACAAAACAGTCGTCAAACAACTGGGGAGGCTGAAAAGTACTGTATATTCCTAAGAGGAGAGGCCTCACAAGTATATCTGCGTCCAGGAAAGGGAAATGGTAAACATCCTGCCCCGACCATAATCCGTTTTCCCTTCCCTTCCGGTCTCCCAGCATTCTTCCTTCACACGGAATCTTGTTTAAACCTGGTGGATGCCTTTTGGGACACAGGACTTTTGGGGACTACAACGGCCAGTGTCCCCCAGTTGTGTGGGGGGGGATGCTAGGGGTTGCCATCCAGTCCACGAACGGGGACCTCTCTGCTTGTCGCTTCTTGGCTGCATTGCAAGAGGAGGAGAGCGGCTGAGTCCTTTTATAATAGGTGCCACAAAACGGATTCAGCCAAAAGGACACCAAGCACTCATAAAACGGGGGCATCAGCAAGCCGAGACCTCCTCAGAGTATTTGGGGACTCCGCGGCATAGAGAAACAAGAATTGTTTTCGCTAGCGAACAGAACCGCATATAAACGGCTCATATGTCTGCGATAAACCATTGACTGAAGCTGCTCGCCTCTGGCATGTAGCATCCTCCCAGTGTACAGGACACCTGCAACCTATCTAACTGTGCTCCAAACACCTCAAGCCTATAGACTTGAGGTGTTTACCCTTGCATTTACCATCTGCTTTACTTCAGGGCAGGTTTCAGGGAATCTGTGGATCAGAGGATGGATCAGATCTCTCCTGATTTGTTTGTAGAAAAGACAGCATAAGAGGGCGCGTGATAGAAATTCGGGGACCCCAGCTCCACAAGGGCAGAATCTTTCTAGGCGAGGGGTTCCCTGAAACCTGCCCTGAAGTAAAGCAGACAGTGGGTGCCATACATCACTCTAGAGACAACCTACACCTCCCACTAGAGGCCCTCTGCTACCTCTGCCTAATAATAAGGCCGGCCCTGAGCTCACGAGATTCACTTACAGGTCATGGATGTCCAAATGTTCCTCAATTTGCAGTAACATAACTAAAAGGGTTTTCAGGCATTCCTGCTCTCGTGAAATGGAAAAGATCCACAGATAACAAACAACAACAACAAGAGATCTTGACTTCTTAAAGATTGAAGCCCCACTGGGTGAGATGACAAAGTCCACCGAGTCCAACATCCAGCCCCCTTCAACGTCCAGCCAGAATCACCCAGCTAGGGAAGCAAATTACACCTCTCCCCTGCTATATTACATCTGGTTTTGAGAGATAGGTTGCCCCTGGACATTGAGGTTCCACGCAACCATCACCAATAGGCTTGCCCTGCGACTTAGTCTAATCTGCTTCTTAAGCTGTGCCCCCCTCCCATGGCATAATCGCAAGATTTGCCTATTAACTACCATTATAAAACAAACAAAATTATGCCTCATCTTAAATTCAGACTGTAGAAAAATCACTTCCTAGGCAGTGCAAGGCTGCAATGGTTAACTTTTTCCAAGCTGTGCCTGAATTTACTGCCAGTCCCAAACTCTTTACGGTACTTCCAAAAGAAGTTCCCTCTCACGGATCCTTCTTAAGCCCCTCTTCTTCGCAACCCTGCTGCAAAACCACCTTCCATCATTTAACTTTCTGCACCTCCTAATCCACCTTCTCCTTTTAGTGGAGGCCACTTAAGAAAGGATCAGCCTTGTCTGGCAGTCCCTGGTCCCACCCTGGCACTAGGAATTCATGTTTTGTTTTGCTGAAGCAGAAGACTGGAAAAAAAACCCAGGAAAGCCTGCTTATTCAACAGGAAAACATCGCTCAGACTTTGCTTGTCCGTGAAATCCGTTTCAGAATGCCAGCATCCGCTTGGGATTTGGGGAGGGGGTGTTCTTGGAGAAACCCACCCTTCTGCGGAAGGATTTTTAGCCCCTGGCACAACAGAGGGGAGAACAAACATATGAGAACAAAAGTACATGAACAAAGCAGAGGCCAAGTTACACTGAAAAGGGCAGAGACCGTAGAGACCGACTATGCCAAGCTGAGGGCAGGGCTGTCTCCCTGAACTACCCCAACCTTCCTCAGTTTTAGCTAATCTCCTTGTACCGCCAAGCAACTGTTCTGGGACTTGAAGATAAACAAATGTGTGAGATCCCACACGGAAACAGAAGACTACCAAAAATCAGACATTTTGTCAAGAGTCTAGAACCAGCTCCAGGAAAATGTTGCCCAAGACACCTGCCACTCTCCTCTCGGCTCAGTCCTGCACCTTCTATAAAAATCATGCCTTGTTAAGTCAATTCTGACTTTTCAGGGTTTTTCTAGCTAGAGAATACTCAAAAGTGGTTTCCCATTCCTTTCCTCTGGGGGGGGTGCAAGGTATTGTTTTCTTAATGCAGATTCTAAAAGCAATGGGTATACTTCAAGAAGAAATAAATTCAGCCACAGAGAGGTTTTGATGACTTTTCCCCCCCTGCTACCTGAGCAAATATTTTTCTTTATTCAAATCTTGTCACTTTAAAAAAAAATAGACATGCAGCCATCATACAGAGGTAATAAATAAACAAACAGGTATGTAAAAATGAATACAAGGGTCTTTTGATTTGAAAACACATTGCCGAGAACAACAGTAGATGGAAGATATGGTGTGAAATTGGATCAAATCCAGTACCAGCAGCATTTCTTGTGCCAAATCTCAAGGTTTCTTTTACAAGACATAGGTCAAAAGTGTTAATCTGTAATAAAAGCTTTTATAAAACCTTTCTGTAAAAGTTTTAATAAAAACTTTCTGTTAACAGGGATTAACTGGTATATAATTTATTTGTGGGCCAAAATAATAATAATAATACAGTAATAATAAATCAATACTGAAATGGTTTGACTTTTTTTAAAAAATCAAGTCTTATCTCGTTTATCTCACAACATTATTCCAACTCACATATTAAAACAAACCCTGCCTTTGCTCCAGAGGTGCTGTAACTCACAAACCACTTTTTTTTCTAGCTAGTCTGACACAGTGCCACCAGTGGTTTAATACCAAGTTTAATACCAAGTGGAGCCAAATGAGTCTGCTGAAAAATCTAGTAATAAGCTTCCAAAAATGCAGTGGTAGAGTAACCTTTGGTTTAACAATGCCTAATACCGGTTGCTTCCCAATCAAAACCAAGGGAACCATCTGAATCCATTTAAACATTACTCCTTTATGCAATTAAGAAGTTCAAACTCTCCCTTGACACCTAATTTAGCTATATTTGTGGTGTGGTAAGAGAAAAACCACCGCCACACCCACCCTGCCGCTTCCAGTTCAGAAACAAAGCAAGACATTTACCAACCAGAAAAAGTCATACATGAACGTTCAGACTCACGCTTTACACTTAATTTAAGAGAAGAAAATTGACATGTCGGTGGTGGTGTTTTTTTAAAGGGGTGGAAGCTTTTTTGCGGCTTCCAATCAAGGCACGAGGCAAGGACTTGCTCATTGAGGACTAGCGTGATGCAGAATCCCATCCAGACAACCCCAACAGCAAAGCGGAGTTCCCGGAAATTTTTTTAAAAATCTTTTGCAATTTATTTCTCTCCACCCCCGAAAGGCACAAAAAGTTAAGTCTTGAGGGGGGGGGAGTCCAGCGCTGATCAGGACGATCTTTGGGGGAGCCTCCGAAGGGGTTCCCCTGGGAAGAGGGTGTGTGTGCGGCTTCCAGTCAGGGAGCGAGGCAAGGGCTTGTTCATTGAGGACTAGCGTGATGCAGAATCCCATCCGGACAGCCCTAACAACAAAGCTGGAGCTATTAAAAAAATATTTTGCAATTTATAGTCCAGAGCTGACCAAGACGATCCTTGGGGGAGCCTCCGAAGGGGTTCCCCTTGGAAGAGGGTTGGGTGGGTGGGTGGGAAATCTGACCCCCTTCTCCATCTTCAAAGTCTCTTTCGGGACGGGGGTCCGGCTGTTCCACCCCCCCCCCCGAGGGCTCCTCAGACGTAGTTCTTCTTGTCGTACTCGCCGCCGTTGGCGGCGGCGGCGGTGCTGGCGGGCCGTCTCGGGGCGGCGTATTTGACGGGGAAGGCGGAGAGGTCTCCCTGCCGGGCGCAGGACGAGGAGGCGCAGATGAGGGACCCCCCGAGGAAGAGGAGGCCAGCGGCGGCCCAGCCCAGGTACAAGGCGGCGCCCATCTCGCGCTTCTGCGACGCCTGGATGGCCGGGTCGTAGAAGTTGCTGATGATGATGTTGGCGAACCAGCAAGGGGGCACCAGGACCAGGAGGCCGCAGAGGAGGAACAAGGAGCCCCCGACGGCCGCCACCCAGTCCTTGACTTTGCCGGCGCGCACGCAAGTGGTGCACTGCGCCCCCACGACGGTCACCATCAGCGCCACCAAGCCCATCAAGGCGCCGAGGACCATCAGCGAGCGGCCGGCTTGCACCTCCGGGCTGAGCGCCAGCACCGAGTCGTAGACTTTGCACTGCATCTGCCCGGTGCTCTGCACCACGCAGGCCATCCACAGGCCTTCCCACGTCGTTTGCGCCACCACGATGTTGCTCTCGATGTACGCCGACACTTGCCACATGGGCAAGCTGGCCACCAGGATGGCCCCGACCCAGCCCAGCACGCTGAGCGCCAAGCCCAGGATCTGGATCGCGGCTGAAGCCATCCCTCCTTGGACCGCCGCGGCTTCTTCCGACGGTTCCCCGTCACCCCGATTTTCCAAGGGGGAAGCAGGCACCTCTCGCGTTCCGGCCGGGATCCGAGCCCCCTTTTTTGGGGGCGGCCTTCGAGCTCCTTGTTGCAGCTCCTGCGCTCGCTTCGGTTCCTCGTTGGGTTGATCGCGGCGCTTGTGAGACGTTCCCGGCTGGACGGGGCTTTTTATAGATGCGCGGGAAAAAGGGGGAGGAAGCCCCTCTGCCCCGAAGGGCCAATCCGAAGCCAATAGCGCCTCCCCTGCAGCCAGTCAGGCCAGGACGAAGCCGCGGTTTTTAAAAAAAATAAAATTAAGAGTGAGCCTAGGCACGCGTGCGGCTGAGTCAGGCTCTTAGACGGGGCGGGCGGGAGAGAAAGGGTGAGATGGAAGAGAAGAACGGAAGGTAAAGGCCCGGGGAAAGGGGGTTTGGAGGTCAGCCAGTTCTGGAAGGGGGCATCGGGTCCCTCGGATTGCCAAAGAAGAAAGAGAGAAGGCATAGCCGGTGGAGGGGTTTCCCCGATGGAGCGACAGTGATCTTTCAGGAGGAGGAGGAGGTGGTGGTGGATCGGGCTCTTTTGCTGCCCTGTGGAACGTGGGTTCGAGCAGGCAAGGATAGGAAGTTTTATTTGTGAGTCTTCTGTATGGTGAAGAGCACCCCAAAAGCTTAGGAGGAGGAAAGGAGGGTAGACTGTGAAGTCTTTCTTTCTTTCTTTCTTTCTTCCTTCCTTCCTTCCTTCCCTCCCTCCCTCTCTTTCTTTCCCTCCATCTCTCCCTTTCTTTCTTTCTTTCTTTCTTTCTTTCTTTCTTTCTTTCTTTCTTCCTTCCCTCCCTCCCTCTCTGCCTCCCTTTCTCTTTCTTTCTTTCTTTCTTTCTTTCTTTCTTTCTTTCTTTCTTTCTTTCTTTCTTTCTTTCTTTCTTTCTTTCT
>JAHTLZ010000019.1:5468130-5495680 GCA_023846285.1 Phrynocephalus versicolor | reverse complement strand
TCTTTCTTTCTTTCTTTCTTTCTTTCTTTCTTTCTTTCTTTCTTTCTGGGATTTTTATACTGGCCATCTAGCCCAGTGGTTCTCAACCTGTGGGTCCCCAGATGTTCCTGGACTGCCACTCCCAGAAGTCTTCATCCCTAGCTGAGCTGGCCAGGATTTCTGGGAGTTGCAGTCCAGGAACATCTGGGGACCCACAGGTTGAGAACTACTGATTTAGCCAATAGCTACTCTGGGCAGTATACCCAAAGCAACCAATGTGATGGAATAAAGAAGAAAAGTGTAAAATGCCAAAACACAATGCAAACTAATATCTAATGGGAAACAGAAAAGAGAGACTTGCTCAAATTGAAAATACATTAGATCTAACAACATGACCCCCTCAAAAGGCATAACAGAGATGAACAGAAGTTAGAGGCCAGCCGGATTTAGGCGTAATAATGCACATTGTGGAGCATCGGGGGGGGGGAATCACTGGGTTGGGACCCTCCAGTGTTCCACCTGGGAAGAACGAGTGATATGGGTAGTTCTTTGTGGGAGAAGCCACTCTGCCATATATCGAGTTCCTAAACCATTTAGGGTTTTGTATGTTATCATTAAAACCTTGAAGTCAGTGTGGAAGTGAATTGGCAGCCAGTCCAGAGGGGGCAGTGTAAGGGTGATATGATGGTGACCCTGAGATTTCCGCATTCTGCACCTGCAGAAATCTCCACATCAACCCCAAGGGCAGCCCCACGTAGAGCACACGGTAGTAGTCTAACCTTGAGATTAGTAACCCTAGTAACCCGACGTGCTGGATGTAACAATATCTGGCCGGATGGCATGAACACATTTATTTATTTATTTATTTATTTATTTATTTATTTATTTATTTATTTATTTATTTATTTATTAGCTGTTATAAAAGCCGCAATATTACGATGAGTTGTAAAGCACAATGTCACGGACCTGGCATGTCCCAGAGAATTGTTCGGAATGGACAAGGAAATGACGTTTCCATAAAAAAGCAAACAAGCAAGCCAGCAAACAATGCGAGGAAAGAAAGCTGAAATTCCTGAAAACTCCATCTATCATCCAGGGAGCAACTATTCACTTGATGGATTAAGACGGTAGCAGAACATTCCACACCGGTCTTTCTGTGCATTACCATCCAGGCCAAAGTCCTATTGGGGAGCTGCGCTAGTGTAGTTTGAACCTGTGCAACCAGTTGCAAAATCATTGTGAACACGGACACCGTGCCCTGCAAGCAATTGCGTGGGTGCGCTGTGCAACCGCTTGCCACAATCAGATTGTGCGGTTGTGCAGCAACGAAGAGTGGCATTTACGTCTTGCTGAAGCTCCCCCAGAATGTCTGCAAGTGTCGCTTTGTACAAAATCCCCCCAGAATGTCTGCAAGTGCTGATTCTGTCCAACGCTTACTGGAAATTCTTTAATATGTTATACCAACACCTTATAATGGGCGAATGCTTTGTGTGTGTGTGTGTTGTGTCATTACAGTCTGGATTCCAAAGCCCATCAGTCTAGTATTGGGAATGGGCTCCCTGCTATGTGGAAGTATTGTATACGGACCTCCCCTTCTACAAACCTATCTGCCAGTCTTTTATCTTGAAAATAGTAGAGGTGGAATTACCAGCTAGGGTTTCCTGATGGAAGGCTGGAGAAAAAAAACCTTTTCCCAATTGGGTTTAAAGCGCCTGCATTTTGACTTGGAAAAGTTATGAGCTTTGGTATTCCCCGTTGAGAGTCTCAAGGCAACGGGGGTGGGGGTGGCGTCTAATGCCTGTTGGATACTTCCTGCAATAAAGAGATGCCATTGTGTCTTGCTGGTTGGCTCCCTGTTGAGAGAACAATAAAACAACACCCCCACCCACTCCCCATTTCTAAAAGGAAATTGCCCTTATCCTAGGGGCAAGACAGAGAAAGCCAGCCGGCCCTCCACCTTCCACCTCCTTGGTATAAAACGATCCAAAGGAAACCCATCATGGCAGAGTTATGCGTTCAGTCTGTATGCAGGATATCTCATACATAAAGCCCAGACAAGATTCAGAGGAAAGAGGAGTGAAAAAATTGGGGGAAGAAACATCGATCCTTGAAGATGGGTCAGAAAGCACCCAGGATCAATAAATGACTTTTAATGAAAGAGAGAGAAGAAAAGTGTCAAAGCAGGACTACAGTTGAATGTGAAGAAGACCAAGGGGGGGAAAAGCATGATTACAGAAGAACTATACAACTTTACAAAGAAATTGAAATAGTTGGAGATTTTGATAGGCCTTTGTCCAATCATAAATACAAATGGAGACTGCAGCTGAGAAGATCAGCAATAGAGGGATTAGAAAAAGTCACAAAGTTTGAAGGGTTTAGTGGATACTCTGCCAAAAAGACAAGCAAGTCAGTCCAAGAGCAAATCAAACCAGAGCTATCTCCGGAGATAAAAAGGCTGAAACCGAGGCTGTCTTCATTTGGGCCCATCGTGAAGAGACAGGATTCTCTGGAAAAGACAATAACGTTGGGAAAAGTGGAGGGCACCAGGAAATGAGGAAGGTGAAACACAAGATGGCTGCCTCCCTAAAAGCACCACAGGCTTGAGCCTTGCAAGATCTGAGCTGGGTAGCTGAAGACAGGACATGTTGAGGGCCGCTCCTTCATAAGGTCTCCACAAGTCGGAGGCGACTTGAGGGCGCATAAATAACAGTGGCCATCGTCCTCTGCACCAGAGCCTTCAAAGTTAGCTTCGTGTTATTCGTTGGCATTTCGTTCTAGCGTCAAAGGAGATGCAGTCTGCTCCATCAGTTTTCTGCAAGAGTGACATGCCTTCAGGTCTAATTATTATGGGTTCTCTCTAATGCAGGCATGTCCAAACTTCAGCCCTCCTGATGTTTTGGACTGCAACTCCCAGAATTCTAGGCTTAGATTGCCAATGGCAAAGGACTGTGGGAGTTGTGGTCCAAAACATCTGGAGGGCTGAAGTTTGGACATGCCTGCTCTAATGCCTGTTTCTGGCTCAGGTGCCCGAGGGAGCTATCCAGGGTGCTGCCTGGAACTTAAAATTGATTTGACTTACTTATTTATTTGATTTCTATACTGCAACCATTTAGCAGAAAGGTTTACTTTTATTTCCCTTTGTCTGGAACCTGAACCTGATTTTGCTTTGTCCTGCCTGGAAGGTAGTTTCAGTACATTGAGGCCTTGTATAACAAATGGTTTGTATAACAAAATCTGTACAACATAAAAATACAGGAGATAGAGGAAATTTGCTTAACAGACTCGCCTATGGGGCAAATCCATACAACATAAAAATGCTCATGCTTAGGGATGACTCTGTTTTCAGTGCATTCCTATGGGAAATTTGTATAAAGGAAAATTTGCTTAACAGAAATCCATTTGGAATGAATTAATTCCTTTATACAAGGTGCTACTGTATTATTATTGGCGTTTTGTTCTAGTTCAGAGCAGCTCTGTGAGATTGTGTACTAAAGACCTAGAAGAGTGGAGCCAAACCACAGGATGAGTGAGTCAACGCAAGTGAAATTGAGGAGAGGCCTCCCAGGAAGCACATTGATTTCCCTAAACCCTAAAAAGGTTGTCATCGTTAGGACCTGACTAGGAGCACAGAGTTCCTAATTTCCTCATCAATGCTTTTTTTGGGTGCGCCATGGCTAAAAAAGGAGATGGTCAGAGGAGCTGTGTATGTTAACCACAGAAGCTTCCTCGGTTGAAACAGGGAAGGGAAAACATTGAATAACAGCAAAATATGTTGTGACTGATAAGCAGACTGTATAGGAAGAGGGTCACAAGGGCACTGCTGTCATTGTTTTAAAAATGGCAACTTTTTATTCCGCCCTGGGCGCCGAGACCTTCAGGTTCTGCAGTCGAATCACGTCACCTTAAGGCAGGCATGTCCAAACTTTGGCCCTTCAGATGTTTTGGACCACAACTCCCACAGTCCTTTGCCATTGGAAATACAGGCTTAGAATTCTGGGAGTTGTGGTCCAAAACATCTGGAGGGCCGAAGTTTGGACATGCCTGCCTTAAGGGCTTTGCTTATTCAAGACATGAAACCAATCAGCAATAGTACACGGAGTGTCTCATACAATCTGAAAGCTATTCAGGGCTCAGTGCCCATGTGAAGGTGTGCTGTATAAATTCATTGGGTATAATTAGTGTTATTGTTTAGAATAATTATACTAATTGTGATGCCCTCTTGCTTTTAAAATGTGTTTTCCCTATGGTTTTAATTACCACTTTTAATCTAACACTTGTTTAATTCTTTTTAACATTTGTATATTGATTTCAGCTTTTTAAATAAATATTGTCTTTTTGATGATGTAAAGGGCCCCGCTTGTAGGGTCCTTTTAAGGAGAAAGATGAGGTAAATAAAATGTCATACAGAGCTGCCTTCTGATTTTGTAAGGTTGTAGATTTAATTTTGGAACTTACTTTAAATAAGGGAGCTTGGTTTTTAAAGAATTGGCAGTGATGATTTTTTTGAAGGGTGGGGAGACTTTTCTTTTTCTTCAGCATACCCCTCCCACCTTTGAAAGACCCAAACTGGATGAAGTATCCTGTAGGACTTGAATCTCTTTGTGAGGTTGGAGAGGTCTCTCATCCACCCTTGTGGACTGTCTGTGAAGATTCACAGTCCTCCAGGCGAGGTTGTCTGGAAGTCAAGTTAGACCGAAGAAGCTGCTTAGATGAACAGCGAAACGTTTCGACCCCACAAGATGCCCAGTTGCCAGGACTCAACTTCCAAATAACCCTTGTGGGGTGTGAATCCTGAATGAGGGTTCACACGGCTGAGAAGCAGGGGCACCGACTGACCGACCAACCAACCAAGTCAACAAAGAGGAGATAAAAAGAAGTTTGAAGTGTGGAGCCATGACAAGTGCTTTACAAATGTTCCTCTCTTGCGCTTCCCCCTCTGCTTGCGTCAAGCACACATGTCCGCCACAAGGGTCACAGTCCAGACACTGTGGCTGTCTCAAAAAGAAAAGGAAGGGGAAACCTGTGGTTTCAAGTTATGTCACAAGACTCTAATCCCAACACTTCTGCTCTTGGTTTGCGTTGGACGTTGGACTTCCTGGTGATGGAAGAGTGTGTGGTCTTGTCTAATGATCTTTTGTGGTCTCTTGTCACCGGACACAAGGAGAGGAGGTGTCATGACATCATGGGGAAGCTAAATAATAATTTTTAAAAAACGTAGCTGGCAAACTAAGCATGAATTGGGGCTTGAGAGCCAATCGTAACTCCAGTACTTATTACCATTTTGCTTTAATGTAGTTTTGTCTATTAATGCTGTAAGATGTCCCTCAGTTCCTTGTTCTCTAATACTTGAACATGTCTTAATTGTCCTGGACTGTTTATTATCCCTCATTACTGTAAGCCGCCTTGGGTCCTTTTCCAAGGAGAAAGGCAGGGTAAAAATACTCAAAAATAAATAAAAAATATTTTAACTGTAGCTCAAGAAGTTTAAACTGCCAAATAGTAAAGAAGTTCTCAGGTGTACAAAATAATTTTTAGAAATTAACATACAAAGTACAATCACCAACTAGAGACAGTAGGTATAATAAACACAGCAGGAAATTGAAGGAGGGCTTTGACCTGAATTATAATGTAGAGCAAGATTAAGTCTCTAAATGTCACCGCCTGGATCCAAATCGAACATGGCGGCCATTTAGATTTTTAAATAAAATTATATGTGGGTTAATTGTTGTTATATTGTTATTATCATGTCTAAGTTTGACAGTTATTCCAATCCACACCCCACTCCACAGCAGAGGGGGATTTTTTTTAAAAGGCTGGCCACTTCCTTCATCTTGTTCCCCTATCAAGAGGTTAGTGAGTTTGTTTCTGATTGCACATGCACACACAACAACCGCACATTCATTCCGAGTTCCTTTCAAAAGACTGTCTTGCTTATGCCCCAAAATAGATAGCATGACAAAGATTCTGCACTGTGTTTCCCAACTGTTGCTCATTGCGTTTCTAAGAATAGACCACTGGAGTCAACCTTGCTGCCTCTTCCAGCCTCCTCCTGTGTGCCACTTGCCTCTTCTGAATTCCTAAGGTGCCATGAGACGGCTGGATGGCCCAATGGTTTAGGTACCTGGCTGCTGAGCCAGTGATTGGGAGTGAGTACTCTTAGCACATCTGATCTCTCCTGATTTCAGAAGCTAAGCAGGGTCTGTCCTGGGTAGCACTTGGATGGGAGACTACCAGGGAATACCAGACGCTGTAGGCGCCTATTGTAGGAACTGGCAAGCCACTCCAATATTCTTGCCAAGAAAACACCATGGACGTGGAGTCACGAAGACTCGGTCACAACTGTAACACACAGCACTCACACATACACTCATAACCTAGAAAACCCTGAAAAGGGTCACTACAACCTTCATGGTTTGGGACCATGTTACCTGTTGGAGTGTTTTTCCTCAATATCATCTACCTGGCCAACCAAATCTTCCCAGCCTATGTTCTTCCTGGCCCCCACTCCAAATGAGGACCACCAGTCACCTGCAAGTGGTTGACCATTCTTTGTGGTGTTCCACCACAGCTGGGGTTCTATACCCGGCCTCCCTCTCAGTCAACTTTCAGAAGGCTACAACAACAACAAATCCTGATTTTGAGTGAGTTTCCACACTGACCCTTCTTGGTTTGAAGTCTCCAATCCTGCAGGCTTGTTGACTTGTGGTGAATCTCCCACCAGTGCCACATATTTTATGTCAATGTCCCCCCCCCCTACATTTCTAACGGCGTATTTGTAGCCATGTAGTATCTGTTTTATTCAAGATTGCTGTCAGCCAACCCGAATCGTGCCTGGTACTGCTGGGGTTTGTAGCGTAGTTGAATGAACAAATGGACAAACAAATTGACAGCACATCATGATTATTAAGCAAGCAAAGTGTTCTGCTTATATACCGCCCCATACCACTACAAGTGGTCTCTGGGCGGTTACAATTTTTATTACAGTGTGCAGGCTACACATTGCCCCCCCAGCAAGCTGGGTACTAATTTTACCGACCTCGGAAGGATGGAAGGCTGAGTGAACCTTGAGCCTGCTACCGGGGATTGAACCCCAGGTTGTGAGCACAGTTTTACCTGCAGTACAGGCATTTAACCACTGCGCCACGAGGCTTGTTTTTCTCCTCCACTCAAATGGTGTGATTATAAGAACATAAGAACATCGGCCCGACCGACCAGGTTGTCACGGGCGCATATGCTGCGGGTGGCCACACCCAGGGAGGCTTGAAAAACGTCCACCCGGACTCGAGCCTTCTCTGTGGCTGGCCCCACCCCGTGGAACCATCTCCCCAGCGAAGTGTGCCTTGCATAGTCCCTGCCAGCCTTTAGGAAAGCATTGAAGACCATGCTCTTCCGAGAGGTGTTTGGTGACTTAATTTAATCCTTTTCCCCCGCCATCTGCCCTTTGCTTTTTTGTGTGTGTTTTATTGTATGCTCAAGTGTTTTTAAATTGTTATATTTACATTGTTTTTGACTTTGTTATATATTTGTTTGCTGTGAACCACCCGGAGTTCCTTTGGGAAGATGGGCAGTATATAAGTCTTAAAATAAATAAATAAATAAATAAATAAAGAAGAAGAGCCATGCTGGATCAGGCCAAAGGCCCATCTAGTCCAGCTTCCTGTATCTCACAGTGGCCCCACCAAATGCATCTGGGAGTACAAGAGACTAGATCTCTGTCCCCTGGTACCACTCACCTGCATGTGGCTGTTGAAGTACCCTGGTTTTAAGCCTGGAGATTACACATCTCCATCATGGTTTGTAACCTGTGATGGACTTCTCCTCCAGGAATCTGTCCAATCCCCTTTTGAAGGCATCCAGGCCAGATGCCATCACCACATGCTGTGGCAGGGAGTTCCACAGACTAACAACATGCTGGTTAAAAACATTTTCCTTTGTCTGTTCTCACTCTCCCAAACCTCAGTTTGAGTAGATGTCCCCCTAGTTCTGGTATTTTGTGATAGGGAAAAGAGCATCCCTCTATCCACTTTACTCATGCCCTGCAGTATTTTGTACGTCTCAATCATATTCCCCCTCAGGCGCCTTTTTTCCAGACTAAAGAGCCCCAAATGTTTTAGCCTTTCCTCATAAGGGAGCTCCCCCAGGCCAGTTATCATTCGCTCTCTTTTGCACCTTTTCCACTTCCACAATGTCTTTTTTGAGATGCAGTGATTCCGTAAAGGAGAAGTGGGCTACAGCTGGCCCAACAGATAATGTTGTATCAAAACCCCGAATCCTTCAGAATAGGCTTTGTAGGATTTGCCTAATGACAGCCGATTTCTTCACTTCTAGCCATTCACCTCTAAAAATTATGCCATTTGCGTAAAGGCGCAACAGCACTTCAGGACGGGCAGAGAGAAAGACACGGTTCAGTTTATCCTTTTCCTAAATGGAGGCATTTCCCTTTTAAATAGAGCACCCTAATTCGGTACATAGGCACCAACGGTTCGCCAGTGGTCTCTGAGGATGGTGATTTTCTTTTTGAGGGGGGGGATCAGAACATTTCCAAAGGTATCTCAGTGTGGAAGATTTCCTCGGCATGCTTTTCTAATTCAGTTTAGGCGCAGAAGCAGTTAAGTCGCAAATTAATTTATACAGTAAACAACTTCATCAGTACTTATCTAAACACTATTGTTTAATAGCCTGGCGGCTCAGACCAGGGGACAATTGTCTGGACCATGGCATTTTCAAAGGTTAGGCCTTATCTACGCAGCCATAAGAGGAGTTATTTTTTCCCACCCTTTTGGGTCTGTTAAGAGCCTGTTAAGTGGAAATCAAATTTGAAATCAAAACTGGCCCAGGAAACGTCTCCTACACAAATCTCACTGAAGTCAATGAGTGGTATGCTCTTGTGAAGAGGCAATGCACCACTATTAGTTTGTGAACTAGAACCAATATGAAGTCTGCAATGACTATTTTTATCTTTGCTTATTTTTATCCTGTGTCTGAACAGCAAACCTTTGTTCTCCAAATATCCCTGGGAAGCCAGCCACGTACACAAAGGGGGTGATCCTCTGGTTTGAATTCAGGATTGGAGGAGCACAAAAATATCATTCGGAAAGAAGTACAGTATAAGCACACATGTTGCTTTGCAGAGCGTATAAGAGAGAAACCATCAACGGCTGAGCATGTTCAGTTGCCACTATTGTTGGGTGGATAAATGGATGTGAACAGGATAATAGAGGGAGAGGAACAGAATGTCCTCCTGACACACATGGTTGTCTGAGCAACTCTATAGTACTTTCATTGCAGAACTCACTGGCAAGCAAGCAAATTACTATATATTTATGTCTATAATACATCTTGTATTATATAGTACCTTTGTCACCACCAAGAACTACAGCCAAATTATTACTCCGCCATGTATTAGGGGCCTACAACCCCTTGGCCAAACTCCTTGTGAGATTTTGTATGGTTTAATTAACTAGCATGTTTGCAAACCACATGGTTTTCATGGTTGCTGATCCCATGATCTCAACCTTCTCTTTCCCATTTGTTTTCCACGTTGTGCAACAGAGCAAAACTGTGCTAACTGCAAGATCAGGGACCAGGGTTTCATTTATCTGCCAGTGTTGTGCAAGTCTGTGGCCACGTGGCCAGCATGGCTGCAAGGAAACATTGTTTTACCTTCCTGCTTTTTATGGCGGTATCAATTTATCTATTTGCATTTTAACATGCTTTCGAACTGCTAAGGTTGGCAGGAGCTGGGGTTAACCCGCGGGAGCTCACTCCGCTGCTGTGGCACCCGGGATTCGAACTGCCGAGCTGCCCGTCTTTGCAGCGGACAGTTTTCAGCGCTCTAGCCCGCTGAGCCACCACGAAGCAGTAAAAAAAAATCTTCCCAATTGGGAGGGAGGTCCATCATCACGTGGAAGGGGAGGGAGGGAAAGAGGAGCCCTGTCTAGGATTCACCCCGCTTCCTACTCTATGGTCACCGCCCTGCTCCTGGCAGGAGCCGAAGGGAGGCCATAGAGCTCGGCGGGGGGTAGAGCGGACCGCGGAGGCTTGTGGGATACGGGTGGAGGCTTCTCCGGGCTCGTCGGCGGTTCGAGGCGCCGGAGGGACGTCAAGGGGGCTTTTGGAGCGAGGTAAGTGGGGTAACCGTGGTCGCTTTCCAGCCCTTTCTCCGAATCTGGGGTTCCTAGCTGGGCTGCCTGTCGCCGACCTGGGAATGGACTGGCTGGCGGACTGGCAACCCCTGAATTGATTGATTGATTGATTGATTGATTGACAGGCAGGGTTGGAGTAACTACCTCTCCCCCTTTGATTCCTGGGATTTTCACACTGGTTTGTATCCCTGCCAGCTTGGAAACCTAATGGAGGGTGGGGGAAGGGAAGCACCTCAATGGTTATACAGAATTTTCACCCCCTCCTCCTTTTGAATGACAGCTGTCATTCATTTTGGGGGGGAGTGGGGTGGAGGACAAACGACCCGTGGCAGAACCTGCCGTGTTTTGCATGCACAACACTTTTTGGTCCCTTCATTGCACCCTCTCGGAATGAGTTTTGGTGGTAGCGGCTGTGTATGAAATAACATTTTATTTTATTTTATTTTAGAGTATTTTTACCCTGGCTTTTCTCCTTGGAAAAAGGACCCAAGGCGGCTTACAGTAATGAGGGATAATATACAGTCCAGTACAGTGTTCAAGTATTTGAGAACAAGGAATTGAGAAACATCTTATAGCATTAATAGATAAACATTACATTTAAACATTACATTTTATGGTGTACAAAATGTTATTTATTTATTTATTTATTTATTTTTGTGCAATGGCCTGTGCGCCATGCAATAAAATTTTTGGTTCTGGTTCTATTTATTTATGAGCAGTTTTACCCCACCTTTCTCCTTGGAAAAGGACCCAAGGCGGCTTACAGTAATGAGGGACAATATGCAGTTCAGTACAATTAAGGCATATTCAAGTTTAAGAACAGGGTATTCTTGCTTTGGTTTTTTTTAACTTTAATTTTATATCAGCGGTCACTCTGGGAAGGTAATAGGCAATGACAAAAAACAAAACAAATAAATAACATAGTCAGTGCATTAAATTAAATTAACAGATTAAATGAAATAATAAACATTTAAACTATGTAAAACAAAACTAAAAACAGTCAGGATAGCGAGCCTATGATTTAGCTGTGATATGGCATTATTGCATTATTTTACTTTATTGAATTTTTTTTACCCTGCCTTTCTCCAAAAAACGGCTCAAGGCAGGTCCCATTATTATAACATTTATTTAATTACTATCTTATTTTGAGAGAAAGGATGGAAGCTCTGAAATAGAACACGTGCTCTGCATGAAGGAGCCCCACCCCCTCAGGTTAATAATGTATATCTGCTGCTTTTGTATAAGGGATGATTGAATTATTGATATAATTATTGATTTTGGTGGAAATGACTCTGGCTTCTTGAGAAATCGCATGGTTTGCAAGCAGGGACCCCCAAGTTAGGCTATGTCAATTCCCATGGAGTGAGTGCGTGGTGGTGGTGATGATACTGATGATGATTGGAGAAGCACAGTTAATAGCAGAACACGTGCTCTGCACTGGCAAGGCTTACATTAAATTAGATACCCATCCTTGAGATTGCTTTTGCAAAATACCTGCATAAGTGACGGTTGGCAGTTATTAAGGGAAGGGATGTTATCTTCATAGTACACCATAAACTTCTTTGTGTACAGAACATCTCAGGTTAATATATTATCCCCAACCCAGAATGGTTACACCTCTAAGATTGAGGACTTTCAGTCATTCCTTATAAGAACAGACTGTAGCTCAGTGGAAGAACATGGACAAGGAATGTCCTGTGATAATTAAATCAGGTCAACACAGTTTGTCTGCCTTATCATATGTGATTCTTCGCTATAGTTTTTTCCTGACACCAGTCCTGTAAAGCAGGTTAGGATCGAGGAGTGGAATTAAGATCTTGGAGATGGAATAAGTTTCGTAGCTGAGTAACTTTAAGTTGGGATGGCCCATGTCCTGGTGAGATTCTCATCCCCGCTGCACCAGATTTATTCCGGCTTCTGGTGTCTCTATTTAGAAGATTGAGATAGTGGGTGATGGAAAATATTTTCTTCCTGAGACCTTAGGGAAGTCACGGTGATCAAAACAGACACTGTGGAGCTAGAGAGGCAAATGCTAAGAAAATAACTGGAAGAAAGTGGGGTTTTTTTTTCTGGTAAGGCTGCAGAGATAAACCAAAATCCAGCAGATAGAATCATTCTGGCATTAATACAGTAATACCTTGTAAGACAAATGCCCCTTAAGACAAAACATTCGTAAGATGAAGGAAATGTCTGGGAATAGGAAAACCTCGTAAGACAAATATTCCTATGGGATGCTTCGCCAGACGAATTCAAAGCGTTCCTATGGGAATCCGCATTAAACCGTGCTTTGTAGGATGAATTAACCCGTAGAATGAATTAAATTCGTCTTAAGAGGTACCATTGTACATAGAATGAGGTGGTACTTAAAGTTGTACTTGGTGTGTTACATAGCTTTTACTGCAATTATATTTTTTTTTGTACAAACACAAAATGCAGACCAGCTCATCTGCAGCACACAAGGTCGGCTTTATTTGATAGAATTGCCACTTGTTTCTGTGTTTGCAGTTAATCAGATGCATTGGGCGTCTTTATCTGGTCTTTTCTACACAGGCCCTTTTCATGTATTTCTGGAATTGAAACAAGCATAAACAAGAATGTTGGTTTTATCTGGTTTTTGTGATGGATGTGGAGGTTGGTTTTTCTGGAAGGAGGATCCGGTCAGGGCAGCTTGAGCAAAGAAAGACCTGTGGATTTCAAACTATAGAAGTGTTATATTTCTAGTTCCCCGATACTTTGCCTTTGAGTGAGCAAGCCACAAAATTCTGGTCATGTCTGCTGAAAATTAAGCCCCTGTGGGTTCAGAGGGGACACCTCCATGATAAGTGCATATAGGAGTGTTTTCTGAGTGGGACCCCTTGGCATATTGACGTACTCTATTAACAAATTACAGTGGTACCTTGTATAAAGGTATTAATTCGTTCCAAATGAAATTATGTTAAGCAAATTTCCTTTATACAAATTTCCCATATGAATGCATTGAAAACGGAGTAATCCCTAATTGTGACCATTTTTACATTGTATGGATTCGCCCCATAGGCAATTCTGTTAAGACAATTTCCCCTATCTCTGGAATTTTTTATGTTGTACAGATTTTATGTTACACAAACTGTTACACGAGGGCCTACTGTATACTGTATTTTGTGTTTCTTGAACAACGAGAGCTGCAAAAATGCGGCTGCTCCATATAAGAGGCATTCAGGATTTCTCCTTTGCCTCTCCCTCTTCCTCTTTCCGTTTGCTCATAAGCTGCAGATTTTGTGCTTGGCTTTGCAATTCTGAAAACATTTGAGGAATGCCACACGGATTCCGAGTTTCCTGCTTCCATCCCCACCCAGAGCGCCTGATTTAAGCCGTCGGGTGCGAATCTTGGCAAATGAATTTTGTGTTTGGCCCCAGAGATGGTCCTCCGGCAGTTCTCGCCTCGATCCTTGCCATTGTCTGAAAATAATCTTCAATAAAGACCAATTCTGTCTTGTGGCTTCTCTCCAGCTATTTCTTCCTTTTGAAGCCTATAGAACATGGCTCTGGTTTGGGCATTATAAATGCATCGGGCTGCTTATTCCGTTAAAACCAGCTACAGACATAATCGCTGCTCCAAATCCCAGACATGTGGGACTGGAAAGAATAAGACGTGGATGTCTGAGCTGGTTTTTTTGAAAATAAATCACTTCAGAATTAGAAATGCTGCAAAAGACACTGACCATCACGGCGTCACGGCCATTTTCTCACACATCAGCATTTTTTCGCCATCCTAGCTATGAGAATGCTCCTGTAACATAATTGTAAAGAACGGATTGTCTCGTGGCCCTTTCGCGGGGCCCCGGATTCTAAAAGCTCATTTAAAAAAAGCCTGTAGGTTGGGATTTGTGGCAGGCTTTTATGTTTTCTGTTCAAGCGTCATGGGAGAAAATTGGAGCTGCAGATGTTGTTTCTTCTTGCAAAATATCTTCTGCAAGTTGAAGCATGGGTATGGCGGTAGAATGCACACCTATGACGCAACATGGCACAAGACCTTGCCATTTTCAAAGGCTGTGTTGGCAGCTTGCTGTCCTCTGCTCTGTTTCTGATATTCAGCTGATGGTGTGTTTGTTCTCACGGTTTTTAAAGCTGACCTAAGAGAGAGGCTCTGGGGAGCCAATGAGATGTGGTAGGAGATGGCATTGAGCTCTCCTCTGGATCAATGGCCTTCAAGGGTCTTCCCAGCTTTGTTTCTGTGGTTTTATGCCTTAAACCAATTATTCATCTCAACAGAGGTGGGGAACAACCAGGCACAATCTGTCTACTGCTTATCATGGTGCCCTTCCATCAGCCCCCAGACAAATCAGAGGCACGTCACACCTCCACCAGGAAGGCCACTGCGAATGACCCATACTCAATGGGTGCTAGGAAGGGCTGCACAGGTTTGACTTTCACACGCCCCAAGCCATTGTCCATCTAACGAGCCTACTCAGACCAGGGTGGGGTGAAACCAAGGTGAACTAGAAATAGGAAGCCTCCCACCAACTTTCCTCAGATGGATGAAGCTACTTGGATGAGTTGTGAAGCCTTTCGATGCCACAAGAAAAAAAAAGTCCAGTTGCCATGACTCAACTCCTAGATAGCAATCTGAAATATGTTGTGGCTTGCGATCTCAGTTTGTGTACACAATTTGGAGTTCAATTAGCTAAAAGATGGATGATTATTTATTTATTTATTTATTTATTTATTTATTTATTTATTTATTTATTTATTTATTTTTATGTCTGTATCTTGCCCGTTCTCCAGTAAGCCCATCTCCTTCCTACTTTTATTCCCCAAATAGCCCTGTGAGGTAGATCAGGCTAAGAGAGTAGACTGCCCCAGGGTCATCTCGTAGCTCTCTTGCTCCACTGTGGACTAGAACCGTGATCTCCCCTGTCTCAGTTTGACAGTTTGGACCTCACTGGCCCTTCTCTTATCTCAGTGTGTTACAACATCATTATGAACTGATCAAATGAAATAGCACTTTTGCAGGGATGCATACTTACGTGACGGTCATGAGAAGTCACTGATTAATCTTTTTATTTTTGCATTCAGTCTTTTTCGGTTTCTGGTGACTGAGGACGGAAGTCCTTAGATGTAGCCTGATGAAGTCCATTTTTTGTGTCCCAAAAGTTAGAGGAAATTACCTGGATTCCTTCCTCCTTTGGTAGTGGGGGCCTGCATTTTATTATAGGATTCTGATATGACTGCATGTGGAGAATCTTGTGCGAGAGACTGTGCAGAGACTGGCCGGCCCTGATCTTTGTGTACTCTTGGAGTGTCACTTTCAGAAAGCTCCGCTCCCATGAGGCTGGAAATGTGTTGGTACAGTACACGTCGTTCGGAAATCGTCTTTGATGAATAATAGTTGGCTCGGTTATATAATGGCCAAATAAGTCCACTGGGCTTTGCCAGCGTTCCAGTTTCAAAAACACTGGTGTTTATTCTGGAGACCTTTGCCATTGTTATGGGGTGTGTGTGTCACATAAATGTTTCTTAACATTTGGCTTTGTGGAATCACTTGGGTCCAAGTGCATGAGAATTTACATCCTCCATTTTGTACTCTTTCCGATCAGTCCCTTTTTGGAGGGTAGTTTGCCTAGGATAGTTTTGAATTTCCCATCCTTTTTATTTCTCTCTTCCAATGTTGCCTCTTAAAATGTTTTTCACACAAATTTAGATGTTGCTTGAGCCTCCCCCCCCAAAAAAAATATGCAGTTATCTGTATGTGTGTTGATGTGTCAACATCTGGCTGTGTGTGTGTTGGGGTATAGTTGTGACGTACTCTTAGTGACTCCACGTCCATGGAGTTTTCTTGGCAGGAATACTGGAGTGGTTTGCCAGCTCCTACTCCAGGCGCCTCCAGCACCTGGTATTCCCTGGTGGTCTCCCATCCAAGTACTAACCAGGCCTGACCCTGCTTAGCTTCTGAACTCAGGCAAGATCGGATGTGCTTAGGGCATGTAGGCAGCTAGTAGGTAGACCATGATTCAGAGAAACCTTGCCTGAAGGATTCAGTGACGCTTTCTATGAGCACCTCAGAAATCAGTGTCTTGCCAACACTCTTTGATTTTTCTTTGATGTGGTCTCATCTCTGCATGCTACTTGTGGCTGAGGAATAACTACCACCCGTGTGTGTGTGTTGTGTCGTTACAGTTGTGACCGACTGTTCGTGACCCCATGTCCCTTGAGTTTTCTTGGGAGAAATACTGGAGTAGTTTGCCAGTTCCTACTCCAGGCGTCTACAGCACCTGGTATTCCCTGGTGGGTCTCCCATCCAAGTACTCACTAGTACGAGATCGGATGTGCTTAGGGCACCTAGGCAGCTCTCTCCTTTAATGCACGTACTAAATTGGAAACGGGCTTGATTTGACTCTCTTACTCAAAACAAATATATTTGTTTCCACAAGTGGGTAGATAAGTCTGGACTCTCTCATTTTCAAAATGAAAGTGGGGGCAGCAAGGAGGAGAGAAAGAAAGGACTTACAGATTGTCTTGCATTGAGCGCCAATTTGTTACAGAGATTGAAAGTGGAAGGATTGTAAGTTGTCATAGAATGGCTGGATGGCTTGGTGGTTTAGGGCTGTGTGGCCAGTGGTTGGGGGTTCAATTCCCCACTGGGCCTCCTTAAAAGGGGGTGGACTGGATCATCCACAAGGTCCCTTCCAGCTTTGCAGTTCTAAAATGATGATGATAGTGATCTCCTGTTTGTCAATTTCATGTCCATGCCTGTCAGTTTCGAAGCTAATGAGTCAGTTGCTAATCTAGCTGCTTTTTGAGCTGTTCCCTAGCCTTCTCGACGTTCAGGTTTTAATTATTTCAGGAATGTTTTTTTTTAAAAAATTGTATTGAATTTTCGAAACCTAACCAGTTAAAACAAATACAAGGAAGCAAATAGAAATCCTTTTATTTATTATTGATTTATTTCATCTGTTCAGTGTATATACCACCCATCTGGCAGCTAAAGCCATTATCTGCTAACACATGTGCTCGTGGAGATGAAGAGCACAGGAACCTGCATACAAGCAATGATAATCTGAGTTACAATTTGACTGCGGGCCAGCGCTTTGTTGAAGCTGATTTGATTATCAGCTGACCTCCAGGAAAAATAAGTCCTGGATTCAGTCCAAGCGCTACTGAAAGCTCTGTTTGTACAGCTGCGTTGGCGTACGTTTAGAAGAGCAAGCCTTCAGTAAAATGGTAGTCATTTTGAGCCTTGGGCTGTAGAATTGATCAATATAACAATACAATTTTTTTAAAATAAAAAGATACTTTTAACCTTTACGTGTAATTTAATCCAGTTTAATTGGGCAAAAGATTGTCAAAACACATGCTCATCATCAGTTATAAGGCAACCAGAACCATTAATACCAAAGAAATAGGGGTGTATTAGGACTTCCCATTTACTGTTTCAATCCAAACATATTTTATGTTATCTCATCCGTGCAGAAGGCACCTGCAGCCATGATAACCACCTTCTGAATACACCAGAGTTTTGGATCCTTACTTTTGCAAACTACAGTTCCCTGTAGTCTTTAGCAAGCCTACCCAGAAAAGAAAATAGATTTCCTAAGCTCTGGTAAAAAAATTAAAATATTTTGGTATTTATCACTGTATTTTTCCATGTATAAGACTATATTTTTTACAAAACTGTTAGACTAAACAGCTAGGGTGGTCTTATACACAGAAGTAAGAGAGAACCACACTATAGAAAAAACTGTTATTTTGGGCTGGAAATTGGGGGTCGTCTTATACATGGGGGAGTCTTATAGACTGAAAAATACGGCATTTTTGCTTCTTCTCCCGGAAGGAATTCATTGGGAGTCAGGAGCCATAGGTCAGCATGAAAAGTAGAGAAGCCAGTGGTTATTCTGTTTTGCCATGGGCGGGAAACAGCTCTGATGTGTCTGAGATAGCTGGTGCATATTATGTGTTAGCTACTTTACTTGTTGGCCTAGATCAAGCAGGTCCAAACTTCAGCCCTCCAGATGTTTTGGACCACAACTCTCACAGTCCTTTGTCATTGGCAATCCAAGCTTAGAATTCTGGGAGTTGTGGTCCAAAACATCAGAAGGGCCGAAGTTTGGACTTGCCTGGTCTAGATGTTTACCTGTGTTTAACTGCCATGTTTTTTAACATTTCATTTTGCCGCCGTCTCACCCACAAGTACAGATGGCAAGGGACTGCCGGCTTGTTTACTAGCCAACCAGCTGATCTGCCGTTTGGTGCCCAACCCCTTTTGGTGGGTACCCACTTGTAAACAGTGTCCAGAGGGGGCAGGGCAGGGCAGGGCATTGCTGTTGAATGAGAGTCCGCTGGTGCACTGGGCCACAGATCACAGTTCAGCAGGAAAACATACATCACTGAACCCGTGGTTCGTGCCCACCTCTACCCACAACTAAGAGACCACTTAGTAGTGGGGCGGCTAAAAAAACCCCTCATTAAATAAATAAATAAATAAATGGCCTTCATATATCTAAGGCTGAAATATTCCCTTGAATGCCGTACAGTTCAAGGAGCCACCGATAGTCCACAGAATTTCATGCTGGAATAAATGTTCAGATTTTAACCATGCCATGGGTTCTCTCTGTTTTTGCTCTTTTATTTTATTTTATTTTATTTTATTTTATTTTATTTTATTTTTTGCACCAGGCTAGCGTGGCTATGTTTCTGAAAAAACATCTCAGCCCTGTTTACGGCCATACCCATCTTTCTCATCCGGCCGCATGTAAGGCTTCAGCTGGTGCTGAAAAGAGAACCCTGAGGCACTAGGAAGAATGAACCAGCAGCTTGAGAAACACAGATAGACAGACAGACAGGCAGACAGACAGGCAGACAGACACACACACGCACACACAGAGTAGTACCCCGACTTAAGAGCAGCTCGACTTAAGAGCAATTCAACTTAACTGCCGGCTTACAAATTTTCGATATGGTCTGCTTGACTTACAATTTTTTTAAATTTTTTTTTAAATTTTTAACTTATTTTCCCCCAATTTTTTAAGATAGGTACCCCGACTTAAGAGTAGTTCGACATAAGAGCATGCATTAGGAACGGATTAAATTCGTAAGTTGAGGTACCACTCTGTGTGTGTGTGTGTGTGTGTGTGTGTGTGTGTGTGTGTGTGTGTGTGTGTGTGATTATACGCACACGGTATATCTGTTGCGGCTGATAATGGTGAAAAAAGCTGTAGAACGCCGTCTTCCTCTGAGCATTAGCTCTGGGTTCTGTCTGCGGCAAGATATATTTCTCCGCTTTCTCCAGGGCAGGGATTTAGCTGAGCGTTTGCCTTTTTGTTCTGACAGACTTAGCACTGCATCCTGCCTGCAGTGGTGTTTCTCGGTCAGTGACAGGGAAGCATCTGTATCCAGGTGCCCGTCTGTAGGTCATTTCCTCCCTTTCAGGCCAAGGAGTGCAGTTGTCAAGAAGTCCTGTGATGACATTTCTTCCTTCTTTGTTTGTTTCTGCAGATGTTCTAATCTAAATAAAGGAGCAGGGTGGGTTCCCCCCTCCTCCACATCAATCTAGGTGTGTGTGCACCTCCTCACATGACCTTATAGACACCCCGAGGAAATTTATCTACACGGCTAGCCTTTCTAAAACACACTCTCCTTTCTGTTTAGATCTCCCCCCTAAAGTCTGTTGAATTGTGTGAATTTTGTCTGTGTGTTTATTTTTGTATATTTATTTATTTTTGAGTATTTTGTACCCCGCCTTTCTCCTCCGAAAAGGACCCAAGGAAGCTTACAGTACGGAGAAACAATATACAGTGGACCCTCATATAACAAAGTTTGTATAACATAAAATCTGTACAGCATAAAAATTCCGGAGATAGGGGAAATTTGCTTAACATAATCGCCTATGGGGAAAATCCGTACAACATAAAAATGGGATCACTCCATTTTTAATGCATTCCTATGGGGATTTGTATAAAGGAAAATTTGCTTAACATAATTTCATTTGGAACGAATTAATTCCTTTATACAAGGTACCACTGTATTCAGTTTAGAAACAGGAAATTGAGGGGTATCTTACAGCATTAGAAGGCAACATTGAAACTAACAATTGATAACATAGTGTCGGTGCAATCACACAAGGAGAGATAGAAACACAAAGTTATAAATGATTATAAACACAATGTCTGTGTAGCCATGTATGATACATTCATATAAAGACACAGTATGGGGGACCTCCCTTATGAGGAAAGGCTAAAACATTTGGGGCTCTTTAGTCTGGAAAAAAGTTTTCTCCCTTTTTTTAATTTTAAATGACTCTGCATATAGCAACAATCATATGATCACTCTCTGTGGGTATGAGTGAGAAAGGGAAAGAGGGAGACAAACACAGCAAGAAAGAGAATAAAATGAGATTACTCCACACAACTCTGGTTTTGGTTCTGTTCATGAAGAGTGTGATATAAATGAGAAATGATTATTGCTTGATCTTATTTGGGTTCCAGAAACAGGTACAGTGGACCCTCGTATAACAAACGGTTTGTGTAACATAAAATCTGTACAACATAAAAAAATTCCGGAGATAGGGGAAATTTGTTTAACATAATTGCCTATGGGGAAAATCCATACAACATAAAATGGGATTACTCTCTTTTCAATGCATTCCTATGGGAAAGTTGTATAAAGGAAAATTTGCTTAACAGAATTTCATTTAGAATGAATTAATTCCTTTATACAAGGTACCACTTGTATAATGAATGCAGAGGTATTTCCTTGGCCAGATGTCAGTGAGGGCATACAAACATTAGTCTCTCAGCGCTATTACAGTCAAAAATGAGAAGATGAGTAAAAATAATAACCTTTGAACTCCAGCCCCACTCAAAAAGGCAGCATGGGGAATTGAACTCTTAACCTCTGGCTTGGCTACCAGATACCCAAGCTGGATTCTCAGCATTGTCATTGAGTGCCTAACCTGTTGTGTACGTTTTCCCCCCAGGCTCTGACGTTTGGGGTGCAAGAACATGTCGCAATCTGGTGAAAAAGTCAAGGTACGTTACACTGGGGCTCACGGGTATGAATTTGCCACAGGTATGTGCTAACAATATCGGTTTCAGGTTCATTATTTTCCTAGGGGTTATGTAGTTCAGAATCCATCTGCCTGTCTGTTTTGACTTGTCGGCTGCCTTCGCTTGAGCCCTGTATTGCAGAGGGAGTGGGACCTTTTAAAATACCTTATATCTTAGAGAATGGTTGCATTTGGGGGAATCATAGCTTGGCTTGACAAGCCAAGGTAGATACAGGACTTATGCTCTCCTATGCTGTTGATTTGCTCCTGCTATCACATAAGTTAGAAGTCTCCAGTGAATGAACCATTACATCCAAACCAGAAAACTGTGGTTGAAATTTGGTTTATTATTTTGGCTTTTGCCAACTGCAGTCACCAGTGTTTTCAAGTTGTCTGCCTAACTTCTCCTTGTGCTCCATCTCTTTTAAGAGTTGGGTAGGCCTTTCTTTATAGTTTTGCCATTCTGTGCCTTACTTTACAGAGGTTTTTAGAAAAAGGGAGGAGGGTTGCTAGGATGGCAGCCCAAGAGTGCTTATGCCTTTGGGGTGGAGACTTTGAGTTTTGTACCGTTAATGGTTCCTAGTTAATGGAGTTGATCAATAGGTGCTGATTTCATGCACCCAGAAATGATTCTATAGCTTCCGTTGGGTCTTATGTTGACCTGTCAACGTTGATCTGTGAAAGCTGACGTTGTCAGGAGCTCACCTGCAACATTCAGTGAGAGCTGCAAGTTCCTCATTGCTGCTCAGTTGGCCTTGGGTTGACTATTCTTTGCTTTGCAGCATTTATTTATTTATTTATTTATTTATTTATTTATTTATTTATTTATTTATTTATTTATTTATTTATTTGACTTTTATACTGCCCATCTAGCCCTAGGGCTACACCGAGCGGTTTACAACGTGGAATCACATAACAAGCTAACAAAGGAATACTGTACATTAAAAAATACAAGTAGCATTGTTATGGATCTAGTGGGAAATCACTGAGAACCTGAGGATGGGCAAGTTCTATTTGGTTTTACCCCTTGTTGATTGTGTCACAATTCCTAGTTTTTAAGGGTCACAAGATTCTGTGGTTTTGGTTCCCACACACCAGCATCTCCCACATGTAAAATATTTACCTTTGCCAGCATTTTTTTTATTGTTTTGCTTAGAGAATGTGCACCCTCTGATATTTCCTAGAGGTGGTAGAGAGAAAGTATGGACAAGGCTATGTTTTCTATCCACAGAGAATGGAAATGTGTGTGGGTTTTCCATGGTGAGATGCATTTCTCCTTAACATGGGGACAGAATGTACACCCCTTCTTTCAGTTTTTTGTGAGACCCAGAAAGGAAAGAGGCAGCGTGAATCATTCTTCTACAGAAGTACTCTCAATCCTGCAGTGTCATTCGTTTTTTTGTTTTGTTTTGTTCTGAGTTTTTGTTTTGTTTTTCCTCAGTGTGTTTTGGAATTCTTTTAAAAGACTTCAAACACTGTGCTTTCGTTTGGATGGATTCGATTCCCATTTTGTGACTGGCTTTACTGGTTTCCTGTTACAGTTTTCCGACTCTGCGGGATATGTCGGCTTTGCCAACCTTCCTAACCAAGTTCACCGGAAGTCCGTCAAGAAGGGCTTCGAGTTCACGCTCATGGTGGTTGGTAGGTGCTGCTCCCCTCTTTTCAATGCAATGACTTCTTCACTGAAGAGTGTGTGTGTGTGTGTGTTGTGTCGTTACAGTCGTGACCGACTGATATCCATGGAGTTTTCTCGGCAGGAATACTGGAGTGGTTTGCCAGTTCCTACTCCAGGCACCTACAACACCTGGTATTCCCTGGTGGTCTCCCATCCAAGTACTAACCCAGGCCAACCCTGCTTAGCTTCTGAAATCAAGCGAGATCGGATGTGCTTAGGGCACCTAGGCAGCTCTCACTGAAGAGTGACTGGGATCAAATATGCATCTTTCCTTAGTGTGCCTCTTGTGTGGACACGCACTGTACGTGTCCGCAGTGTCAATCTTGTCCTTTGCTTCGTTTGGCCCTGTCTCATGTAGGAAAACAGGCATAGCACAGAGCACTGAAATTTATGCCAGGCAAAAGCAAAATACAGGGGTGTCTCAACTTACGAATTTAATCCGTTCTGAACGCATGCTCCTAAGTCGAACTACTCTTAAGTCAGGGTACCTATCTAAAAAATTGAAAAAAAAGTTAAAAAAAAAAGTAAGTTGAGCAGATCATTTCTACAATTTGGAAGGTGGCAGTTAAAATGCCAAGAGTATTCTGCTCTTAAGTTGAGTTGCTCTTAAGTCAAGCAATTGAATGAAGTTTAGTAAGCACAGAAATCTCAGGAGCGACTATCAATCGGTCCAACGAAACAATCTGCTTCAGATGGTACCAATAACATGTTAGCTGGAATGGAGGGACAAATGTTATTTGGGAGGTAGTGGTCTGATGCCAAATTCGTACGATTATCAGCTCTCTTCGCCCCTTCCCGAGGCTCACAAAGGCTTTTCCAGGGCAAAAGGAAGCCTTAGAACTTGAAGCAGAGGGTGGGTGGATAAGAAGCTCATTGTGAATTTAAAATGTACTGCTGACAGATGATGACATCACCTGACAGGGGTAAGAGGATTTCCCCCAATCTCTGCATTCTCAGGTTAGCACAAGATACAGTGTTTTTGCTCAATTGCAAAAATCGGTTATAGGCGATTAAAAAAAAAGGAACATTGCAAGCTTTCGATTGTAAATGACCCTTCTTCAAAGCAGGTCCCAGAAGTTCAGACATGGTAAAAGATGTTCTTCACCAGGAGGTTACTTTTAAAGTCCTTGGTTAGATGGTGTTCTTAAAGTCCATGGCTAGGTGATGTTGCAGCCAGGGCAGGAGTCTTGTTAGAGGCAGGAAGGGCAGTTGTAAAAAGGTGCTTCTTAAGTCACATCCCCGTTCTTCAAGCAAAGGAACATGGGTCATATACCACCCCCTCTCCCTTACCCAGCTCCATTTGGCACTACGAGACATACAAATCCCTTTTGGCCGGGAGTGGGGGACGGGGTGGGGAAGAAAAGGGTTGATACAAGAGACCCATGTGCTTCATTCTGGGATTTGGGTAAAAAAACATTTTTTGCAAGTCCACTAGGTTGGCCAATTGTAACCAGATTGAATTAACGTTATATTACCCAGGGGGTGCAGTCTTGCCCTTTGATGTTGAGAGTCCTTCTGCCACCATGTTCTTAACATTTGTCACCTGATGGGCAAGCATGTCTGCTCTTTGAGATAAACATGAATCCAATGATTGTCAGACTGGACGAGAAAAAGAATAGTCCTTGTTTTTATTTCATAAGCGTTTGACGAAAGCTCTCGGTTTGACCTTCTGGGTTGCTTTGTGAAAATGGTAGATTAAATTTAGAATTTATATAATACATTCTGTGCAAGCTTATTTTTCCTGTTTGCTTTTAGGCTCGTTTAAGCTAAGCCTTTGATGCCATTCTTCTGCGATCCAGGGTGGATACTGGCAGCAAGATGGGTGTTCTTTTTAAAATTTAACTCTGTGACAAACCTATGAGAAAAAAAAAGCCCCCCTCCCCTCCCGAGATTATGCTGGTGCTTAAACAATTGTCTTTTTGCAGGTGAATCCGGCTTGGGAAAATCCACGTTAATTAACAGTTTGTTCCTGACTGATCTGTATCCTGAACGTTACATTCCCGGTGCGGCAGGTAAACCGGCTTCTTCTGGGTTCTGATTTCATAGGCAAAGCAAAAGTGTTCTGCTTATGCCTTGGATCGGGCCCACTTCCTCAAACGTGGTGCCATTCGGATGTGTCGGGCGATAATTCTAGTAATTCCCCGAGCAGCTCTGCTCTTTACTGGAGGCCACACAGTTGCGGAGGCCTCTACTTTTATTTCTTTGTTTTACTGGTAGGAGGCTTCTGCCAAAGTCCTGATGAGTTTTGATGCAAACGTAAGGCACAAAAACTCAACAGGATTTATGTGCTTGTCGTAAAGATCCTGTTGATGAATTGCTGCAGATTAAGAAGTTAGCATCGGCATCGGCTGGGTTTTGTACTTGGCATATAGTTAGTTAGTTAGTTAGGTAGGTAGGTAATAAGTACGTACCGTATATAAAGTATAAACCGAGGCCCCTAATTTAACCCCTCCCCCAAAACTGGGGAAACTTAATGACTCGAGTAAAAGTCTAGGGTGGGTAATGCAGCAGGGCCTGTACAGCATAAAAAAAAAATCCCAGAGAATTTTCAATGCATTATGGGGAATCTGTATAAAAGAAAATTTGCTTAACATAATTTCATTTGGAACGAATTAATTCCTTTATACAAGTTACCACTGCATGTGTGTATGATACTTTGCAGAATCGTTTCGATTAGAAAATAAAATTTAAGGGGGGGGGGGAAACAGGCTAGTGAGGGCTGGACGTTTCTCTCCCCACCCAGCCTCTTCTCTACAGAGCAGAATATTATGAACGTTTCATGCTGCAACGTCTTATTGCAGATACAGTAATACATTGTAAGACGAATGCCCCTTAAGACAAAATTTCGTAAGATAAATGAAATGTCTGGGATTAGGAAAACCTCGTAAGATGAATTTTCCTATGGGATGCTTCACAAGACGAATTCAGTGCATTCCTATGGGAATCGGCATTAAACCGTGCTTCCTAGGACGAATTTTTCGTAGGATGAATTGACCCCTAGAACGAATTAAATTCGTCTTAAGAGGTACCACTGTGCTACTGGCTGGACTTGTGGTAACTCAGCACGCACACAAAGACTCTTCATACCAGCAGCTCACATTAAAAGGCGCAGCCGTTGTTCGCAAGTCCACGTTGACAAGCCGTAATGCCTTCCGCCCTTTTGTCGCAGAAAAAATAGAAAGGACGGTCCAAATTGAAGCTTCTACCGTCGAGATAGAGGAGCGAGGGGTGAAGCTCCGTCTCACGGTCGTTGATACCCCGGGATATGGAGATGCCATTAATAGCCAAGACTGGTAAGTTCCCGGAGAGAGTCCCCTGGCTGCGATCCTTAATCTTTCTCAGCATCCTCGTCTTGGACTAATTGGGATCCATCTCTGGTGACCGACTGGGAGGGGGTCGCTTTTCTCAATGCATGCCTTTCTAGCACTTCTGGGCCTTTGACGGATCGACATAGGAGCCGCGCTCAGAAAGAATCCCGGAAGGGGTGTTGTGTTCCTTTAAACCAATGGTGTCCAAACTTTGGCCCTCCAGATGTTTTTGGACCACAACTCCCACAGTCCTTTGTCATTCGTAATACAGGCTTGGAATTCTGGGAGTTGTGGTCCAAAACATCTGGATGGCCAGAGTTTGGACATCCCTGCTTTTAAAATAAAGAGTGGAGACAATCTGGTTAATCCGATGTGGAGCTTCCATCACCCTTCTTCTTGTGTGGGCAAAGATGGACAGGAAATGGTTGATGCTTTTTAACTGAATAACTTCCCTGGGGGGAGAACCTAATTTTTTTAATGACCGTTGAGTTGAAGACCGTTGTCAAGTTGGCGTTGAATTGAAGATTGCTCTGGTTTTTCTTGGCGCTGCATTTGTTGGGAAGTTTAACAATGTTGTTGCTTCCCTGCAGGGATTTCCCAGTGTTGGAGCGCCCTGAGGGCTCTCTCCGTTTCCAGCAAAGTTGGTTTGCACTTCCTTCGTTTGGTTCCCCAAGCCCCTTTAAGCTTGACTATTGTGTTGCAAGCAGGGCTTCCTGTTGATTGTATTTCAATGCTGTGTTTATTCTTTGGGATTATTTCTTGAAGTCAGGGAAGTGAGGGGGGGTCCCCCCACCCTTTTTTCTGGGACAGAGGGTATGTGCAAGCAAACAAGAGCAAAGTCGTGCAAGCGTTTTCCTTGCTGTCCCCTTGCAGAACTAGCAACAAGAAACTTTCCAAGAGACTTTCTATGTGTTAGCTCTACCCACCAGAACATCTTTGGCGCTCTCATTTCGAGTGGCCACACCTTGGGAGGCCCATAAGGTTTCCATCCGTAATCAGGCCTTCTCGGTGGCTGGCCTCGTCATCTGGAAGAAGCTGCCTTGCGAGATTCGCCAACTTGAGTCCCTAACCGCCTTTAAAGAAGCTTTAAAAACCTGCTTTTTAGGGATGCATACGGCGACCTGCGATCTAATGCCTTGTTGTGCTGCTCCCTTTTTGTATTTTTTTTCTGCTCACTGTTTTGACTTTGCCTCTTGCTGGGTAGTGGTTCTTGTTTACCTTTTGGTTTATGGTCTGCTCCTTTAATTGGTGATTTATTTGGCTTGTGTAAACCACCCAGAGTCCTTTTTGGAAATCGGTGTGGTCTATAAATGCATAAGCAAATAAATATATGATTAATATAATTCGTTTGAAGCCTTCCCTTTCCCTCCTCCACCTTCTTTCTTTCTTTCTTTCTTTCTTTCTTTCTTTCTTTCTTTCTTTC
>JAHTLZ010000019.1:5413963-5428574 GCA_023846285.1 Phrynocephalus versicolor | reverse complement strand
ATGATGATGATGATGATGATGATGATGATGATGATGATTTACCATCAAGTCAATTATGACTTTTACAGCAACCTTTTTTGGGTTTTTCTAGAGAAACTGCACTCAGAAATGATTGACTCTTCCCTCCTTCCAGGGGTGCCCTAGGACTGCTGTGCAGCTTGCCCAAGGCTACCCAGGCTGGCTCTTCTCCCAGGGGCTACAGTGGGGAGTCAAACTCCCAACCTCTGCCTATCTCTTTTTGTGCTCTCCAATTGTGTGCAAGCTCATCTCCTGACTTCCTCAACAATCCAGTCCCGCAAATATGTGAAAAGTTGCCTCCAAACCAAAAAAATAACCAGGGCTCTCTTGGGTGGCCTTGCCTCCAAGTTTTATTTAACTGAGAAACGGCTCGGGACACCTAAACTCAACATTGATGGTCAACTGCAAGAAAGTGGGCCATCTCAGAATCACATTGGTTTGGGGAATGTTGAAGCCGACAGCAGGCAGGGTGTGCAAACATGCCATCGCTGTGTCCTTTTTGGGGGGTCCTGTTTTCTTATGCCCATGTTGTAAAATGACTCAAAAGCTTTTGAGAGAGATGGGAAATTGCTTCTCCCCCAGATGAGTCCGTCCAGGATTTTTTTGTGGGGGGCGTGTTTTCTCCTAAATCACCACACATGCACGAACACACAGAGATACACCCTTTCCCAAGCTCTGTAGATGCTATATCCCTTCCTTCCTTCCTTGGACCTTCCTTTTGGTCAGGCGGGGGTCAGGCGGAGGTCAGCAAGGTTCAAATAATCTCAGCCCGATTTGCCTTCCATGGAGGCGCATCTGTCCAAACAGCTCTGCTGCACGGGGAGCGTGGCGGAGGACCAGATGGCCAATCCGGGGGCCTTGGCAAAGGCTCACCTCCCACCCAAAACAAAATACCACCTCCCCGTGTCTGACTCCTGCTCAATCTTGAGGTCAGTCGAGCTCCCTCCCAGCGTCTGGGCGTCTCTTTGCTTCTCTCTGCTCTTCGGATGGCACCAGAGCACCTGAGACGGCCTTCCTTCTTGTCAATTATTCATCTTACAAATGGACCGAGCAGTCTACAGGGACAGAAAGAGGCCTTCTGAGCATGTGGGAACTCAGCCCTTGGCAGCCTAGGAAATATAAAGCACTTTTTGGATTGGCTTTTTTTTAATGCACACGTTTGGCCTTGTTAGCCCCTATTCCTTGAGATGGGGGGGATCTGGTAGTTGGAGCGGAACGCCCTCCATTTTGGATTGATTTCTGGACTGATTTGATGTACACATGGGCTCACGCAATCCCCACCAGTGGCATTGCTTCCCTTCCCTGCTCAAGTTCCCTTATGTCGGGCATGTCCACACTTCAGCCCTCCTGATGTTTTGGACCACAACTCCCAGAATTCCAAGCCTGTATTTCCAATGGCAAAGGACTGTGGGAGTTGTGCTCCAAAACATCTGGAGGGCTGAAGTTTGGATGTGCCTGCCTTATGCCATTCTTTGCCACCATGGTTTTATCCTTACAACAACCCTGTGAGGCAGGTCAGTCTTGGAGAGCTTGTAGCTCAGCCGGGAACCAATTGTTTCTTCCCAGTCTCTAAATTCAAACAGAGTCACGTATCTTTGCTAAGACTCCCCCCACCCCAGCTCATCAGTCTCTCGGAAGCAGTGAATCTGCTGAAGCCTGTTGTTGCGGGCAGCTATGTTTTGTTAGTTTGCTGTTGGCTCTGTTTAGAACTGTGAGTAAAGGAAATGGATCGCTCGTTCTACTGTTGATGTCTTGGAGTGAGTTATTGAGACTGTAAGTGCCAGTTGATGCGTAAAGGTGAGGTTTGAAACAGGAAACTACAGCCTCTTCGGCTCTGCCAGTCCTTGCAATTCTGATGCATAGTGTGTGACCAAAATTCAGAACTTGACAACACGTGTTAACTGCTTTACTAATTAAAATCACACTGACCCTGTGAACGGAGTTATTCATTGTTGACTTTGAACAACTGTGAGCTACTTCTTGGCTTTCCAGTATGTTTTTGGCTGCTCTTCCCTGTCCATTGTGCTGATGAGGTTTAATGGGATATTGTGGTCCAAACAAGATCGGCCAGGCTATAAGCTGCCCACTTGCAGTGGCAAATGTGATGTGATACAAATATTGTACGGTGTAACACAATGTTACCTTCATTATTCAACAAAACTGTAAGGACCTGGATATAAATAGATTGTTTCCGTCTCTGTCTAAAGGTGAGCTGACACGCAGGACCTGTATGCGCCCCCTTTTCTGTGATGTTTATTTATTTATTTATTTATTTATTTATTTATTTATCTATCAGATTTTTATGCCACCCCTCTGGCAGCGAGGCCACTCTGGGCAGTGAGCAGCAATCAATACACTATGATGCCGTGCACAGAACAAACCCATAGCTCATGAAATAAAATAAAATCAACATAAAATACAGTAAACATAATAAAAATAAAAATAAACAACATAAAATGAGCTATAATGACTTTTGCTTGCAGGGCTAGTGGTTTATTTTTGGCTACCCGTACACAGGATTTTGGATGGGTCAGAATTTTGTTTACTGAAAGAACAAACTTGGGGAAGATGGAAAATGTGTGGAGTGAACCATCCATTTCTGTGTGTCTGAGTTTGCATGCACTGACAGGGAGTTCCTCATTGGATTCCAGTGGGATAAGGCCCGTGTTTCCATTAAAAAAAATCAACAGAAGTCCTGTGTTTAGCCTTGAAGAAGAAGAAGGAAGATTGTCCTCTGTTTTGTTTGTTTTTTTGTGATGCTTTTTTGCCTACTTTTGAAATCTCCTTTGCTGACTGAGATATTTTAATATCATGCAAACGACTTCCAGTGGGATGGAGGAAAAAGTGCAGGGCAATTGGACTGGGCCTGCAGAGATCCTGTTAGGTTTGTAACTTCAGTCTTGTCCAGACAGAATGTTTGTTCCTGCTTCGTAGCTGTTTGAACTGGTATTTCTCCCGCTGTCCATATGCGATAGAGATTGTCTCAGTTAAAGGAAACAAAAAATGGCAAAACCCTGCTTTTGAGGGTTTTTTATGCCTTGTGAAGGCGTGGGTCTTTTTTGTGCCCTCTTTTGTTCCAGGGGACCGAGAGTAGCACTAGTCAAGTGCTTTCTCTATGTCCTTTTCTTTTTTGCATGAGCTGCGCCTCCTGATCAGAAGATTTTAATTAACACGCTGCGTTACAAAATATACTTCCAGAAGCAAGCTACAGGAAGGGTGGATTTCAAACAAGGATTTCAAAGTCTCTAATAGAGATTTTTTTGGGGGGGGGGAAGAGCCATATTTAAACACTTAAGAAGACCTCTTCTTCCTTGCAATGAAGTGTTACCAGCGAGCAGAGAATTTCCAATTTATCTGGAACCGGCATTATTTACAGATATTTGAAAACCATGCCATAGTCTGCAGTATTTTTAGATCTTTTATTTTCCACAGACTGGAATGCTGAAGTCATCTGTGCTTTGGATAAAACTGGGACAAGCTTAACTGTTGGCTCCTGCATTTTCTTTATGCAGGAGTATATATATACTCCTGTGTGTGTGTGTGTGTGTGTGTGTGTGTGTGTGTGTGTGTGGTGCATATATATATTCCCCATTTGACCGCAGATTTTTGATGTTGAGATGTAACCTAAGTGCTGGCGTGCCCCTGGTTTTTGTGTTGAACATGCAGGAAAGAGATTTAAAGCTGGGGCGTCTGTTCCAGCAAGGAGGCTGCATGGGCTGCGTAAGCTTTTTTACAACCTTGTATGCTGCCTTTAGTAATATCGGCTGGAAGGAGCTTTTCTGGGCTGGGATGCCTGGCAATCTAACGAGCGCTAACCAATTGCTCCCTCCTGTCTTTGAGTTCACAGAGAGTCCTACCTCTCCACAGTTTTCTGTCTCTGTTTTCTGTTGGCAACAGTCAGTGAGTCTGCTGAAGTCTGTTGCTGAAAGCAGTCGTGTTTCTCAGCTTGCTCTGTTCATTTGTAAGTGATTAAACCGTTTAGCCTCTGAGTTATTGAGACAGTCAGTGTCAGTTGAGGAGAAAAGAAGTGGACCTTGAAACTATTATTCTGTGTGAATCCCCGGGCTTCTGCTGTGCCGCTGGAGGAATCTAACCAACATTCAAAGCTGGGCAACAGCTTGTTAGGCATAGATTTTGTGCTATCATTTTATCACCAGGCTCTGTGTGCCTGTTATAGAATAAACGGAGCAGGCCAGTGGAAACGATTTAGGGTGAAAAATCCCATCATTGTCACCCTGGTGGGTTTTTGTTGTTGTGCATATACAAGGAGGTGGAAGCCAAACACACACACTTCCCCCATATGCATTGTTAATCTTCATATAACTACCATATTAATTATTGACCTTCAAATGAATGGGCCAGCTCAGGTCTTGCAAACTCAAAGACTGTGGCTTCCTATATGGAGCCAGACCCTCTCTTATTTGAGCTTCCTCTCTTTCTGTTCCTTTCAATTTTCCCCAGCGTTATTGTCTTTATTCCAGCATCCTTTTGTACTTTGTCTATCCACTGATTCATTATCCACTGATTCAGTTATCCACAGTTGGCAAAGGGAAAAAAATACCCCAGCTGCTGCAAAGCAAGCTACTGTCATAAAACAGTAGCTGTAAAGCAAGCTACTGTCGCAAAACAGTAGTTTTGGGGTTTTCTGGCGTTCTCTCTTATCCACAGTTTTCATCATCGACAGGAAGGCCTGGAACCAATCCCCAGTGGATAACAGGGTCCTACTGTATACCCAAACGACAATATCTTCAGTTTAGTATTTTCTGCTTAAGGGAAGGTGCAGCCTTGATTTGGTCTAATACCCATTTATAATGCATGCTGCGTATGTCTAATAAACCACATCTTGGGTTGGTGTTTCGAATTGATGAGTGCTAACCCTCCTCATCTGATTTTTCCTTGTCTGCGGCTGCTAAAGGATACTCTTCAGTTTTCTTCTTCTTTTTTTCCAGCTGTAGCTAGACAGGCATCTCTGGGAAACTCGTGAAGGACTTCCTGTCTCATTCTTCCATTATCTGGTTCTTAGAATAAACCATGAGAAACTTACATTGGTGTTTCAGCTCCCAGTATGCCCTAAGCCAGTGGTGGCGCGAACCTTCGGCACTCCAGACGTTTTGGACCACAACTCCCATAGTCCTTTGTCATAGGCAATGCAGAATCAGTTGAAGCTGAGCAAAGTTACTTTTTTTTCAGGACTGCTTCTGCTGGAACCACCCAAGGCCTCTGGCTACTGGGACTGGCGACTCTGGGGAACTAGTTCAAAAGACAAGCTTTTCCAAACTCCGCTAAATATTCCAAGGCTTTCTCCAGGCTCAGCAAAGCTTTGAAGACTCTTGTCTTCACAAACCCTTTATGCTGGTATTTGAGGACCACACACTCCTTTGGAGATTGCGGGGCTCCAAGTTGCATCCACCCCCTGAGCCACTGTGGTAAAAGGTTCAGAGTGATGGGATTTGTAGTCCAGTGGTTTCTAGGAGGCTAGATGTCCCACCTGCTTGTTTGGGAGTCAAATCTCTTCAGGTTCTGCCAACTGGGCTGAACGCTGGAGTGAAACACACACACACACACACACACACACACACACACACACACACACACACACACAGAGAGAGAGAGAGAGAGAGAGAGAGTTGCCACATGGGGCTCACATATTACGGCACACACTATTTCCAGACTGGAAGTCGAGTCGATCAGGACGAGCCTGGTCCTTCAAAGTTTGATGGGTGTGTGTTGAATGTTTGCTTTGAGGGGAAAGGAGTTGGCAGGGGAAGTAAACAAGTGTAAGAGTGGATGGCAGGGCGTGGGTGTAAGCTGAAACCTCGTAGGAGTGATCCCGAGAAGGGCGTAACTCCGAGGAACCAGGGGGAAGAACGTTTGGTCTGGTCTAACTGGAAAAGCATGACAACAATTTCAAAGAGGATTTTAAGGTCAAGCTCAGGAAACATCCTAGGCTTCATCAGCCACGGAGGGAAGTCATTGAAGGCTTCTCTCTGTCACTACCATCTATCTCCCCACTCCTTAGGAAGAGACAATTTGGCCGACTAAAAGGCTGCCCTGCTCCCAGATCAAGACCTCCCATCCACAAAGGTCTTTTGCTAAAGCTTGGAGAAGTTTCTCTTTCGGATTACAAGTCCCCGAACCCTGCCGGCTGCTGACCAGACGGGCTGGGAGATTCTGCTCGCTGTGATGCAAAAAAGTAAAAGTATTTTTTCCCCCACCCAGCGCGTTGTTAGTCTGTGGAACTCCCTGCCACAGGAGGCGGTGATGGCATCTGGCCTGGATGCCTTCAAAAGGGGATTGGACAGATTCCTGGAGGAAAAGTCCATCACAGGTTATAAACCATGAGGGAGACGGCTTAAAACCAGGCTTAAAACCAGGGTACTTCCAGGGCCAGATGCAGGGGAGTGGTATCAGGAGAGAGAGATCTGGTCTCATGCGCTCCCAGACACATCTGGTGGAACCACTCTGAGTTACAGGAAGTTGGACTAGATGGGCCTTTGCCCTGATCCAGCATGGCTCTTCTCATGTTCTTATGTTCTGATGACCACTCGACTTGGGTTTTGCCTGGTTGTCCCTACCCCCCACCCCACCACCATGGGTACCTCTTCCCTCCCTCCCTTTCTCTGTTTCTCGTACTCCTCCTCTTGCTTCTCCGTAGCTCTTCTCTCACTGCCCAAACCAAACAAGGTCCAAACAATACCCTTTCCCCCCTTCCCTAAACTGTGAAATGAGGGGCATGGTGGGTCAGCGGGCTAGAGTGCTCAAACTGTCGGCTGCAAAGTTGACACAGCTCGGCGGTTTGAATCCCGGGTGCTTCACTGCGGAGAGAGTTCCCTCTGTTAAGCCCAGGTCCTGCCAATCTCGCAGTTCGAAAGCATATCAATGAAAGTAGATAAAGAGTTACCACCGTAAAAAACGGGAAGGTAAACAGTGTTCCATGCACAGAAATGTGTTCAGCCGTGCCGGCCACATGGCCACGGACTTGCACAAACACTGGCTCTTTGGCTTAGAAACAGAGATGAATGTGCCGCTACAATTGGACACGACTAGCACACAAGTCCAGTGGTTCTCAACCTGTGGGTCCCCAGATTTTCCTGGACAGCAACTCCCAGAAGCCTCCACCACTCGCTGTGCTGGAAGGGGTTTCTGGGAGTTGCAGTCCAGGAACATCTGGGGACCCACAGGCTGAGAACCACTTCTTTAGTCTAAACTGTGAAATAGCAAAGCTTTCACACCAGTAATGAAAGCAAGAGAGGGGGGGGGAACTCAGCAGTCAGAATCCTATAGTGTGGACACGTCCTAGGGCAGGCATGCCCAAACTTCAGCCCTCCAGATGTTTTGGACCACAGCTCCCACAGTCCTTTGCCATTGGCAATACAGGCTTGGAATTCTGGGAGTTGTGGTCCAAAACATCGGGAGGGCCGAAGTTTAGACCTGCCTGTCCTAGGGACCAACAGGTGCTTTTAAAAGAGGTGCTGGGTGTACAGTCAGGAACGCAACCAGCACCTCATTAAAGGAACAGCCGTTTGCTGCCGAGACTTCCTGGGTTTCCTTGGCACCAACGTAAACAGGCATCAGGACAGAGTCTGGCCAGTGAATGTATGACAGATGTCTCCATAATTTATCTATAGTTTTTAGTCCTCTTGGTCTTTCCACAGAAGACGTCTTTGGAAGTCAGTTGGCCCCCGTGGAAAGACCACATCTCACCGCAAGAAAACTCAAAACTCTGATATTTATTGTGCTTTCCTTTTCTGATACTGCACCACAAGCTGGGCGAGGTGGTGAGTCTGCAGTTCGTGTTGAGCCTTGCCTCTGGAGATGGAGATGCAGGGCTGGTGTCATGGGTGCGACAAATGCTCAACATCGACGGGCCCTCAAGGGTGTTGTTTTCACAACGACTGTTGGCGAGTGGAGAGGGTGGGCTGTACGGTTTGTGTCCATCAGTGGTGCTCAAACTTCGGCACTCCAGATGTTTTGGACCACAACTCCCACAGTCCTTTGGCATTCTAGGCTTGGAGTTCTGGGAGTTGTGATCCAAAACAGCTGGAGGGCTGAAGTTTGTACACCCCTGGTGTACATGTAGGGAAAATGTCAGGGAAACCAGAGGGAAAATGAAATTACAGGGGGAAAGGACATGAACGTGAGGACTGAGCTTTTACGAACAGCGATGGGATACCCGGGTTCGAGAGCTGTGTGTGGAATGGCATTGCTTGCACAAGGGCTCCGCTGGTTGCTGTGAGCCTTCAATGCCGCACTGGAACATTTTGTTGCCGTTCCTCCTTGTTTTCCCTCTGCAGAGCCCTCTTCCTCTGGGGTGTGAAACTCACCATAGACAGGTGATAGCTGAAGAAATGAACCTTCTATGCCTTGGGCAGGGCCCAAGCCGTGGGCAGGGACCTTTGGTATGCGAAGTCAGGCAATACAAGCGCCTTTTCCCTGCTTTATTTTGCCTGTGGATGCTGTCATCTTCGGGGAAAACAAACTCTTCGGCGTGGCTTTTGGTGAAACCTCCACCCTTTCCCGTGGTGTGTTTTCCAGCCCTGGGAAAGCTCCCAAGCTTTGATTCCGCATATTTTTTTTTTTAAAAAAACTGTTTAGACAAACAAAGCTCAGCGGGAAAGGATCTCCAAGTTCTTCTCTTTTGGCTGTTTCTCGCCCTCTCTGCAAAGGACTGTGTGCTACACTCGGTGATGGTGTTTCCTTTCACGCCAGCCCTCGCTGGCCGCCTGTGAAAGGGTGCCCTGTTTAGCAGGCCGAGTTGCAAACGCTGGTCCTGCCAGGTTCCAGCCTGTACCAGGGACTTGGAATGATGAGGCCCGATGGGTCCTACGCCACTCGGCTCGGAGGCCCCTTCCCCTTGGCTTGAGGGTAGGACCCTCTGATTTCACATTGCCTGCACCTTTCATAGTTTTATTGTGTGTGTGTGTGTTGTGTCGTTACAGTCGTGACTGACTCTTCATGACTCCATGTCCATAGAGTTTTCTTGGCAGGAGTACTGGAGTGGCTTGCCAGTTCCTACTCCAGACGCCTACAGCACCTGGTATTCCCTGGTGGTCTCCCATCCAAGTACTAACCAGGGCCGACCCTGCTTAGCTTCCCAAATCAGGCGAGATCGGATGTGCTTAGGGCATCTAGGCAGCTTAGGGCATCTAGGCAGTTTTATTAGCCTTCATCATCTGCTGTTGGAGTTTGTAGCGAACTTCGCATGCTGATTCTAGTGGCGTGACTGGGAGGGACCCAAAATGTCTTAGGCTAGGGTGACTGTCAGTCACAAACAGCACTAAGTGAGAGTTCCTTCCCTCTGATTCAAAGAGAGCTTTTGCACTCCCCCTTCTTTTGTCTGTGGGTAATCTGTGAGTCTCTTCAGGCCTGTCGCTCAAAGCAGCCATGCAGTGTCAGTTTGCTGTTTGATCTGTTGATCTGTAAGTAATGACCCCCCCCCCGGGCAGTATTCATGTCTCAGAATGTGTTGTTGAGACCGTAAGTGCCAGTTGATGAGAGAAAAAGGGCAGATTACTCAGGGGAACCTGGAGCTAATTCTGCCCTGTGAATCCTTGGAATTCAGCTGTGCACCTAGAAGGATTTAACTAGAAATTCAAACCACTGTGGCACCAGTTGCTGGTGCCTCGAAGGCCTCGAAGACTGTTGACGTGCCATGTCGGGACGTCACGCCGATGCCTTGATGGCTTTGATTCCCTTTTGTGGTACCAATCCCTCCCACCCAGCACGTCTATTTCAGAGGTAGAGTCCCTGGCGCCTTCAGCTGCGTGAGCGAGCCTGACGCACGGCCGTCACGTTTAATTTCCTCTCGGCTAGCCTGGTTCTGTCACTTCCAATTGAACCGTGTGCCTGGGCTCAGGTTGTGTGCTGATCTTCTAATTACCTCTCCTGTGTGTAAACATACCTGTGGAGCAGCCCCTCCAGCAGTGGGTTCGTTCCCGAAGCGCCTCCCTCATCCTCCGGGATCCTTTTTTTTTTTTTTTTTTGGCGAGAGGCAATCTAGTATGTATGCATGATTGCTTCCGCTACATTTCATTCTGCCTTGAACTATTTAGGGGCTGTGTTTGTCTTTCTGAACTGTCGCGTCCGTTACCATCATAGGCCTTTGCCGTCTCCTCAAATATACTCCAGGACGCTGATGATTTCTTTGGCATTTGGAAAACCCACTGCAATCGTTTCAAGAATGACACCTCCGTGATCCCTGTTGCACACCGTTCTTCCAGAAACCTGCTTCCCTTGTTTGCCCTTGACACCTGTGGGCTCACTGTTTAGAGCTGTGGCAACCACTGAAAGCTGAGCAGGGTCATTTGTGTTCCTGGAACAGGTAGTAGAAAATCAGTCATCTGCACAGCTCTAATTAAATTTATCAAGTGGTTGCTATAAGTTCAGGAAGCTGTGTTGCCACTGGTCCCTGTGGGTTCCTCCAGCCCAGGCATGTCCAAACTTTGGCCCTCCAGATGTTTAGGACAGCAACTCCCACAGTCCTTTGTCATTGGCAATTGAAGCTTAGAATTCTGGGCATTGTGGTCCAAAACATCAGGAGGGCTGAAGTTTGGACATGCCTGCTCTAGCCAGTGGTGGCCAAACTTCGGCCCTCCAGATGTTTTGGACCACAACTCCCACAGCCATTTGTCATTGGCATTACAGGCTTGGAATTCTGGGAGTTGTGGTCCAAAACATCTGGAGGGCCAAAGTTTGGACACCCCTGCAAGGTGCAGGAAGAAGTAACTTGAACAATTTTCATCTGCCCAGTTGGGTCTTTTAAAATGGATTGTTATACCTTACTGGATTGAACGCAAGCTGCTGTAGCTTGCATCTTTTGATACTGTGTTTTCTCCCCCCTTTAAAAAATATTTTATACAAAATACAAAAAAAAAATACAAATTACAAATTACAAAAAAGACAACACATCAACAACAGTGTATCCCTTCACCAACAGGACCACTCTTCTCATTTACATTCATTATCCTCCTTTTAATATTGTATCCTTGGTGTTTCTAACTTAAATACTATCTTTCAGTTGTTGCAAGCTGCCCCAGGTCCTTTCTAAGGAGAAAGTTGGGTTACAAACAAGCAAGCAAGCAAGCAAATAAGCAAATGTTCTGAATGATAAATCCCAGAATCCAAAACCTCAGTCGCTTATCAACCTGGTGGAAGTGTTTGGGAAGTTGTAGTCCAAAAAGCACAAAGGTTGAAGATGCCCAAAGTCTTTGAACAGTAATATTAATAAGTCAATTCTGACTTGTGGTGACCCTTTCCAAAGTGTTCTAGGTAGGAGAATACACAGAAGTGATTTAAAATTCCCTCGTGGCGCAGTGGTTAAATGCCTGTCCTGCAGGTAAAACTGTGCTCACAACCTGGGGTTCAATCCCAGGTAGCAGGCGCAAGGTTCGCTCAGCTTTCCATCCTTCCGAGGTCGGTAAAATGAGTACCCAGCTTGCTGCTGCTGGTGGGGGCAAAGTGTAGCCTGCATACTGTAATTCAGGTATGTCCAAACTTTGGCCCTCGAGATGTTTTGGACCACAACTCCCAGAATTCTAGGCTTAGATTGCTAATGACAAAGGACTGTGGGAGTTGCGGTCCAAAACATCTGGAGAGCCGAAGTTTGGACATGCGTGCTGTAATTAAAACGGTAAACCACTCAAAGACTACTTGAAGTGGTATGGGGCAGTATATAAGCCGAACACTTTGCTTTGCTTTGCTTTCTTTTGGAAGGATGCCCTGGGAATGTGCAGTTTACCCGAGGCCACCTAGGCTGGTTCTTCTCCCGGGAGGCCCAGTGGGGAATTGAACTCCCAACCTCTGGGATTGTCTGCAAGCCAAGTGGGCATCCTGTCATGGAGCTGCAGCCCCTCCCCATACGCTTGACCTTACATGACTCCGAATACGATCGGCTTTGCCCCAATACGGAAGACCGCCAGTGTTCAGTTCAGCTGGCGGGGCGGCTGGTGTCGGCTGCATAATCCCCCCATTCATAAAATGTCAACCTCCCTTGCCCCTGTCTGCACGCCAACATGACTGCGGCGAACCAAGCCGCTCCAGGCGCCTTTGATTTCTTTCGGCCATGAGGGGTTGAGACAAAGGGACGTTTGTCATCTTCTCGTGGCATGCCGGCTCCGAAAGGAGGATCCGTATTTGTGCGGTGCGTCCTGGGCCCCCTGGCTGGCTGGTTTGTCCTGCTTTGATATGGCTGGCACCGAAACCGAAGCCTGGTCACTTCGAACCTTAGATGTGTTTTTCGCGAGGTCAAGGACATCTTCGCTTGGAGGGAAGCCAGGCTGTGGGGTATCCTTGACAGAACCTTAAAACAAAACAAAACAAAACAAAACAAAACAAAAAGGAAAGAAAGCCCTTTCTACATCTCCACGGCGGGAAGCTGGGATGTAGGAGGTTTTTCTTGGATTGGCCACAGCTTCCTTGTTGACAACCGCCATTGAGCGTTCGCCGAGACGAAATGAGAGGGGAGCTTTTTAAAAGCACTGGTTCTCAATGGCATGTATCCAGCCTGCAACCAAGAGGCGATGGTGGCGTCTGTCCTCCTAACTGCAGTCTCGTGCATCCCTCTAGTGGAAGAAGAGAAGTCTGCACAGATGGAAAGTCAGTTGAAAATCTCTTTCAAAACATTAACATCTTTGTAATGGGTCAAGACAGAATAGTTTCTTGATGCCTGCGCTTGGGATGGACCAGCCCAACTGCAGGCACTTAAAAGGGGGGGACACACACAACACCCTATATTTTGGAGAAACGAGAGCCAAATTAGTCACCGCCAGTTGATGTGTGTGGTTTGGGAGTCATTCTCTCCTGACTTACTCAATTTCCTCATCCGTCCCTCGTGTTGCAATTGCATGTAGGTGGATCACAGGCATGGGGAGTACCAAGTTAAGTTTGAATTGCACACAGTGCCTCTCTGAAATCTTGCGTATCCTTTCTACTACCCGAAACTGCCTTCTTTCAAAATAACAGACTTTCTATGGCCTCGGGAATCAAAGCAAAAAAGCAAAGCAAAGTGTCCTGCTTATATACCACCCCATACCACTACAAGTAGTTTCTAGGCGGTTTACAATTTTAATTACAGTGTGCAGGCTACACATTGCCCCCCGCCAGCAAGCCGGGTACTCATTTTACCGACCTCGGAAGGATGGAAGGCTGAGTGAACCTTGAGCCTGCTACCAGGGATTGAACCCAGGTCGTGAACACAGTTTTACCTGCAGTCCAGGCATTTAACCACTGCGCCACGAGGCTCATATGGAAACTCCTTGCAAGACCAGGACATGAGGTTTTTAATTCTATGGGGGAGAAAATTAAGCCTGCTAAATGTGCTACAGAACGTAAGCAATGCAGATACAGATCACAAATTCAGGGTGTGATCGGGCAGTGATTCAGAAGTTTTTCCTGACACCCCCCACCCCACCCCCCAAAAGAGAGTAGCCTTATTGCTGGACCTAAAAGGACCAGCTTGGGCATGAGTTAGGGTCTGGTTGCAACACTATAACCTGTATGCCGTGCGATTGCTGGGAAATACTTTGAAGTGGACGATGCCACAGGTGGTCCAAACTACGGTTTGTTTCCTCCCTCTTTCTGTGAGTGTGGTGACAAAATTGGCTCGTCTATGTACCAGAGGAAGGTGACAGGAGGCTGGGGAAAATTCCAAAGTTTAAAGAACTCCAGCAAATTGTTAAAGGGGAAAAACTTAAAGTAATGAATATTGCAGATTTTCAAATTTCTAGTAAAACTCCTTTGTGCTACCTAGTAGAAGTATAGAAATTCACAAAGGAGACTAGTTTCGAGTTTTCCAGATAGTCCACCCCTTTCTCATCAACTGGCACTTACAGTCCCACTGACTCACTCAGAGACATTCGGAGGAGAAAGATTTAAAAGTCAGAGTCTTGGGAAGACCGAAGGCTTCGGTTTGTATTGCATTCTTCCCGATGAGAAGTGGGATATGTACTAAGATAACCTGGTTTCCCCCTTCCACCAGCACATGCTAACAAGTGGAGTCACATCCATCCTACAGCATATTTGTCTGCTCTTTCAATTGTTCCAGAATTTTAAATTTCTGCAACGATTCCTTTGGCGCTGCGCAGTAGAAGCGCAGACACATGGGACAAGTGGCCTCAAGATTTTGGATAGAACTGCCAGCAGAAAAAAAGTGTATGGGAATTCTTTTTTTATTATTATTTTAAATTTTGTTCTGTGGATGGGCGGGTAGGAAATTGTGCTCTGGCGGGATGTGGTGGATGCAGAAAGCTGGGGTTTTTGGCTTTCTTTGGTGCAGCTGTTGACTGAGTGGACAAAGGGGCCCCTCAGAGAGAAAACGGGAGACCCAAGAAGAACTCAGTTTGGTACCATGTAGAATGGAGGCACCACATTTTTGGAACATTTTTTGTTATTCCTCAGTCATTTTAGGAGAGGGGGTCCATTTGGATGGGAAGGATGAGTTTGTGTATCATGCAGTGCCCTCACATCCTGTACCCTTTTATCTTTCCTGCCCCCCTCTGCAAGTAGAGGAGTTACAGGACCCATTTCTCCACCAGTATCATCATCATCATCATCATCATCATCATCATCATCATCATCATCATCATCATCATCATCA
>JAHTLZ010000019.1:5394855-5408714 GCA_023846285.1 Phrynocephalus versicolor | reverse complement strand
AAAGAAAGAAAGAAAGAAAGAAAGAAAGAAAGAAAGAAAGAAAGAAAGAAAGAAAGAAAAAGAATCCTATGCAGGGTTTAAAACATGTTCACATTTTTTTTTGTTCTGGTTAATTTATGCCAAGGCAAGGAATTTGGCAAGGAATTTTTAATCTTTGAGTGAGATTAAGACCAGAAGTGCTGTTTCCTTGCCTGTCTTATCCAGATCCAGCCCTCCAACCACTCCGCTGGGCTGCCATGATTCATGTCCCTTCTAAAAAGCCCCGGCTGCTCCAGTGCTGAGCTTGAGTTTTTCTCATGTCCAGCTCTGCTGCTCTAACCACTCCAACCCACTGCCATTGCAGGGTGGTGAATCTCCTGTGAAGCTGCAGTTGTCTTTTGTCGCCTGGATTTCTTTTTTTCCCTCAGCCCCACCCTCTTTGTGAGTGTGGCCCAGGAAATTTTAGCCAGCTGCCGAAAAAGCCGTGTGTGTGTGTGTGTGTGTGAGTGAGTGAGTGTATATCTGTGAGTGGGCGGGAGTAGCTGCCTTATGGACTTAGTCAAAGCTAGGAGGGAGCGCATTGGGCTGTGCTTTCTCTTTTATTTTGCCCTGCGGTGCCTCTTTGGTTCCTGCCTGCCCCGGGAGGTTATTATGGATTCAATCATTATTCAGGAGCGATTAGTGGAGAGGCTGCTTTCGCCTAGGACGCAGAACCAGAGAAGTCATTCAGCCAAGCTGAAGGTACAAGATATATTTATAGCAAGTAGCTGAGCCAGAGAGAGCGAGTGAGCGAGAACGAGAGCGAGAGCGAGAGAGAGAAAAAAAGAGAATAATAAGAGGGTGAGGGCGGGAGAAACAGAATGGTGCCCGAGGAGGAGAAGCGGTTTACAAACGAACAGACTCCGGACAGGCAGGAAGAAAACAAAAAGAAGCTGGTAAGAAGGAAGAGAAAGAAAGGGGAGATATTGAAAAACACCCCCCAAATTCAGAGGGCCGGGGATTTGGATGGTGTGTGTGTGTGTGTGTGTGTGTGTAGCCACTAAGCAGCAGAGGCACCAAAGACGCCTGATTGAATTATGGAAGGCAAGTCCCCCCCCTGCCCCCCACCCCCAAAATTAGCAGCCTATTTCTGTGTTTTCCTCCCAGCCAATGGCTTTCTCTCTGCTGCTCAGACTCTGTAATATATATACTGTATATAAAAACGAACCGCCAGGCGCATGCCATGCACATCAGTGCGTTTGGCAGAGGATGGCGTGGAATGGGCTGTGGTGGCGGGTTTCGGGGAGGGTGCCGGGCCTCCCCTTCTTTCCTTGCCCGGTCTCCATTTCGTGATGCGGCATGACCCTCTGCGACCTGCTGTAGATTCGTCCCCCACGAGGTTGCTGGCCAGATCTGTGAGGATGGTGAGTGAGTCTCCGTGTTTACGCGCATATCCGGAGCACCGGTCTCTCTCTCTGTGTTCATGGGTGTGTATGTGTGGGGGTTGTACAGGGCCTCTCGTCAGGTTGGTGTGTTCTCTCCATGTCTGAGTTTGCCTCCGTTTATGTGACAGGGAAAGGTGAGCACAGGTGATGCGCACATACCTTGATTAAAAAACAGAACAGGAGATTGCGTGATGGCTTGGTTGCCGTCTTGGTTCATAATTATTTATTCTTATGCCTATTATTTGCTTTGGGCAAGGAAAGAGAGAGAGAGAGAGAGAGAGAGAGGCAACGTTTTGTATTTTGTTATCGCCCGGCTTGTCGGTGGCACGCCTAAAGATGGAGGCAGCCCAGACCCACAGTACGATTTCAGATTTCAGGCGAGGGCTGCCCTGGGAGCTACGAAATATTCCTCTGAGGAGGAAGGCAGATGGCAGGCAGCTCAGATTTGCATTGTCTGTCTCAGTGGGGGACCTTTGCTTCCTGTCACCCGGAGCTTCTGTAGGAAAGAAAAGGAGCAGAAGGCTTCTTTAATTACCCCCCCCCCAAATCCCAATTCAAGCGTGGATTGGTTGCATGAAGCACCCCAGCTAAAGTGGCATTCTTTCCTCTCCAAAGCTGCCCAAATAATACCCTCCAGTGCTGCCACATGTTCCCATGTACTTGTGTGCACCCTAGCCTAAACAACAACCCTTCGAGGTAGACCTGCCTTGTTCAGAGAGGTTCTGTATCTCGAGGGCAGGGTGGGTGCTTTGTATACAAGAGGTTCCAGGTTCATTTCTTGCCCTTTGGAAGGTCTTGAAGGGAAGGGAAGCAGAACAAAATCGCTGTCCTTCTTCCATTGCACCGGAGAAAGGAGAGAAATAATTCAGTGAGTTCTAAGGCAGCTTCCCACCTCCCTAACAGTACCTTAGTCTGAGGGGTGGCTGGTTTGGTCTCACCTGGCAAGACAGGAGCAGGGGCAGAATTGCAATGGACATCTTTTAAAATCACAGCATAATTCTGCCCCCACTCCACCTTAAATGTGAAGGAAAGCCTTCCTCGCAGCAGCAGCCTCCAGAGTTAGTGGACGGCAGCTGCAAAAGTCTAGGGACGGTGGGTGTTGTAGTCAAACCCTTGGGGCACCACTGGAGTGGGGAAAGCTGGGCATCCTTATGATGGGATGTAGGATGCAAAGTCAGAACCCATACTGTCCACACCTGATGGACAGCAGTGCCTCTTCCACGGGTCCAGGTGGGGTTCCTTCCGAGACTGACCTGGTATCTGTTGCTCACCCACGTGCTTAACGGGCCTGACCCTGCTCAGCTTCCAAAACCAGACAAGATAGGGTGCCTCCAATGCAGTTTTCTGTACTTGAGTCCTTGGGGGTTCACCTCTTTTGGAGGTGACCACGGTGCTGGCTGGACGTCTGGTTGCAGGGGTTGGTCTTTCCCGTTCATTTGGATACCTCCGTGGGAGCCGCTCTTGATTTAAGAGGGCGCCCCTTGGCAAACTTTTGTGCCAAATGGGGAGATGGGAAGGGACCAGGGGTAGCACAGAGGCTGGGGGTGGGGGCGGTATAATGGACCTGCTCCAGATGGGGTCACGAAGAGTCGGTCACAACTGTAATGACACAACACACACATACCCCCAAAAGCACGAAGAGGCATAAGCTGTCTGCCACTGTTGGTTTACAGCAAACCTATAGAATAGGCTGATATGGCTGGATATGTTGCAGATCATTTGGGGTCTGAGTGAAGTCTGAGTCCAGGAAGATGTAATGAGATTCGAACTGCTGGCTTCATGTAGTGTACTTGGGTAGGCCACCTGTAAAGACCCATTTGCTCTGGACTGCAGTCCAGCTAGCATGGCTGTTGTTTAGAAGATCCACCTTGTTGACTCCCCTTTCATACTCATCCAGGCCGATGTTGACATTACTGTGTCAACCGGTGGTTCGTTCAAACAGGGATGCCTAGATATTGTTGGATATCCCGTACTACAAAGTCCTAGCTAGAAGGGCAAGTGGTGGAGGACTGCGGGAGTCGTAGTCCAACATCTGGGGGAACCGCCGGTGGGAAACCCATGCTTTAAGGCTGTGGTTCCCAACCGTGGGTCCGCAGATGTTCTTGAACTGAAACTCCCAGAAGCCTTTGCCATGAGCTGTGCTAGCCAAGACCTCTGGGAGTTGAAGTCCAAGAGCTTCCGGGGACCCAAGGCTGAACTAGTGCTAGAGGATGGTTACTCAAATTCTGAATCAAAAGGAGCTACAGATTTCCATGACCTGCATGCATAATACTGGCTGTAAGCAAGGGTGTGTTGGGTTTTCCTTGCTGGTTCCAGTTCTGCTTTGTTTGCGTGCTAATTTTCTCTTGCTCTTGAGCATCTTAGATGATATCTTCAAAAATCCCTGCTCTCTATGCGTGCATTTGATGGGGTTGTGTGTGTATATATGTGTGGGATGCTGCTCGTGCACTCAAGATCTTTAAAGAACAAGATGAAAGAAGACAGGAAAGCAACGGATGCTGCAGGGCTTTTGGTCTTCCTTCAGAAGTCACTGGCTGCTGTCAGTGCCTGAAGGGGAAAGCTATAAATACTGAGGCTGGACATGAATCTATGATGTTCGTCTTGTTCCAGGACAATCTTTGCAAGCATTGGCCCTACACAAATGGACCAGTGGTTCCAAACCTTGGGTCCCCCATTGCTTTTGGACTACAACTCCCAGAAATTCTGGCCAACACAGCTAGTGGTGAAGGCTTCTGGGAGTTTCTGTCCATGAACATCTGTGGAACCAAGCTTGGCAGCCACTGGGGATCAAATCAATCCAATATATGGGACAGCTTGTGGACTCGGATAATGGGTACCGGTACCTTATCTTAACGCTCTCCTGCTCTAGCACAAACTGTCTATGCACACACACGTTCCATTTTTGCTTGCTCCGAATCTGGCCATGAGTCCACATTTGTGGCTGAGTGAGAAATAGAACCAGTGGGTTTTTATTTCTCGTTGCCATCAGCTGATTTATCTCCACCGGGTTCTAATAATGTTGTGTGCGTGGTTCTCTGATAATATTGTAGATTGCATTTTGCTGTTCTTGTGTGGTTTGGTTTGTAAGAATGGGTGGAGCTGTGGGTATGGGGCACAACTGAGCCGATGTGGAGAGTTGAATTTCAGTTGAATTTCAGATGAATTTCATACCGATCTGGACATTTTTCTCTTTAAACCTACCGAGCCCAGTTCCTCTGTATGCTTCTTTGTTCATCCATCGCAAAGCAAAAGCGACGTGTTCTGCTTATATGCCGCCCCATACCACTTCAAGTGGGATACTTGGCTATTTTGGGCTACACCTTCCAGAACCCAGTAGCTAATATGGTTGTTGGCCATCACTGGAAGATTCAAGAAGGAATAACTGATCTAAAAGAGTGATATACCCAAGCATTGTAGTCATTGAATAGCCAACATGGCTCTGCTATTAATAAATCAGAGGCCTTGGAAGCAAGGCCTTGAGGCTGCTTGGGCTGTCCCTGGAGGTGGTTGCTTCCATCTGCCCAACGGCAGGGCTGAGCAAATGACCTAAAACAGTGGTGGCAAACCTTTGGCACCCCAGATGTTTTGGGCCACAACTCCCACAGTCCTTTGTCATTGGCATTCTAGGCTTGGAATTCTGGGAGTTGTCGTCCAAAGCATCTGGAGTGCCAAAGGTTCGCCACCACTGACCTAAAACAAAAACGAATTGCCTCCGACGTTTCAAATGCCGCAACCAAACTGTCTTTAGAATGGTTGGCAACGTTGTCCTTGTAGCATGCTGCACGTACCAACCTTGGCGGGAGGAAACAAATAATACCAGGGAAAAGGGCGAGACTGATAATATTCAGAGCAGAATGTTCCATCTCTTTCTTTGTGACTCCTGTGCAGCCCCAGGGCTCTCTCCCAGAAGATGGGAAGGATCAACCACTTCTCCAAGCAGTGTTTGGAATGATAAAGAATGATATTTTGTGTGTTTTGATACAAGGATCAAGATAGTTTCAGCTGGGGGGCGTGCTGTGGAACTTGCTTTAGCTACTTTAAAGAGGACAATCGGCTCTTTTGGGGGGGGGTGGCATTGAAGGACTGTCCTGTTTCCAGGATGGTCAGTAACCAGCAGTTCAGATGTTATTGTGCTGCCAACGTATAGAACAGTGGTGGCGAACCTTTGGCACTCCAGATGTTTTGGACCACAACTCCCAGAATTCAAAGCCTGCCTTTCCAACAAAAAAAAGGACTATGGGAGTTGTGGTCCAGCACATCTGGAGTGCCGAAGGTTTGCCACCACTGGTATAGAATGAGTCATACGAAAGTGTCCATCTCTAGTTCTGCAAATGAAGCCACAGCCCCACTGCTCACCCATTTCCAGTCTTCCTCGTGTGCATTTCTCTGTCTGCCACCGGTTTAAAAGGGTCATTTTGACCACATACGTTGCTATTTATGCAGCCGCTATTCCGAAGGCTGTACTTCAGTGGTGTCCAAACTTTGGCCCTCCAGATGTTTTGGATCACAATTCTCGCAGTTCTTTGTCATTGACAATACAGTCTAGGAATTCTGGGAGTTGTGGTCCAAAACATCTGGAGGGCTGAAGTTTGGACACTCCTGATGTACTTGTCCCTACTCTCTCCTTACTTAGCTTAGACCACGACATTAGTAGTGCGGAAGTGTCCCTGTGTTTTTGTTGTTCTCCACATTCCTCAACAGCAGTCAAGTAGAGACCTGAAGCCCAGACTTTGATGAAGATGAAGTCTCTCATTGTCCTGTCTGAGGTTGGTTGCAAGCATCGTTGGCCTGCATTTCAAATTTGCTTGGAACTGGGATTTTAAGGGCCCTCGGGCACGCCGTTGTAAGTGGGAGCCTTTCTCGGTTGAAAGTCTTGGAAGATGCAAAGCAAGGCTCATCTCGAGGTGGCATTTGATCTCTTTGGAGGTTCAGGGCACAGGGCCAACTGTCGCCCTGTTAGGATCGGGTCTCCTTCTGCTGATCTTGGAACGCTGCTCCACGCTCAGCTGTGCCACCTTCACAGTCCATTGACCGTTCATTTGTTCCTTTCCCCGAACTTCAGAAGCAAGGAAGGAAGAAAGTGATGGATAGAAGGGTGGAGGCAAGCAGAAAAGGGATTGCACTAACACCCCATAAATGAAGACGGAAGTGGGATAAAAGGGGCCTCTGTGCAGCTGGAGCACCGCTTGGCCAGTGGGACCAGCTTGGGACATGAATGGTGCATTCAGAAGCTGTCCGCAGAGCATTCTGGGTATACAAGCAATATTCCGTGACTCTCCTCTCACCCAGCTAAGCCCTCCCTTTCCAACGAGGCCAGTGTAAACATTAAAGGGATGTTGGCTTTGAGTTTCAGGTTTTCACCCTTCTTAAGTGTGTTCATCTTAGGAAACTCAATGTTGGAACCACTCTATAACTTTGCCTGGCAATCGGTTGCTAAATCCCTTCAGGCGAATCTCTCAGAACCATTGGATTGTCCTTCATACTCCTGTATATTTGTGGGATTTGGGTGTTCAGGGTAATCAAGATGCTGGGACAGCTGAATATGGGAAGGAATAAGAGAAGGAATGCCGTCGATGAATAGATTACAGTGTATTTCTGTGTATAAGACTAGGGGCATTTTCACATGACCCCTAAGATCCACTGGCCACTTAAATTCGGACCAGAGATCTAGGGGGTTCGTTGCTCTTCCTGCGTCCCCACCCCTCCGCACTTCCTTGCTCCTGTCTGCGTGAGGGGAGGGAGAAAAAAAAGGGACAAAAGAATGCAGGCTCACCTCTGTCTGCCGGTCCAAGCCACCCCGTCGCCATCCTGATTCCTTCTCTTAAAGGGGCGGGAGGCAAAAAAAAAAAAAACAGAAGCGAGGAGAGCCCAGCACTCACCAGATTACATCCAGACCTGGGGATTTTCACCCCCCCAAGAGCAGGTACATGAAAAGTGCGCTGGGACGCGCTTAGTTGGGCGTGGTCACACTTAATTTCCTGCAAACTCCGGAGCTGGTGGGGAAACAATTGTAAGCTCCGGAGCTGGCAGCCATTTGCGGCGGAGTTTGGGGGTCGTGTACAAATACCCTAGATTGGTTTGACTGAAAATTGAGGCTTGCCTTGTGCACAGAAGGAAGCCAAGGAGAGAACTGTGCAGCTGCAAAACTGTAATTTTAGGTTGGAAAAGTGAGGGTCGGAAAAATACGGTACTCTTTTCAGATAATGAAGGTGTAATGCAGTTCCATTTCAGAAGTCAGGTACCAAATAGAATGAGGTTACTTTACTAGTGTGACACGTAACAAGTTTTAAATGTTGTCTTTTAATGATGCTATCTTGGCTCCTTTTTAAGGAGAACAGTGATGTAATGAATGAAACATTTTGGTTACTTTTTAATGTTATGGTATTTAGAAAGGTTTTAAGGTATTTTGAAAGCCTTCTGGTATACATTGTTGAAATTTTATGCCATTTTGTTACTGATCCTACAGATGTTGGTTTGTTTGTTTTAAGAGAGAATACTCAGTTCAGTGGTAACACAGGTTAGTTTTCAAGCATTGTAACAAGTGACAAGAACAGTTGGAACTCCCTTGTTGATCTGTGCTTGTATAAGGAAAATATCAAAGCCTTTAGTAGATGAACCAACGGACAGAGTGAAAACCGACCACAATTTAACACACTGTCCCTTTTGCAGTCACAAACTGGTAATCGGAGTCTGACAACTATGGCAAAAACTTCAATGACCAATGGAATGAATTACAGGGGTACCTTGTATAAAGGAATTAATTTGTTCCAAATGAAATTCTGTTAACAAATTTTCCTTTGTACAAATTTCCCATAGGAATGCATTGAAAACTGATTAATGCCTAATTACGACAGTTTTTTCTGTTGTACGGATTTGTCCCATAGGTGATTCTGTTAAGTGATTTCCCCCTATCTCTGGAATTTTTGTTCCCTATAAGCAGATTTTCTGTTAAACAAACCACTTGTTATCCCAGGGTCCACTGTATATTTAATTTTTTGAAATGAGTCTCAGAGTCCCAACCCCTTTAAATTTTCTACTCTGACCCCAACCTGGGAGCATTCTGGGAAATTCCTTGACTTCAGAGTGTATTGTGTAAAGAGATGATTGTCCCTTTCTTTCAGTGATGTCCATTTCCTCTGGAAAAGATGTACTATGGTCCTTGCGTCCTCAGTGATCAATGAAAATTTGTCTTTGCTTTGCAGGACCACGAGAAGCAGTATGTAGGGTTTGCCACCCTTCCTAACCAGGTGCATCGAAAATCTGTGAAGAAGGGCTTTGACTTCACACTCATGGTGGCAGGTGAGGACACCCCTCTCATTTTTATTTTTATTTTTATTTATATGCCCCCCCTTCCTCCCCGTAGGAGACCCATGTTGGCACACCGCATCTCAAAAAAGGCATAGTGGAACTGGAAATGATTACTGAGCTGGGGAACCTCCCTTATGAGGAAAGGCTAAAACATTTGGGGCCCTTTAGTCTGGAAAAAGGTCCCTGAGGGGGGATATGATTGAGACGTACAAAATAATGCAGGGCATGAGTAAAGTGGAGAGAGGGACGCTCTTCTCCCTCTCACAAAATACCAGAACTAGGGGACATCTACTCAAACTGAGGGCTGGGAGAGTGAGAACAGACAAAATAAAATATTTTTTCACCCAGCGCGTTGTTAGTCTGTGGAACTCCCTGCCACAGGATGTAGTGATGGCATCTGGCCTGGATGCCTTCAAAAGGGGATTGGACAGATTCCTGGAGGAGAAGTCCATCACAGGTTACACACCATGATGGAGATGTGTCATCCCCAGGCTTAAAACTGGGGTACTTCAAGGACCAGATGCAGGGGAGTGGTATCAGGAGACAGATATCTAGTCTCATGCGCTCCCAGACGCATCTGGTGGGGCCACTGTGAGATACAGGAAGCTGGACTAGATGGGCCTCTGGCCTGATCCAGCATGACTCTTCTTATGTTTTTATGTTCTAACAGGTAAAATAAGAAATTATAAATATCACATTTTTTTAAAAATTAAGCATTGTTGTTCGCCAGGCCTTCCTATCTTCCACTGCCTCCCGGAGTTTGGTCAAATCCATATTGGTTGCATCGATGACACCGTCCAACCCTCTCATTCTCTGCCGTCCCCTTTTACTTTTACCTTCAATCTTTCCCAACATCAGGGACTTCTCCGAGGATTTAGAGTGCTCTCTGGAAGTCATACATTACATTAATCTTACAATCATATCTTTTGCATTCAATGAAAGACTTCTAAACTATCTAATTTTTTTTAATGTTTAAAGATGACCCCCCCCCAAAAAAAAAACCTACACACAAAATGGTTAGATCCCATCCTTGGTTCAGTTATCTGGAAAGTGAGTCATGACAACTGGACTTCTTTTTCTTGAGAGATTGAAACGTTTCGCTGCTCATCCAAACAGCTTCATCAGACTGACGAAGCTATTTGGATGAACAGCAGAACATTTCACTCTCTCAAGAAAAAGAAGTCCAGTTGCCATCACTCAACTTCCAGATAAACTCACCTGGACGACTGGGAATCTTCACAGACCTTGGTTCAGTTAGACATATGGGTCTCTGGGAAATTAACAATGCTCCTTTTAACCTTCTAATTCAAGCACACTATTTCCAAGCCCTGTGAAGATAACAGAAGTAAACAGAAATGTTTAGCTTTTTTCATGTTACGGAATGAATTCCCGGCAGGGTGAGGGCTGTTTTTATGTCTCCAAGGCCGAAACGGTTACTTGTAAAATCCCAGAATCTCTTACTGAATAAGACGAGCAGCCTGAGAATTTGGGGAATTAGATTATTTCAGGCACATCTTGCCCCTTTTAGCTTTCAAGTGTAGGAGCAAGCTTCTCATTCATGTGCTATCAGGGATTTTGTGTCTATCTGTTTGTCACAATGGACAACATTTTCTGGCAATGGAGATGTCGCCCGGACTGAAAGACACACAATGTTGCTTCCATCCAAGGTCAGGTTGAACTACATGAGAACTATTCCTGCATCAGGCAGATAATGTAACTTGTGTCTTTTCCGTTGGGCAAGTCAGGGTCTTGGGCTCTGAGAATCTTGTTCAAGGCAGCCTGCTAATCCGGAGTGTGTGTTTCTACTTCCAGGAGAGTCGGGCCTTGGTAAATCAACTTTGGTAAACAGCCTGTTTCTCACAGACCTCTACAAGGACCGGAAGCTTCTGAATGCGGAAGGTATGGCAATGATATTAAAAGGAACATCTTCAGCCAATGGCCAGTGCTTCAGAAGACTAGAGACTCTGAGACGTTCACAAATACAATGGTACCTTGTATAAAGGGATTAATTTGTTCCAAATGAATTTCTGTTAAGCAAATTTTCCTTTATACAAATTTCCCATAGGAATGCATTGAAAATAGAGTACAGTAATCCCTAATTGCAACCATGTTTATGTTGTATGGCTTTGCCCCATAGATGATTCTGTTAAGCAAATTTTCCCTATCTCCAGAATTTTTTATGTTGTACAGATTTTATGTTATACAAACGGTTTGTTATATGAGGGTCCACTGTACCTTGATTTCCACACACACACACACACACACACACACACACCATGCTAATGGATTCACATATCTATTGATGGTGCAAGATGGCTTTCACCACGCCAAGTAGTTGACCAAGCTGAAAACACTTCTGAAACGTCAAAAATAAATCTTGCCTCGCGGCAACTGTTTTCCAGGTAGAGAATACTCAAAAATGATTTTCAGTTCATTTCTTCCGGGGGTGCCCTGGGATTCCGCAGCTTTCCCAAGGCTACACAGGCTGGCTGTACTTGCAGGAGGCACCCTGGGGGATCGAACTCCCCACCGATGGCTCCACAGCCAGAGACCTAAACCCCTGAGCTTTCCATACAGTCTCATGAAATGAAATAGTTACCCCAAAAATATGACTAAGAAGCAGGGATTGAGGAAAATGTTTTGAGCTAGACAAAAAATAAGGAGCGTTTAAGCTGGGAAGGATTTGCATTTATAAGCGATAAAGCTTCTTAGCATTCTAGTCATGCTTTATTGAGACGCTGGTAGCACTTATTTATTTATTTATTTTAGAGTATTTTTACCCCACCTTTCTCCTTGGAAAAGGACCCAAGGTGGCTTACAGTAATGAGGGACAATATATAGTCCAGTACGCTTAAGACATGTTCAAGTTTTTGAGAACAAGGAATTGAGGGACATCTTACAGCATTAATAGACAATGTTACATTAAAGCAACACGGTTATAAGTAGTCCTAAACACAAAGTCTCTGTGAATCCATGGATTCATATAAAATACAAATGGTAGTCCATCATTCAGGGAAAGCTTGCCTGAAGAGAAAAGTCTTTGCCTGTTTCCGGAAGGACAACAGAGATGAGGCAGTCCTGGCCTCTAGCGGGAGGGAGTTCCAGAGTCTGGGTTCAGCAGCCGAGAAGGCCCTTTCATGGGTTCCCACGAGACGTACCTGTGAGGGTGGCGGGATGGAGAGAAGGGCCTCTCTTGGTGACCTTAACACCCAGGTCGGTTCATACTGTGAGATTCGATCTTTGAGGTAACTAGGACCTAGGTCATATAGTGCTTTGTAGGTCAAGGTCAGCACCTTAAATTGTGCTCGATAGCTGATTGGCAGCCAGTGCACTCTCAGTAATCTTTTTTTTGCCAGATTCTTTCAAAGAAGAGAAGCCACCCAAGTAACACTCCTCTTGTTTTACGCATGTGGCAGGAAGAGAGGTGAGGCCAAGAAGCCATGACGTGCCTTCTGGCCACCTCATGAATTTCTGGAGACCTCCCAGCTCCGAGCATTGTTCTTCGGAAGCGCCGAGACTTAGACATGATTCTCCAAATGACCAAATCGGTTCGTGGCACGCTGACCTCTCTTGTTCTTTCCCTTTTGTTTTTGTCTCTTAAGAAAGAATCAGTCAGACGGTGGAAATTTTGAAACACACGGTCGACATTGAGGAGAAAGGGGTGAAGCTAAAGCTGACGATAGTCGATACTCCTGGTTTTGGAGATGCCGTGAACAACACAGAGTGGTAAGTGTCTCTCCTGGTTCCTCTCATAATAATGCTTGCTGTGGGAGCAAAACAAATAATATAAGCTACCTTCCGTTGCCTTCCCCCTAATTCCGGTAACGTTCTCTCTTCTTTTACCCGATATCTCTGCAATGCCAGTTTAAGATGAAGTTTACTGGTTAATCGTAGATTCATAGAACCATCAAATTGGAAGGGACCTACAAAGGTAATTGGTACTGTTGGTGTGCTGCTCTAACAGTCAGGAAGTTTTCCCCTGATATTCAGCTGAAATTTAGCATCCTGTAACTGAGCCCATTGTTTGTGCGTCCTTCATTCGTGGTTAAAAGCAAAAGCAAAGCAAAGCGTTCTGCTTATATACCGTCCCATACCACTTCAAGTAGTCTCTGGACAGTTTAGTTTTTTAATTACAGTGTACAGGCTACACATTGCCCCCTCCAGGCAAGCTGGGTACTCATTTTACCGACTTCAGATGGATAGAAGGCTGAGTCGACCGTGAGCCGGCTACCTGGGATTGAATCCCAGGTCATGAGCACAGTTTTAGCTGCATTAAACCGGTTTAAACCTAAGGGCACTTATGAGGTGTCATTTTTCTGAATGAGTTGAACATTTCGCACCAGAGATCTGTGGTATTCTGTAACCATGACACCTGGCAAGCTTGGGAAAAGGGTTTTTTTTTTTTTTTTTGTGGCTGGGGAGGCATCTTTAAGGGAGGAATGGATCAAAAGCTGTGCATTCTACTGAGGCAGTGGTGGGTGATAACTCCAGTTTCACTGGTGCTGTGAACCCACTTCACATTTTACTCTGCATTCACAAGAGTTATCAACATTCTGACCCTATTGGGAGGATAGAATTTGCCACTTTCTGTAGCTCCTGTAAAGTGCCCGCTAAAATCTGTAATGGATTCCCAGCAGTCCTGAAAATGGAGTCACACTGGCCACTGCTATGAGTGTGATTTTAACACGGCAGACTTCAAACTTTAGCAGGAAGGAGGACTTTTCATGGAAGAAACTGGCATGAAAGTCCATTTTTTGCCTTCCTCTGTTTTAATTGCAACATATCTTGAGTCTTCTTCAGAAAAAGCTGTCTAATAAGTTTGACAATGATAGTGACAGTTTTTAATCGCTGTCTGAACTAATGGCCATCACCATCTTTTCTTTAAAATCTGGTCCAGCTGGAAGCCTATCACAGATTACATTGACCAGCAGTTTGAACAGTACTTCCGGGATGAGAGCGGCCTCAATCGGAAGAATATCCAGGACAACCGAGTGCACTGCTGTTTATACTTTATTTCTCCCTTTGGCCATGGGTAAGGTAACACTGATGAGTGCACCATAAGATAAGGATGGACTCTGACAGGGGCATTGTTGGTAAGACAAGGATAGAGCCTGGCAAGTGCATTGTGGGTAAGATAAGGATGGAGCC
>JAHTLZ010000019.1:5382904-5394845 GCA_023846285.1 Phrynocephalus versicolor | reverse complement strand
TTATTATTATTATTATTATTATTATTATTATTATTATTATTATTATTGGCAGTGAATGACTCACAGTCATGTGTTCACCACCTTCAAAAGACTGGTGATCGAGACGCGCATTTGGTTTACGACAGGCATGTCCAAAGTCCAGCCCGGGGGTCAAATGTGACCCGTTTTCAAATTTCGAATGGCCCGCAGCCTCTTCTCCCTGCCGGCTCAGCCTGTCACACATCCCCGCCAGCTGGCCACTCCCCATACTGGATGGAGATGTCAGCTTGCCGTTTTATGCTTGGCCCAAACACATTTTCACCTTGCCAAATCTGGCCCTCCTTGCAAAATGTTTGGTCACCCCTGGCTTACGAAAACCATTTTGGAACCCACCTCCAGGATTAATTTCCCCCTTGGCTTTTAAATTATTTCTTTTTTTCCCCATGTGTTGTTGCAGAAAATTCATTGCTAATCACAAAGGGCTGTTAATGCCATATCAAACCAGCTAGATACTGCCAGAATGTTCATGTATGTCTTCTCTCTCTAGTGAATTATCCCTGAGATTGGGCTGGCAGCTGGGTAAGATACGGCTCTCTAGATTTCGCATTGCAATTCCCATCATGCGTCACTGTTGGCTAGGCTGCTTAGGGCAGATGGGTGATGTAATCTCCCGTCGGCCAGAGAGCCACACATTTTTCACTCCTGCACTAGGAATGGAGCTGGACAGTAAGCACTCATTCGACAGACTTGCAGAGAAGCATTAAGATTAAAAGCATGGATGCAGGGCAGATCAGTCCTTAGAGCTTGGGCATGTGACGGTGTTTTTAAAGAATTCATTCTCCAGATTCCCCTGCCTGCACATCATCCTGGGATGATTTCTGCATTTCTTCTTGTTCTAGGAAAGTGCTCCGTTTGCAGTTATTGGAAGCAACACCGTGGTCGAAGCCAAAGGGCAAAGAGTACGTGGGCGTCTCTACCCCTGGGGCATCGTGGAAGGTAAGACGAAATGTAGAGAGATCTGCTGGGTGGTCCTGAGCTCCTTGGCGTTTCCCAACGACTCTTGGTAGAGTGTGGCCATTGTGTTGGCTTACAAATCTCTGGCTATGCAATGGGAAAAGGTTTAGGAACCTAGAGAGAAGAACTAGCTTCAAGCCACCACCACCACTCCCTGCAAAAGGACACTGCCCCTTATTGATATTTTTTCATCAACTGGCACTTAAAGTCTCAATCTCACTCTGAGGCATTTGGTAAAAGAAATAAATAAAAGGTTCCATTTATTCACAGTTCTTTTAACAGATCCAATGAAGGGCATCCTGTAGAAGAATGAGGACCGGTTGCAAGAGCTGACTTGAACAGACTAACTAGCTTCATGATTGTGTCAGTTCATGGCTATCAGAATCCCAACTGCTGATAGCATGACTGATGCTAACTGACTTGAACTGACTTATTACCTTTAATCGACTTTAGCTGACTAGCCAATCTATTGTCTGACTAAAAAGAGTTGGAAAGTTTGCTTAAAGAAGCGTGTCACTCGTGAAAATCTGAAACAGAGACGGAACAATGGGCTGCTACTGGGTTGATTGACAATCACTGCCCCCCATCCCCAGAAAGTCCATCCCTGCCCAAGCCACAAAGGTGCAATAACACCTACCCCCTAGGGTTGTTGTACACACACCTGTAGGAGACTGCAGTCACTAAGCACCTGTAATGTGGGGATGGAGGCTCAAGTCAGGCCTATTAATGCACCGACCGAGGTAGATATATTTGCTGGTGACACTGGAAGTTACACACATTTGCAGGGACCAGAAAAAAGGTGCCATGGGCACTTACTGGGAGGGACTAAAACACAGGCCGATTCAGAGAAAGTTGTCTTCCTGTGTTCCCCTCTGCGGCCTTGCTGTGTTCCCCAAATTAGCTCTGTAGGGCTGACATTTGGGGGACCAAGGAGGGCTTTCTTCTATCTTGCATGGTTTTCTCGGAAGACGGTCTCTTTCTGGGCTTTAAAGCAGGCACCTTCTCTTCTTTTTCCTGCCTCTCTCCTTAGTGGAAAACCAGGCGCACTGTGACTTTGTGAAACTGCGGAACATGCTGATCCGGACGCACATGCACGACCTGAAGGATGTCACGTGTGACGTCCACTACGAGAACTACAGAGCCCAGTGCATCCAGCAGATGACCAGGTGGGTCCCCCGCTGCTGCCAGAGGGACCAGAGGTGCCCACGGTGATTCAGTGTCCAGAACATCTGGAGCTTCCAGAACCCCTTCCTGCTGACCAATCGTGCTGGCCAGGGCCTGTGGTCCAGAGCATCGGGAGGGCAATGGGTTATGTCCATTGGTCCATCGAGGGACAGATGCCTCTATAGGAACCAGTGCTTTGCATGAAGATGGGGGAACCTTTGTCCCTCCAGAAGTTTTGGGGCCCCAGAACCCCCAGCCGATAAGATCAACAGCAATGCACCATCTCCCAGGCAGATTTATTTATTTATTTATTTATTTATTTATTTATTTATTTATTTATTTATTTATTTATTTATTTATTTTTACCACTTATATGCCACCCACTACCCAAAGGTCTCTGGGCGGCTTCCAATCAAAAGAATTAAAACGGTTAAAACATAAAATACCAGCGGTACCTTGTATAAAGGAATTAATTTGTTCCAAATGAAATTTGTTAAGCAAATTTTCTTTTATACAAATTTCCCATAGGGATGCATTGAAAATGGAGTAATCACTAATCATGACCATTTTTATGTTGTATGGATTCGCCCCATAGGCGATTCTGTTGAGCAGGTTTCCGCTATCACCGGAATTTTTAATGTCGTACAGCAGGTTTGTCCAAACTTCGGCCCTCCAGATGTTTTGGACCACAACTCCCACAGTCCTTTGCTACTGGAAATACAGGTTTGTAATTCTGGGAGTTGTGGTCCAAAATATCTGGAGGGCCAAAGTTTGGACATACCTGTTGTACAGATTTTATGTTATACAAACCCTTTGTTATACGAGGGTCCACTGTATCAATAAATAATTAAAACAATAAAATGGTGTGATGTCTAAAAAGGGCATTCTCCCATCCGGGTGCTGCTGTGAATAAGGCCCTGATTGTTATGGGTGCCCAGTGTTTAAACCTTCCCACCCAGTCCACAGGAGTACTACACAGATAAGAGAGAAATGAAAGACGACGAACCAATTCATTTGGAGCATTGATCATTTGGAATGCCTCCCTGCCCTCTTTACTCAGTTTTGTTTTCCTTGGGTGAGAATGCGTCTTTCACAGTAGTGACAAGTTTGACATCTTCTCACTTGGTTAGCGTGGCTGTGAACTGTAGGAGGGACATATCTCGTAATGGGATAGCCCAGCAGGAGCTATCAATGTTGTTGTTAATCGTATCGGAAGTGGGCTTAACATTGGGTACAGACAGTCCAGTTGGGTCTGTTGATTCCTTCTTTCGTTTCCTTGCCATTTCTTTCTCTCTCTCTTTTTTTTTTAGCAAACTGACTCAGGACAACAGGATAGAGAGCCCAATCCCGATCTTGCCCCTCCCAACGCCGGATGCTGAGACAGAGAAGCTGATCAAAATGAAGGACGAAGAGGTAAGGATCCGTTTCATCTTTTGATGCCTCAGCCTGCCCGTCGCTGTCCACAAACACCTGATCTTGCGTCCATGTGGAGTGATCCATAAGGCAACCCGAGTGGTGGCATCTGTTGGACCCATCTAGTCCAGCCCTGCACAGATTTGTCCTTTTGAACGCCCAAGTCCCAGAATTCCCTAGGAAGCATAGGAGCATTCTGGGAGCTACGGTCCCAAAACCACAAGGCTGCACATCTCAATGATCTCACATCATTTGTTTCATCTGGAAGAAACCTCTGGGCAGCACCAATGAAAATGTTTAAGGTAGTCACTGCAGAGGACTTGGAGGTACAACAGGAAACAAAACCTCGAGGCTTAAGTTAGGACAGGCGTGTCCAAAGTTCGGCCTGCCAGATGTTCAGGACCTGTCAGCAGCCACATTGCAGCATGAGTTTTTTTGCTCTCTAGGCTCGGTGTGCCAGCCTGACTACCGATGCCATGACGCAGTGCCAGGGCTTGAGTAACGTAGGTATGGCAGAACTGCTGCACACCATTAGCACCGCAGTGGTGTACTACAAGGTCCATCAAGAAGCAAATGTTGCCAAAACCTTGACAAGCTGTCTGGGCAGAGGGGAACATGGGTGACCAGCCGGGCTACACACACCTTCAGTTAAGCTCTGTGGTCACTACTTCTCTCTCTCTCTCTCTCTCCCCCCACCCCGAATCTTGTTGCAGCTGCGTAAGATGCAGGAGATGTTGCAGAAAATGCAACGGCAGATGCAAGACCAGTGAGCGGAGCCGCGCCATCGAAGGGCCGAGAGGGGAAAAACCTCCTTTCCGCCACCTGCCGTTCAGTAGGACGCGCGGACACACCGGGAAAGACTTTCCTGTGGCAATTTTTTTTTTTGCAAATAACGAAACAGAAACAAAAACAGACCCAGACGGAAAAAAGACCTGTGAACAAGGGTGACAACATCTCGCTCTCTCGCACTCTGTGTTACCTAATTCGATTGTAGCCATGTTTTCTCAGCAGGATGCTGGAGAAATCGAGGGGGAGGGGGTGTCGAAAGGTTTATTAAGGAGCCCCTCCTGTCTTCAGAATATTCCGGTTGTTTCCCACTCGTTTCTAGGTGTACTAAACTCTTGTGAGAGAGATTTCCCCCCCCCCCCCCGGTATTTAAAGAAAAATGAAATCTGCATTTCTATGGCATATGGATTTTGAGGACTCTGTGAAGATGCACGCAAATGTTTATTCCTAACTAAGGTGCTGTAATCCCTCTGTATCCTGTCCCTGCCTCCCCTTATTTTTTTACCTCCCCACCTTTCCAAGGTCATGGTCAGCTCCTCCAAAGCAGAAAATAAAGCAGGACTGCGGTATTAGTAGGGGTTTATTTTTATGCTCCCCTGTGGATCCTGAAAGCCACGGCTATGCAAACATTATCTGTAGCCTAGCCTCTGGTTCCCTCTAGTGGCTGGTTCTGTTAATACACCTTGGAAATGTGAATTTCTGGGTTTTTAAAATGTCATATTTTGAGGCAGTGGATAACAGAAACCACAGGTCCTGATCCCACAGGTACGGCTGTTCTGCTGTACATCCAAACAAAATGCTGTGGAGGTGGTTAGGAAAGGGACAGATCAGTTAGACCTCATGCCTGGGTGGGCAGCCTCTGTGTTGTCCACCCTTTCCCCAACCTCTTGGCATAGTGGAGTAAAAAGTGGGCTGAATTTTTTTGGGGGGTGGGGTGGGAAGGGAGGTTGATCCCAAAGCTTTGGCCCTAAACATTCCTGGTTGGTGAATGCTTTCTCTTACTAAGAAACTCAAGGTACTTTTGCACTAAGGGGAGAAAGGGCTCGCAGGGGATTTATTACGAAACAGCATTCACTGCCCTTCTCTTCGGAGAGAGATGTTAAGCTCTGAATCATGTGTGAATTCTAAACTCTGTACTAAGTGAAGTTCCTTTGTAATCTAGCATAATCTTCTCTTGCTGATCCTTGATTCCCCCTCTTGCTGATTGCAAAGCCGGGCTGGATCCCCCCCAGAGAAAGATATGAATTGTTGCACAAGGCATTCGTTGGCTCTCTTTTAAGCACTACTCCCCCTGCCTCTTTTGGGTCATATTTCTAGAGTTTCTACAAAAACTTTGTGTGAAAATAGAATTTGGAGCAAAATTCCACATTGCGCTTCAGACTCCCTGAGAGCTGAGGTGTGGGGTGGGAAGTAAGCTGATGGGACACATTGCTTTGATTTGCTCCTCCTCACACATGTTGCGTTTTGTGCGTACGCCGCACCTCTTCCTGAGTTCATGCAGTTGGGCTGCCTCAAGGGCTTTGGGCGTCCCAAAGCCAGGCGGCCAGGCAAGCTGTGTTGCAGGTACAAAGCCCAGGATGCGCTGGGAGCTGAGATAGGCATGCAGAGTTGTTGGGCATAAGGCAGTGGTTCTCAACCTGGGGGTCAGGACCCCTTTGGGGGGTCGAATGACCATTTCACAGGGGTCGCCATGAGTCAGGGAAGAAAAAGGCACAAACGGCTTGGGCCTGGAGGAGTTGGGGAGGAAGGGGGGAAAGAGTGAGTTACAGCTTGATAGGTTGGAGGGGATGTCAGTCAATGGCACCGGAGGCTGCGATTGGCTGAGGGTGCCTGTAGAAGAGGGAAGTTCTCTACGGCACCTGTGGCAGTGGCCTGCCAAAGGGGGTTTGTGGCCTCTTCCAAGCAGGGCAAGGGGGTCACCACAACATCAGGAGCTGTATTAAAGGGTCGTGGCATTAGGAACGTCGAGAACCACTGGCATAAGGGGACATGTGCAAAAATAGGCAAGGTGGCATCAGAGAGGGAGCCGTGGAATGCTGTATCGATCGGACAGGATTTTTCTGCTGTGCCTTGTGGAAATGTTGCCCCACCCAAGCGGGCAATGCGTGCTCTTTCATCCCACCATCCCAAAGTCCATGCCAAGGGAGCTCAGGATTTTGTGTGTGTTGTTGAACACCGCTGAAAGGAAGTTTGGATCTTTCCCGCTTGTTGTAATTTAAATCAAAATGAAACCGCTTGTCAACAAAGGAGGGAAGGCAGGTGATCGGGTCAGTGCCCTCTCCAGGGTCCAACTAGGGTCCAGCCAATTCGGAACCTCTGCTGTTCCTTGCCTCACCTCTTCACCATTTCTTAGGCTGGGTTCTGGGAAGCCAGAGTTTCCAGCTTTTCAGAGAAAAGCAAGATATGTATCGTGTGAGGGTTTTCTCTTCTCTCTGATGCACTCCTTCCCTTGCACTCTCTTTGGCTGTCCAGGAAATACGTTTTCACCGAGAATTCAGAGTGCACTGCTGCAGAGAGATAAGCCTGTTCCTCTCCTTTGGCAATGACTTTGTTCCAGTTGTGCTTTTTCGTATTCATCTCACGTCCTGTGAGGAGGAACTGCTGGCCATACGGGTCTTCCTGATAAGGCTGGGTTCCAGAGGCCACCAAGGAAACTCATGTGACTGCACCACAAGGCTGGGTGCCCCTTGGTGGTTAAAAATATACCGTACATTGGTGGACTTTTCAATTTCTTAGTTGTTTTGAAATTCCGCCAAGCAAGCTCAAAAACCACTCCTCTTCTGCTAGATGGGACGGTGCCGTCCATAAGAAGATTAGGTATTTCTGCAAGGGCCTAGTGCAGGCATGTCCAAACTTCGGCCCTCCAGATGTTTTGGACCACAACTCCCACAGTCCTTGGCCATTGGAAATACAGGCTTGGAATTCTGGGAGTTGTGGTCCAAAACATCAGGAGGGCCAAAGTTTGGACATGCCTGGCCTAGTGTGATACACGTATACGATAAAACAGGGCACAACTGTTCTGGATGCTTGTGACTTGCTGAGACTAGGATATAGAAGGCTTATTGCTTCAGGAAATCTGTTCAGGAATAATGGAGGAGGCAGAACCCTAAACCTATTTAGAGAACCCCCTAAACCTGACTTGTTCATGTGCCATAATCTTGAAGCCAAGGGGAGAGTCGAGCTCTGTCTAAGTAAGAGGAAGAAGCCAAGGGGGACGGAATGAGCCAAATATTGGAGTCTACTATTCAACTAGAAGAGCAAAGAGAAGGAGAGAGGACTATGTTCTCTAGTTACCTGTGGTCCCTCACCTTCACCCCCATCAAGGTCCTCCTGACAGATGGATGTCCATCCTTTGCTTAAAAACCCCCAAAGAAGGAGGTTCCACCACCCTCTGTAGAAGGTCAGGTCTTTGGTGTCCACTTGGCTCTACGAGCTACTGATTTATTTCTGGATCAAGCTCTCCAGGACATCGTGGGGCTCCACTGAAGAAAATGTACGTTTCCTTTAGCACTAGAGAGCCGCCCCACCCCCTAATAATTTGAGCACTGCCCTGAATGGGGTGAGCTCGGGATGAAGGATGCAGGGGGAGGGGGTCCTCCTCACTTCTCCTCCTTCCATGTTGCACCTGCTCAATTCTGTATTTCCGTACGTTGGCCCTTGAGGGGTCCCTGTGCGGTGTTGTGTTTGGGAACCTCTCGAGGGGCAGCGAAACAAGCGGACTGCTTCCCTGAGTCTGGGGGGGGGGGGGAATATGTGTTTGGGCGGGCGGGTGGACAAGGTTGTAGCTATGTTGTACCTCACTGGGCCGGGGTGGGGCGGGGCGGGGCAGGGCGGGTGCAACGTGCCTCTATTGTGGCCAACGTGGGCACTGGCTAACTTCTGCAGACAAGCCATTGGATGTGAATCGTGTTCTGCTCGTTCTCCCAGCTGGCTTTGAGTTCCTCCGCATGCCTTTTGATGTCGAAAGCCCAGAAAGCGGGGAGATGACAGGAGTTTTGTCCCCTTGGCCCTCCGAAGGGACCCCGCTGCCCCTGTGTTGTGAAACCACAGCTTGTTGCAAACGCTTCTGTGAGACCCAAACTTGCCTTGCTCTGTTCTGTAATTTGCTTGTTTCTGTTTTGTGTTTGTTTTCCTGTTTTGTACATTTCTGTTGGACATTTTTCCCCCCTCCCCGTCATGGTGATCGAAGAGAACAAAACCTTTTAAATATATCCATTTTATTAAAATTATTATTATTATTATTATTATTATTATTAATATAATGTTTACTATCAAAACTGATCAGTGAAGTAAACTAAACAACAACAACCGTGCAGCGTTTGTGGTGGAGTGTTCTGTGGAATGAATATCTGTGACAGAATGTGGAGTCCAATTGGTTGTGAACGTACCTAGCAAATAACTTGACATCGCACCATTCCAAATGGGAGATTGGGCGTCCAACAGCACTCCATTCCCTGATGGGTTACAGTGCCATCCTCAAAACTTGTGATCCATTCAAAGAGCATACTTAAAGGGGGCATCTACAGAGGGACCACAAAATTAAATACATATGTTGGAAGAAAATGAAAATTTAAATGGCATTTGAGAGGATTAAACACATACAGTAGTTGCATTCACACAAGGATTAATACAGAAATGGATATGGATCCACATTGATGTTCTTGCATTTCCAATCACCATGTCCCGGTGTGAAAGCTGGACAGTTAAGAAAGCTGAGAGGACATGCATTTGTCCTGGTCCTTTTTTTTTTTTTTGCTATAGCTTGGGCCAGTAGGAACTGATATGCCATTTGCCCGTTGGTTTTCCATGAGATGACCTCTGATTTATCTTATGGCCAAGTGGAGATCCCTGGAATAGACAGAATTCAACTCCTGGAACTAGTGCAGATCCATGATGCTCTGTATTTGCAAGCAAGCTTCTTTGGGCATTTGATCCATCCTTGATAAATTTCGTCAAGGCACCACAGGCCTCGTTGATGCCTGCTTTTCAAGCAGATAGAAATGGAAGCATGCAATGAGGAAATGTGAAGGAACAAAAACTGCACACACAGACACACAGACAGACACACACAGAGACAGACAGACAGATACACACACACACAGACAGACAGACATCTATACCTTGAGCTTTTTAGAGGGGACATGGAATACAATGCCTTTCGGTTTTCAGGACGGAGTGGATGGCTGAGTTTGGTCCTTGGGTGGAATTGAGTTCAGGGTGTCAAGTCCGTGCACATTATCCGTTATCTCTTCCAAGTCACTTTTCCCTTTCTCCAGGATGTGGTGGTCCATAGTTCTTAATTAACTTGGGAAGATACATGTTTCGGAGCTGTTGCTAAGAGTCCTATCAGAGCGCATCCATGTCGTTTGTGGCTGGGCCGCCTTCACTGCCACCAATGTATGTGTTTGCTTATGACCTGCCTCTGCTGTTTCTGTCCGTGCCATGTAAAATAAAGACAAGAATATTGACTTCTAAAGCAAGGGTTGGTGGGCAGAGAAACATGGCTTTGGGGGAGGTTGCATTTACCTTCATTTAGACATTTGGAAGATTTACACTTTTGATGTCCGCTCCCAGAATCACTCCCTGGCTGAGCTTGCTGGGGGATTCCAGAAGCTGGTTTCAAAGAAATTCATTTTTCTAAGATGTGGTCCAGAACTACAGTCTCCAGATCAGTAGTTCCCAACCTTGGGTAGCCCAGTTGTTCTCGGACTGCAGTTCCTACAAATCTTAAGAACATAAGAACTCAAGAAGAGCCATGCTGGATCAGACCAAAGGCCCATCTAGTCCAGCTTCCTGTATCTCAAGGTGGCCCCGCCCAATGCCTCTGGGAGTGCACGAGACTAGAGATCTATCTCCTGATACCACTCCCCGTCATCTGGCCCTGGAAGTACCCCGGCTTTAGGCCTGGAGATGACACATCTCCATCATGGCTTGTAACCTGGGATGGACTTTTCCTCCAGGAATCTATCCAATCCCCTTTTGAAGGCATCCAGGCCAGATGCCATCACCACCTCCTGTGGTAGGGAGTTCCACAGACCAACAACACACTGGGTAAAGGAGTATTTTCTTTTGTCTGTTCTCAGTCTCCCAACCCTCAGTTTGAGTGGATGTCCCCTAGTTGTGGTATTTTGTGAGAGGGAGAAGAGTGTCCCTCTATCCACTTTACTCATGCCCTGCATTATTTTGTACGTGGGCAGCACAGCAGGTGGTGAAGGCTTCTGGGGGTTGCCACCCAAAGACACCTGGGTTACCCACAGTTGGGAACCACTGGTCTGGATGGCCAGCCTATCAGGGATCCTGCCACAATGGATCAGCAGCAATTCATACCCGATAAGTCTTTTAAATCCCCTCTGATTCTATGATCCAGTGGATAAAAAATCTGGAGATCTCTTTCCACAGTTGCACAGAGCTTCACATACACCAGTGAATGGAACCGTTTTTTTTTTTTTTTTTTGGGACAACAATTAATTATCTGGCCAGGTTGGTTTTTCATACATTAGTTTATTAATCACATATATACATAAATATTAGTTTAATCCACATGTGTGGCCATCTACGTCTATTTTTACTTGATGGCATTTGATGACAACACAGATCCATCTTGCAGCGAGATGTCATTTGTAAGTTACATTTCTGTTTGTTGATCCTGCACTCAAAGAAAGACAGCAGGTCAGGAAAAATTAACGATCAGACGGAGGCTTATGTTCAACGTATAACTCTTACTTGATCGAGAAAATGTGGCATAGCTGGCGAGTTCTATTTCTTTAGAAATAAATCTTGTTGAATGCGGGGAAGCTGTCTCAAAAGTCTTAATATGGAACTGAAGCCGAGCCAAGCCAAACCAACCACAGACACCCCTCTCTGGCATTAAATAATAAAATAACAAATGGTCTGCTATCTCTGCCTTACAGTCCAAATCTACTTAAAGGAGTCCAAATCAAATCTAGACAGACTTCCTGGAAAATAAGTGGAACTGGATCCGATGAAACTTAATTTCTGCCCTGGAAATTATTGATTTTGGGGGGGCGGGAACAGGTGGCTGCAGAGAATCTACAGTACTCTGTATTTTAGCCCACATTTAGAGGGACTCTAAAGTGTTGCTCCTATTTAGGGTGGAAGGTTCAGCCCCTGGTGTAGATCCTCGGAGTCTCGGGCTTAGAACCAGAGCGGAATTCCATTCTCCCTGGAAAAGAGGATCCATTGTGCTTTTTTAGACTACAGCTTCCCAATCCCCCAGCCACTGGGATGCCATCCCTGGGAAATGTTGAGAACTGTCTGGTCTTGTAGGATCTCCAGAGCATGCCTAATTAGGAAGCGGCACTGCCCTTATCTGTCTGCCGCAGGCAGAGGTCTTCAGGAGGCCCACTCAGCTACATGTGTTGCTGCTTCTCCCTCGGTCTACTCACAGGTCTTCGGTCCTTGTTCTCAAGAGGAGCTCTCCCCAAGCGGTAGGTCTTCTAAAGCCTTTCCCCTATTTTTTTTGTCTCTCGCATGTAAAATCTTTCTTCCTCTCCTCCTCCTCCTCCTCCTGGTTCTGGTTCTTTCTTTCTTTCTTTCTTTCTTTCTTTCTTTCTTTCTTTCTTTC
>JAHTLZ010000019.1:5358800-5382894 GCA_023846285.1 Phrynocephalus versicolor | reverse complement strand
TTCTTTCTTTCTTTCTTTCTTTCTTTCTTTCTTTCTTTCTTTCTTTCCCTTTTATATTGCCCATCTCTTCCTAGGGCTATGCTGGGCGGTTTACAACCTAAAATTCTGCAACATAGCAACAATAATGCCTTTAAATAACCAACCAAACAAACAAACATATTCAGCCAGAAACAGGATCCCCAGCCCTGGCTCTCTGTGGAGATTCGTGTGTGTGTGTGTGTGTGTGTGTGTGTGTGTGTGTGTGTGTCACTTTCTACTGGTTCTCAAACGTGGCTCCCCAGATATTGCTGGAGGACCACAGCTGGAAGCCTTCACTCACCAGCTATGCTGACCAGAGTTTCTGGGAACTGTAGTTCCAGAACATCTCCCCCCACTGTCGAGAACCACGGTGCCCCCAGATGTTCTTGCGCCTCGCTCTAATTGGGGGCTCTTGTGTCTTCCACAGCTGAAGATGAGTTTCCTCTGGACCCTTCTCCTGCTTGGTCCTCTGCCCCTGGCCGCAGCCGCATGCCCCGAACATTGCCGGTGCGCCAAGGACATTGTGGATTGCATGTCCACCGAGACCACCGACGACACCATCCCTGACTCGTTTCCCCCCTCCACGAAGAAGATCTACCTCAACAACAACGAGATCACGGCCATCCCCAGCGGGCTCTTTGATGGCCTCCTGAACCTCCAGGAGGTCCACTTGTGGGGGAACCCATGGGAATGTGACTGCCACATCCTCTACTTGCGCTCCTGGCTGCAGTGGCAGCAGAACCGGACTCTCTACCGCCACCTCCGGTGTGCCTCCCCGGCTCACCTGAAGGGCCGGATCATCGCCTATTTGATGGAGGACGAGGTCATGGCCACCTGCCAGTACCACCATTGCCGGCTGGCCCTCTTCTCCCAGGTCGCCCTCTTCATCTTCATCCTGGTCCAAGCGGTGCTGCTCATCCTCGTGCTCGTTTACATGCGCCGGTTCCGAAAGATCGCCAAGGAAGCCCGGCGCACCACCCACGAGATCTACGCGCACAGGGACCCGTGGAGGACGGCTGGGAAAGAGGATCGATAGGACGGCTGTGGGATTCCGAATGATCCAGCCTCTGGGAAAAAGATATTGTCACAAGCTGTCCCCTGTTCTTGCAAGGGAAGAGTTTGGGGTTTCATGTGTAAGAGTTGATGATGATTATTATTTTTCTTGGAGGCAGGGGGAATCTCTGGCACCGTTGAGAGAGGCATTTGTCTGCTTCAGATGAAGAACAAGCTAGAGTTGGGTGGCAGTGGCTTCAGTGAGCTTTCTGAGGGGCTGAAACAGGGCCAGTGCTTTGGATAGTACCATCCTTTAAAGTTCGGACTAAAAGGTGGAGCGGATTCCAGCGCGCCCTCCCCTTGTCCCCTTTGTTCCATAATGAACGGGCCCTTTTCCCAGAAGAAAGTTGACGTAAAAATACTCTAACTAAAATAAAACAAGAGAGAGAGAGAGAGAGAGATAACTGGACTGGCCATTGGAACTTTCTTTAACCTTAGCAAGAGGGAAATCACCACAATGGAAGTTAGCAGCCGAATTAAAGGAACAGAAAGTTGGTAGCTTTCTGGTAGAGAGCTGTCTTCTCAGACTTTATTGCTGCACTCTACCATTTGCCACCTGAGGCAACTTCCTTTCATTGCCTCCGGATAAACCCAGACAGACGGACACGGTTCTACAACTGTTGCAGGTGCAGAAAACAACCAGGAGGACATGAGGTCTTACTTTTGGACTTTAATTCCCAGAATTCTCCAAGAATAGGAAACCTTATCAGAATAATTCTGGCACCCCAGGGGAATCCTTAAAAAAACTTTTAAATAAATCTTTATTGTGATGACATTTTGTTATTCAAATACTTCTCGTTATTATTTGTGAATAAAATGTTTTAGACTAGTATCCCTTTGGAAGCATGGAGGGCAGAAACTGTAACCGTAATTTCATAACCAAATAAGTTCACACTGAAAGAAATGAAGAAAACCTGGCGGGACCTGACAGGACTAAAATCTATAGTAGAAGTGGTAACAGAAATGAAACTTTCACCCATAACTTAATGTTCCTAGCATAGGCTGTTGAAATTGGGTCAAATTGTACCCACCCTTGCATTGGCTACCTCTCACAGTTACAAGCTGCTGCTGCTGCAACATTGTTATTTTTAATATCAATATTTTTAAATTTCTTGCAATCTGGCATAGCGCTACCGCAGAATGACAAGCAGGATTTTTTTTGGACAGGTTTTCTTACACCCAACACATGTACACAGAGACAGACATACAGGTAGACAAACACTTGACTAGGGTTGTGAAGGACACACAACCCAACACACACACAGAGGGGGTGGATGAAGAAGAGGTAGTGCAGAAGGCACACCAGTGAGTGTCAAAACCCATAAGCATGATTTATGTCACCAGAGGTATTCATAAAGGCTAAAATGATTCAAAACAAATTGATTCCACAAGCAATTTAAAATAACTGGCACTTTTGCAGCTGAGTAAAATATCTTGCTTTCCAACAAGACAAAACATAATTGTGGTAAAAAAAATTCCTGCACTTCCATGCACGTCATGTAGTCACTTATTTTAAAAAAAGTTTTCAAACATGCTAAATCCAATTCAATACAATCTCCCCATGAGTAACCACATGTCTATATTACCAAAGATCTGCCCCCTGCCTTTTTTTTAAAAAAAAAAACCCTACTGAATCTAGCCTTTTGCGAATTCCTCATCCTCAGCTCATTGCAAAAACGGGTGATAAATCACACCTAACCTGGCAACTTTTTCAAATCAGCAGCCCGATATGCCTGACCTGACAACATTGTGTCAGGCTTACAGATTTATGGGTTTACTCTTAAAAAAAATGATTCCAGGCCTTGGTGTCTTTCATTCTTATGTCACTGGATCTTCCCTTGCCCCTTAGCAGGCGAAAAACAGCAATGATATTTTATTTTATTATTAATTGAAAATATTTTCCCCTTGCCTTTCTCCTTAAAAGGACTCAAGGCAACAAGGTCTGACAATGTATAACCAATCCCTCAACCTATACAATAGGAGTTTTAGGCTCTTGTTTATTTAAAAAAATTGGCCCACCTTTCTCCTTAAAAAAAGGCCCAAAGGCAACTTACATTGTTAAAAATCGCATATTAAAAGCTCAAAAGCCACAGCGAAGGATTCAAATATGAAGCAAGAATTAATAACAAGAGGTTAGGAATGTTAGGTAAAAGCATTATAAAAATGGATTTGGATGCAACAAAAAGTAAACGATGATAATTAGCTTAGAGTTTGTTACAGTCGGTAGTTTCAGATATGTTCTTTCATATTTGTGGTACACGCTGCACAGAGTAGTGAGTTTGCTTGATGGGTAGTGGAGAAACAAAATAAATAAATAAACCATCTTGTTTATTGTCTTCTAGGCAGTCGGGTCCCTGAGAGAAACCCTGTTTGAATAGAAAGGCCTTTCCTTGCTTGGTTTTGTATGTTATTTTCCCTTCCTGCCCAAAGTTCAACATGCTGCCTTTTTTCTTTTAAAGTTACAGTGGTACCTTGTATAAAAGAATTAATTCGATCCAAATGAAATTGTTAAGCAAATTTTCCTTTATACAAATTTTCCATAGGAATGCATTGAAAACAGAGTAATCCCTAATCACGACCATTTTATGTTGTACGGATTTGCCCCATAGGCGACTCTGTTAAGCAAATTTCCCCTTGTACAGATTTTATATTATACAAACTTATATGAGGGTCCACTGTATTTATTTTAAAAATTCTTTTCAATTTTTTTCCCTCACGGGCATCAAGATTTAGTTCTTCCTGCCAGCCTCCAAGAGATGGCGCTCAAAACTCACCTGAGATTTTATTTCATGCCTATTATCTGCTCTTTCATCACCCTGTTAGTAAACTCATCTTTTCCCCCCTCTTCTTTTTTCCCCAGGATGGACTTTAATTTCCTCCTATTGATCAGGGCCAGAGGAGGAAGGTGAAATGGAGATTTTATTTCCAGGACAATGGGGTCTCTTATGGAAAGAGATGACCCATTTTCAACCGCTAAAGGAAGCAACACTCTCCTGGCTTGGACGGGAATTTTTTCTCAGGGCAATTTTTATATTTAGTGTCAACTGTCTGGGTTTTCTCCCTCTTGCGCAGACAGAGGAGATGAATTACAGATTTTTTTTTTATATTCCACTGATGGACTCGATAAACCAGGCACTAGATCTTGTTGTATAACAGAGTTTTGGGTGGGTGAGGAACCCTAGTGGTTCCACTGGGGAAAAAATAATAATTAAGATTTTACAGGTCCTTTCTATTTTAGTACGGCATGACAGCCGTGGGAGTCAATAGCTGTCGATAAGATGGCCATGCTTCTCTTTATTGATGGGCACTAAATGTTATAGTCAAAATTAGAGATGGGCACGAATAAAAAAATGGCATTTTGTTTGTCGTTTGTCGTTTGGAGGGTCCGTTTCGGTTTGTTTCCTTTTTTGCGAATTTTTGGAAAAAATTGTTTTCATTTTCGTTTGTTTCGTTACCATTTCGTTACCATTTATTTCATTTTTTGTGATTTTTTTAAAGGATTTTAAGCAATTCACTCATATTGCAGTAACGGAAATGAAACGCACGACAAAATTTCCGGTGTTTCTGTTCGTTTCGTTTCATTTTTGAGACAAAATTCGTTTGTCGTTTTGTTATGTAACGAAACGAAAAAACAAAAACAGAAATGAAAAATTGTTCATTTCATGCCCATCTCTAGTCAAAATATCTCCCTGCATGCTGACTGGAGGACTGTGAGGCAGTGGGGAGAAAGAGATGGACTGGCATTCAGGGCCCCCTGGGTTCAAATCTCCACTTAGCCATAGGAACTCCCTGGTGGTGTGTGGTGTTGGTAAAACTACTTCTTAAGTAGGACATGTACATTGAAAACCCAATAAGGATTGCTATTAAGAATTCCACCCACCCACCCCCGTCCCGCCAGGTTTTTGGGACTGCTAATTTGCTTGGTACGAACGACTGATGAGCAGCGAAATGTTTTGATCTCTCAAGAAAAGAAGTCCAGTTGCCATGACTCAGCTTCCAGCTCACCTCACCTGGAGGACTGAGAATCTTCACAGACATATGACAAGTAATCTCATAATTTTCTACCTTTGCCCATACTTCCTGTCCCTATCCTAGGCCTAGCTGTGAGCTTTGGGTCTAAACAGGAAACTAGGATCAAGCTAAGCCTGGCTAAGCCTGGCTCAACCTCTGAGCTTTTCCAGGTGAGCCACATTTGTGTCTCTGTGTCTCTCTGGGATGGGAAATTGCCACCCCTAGTTGCTAAAAGTTGGACAACTTATAGACGCACAACAGACAGAAACAAGTAGTCAGAATAAATAAGTAAATTCCAAGCTGGGTCTAAACTCAGGACTTCAGCTAACACCTTACTTATTCAGAGCTTTAATGGGGCACACCATTCCTCCCCCACAAAAGCCCCAGAACACTTAAGTTGCTCTTTTTCTTATTCAGTAGAAAGACACGACATCTGTGGTGGATCAAATCAAAACCTATCCAATTCAACATTCCGCTTCTCACAGCAGACAACTACATCCTTGTGAAAGCTCACAAGTAGGATGTGAATATAATGACACAAGCGTTTCATATTGAGCAGAGCCTCACTTCTCTTCCCGGAGGCAACAGGCAAGTTATTATAGCGAGCAACTACTGTGAGCCCCCACCATTTGGATTTGGGTTGGAGACAGACGCGTCACTGGCGATGTGGCCGTAACAAGGGAGTTGTGCTTCTTCAGAAACAATACATTTTTCCTGATGATCAAAAGTTGTACCTCAGTTGGACCATTATGGCACAAAGGAGAGCAGAACTTCCTGTCCGTATCACACTCTGAGATGTTAGATCTTTAAAAAGGCTTGCCCTCATTGGAAAAATAGTCAGAAAAACTCTTCTGGAGCTTTGCTTCACTTTTGGATCGACCGATCAACCAACAAACCAACCTTCCTTCCTTCCTCCCTTCCTTCCTCCCTTCCTTCCTTAATTGCAACTGTATTTAAAGCATTCAGCCAAGAGTCTCCCAACAGCAAAAACAACTGCTTATTCAAAATGCTAAAACCCAACTCCCGGTACAAACCCCGAAACAAAATAAACCATGCTGCCATTAAGTATAAAAAAAGTAGAGAGGGCACAAGAAAAGACCGTCATCATCGAGAGATTATCCTTGGGTTGTCTCGTTTGTAGAACTGTTGAAACCAACATTGTTGTATCTGATATTGTTACAGGAGCAAATCCTCTGTTTGGGCCAGCCGTACAGAAAACCACCCTCTATGATCATGCCACTTGACTGGCTTTTGGCTTGACTTTCCCAAAGCTCTTGTATTAAATCGCCAGACTCTAGAACAGTATTCTTTATGGTATTCCGCATGCTGCTTGGAAATGTCAGGAGAAACATACAGGAGCCACCCAACTGCCCAGGCAAACCTTAGAAAGCTGGGACAACTTCATCTCAAGCATTAGAAGCAGCCAGAAGGTTTGAAAATTTCAAAAGAGGCAGATTTGGGTAATATAGGGCTTTCCCCCCCCCTCTGCTGGTGCCACTTCACACCACTTTTGACTTTGACAAATAGGCTTTGGATTAAAATGTTAATCTAAGGAGGGGGTCCTTTGGACTGGGCCTCCCCTCCCGGCCTCCTGCTGACCTTGCTTCAGAAATATGGGAGAAAACACACAGAGGTTTTGTGTCTCCCACAGCAGCAGACTGGGCGCTTTTTTTGATTAATGGGTGGAAAGGCCCAGCTCCTGCTTCATGGCATCTCTCCCGACTGCAGACAAATAAGCAAAAAGTCACCGAATGTGACACAGAGAAAGGGGGAAAATAAAAAGACTTCAGAGTCCAGAATGGTCTGAAAGAAGACAGAAAGGGATGTATGTGTGTTATGTGCATAGCAATGTGTTCCTTGAGAGTGGTCCGAACCTGGACACAAAGAGGTAGTGTGGTGTAGTGGTTAGAATACTTGAACGAGCCGCTCGGATGCTTGGCTTCACGTCCACGTGCAGCCACGGAAGGTGGTGGCCTGGAGAACACTGGAGGTCAGATGGGATATGAAAGGGATTAAATGGACCTGAGATCTGATCTGAGCCGGCGACTGGATTTGCATCTGAGTACATGCATGCATGTTTCCCATATAGGGGCTCTGATAAGAGGAAGCTGCCTTAGTCCAAGTCAAACCACTGGGCTATCTATGCACTATTGCCTATATCAGGATTTACAGTTTTGGACTCCGTCAACCCTAATCCTGCATCCCTCTTTTAGGCATCTTTCTCCGAATGGCTTGAGAAAAAGGATCCATCAACTCATAGCCTAGTTCCTAGATGAAGAATGGAAGGGCAATTCATGACCAAACTTTGGCCCTCCTAATGTTTTGGACCACAACTCCCAGAATTCCAAGCCTGTATTTCCAATGGCAAAGGACTGTGGGAGTGTGGTCCAAAACATATGGAGGGCCGAAGTTTGGACATTCCTGGATGACCACTCCCTCGGCTGCAGCAGGTTTCCCATTGGTGGACCAGTTACCGGCATGATCTTGCAACAGTTTATTTTCCTTAATTTTAAAAAACCTTTATTTTAACAATCCTTCACATTACAAATAAAAGGAAAAAGACAAAAGAAACCTTAATATCATACTGTAGTAGCGTACATTGTAATCTTACTTATTAATTAGTTTACCATTTTAGGCACCAGCTTAACAGGGTTACATTTAGTCTTCCAATTCACTTTTCCGTCCTAAAAATAATACAAGACCAACAATCTAGGTTATTTCCTAAACCGTGTCTCTTCTCATTTAAGTCATCCATATATTTTAGGAAGGTTTTCCAGGTTTCCATGAACTGACCATGCTTTATTTCTTGAATAAAGGAATAAAGAAATAAATATTCGCATTTTAGTGGAGTCAATTTTATGGAGTCAATTTCTCCATCAGCACCGTTTCTCATGTCCTGTGCATAAATGTCTGTACTGTAGTGAAAGATCCTGAGTGTTTCTCCAGCTTTTAGCAATCTCACACCTTGCTGTCTCTATCGGGTTCGCAATTAGCTCTTTATTGGCCAGCTTCTTGTTTCCCCCAGTAAATAATGTGAATAATAGCCCTGTTTCATTCATAATTATATTGTTCGATTAGTCAAGATCTCTAGCCAATGAATTACTTCATGCCTAAACAAACAAACAAATGTATAAACAAATAAATGCATTTATTAAAAACACAGTTGACAAACATTTTACATAATAATCTTTCACTGTTTTGCCGACTAAAATCACCCATGGCGCAGTGGTTAAATTCCTGTGCTGCAGGTAAAACTGTGCTCACAACCTGGGGTTCAATCCCAGGTTGCAGGCTCAAGGATCACTCAGCCTTCCATCCTTCTGAGGTCGGTAAAATGAGTACCCTGCTTGCTGGGGGAGGGGGCAATGTGTTGCCTGCATACTGTAATTAAAAACGGTAAACCGCCCAGAAACTATTTGAAGTAGCATGGGGCAGTATATAAGCAGAACACTTTGCTTTTTATTAGCTAAAATCTCTTTGCTGACAAATGTCATAACAAACAAACAAACAAACAAACAAACAAACAAACAAACAAACAAACAAATAAATAATCTTGCAACTGGTTAGACATGGAGGGTTGCTGGCCAGAGCAAGGATATGTTTAGGGATATACATTTGATTTTTTAATTTGTTTCTTTGTTTTGGCAAAGCTCAGAACTGGTAATCTTTTCAGAATTCTGGTGCTATAGTACCTAGACTTTGTTGGCACATAAATGACGCTCACCTGGAGAGAAGGGCCAGGTGGCAGGCCAGATTCTGAAACTAGATTCTCTCCGGTTTATGCAGAGGAGCCCTTGGTAGTGTTGGTTTATAAATATGCAGTATATATTAAAAAGTTAAATTAATAGAAAAGGGGATTGGGAAGGAGGGAAGGAGGGAGGGAGGGTGTGGAGTCACAAAAGGATGCCCTTTGGCCTGAGTTCTACCCCCCCCCCCGTATGGCCGAAATACCTTGAAAAAAAACATGCTTGTGGTTGGCCTCATTAATTATGGAAACAACACGAGAGGTAGCTAGCGGTGATGGATCGTCGATGTCCAAAGATAGGTATGTGGTGACCAGGGCTTTGTTGTCTCATAAGTGCTTCCACACCGTCCGGGGAGCTAATTGTTTGGCCAAGGGACAGGCCTCTTCTCCTTGGATTCGCCCTAATAGGTACGAACAGAATGCCCTCAGAGAGGATGGTAAATAAGAAAGGGGCTTCTCCTCAGACCTCATGGAAGGGGAGGCTTCCTGACCTGGAGATTCCACGGCCGGGAGAATACAATAGGCTGAATGCAAGGTACACTTGGGCCAACGGTCACCTTTTCTCCCAGGTCTGAATAGCCGGCAAAGAGATAACCATCACCGCTGGCCTAACGAAGGGCCACAGGCCAAGCAGACAATGAGCTGGACGTCGGTCCCGCAAGCCATCCGTCATGTCGGAACAAAGCCGTTGTCAGCTTGGACGGCTGCATCCTTCCAGGCATGTCAGTCGGTTGGTTGACAAGACAGTCAAGGCTGGAGTTGGCCTCCAGAAGTGTGTGTGTGTGTGTGTGTGTGTGTGTGGGATTTGATAGACAAAATGACAGGGCTTCCTTGCTGAACTGAAACCACTCCTCGTAGAAGGAAACAGATAGGGTCCCCCTTTCTTATAATGGTATTATTTTGGCTTATTTTATTGACAGCATTTCTACTGCACCTTTCCGTTTAAGTTTCCGGCAGGGGGGATGGAGTAAGAAACCAACTGCCAAGATCCAACAAGACATAGTTTGCACACACACAAAAAGGGGTGATTTGGTTCAATTCATGGGCCAACAATTTTTGTTCCTTAAGTTCAGAATAACAGGAAAGTTGCATAACTGGTTCTAGGGAGTTGTTTTGCATTTGGGAGAGTCTGATTTGTTTGTTTGTTTGTTTGTTTGTTTGAGAGTGTTCTTACCCTGCCTTTCTCCTTGGAAAAGGACCCAAGGCAGCTTACACTAATGAGGGACAATATACATTCTGGTACAATTAAGACATATTCAAGCACTGAGAACAGGGAATTGAGGGACATCTTGCAGCATTGAAAGTCAACATTGCTTTAAAGCTACAAGAGAATGCAAGCAATTAAAGAGACAGTAAAATTTCATGTAAAAGTTATGAGTGATGGAAACTAAAATTGAAAACATGGTGTCAATGTAAGTCCAAGTCCTCCAATTCTCATTACTGGGAGTACCAACCACTAGGTCGCAGACATTATAGAGCATCTAAGTTTACATCTGTCTAAATCAGCCATTCTGATATATTACACTAATTCTAGTGTATGCTAAATTCTGAAACTAGTCAGTGGTTCTCAACCTGTGGGTCTCCAGATGTCCCAGAACTGCAACTCCCAGAAACCCCTTCCAGCACAGCGAGTGGTAGAGGCTTCTGGGAGTTGCAGTCTAGGAACATCTGGGGACCCACAGGTTGAGAAGCAGTGAACCAGATCCTGTCCTGTTGATTAAGGGCAGTCCCTCTTCTCTCAGAAGTACTGCTTATAAATCACCTCTCAGATTTTCCTGGAATGTGAAAAATTAAAATTTCCTGTCACAAATCTTGGAATCTCCCAGTCAGCGGGCCCCTGGCCTTGTCGTTGAAGAATTCTGCAGCTGGTGGTCCAGAACTCTTGACTTTTTAAAGTCCAGGAATTCTCCAACCTGTTTCTTGGCAAAAGCATTGGGGAGGTCCATTGCAACAAGCCCTGTTGGTTAAAACTTGGGTTCTGCGAGATTAACTTATGGGGAGAGGGGATTGATAAAAGGGGAAGAAAGCATCTGAGCATACGATGACCACTTTGGATCCAACACCACACTCTTCTTCTTCTGAGGGTTGCTTCATGGTTCTGCTTGTTTCCCTATCCTCAAAAATATTCTTTTTATTTATTTATTTAAATTCATTTCTTAGACACACCTCAGAGGTGACAGTGTCTTCTCAATAGCCACTGGCTCTGATCTGGGCTGTTGCATCCTACAAGATTCCATACTTTCAAAATTCTGTTGTGCACATGATTTGGACAATTCACAAATCTTGAACTGCATTGGCCTGATGATACTGTCACAAAACAGCAGCTGTAAAGTAAGCTACTGACTCACAAAGCAGCAATAGTGTGTGTGTCTGTGGTTCTGGCGTTACCTCTTATCCATGGTTTTCATTATCCGCAGAAAGGCCTGGAACCAATCCCCAGCGGATACCGCGGTCCTACTATAGAGACCAAATCAGGATAGTGCGGGTCGCATAATGAACCTTATAAGGTGGTGTGTGAAGAACTGCTTCTATTTGGGGCCTCCTTAAGGTCCGTCAGGAACACCTCCACGCCCTTATTGAGAATGGTGGGTGTAGATGCCCTCCTTACCCCATAGATTCCATGGAACCACCCCAGGGATTTCATGTGGATGGAACCATTTCAAGGAACACACTTATTTCATTGCGACCACCCACTGGCTCCGGTGGGGAGCTTCTGGCGACAGAGTCTTTCCATTTGTTTTCCTGTTATTTAAAAAATACGAGATGGCCCAGTCGGCCTCCAGCCTATGAGGTGAAACATATCCCTCACTGAATTTGTGGTAGGCCAGGCCCCATCATAAAAAAAATTATGTTGCTTGCATAACCTCTGCGGCTTAGAATTCTATTTTTGGTGGTCCTGATCTGAAGACATTTCCGGAGCTGGCTCTCCAAGCTGTAAATCATGTGGCGCAGCCCTGTGGTAGGCCAAAAACCCCCAAGAAGGGTGACCTTGGGGTGACCTTCAAGGCCCAAACTATGCTCAAACCAGTCTCCAGTGACCAGGTCACTGATCGGAGTCTATGGGTGGTACAAATTCCCTCTTGTAAGGGCAACCGAGCACGAGCTTCCGGAGCTGTTCCCAACACAAATGGCTTTGTGCCACTCCACTAAATCTGAATAAAGAGAGGGAAGGCCCTGTGTTTTTCTGTGTTTGTTTTCCAGAGCTCCTTATTGGCTTAATTTATAACTGGAGGCCAAGAGGGGAACGGGAGGCCTGTCAGAGAGAAAGCACCTGCAGAGGCCATGAACGGAGCAAGAGATGCCATCTTGAAGTATCCAATCTTAAAGGCCTGGGATTGGCCGAAGAAGGGGTTCCGTTTTTCCTAGGCCACATTCACATCAGTGAACAGCCAACATTAATACAGTGAATTTAATCCATTATGAATTTAATCCATTCCGAATGCATGCTCTTAAGTCGAACTACTCTTAATTCAGGGTACCCATCTAAAAAAATTGGAAAAATGAGTTAAAAATGAAAAAATTTAAAACAATATTTGTAAGTTGAGCAGCCCATATCTAAAATGTGTAAGGCGGCAGTTAAAAGTTAAAACTCTTAAGTCGAATTACTCTTGAGTCGAGCTGCTCTTAAGTCAGCGTACCAATGTATGTTCATTCCTACAAGGGAGCCGCCCCTAACGTTAGGCAGAATGAGGCAACTGGGGGTGGGGGTGGGGAGAAAGAAAAAGCACAATATAGTGGTACCTTGTATCAAGGAATTAATTCGTTCCACACGAAATTCTGTTAAGCAAATTTTCCTTTATACAAATTTCCCATAGGAATGCATTGAAAACAGAGCAATCCCTAATCGCGATCATTTTTATGTTGTATGGATTTGCCCCATATGCGATTCTGTTGAGCAAATTTCCCCTATCTCCGGAATGTTTTATGTTGTTCAGATTTGTTATACAAACCGTTTCTTATACGAGGGTCCACTGTACATATCCAGCTGTGGAGGGAATTATCTCCGGGAATTATTCTCGTGGAAGTGTGCTATCAATAACAGAGAAGAGGAGAGAAAGCCGGCTCCTTTGTTATGGACATGTCCTCAGACCAAGGTCTTCCTTCATTGGGCAAACTGCATGACACCTGAAAACCGGTGAACAGCGCCCATCTGGGAGACCCAAACCAAGATTGGCATGACGCTGTCAATAAGGACATGTGAATCGTCATCCTGTGCTCTGAAGACTTGGTGGATCGGGCACAGTGGCATTTCAGGGTCTGAAAAGCAGACCCGGACACCTGTGGGACAATGCTAGGAAAGAGAAGATGGGGGTATAGTGATGGTTCCCAACCTTGGAACCCCAGATGTTCTTGGATGACAACTGTCATTATCACAAGGCATGCAGGGAAGCTGAGTAGCTTAGGTATCTGGTTGCCGAGCCAGGGGTTGGGGGTTCGATTCCTCACTGTGCCTCCATGACAGATTTGATGATCCAAAGAGTTCCTTCCAGCCCTGAAGTTCTAACATACATTTTTCTATGTCAGGAGTCAATATGTCTCATATGTTGTCCTCTTCTAGAAGCTGTCAGGAAGGAAGGCTCAGCCTCGGATATTTCGGCAAGTGGGCTGCCATTCTGCCGACGGAACGGTTTCTCGTGGGAGGGAATTTAAACGTGGTGGCTTTCACGGCTAGTCTTAAATGTTTTAGACCTACATCTTCTGAGTTTTTGTTTAAAAGTAGATTTATTTATTTATTTATTTATTTATTTATTTATTTATTGTAGATACAGGAATACTTTGGAAGACGAATGCCTCTTAAGACAAAAAAATTCATAGGACAAATAAAATGTTCAGGAATAGGAAAACCTTGTAAGATGAAGTTTCCTATGGGATGCTTCACAAGACAAATTAAAGGCATTCCTATGGGAATCCGTATTCAACTGTGCTTCACAGGATAAATTTTTCGTAGGACGAATCGACCCGCAGAGCAAATTAAATTCGTCTTAAGGGGTACCAATGTAATACCTTGTAAGACAAATGCCCCTTAAGTCAAAAAATTCATAGGACGCATGAAATGTTTGGGAACAGGAAAACCTTGTGAGATGAATTTTCCTATGGGATGCTTCGCAAGACGAATTCAATGCATTCCTATGGGAAACTGCATTAAACTGTGTTTCGTAGGATGAATTTTTCATAGGATGAATTGACCCATAGAACGAATTAAAGGTGTCTTACAAGGTATTACTGTATATGTACACATCAGTCCTAAATGGTAGAAGAAAGCAAGGAAGAAAATGAGCCGCTTTCTTCCAGAGTTCTCTTGGCTTGCTTTAAAAAAAAAAAGGTACCAATGCTTGGGAACTTTTTAAAGACTTAGCTTGTTGGGTTGGTCTACCATAGAGAAGAAACCACTTGTTAGTAGAGAGGTTTTTGAGGATGTAATCCTTAGGTTTTCCCCAGACCCTGATAGAATATGAAGAATGAAAGGCTCCATAACGTCTTGAACATGCCAGAGGGTCTCTAGGATGGTGTGTGTGTGTGTGTGTGTGTGTGTGTGTGTGTGTTCCATGTATTATCTGAGAAGAGCAGCCCTCCAGTGTAGTCTGGGCTTGGTTCCCTGTGGAACCCCTCAGGAAACATTGGTGGACCTAGGTTCCTGCTTTTCTTTGACCAGGAGGCCTCAACCTAGAAGCTTGTGGTCTTAGGTGTTGGGAGTCCTAGCTTTGGTAGGAAGAGACAGGTGGGTCAACAGATGGGGCTGTTGTCATTGGGTTTTCTACCCAGTTCACCCCGCCCTTGCCAATCAAAACAATTCCTCAGGACAGATAGGTGGGTTCTTGTTGCTTGGACAACCTTTCTCCTACCTCACTTGCAGAGAACTTCTAGATATAGTTTGCTGGCCACTTTAGGAGATGGAAGAATGGGCTTTAGAGCTGTTCGGCAGTGGAATATGCTGCCATGGAGGGTGGTGGAGTCTCCTTCTTTGACGGTCTTTAAGCAGAGGCTGGATGGCCATCTGTCGGAAATATTGTGAAGGGGTTCCTGCTTGGCAGGGGGTTGGACTAGATGGCCCATGGGGTCTCTTCCAACTCTATGATTCTATGAGTTCTAGGTCTGCCTCCTTCCCCCCTGTAAAGCTGTCCTTACAGAATGCCTGGGGCAAATGTTCCAGCGGGATTCTAGAAATGCTGGATAACTCTGTGGCCAGAGGTTGGGAGTTCAATTCCCCACTGGGCCTCCTGGACGTGGCCACTGGACTTGATGATCCACAGGGCCCGTCCAATTCTGCAGATCTAGGATTGTCAATTTCTTACCCTAGAAATGTTGAGCTTGAGATGAAGGAGCTCTCAGCAGCCCAGCAGGGGGCAGCACATCCTCAAAAGTCCACCTTGCAGCTTTCCCGTTTGGGAGGCGGGGTACCTGAGTCTACCTCGATGTAATTAGACCATATTTCCACATACAAAGGCAGTCTGGCTTAGTTGTTGATCATGTGGAGAAGATGATAGAGTTCAGGAGTCTTCGAAATAGTCGGTAGCTGTTCTGTGCAGATTCGGCAGCCTTCCCTGGATTTCCTGTTTCTTTTAAATCTTTCCTGGAAGGTTCTTTAAAATTGCATTTACCATGTATGTGACATGTAATGTTGGTGGATAGTAACTTTTTCCCCTTAGAAACTTTCTACTACATTTTTTCGTCCAGCGTGGTGGCTCACTGGGCTAGAGCACTGAAAGCTATCGGCTACAAAGTCCGCAGCTCAGCGGTTCAAATCCCAGGTGCCACGAAGCAGAGTGAACTCCCACTGATCACCCCAGCTCCTGCCAACCTAGCAGTTTGAAAGCATGTCAATGCAAGTCAATAAATAGGTAACACCGTAAAAAGCAGGAAGGTAAAACAGTATTTCCTTGCAACCATGCTGGCCACGTGGCCACAGACTTGCACAACACGGGCTCTTCAGCTCTAATACAGAGATGAGAACTTCCCCTAGAGTTGGACATGACTAGCACACGTGTGTGGAGGGAGCCTTTACCTTTTTACAAATAATTATTATTCTTATCTTAACTTAATTAGTGAAATTCAATGAATGGGCGCAATCCCAAATAATCTGAGACAACGTTGCTATTAAATCAGTTCGAGGGGTCTGCTTTGGTAACAGGCATGCATACAAAACATATAACAATGATAGCAACAACAATGAAAGAAACCGAAGGCTTGGTTTTTGTTAGAGAAGCACAATCACTCCAAACCAATGCGATGAAAAGTAAGGTTCAAGGAATTACAGCGGTACCCAGACTTAAGAGCAGCTCGACTTAAGAGCAATTTGACTTAAGAGCAGAAAACTGTTGGTGTTTTAACTGCCGCCTTACAAATTTTAGATATGGTCTGTTCTACTTACAAATATTTATTGTAAGTTTTTTGATTTTTTAAAACTTATTTTTCAATTTTTAGAAAGGTGCCCCGACTTAAGAATAGTTCGATTTAAGAGCATGCTTTTGGAACAGATTAAATTCGTAAGTTGAGGTACCACTGTACTGCCAACCATGAATGTTGACCCTGCCAAGAAAAAGATGAAACGGTGTCACACATAATCAGAGAATGTCCCAAGATTGCACAGACAGATCACACAAGTAAGGCATGACAGAGTGGCAAGATTCGTGCACTGGTTTTTACGCAAAAAATATAGCTTGCCAAACTCCAGATACCCCTGGGAACATCAGGTAGAGAAGGCGTCAGAAAAGGACAGAGTCAAGAGCTTGTGGGATTTCCTGATCCAAGGTGATAGGCACCTTGAATGCCACACACCAGACATAATAGCAATCAAATGAAGGAAGATCTGGATCACTGCTGTTGCAGTTCCAGGGGATGCCAGAGTTGAAGCTCAAGAATGGAAAAAAAACTAAGAAAATACACAGACCAGACCATCGAGGCATTTTGCTTGTGCATGAAACCCATTTCCCTGGTCTCCGTATTCATCAGGGGCTTTGGGAACAATGTCACGAAATTTCACGGAATTTTCCAGCAGTTGTACATCTCAGGAATAACAGCCTCAGGGCTAAAAAAAAAAAAAATTAGGAAAAGCGTACATACTGCACTGATATTTAACAGATACTTTTTTGGTTCATGCATGTATCTGTTATACAATGCCAGTCAATGCTTTTATAATTTTGATTCACTGTGCCTAGTGTTTAACATCATCATCATCATCATCATCATCATCATCATCATCATCATCATCATCATCATCATCATCATCATCAGAAGAAGAAGAAGAACGAACGAACAAACAAACAAACAAACAAACAAACAAACAAAAGAAAGAAAGAAAGAAAGAAAAAGAGATCAAATGAATGAACTACAGTGATGATCCAATTGATCATCAAGTCTCTCTCTTGTCAAGGAGGCAGACTAGAGCGATCAAGGTTCTAGTCCTCACTTAGCCCTAAAACTTTGTGGATGGTATTGGGGCAAACTTGTCTTCTCTGTCCCAAGACAAAAGTACCAATGGGTAAAGCACCTGAGCTAAAGGGTGTGTGTGTGTGGGGGGTTGGGATTTGAACTCAAAAGTGACTTATAAACAAGTACAGTGGTCCCTTGTATAAAGGAATTAATTCGTTCCATGTGAAATTCTGTTAAGCAAAATTTCCTTTATACAAATTTCCCATAGGAATGCATTGAAAATGGAGTAATCCCTAATCACAACCATTTTTATGTTGTACCGATTCGCCCCGTAGGCGATTCTGTTCAGCAAATTTCCCCTTATCTCCGGGATTTTTTATGTTGTACAGATTTTATGCTATACAAACCATTTGTTATACGAGGATCCACTGTAATAAGAATGCAATGCAATTGATCTAACTTTTAAATAAGTAGTAATAAGAATGTAATACGATTTAGCTGGGAGGCCCGCCCGAGGTCAGGACTTGTGCTTCCCATCAGAATTTGTAATGTATCCGTTTTCTGCCACCTTGTGCTGAGACCCCCTTCCCCCCACCAAAAAAAATATGGCAGCCGCTTTCACTCCCGTTTCTTGAGGACTTTTCCTCTCGACATTTTCCCATCATGGACGTGACCCAGATGGGCGAGACCTCCCAGGGCAAAATGCTGTTGACCTCAAAAGCACCACTTGAGCGAGCAGAATGATCACCGTAGACGCCGGGGTAGGAAAAAGGAGATCAGCGTGAAATGGCCATTATGATGTTAGCATAGCTGGTCTATTTTGTACGCATCATGTCCGCTTTGACTCTCTCCTGCTGGATCCGACAGTCGGTTGCTCTTATCTGTTATCCCATTTCCCACACTGCTTGGCCAGATGCTTTTTTGGGAGTCTCGTCAGCGAGCAAAATACACTCTCCAAGAATTTTTTCCGAGCAGGAGTTATTGCTTCTTAACTTGGGGGCCTGGTGGCGACTTTTCAACTGCAGACAAAACTGAAAATCTAAAAAATAGAAACGCCAAAGGCAACGTTGCAGATTGAGATGGGCATGACGAACCACTGGTTCTGAGGTTCGGATGATGGCCAAGCAGGTGTTCTGCAATTTAGCACCCCATGTCCTTCAGTGAACTCCCTCTTGGAAGCAGTGCTCCAAATATACCTGGATAGCTTGATGGCTTCCAAAGTATTGATCTGATGCAATGGACACCTCCAAACATACCAAGACACCTGGAGTCTCTTTATAGGAATATACAGACGGTGTATTATAAACAACCTGATGATTGTCCGCCCTGTTTTACTGTATGGCACAGAGTTCTGGGTAGCAACTATGGGCATAGAGAGCCCCATCCATGGAAATACCCATATTTTTCTATCTATAAGACCCCGATATACAGTATGTATTGTGTGTTGGATATCGGGGATCTCCCTACTTGATGTCTGTGAAGATTCTCAGTCCTCCAGGTGAGTTTATCTGGAAGTTGAGTCATGGCAACTGGACTTCTTTTCTTGAGGGACTCTGCCTTTTTGACAGAGGTTGGGCTTGATAGCCCATAGGCAGGGCTGGCGCGTCCATTAAGGCGAACTAGGAAGTTGCCTAGGGCACCAAAATGGAGAGGGGGTGCTGGCCAGCCTGCTGCCCCCCGACCCCCCCGCTGGCCACGACCGTCCGTCCTCCGCTGCCCATGGCCATCCGCCCGCCGCCCACGCGCCCATCGCCGCCCACCCCGTGCCCATCGCTGTCCGCCCCCACACCCGTCGCCATCCCCCGTCATCTGCCGTCCCTCTGCCACCCCACTCCACCAGCCGCCGCCACTGCCGCCCGCCGCCCGCCGCCAGCCCCTCGCCTAGGGTGCAAAAAAACCTAGTGCTGGCCCTGCCCATAGGGTTCCTTCCAACTCTGCAGTTCGATGATGATGATGATGATGATGATGATGATGATGGTGGTGGTGGTGGTGGTGGTGGTGGCGGCGGCGGCTGCGGTGTTAGGTAGCCATTACAAGCTACCAGGTATCAACATTGCTCTATCTCAGGGGCTTCCGCACCTTGGGTCCCCAGATAATCTTGGACTAGAATTCCCATAAATCCCAGGCAGCACAGCTAGTAGTGAAGACTTCTGGGAGTTTCAGTCCAAGAACATCTGGGGATCCCAAGTTGGGAACCGCTGCTCTGGACAATTAATTGCAACGAGAGGGGCATTTTTAGTGGCGAGTTGCTTGTAAGAGCATCCTGTTAAAGACAAACTTTCCCAGTTAAGGGTGATTTTCCAGAATAAGAGGAATTAGATCAAAGGAGGCAGCTCTTCAGATTTCTCACAACAGCCCTGTGGCATCACCAGCTGACACGTAACCGAACCCTCTCCACCTTCTTCGTTCCTTGCGCCTTGCCAAAATATCTTTCCCTTCTGCAGATTCGCATCCTGACTCAAGGTCATAAGGAAAGGTCAAAGAGCACTCACGCCTTGGCCCCCGTCATTCCGAATGCCAAAGGTTATCTTGATTTCATTACACTTGCAAAAACAAGTGGATGTTTTTACTGCACTAATATTCCGAGCAGAGAGGAATGTCTGGGGAATGTATCTCGGAACAGGGGGAGAGTCAAAGCATGGTCCCGAACCAAACACATGAGAGGTATCTCATAGGAAGACCGATGGTGGGTCCAACAGTGTCTGTGAGAAGCCACTGTGTTTGTGGCTCTCCCACTGGCAAAGCACATGGCTTGTATGCCCGAGGTTCAATCTCCAGTATTTTCAGGGAGGGTGGGGGAATGATAATATCAGACTAAATGGATCAAAAATCTTGTGGCAGAGGTTCAAAGTTTGGTTAAATTCTTCTACGAAGCAGATGCACATGGGCCCATGGGCCAGAATTAGCTTCAAGCCCACCCCATTTTCTCATCAACTGGCACTTACAGTTTCAAGGGCTTCCTTTGAGACACTAGTAGGAGAAAGAATAAAAGAGAGAGCAAGAGAGAGAGATGCAGGGACTCATTTCCAAGGAAGCCTAGGCAAAACTTTCTCTGTTTTTCTTTGCTTGTTTGCTTATTAGTGAAATGAACTTGATTCAATTGCTAATTCCAATGAGTTTTGATATGCTAAATTGATTCTCTTCTCCTTTTTATACATTCAGTTTTCTCATTCAACTGTGCAGGTTTACACAGTTTTCTGTGGTTTCTTTTTAAATATACATTTTCTGTTCAAAAGCAGCGATGTTGCTGCCCAATTTTTGCCATGCTTTTTATATGAGATAATCTGATTTTATCTACATGGTTTTTGTATTTTTGCTTTATTAAATGATTGTGTTTGCTTATATATTTGAGTTTATGTTAATGTGAAGTTGTTTTGTTGTTGTTGTTGTTGTTGTTGTTGTGTGTGTGTGTGTGTGTGTGTGTGTGAGAGAGAGAGAGAGAGAGAGCGAGCGAGCATGTGCTTCCTATTTATTCTTATTCTTGGGCCAGATGATCTTTGCAGCATAGAAATCACATAAATAAATCAATATTTATACTTGCACCTTCAAAACAGCTACAGAAGCAAAGTTTATATCCTAGTAGGCAAGTGTGCAGCTTTACATGGCAAGGTTAGATTGGTTGTGTGGGCTGGCAAAATAAAATCAGATTTCCTGCAATAGGTGGCTAATGATGTATATATTTATTCTGATGGCCTCAACACACCCCCCCCACCTTCCTGCACTCTGAATTAGGAGACTTTCAGGTTGTGTCTGTGATTCTATGTTAGATATAGCAGGGGTGGATCTACAATCCCTTTCTGTAAATTGATTTGGGAGAGTGGTGTCACAGAGCCCAGGATTCTGCAGAACTGGTGCAACAAGGTTCTTTGAGGAGTGGGATGATGATGTGAGGCACCATGCTGTGGAAAGTGATGAATCCACTCCAGGTTTTCTCCCTGAACTTTGTTGCCCATGTGCTGAACTGTACACTTGCCAACAGTTTCAGCACCTTGGAGAGTTCCTGCTAAAATCCACAACAAAACCAGGAGCGATTTCACCAGCGCTGCAAAATTAATGAATTGCTCCTTGCTGCATGCTTACAACCACCTTGCTGGAGAGTAAATGAGCAAGACGATCCAAGTTTCATATTAAAGTAGGTTTGGAATCTGGGTACCCCAAATCCCAGTGAATTGCTTTAACTGCTACATGCCACTGCCTTTGGCATTTAGGGGGCCCCTGTTAAGGCCCAGGAGATGGAATGGCCTTAAAGGTGTGGATAAAGTAGGGTGGAGAGGAGGGAAGGGGAGATGGCAGAAATTCCTCTTCCCCCCTCCTCCGTTAAAAAAGCATCCTTTTGTCACTCAAGCTACCCACTCATCTGTCATTCTGGCACTAGCAGCATCCGGCTCCGGCAGGGAGCTAAACAAATCCCCTTCTCCCGAGGGACCCGCTGATGAAGGCTGGAGGATCGTAGTTGTTGTCCTTTTTGGATGAATCGAGGGGGATAAACAACCGGAGTGCGGACCCCTGGGCTCAGCCCAGCTGGAGTCTCCTCTCATTAGGGTCCGGCTGTGTTTTGTTTCCCAGTGAAACGGAGAAGGACAAGCCGTCTCCTGACAGCTTGGTTGTGTCCTTTAGGACTGACAGTCCCCCCCCCTACCCACCCCCTTGCCCGTCAGAGTACCCCATGGCTCGACCACTTGGGAGCAGAAGATCACCACAGACCCCCCCCCCCCGCCAACATACACACCAATAGATCCTGAAGCATCTTGTAACCAGACAGCAGGGACCCAACCCTGTACAGAGAATAACAGGAGATGCCAAACCATGGCTGTATATTCACCATCATCTTAGAACTGCTAGTCTGGAAGGGACCTGATGAATCATTGAGTCTTCTAAGAAATTAAGCTCCTTGGCCAGGGAGCTAGAGCAGAATTCAGTAAAGTTACTTTGCTTGCACACTAACTCCCAGAAGTCACCAGCCAGTGGTGGTTGTCCTAATAAAGGCAAATTGTGTGCTGTCAAGTCAATTCTATGTTATGGTGACCCTTTCCAGGTTGTTTAAGGCAGAGAATACATAGGGGTGATTTACCGTTCCTTTCTTCTGGGGGGGGGAGTGCCCTGGGACTGTGCAGCTTGCCCAAGGCCACCCAGGCTGACTCAGCCCCTAGGAGGCACAGCAGGGAATTGAACTCTCAACCTCTGGCTCCCAACCTCTGCTTTAGGATTGTGCAGCTTGTCCAAGGCTGCCCAGGTTGGCTCTTTTCCTAGAAGGCACAGCGGAGAATTGAACTCTCAACCTCTGGCTCCCAAACTTTTCTTTAGGACTGTACAGCTTGCCCAAGGCTGCTCAGGCTGGCTATTTTTCTAGGAGGAAGAGCTGGGAATTGAACTCTCAACCTCTAGCCCCCCAACCTCTGCTTTAGGACTGTGCAGCTTGCCCAAGGCTGCCCAGGCTGGCTCAGCCCCTAGGAGGCAGAGTGGGGGAATTGAACTCTCAACCTCTAGCCCCCAACCTCTGCTTTAGGACTGTGCAGCTTGCCCAAGGCTGCCCAGGCTGGCTCAGCCCCTAGGAGGCACAGTGGGAAATTGAACTCTCAACCTCTAGCCCCCAACTTCTGCTTTAGGACTGTGCAGCTTGCCCAAGGATGACCAGGTTGGCTCTTTCCCTAGGAGGCAGAGATGGGAAGTGAACTCTCAAACTCTAGCTACCCGGCCTCTGCTTTAGGACTGTGCAGCTTGCCCAAGGCTCCCCAGGCTGGCTCTTTTCCTAGGAGGCAGAGCAGAGGAATTGAACTCCTTGCCTTTGGCTCTGCAGCCAGATCCGTAAACCATGGAGGGATCTCAGCCAGCTGAAATAGAGAAAAGGACCCTTCCATTCACTTCCATCTGCTACTGCCGGTGATGTTTCTCCCATTACACAGGCTGAGGGATGCAGCAGGGTGCTGCTCGATGGGCCAGATTCTCAAACAAATCCATGTAAAATTATGATTTTCACAATATTACAGTACTTCTCACCCAAGTGGGGAAGCCGGTGGGCGGATGATCTGTGTGGTTGCAGCCTGGACTCTTGTGGTCGGTGGGCAACCTATGGGACCTTGGTCCCCCTGCTTTGTGGTGCTTTATTCCACAACTGGAATAGGATCAGCTGTCCTTTCGAAAACGAGGACCGTCTCTTCTGGCAGCCTTGGAAATAGAGGTCTGTTCCCATGAGACACATGCCCCCCCCTTCTGTCTGAGGCAGCCTCCTCACCCTGTTCGAGATGGCCTTGGGCCCTCCGTAGGGCTCCCTGCTCTAAACCCTATGAAAACAAACCGCCCCACATTCGGAAATAACTATTATGATTTCCTGTTCATGAGGCAAAATGTTATGCTTCAGTTTGGCAAAGCCAGATGTGCAGCTTGGATTCCTTCAAAGTGGTTTGCAGATGTTCTGTGTGGTTCAATGACATGCTTATTATTAGTAGATTGCCATTCAGGGATAAGAAATAGATCCAGGGTTTTTTTTTGTTTTTTTGTTTTTTGGTCTTCCTTTAAAATGCCAAACCAGCCAACTATACCTTCAGAAAAAAATGTGCTCTACCTCCCTCCCTGCCTTCTGTGCTCCTCATGGCTGTGCAACCCACACTGCTTTTGGATCTGGGACTTCTCTAAAGCAATGATGGATGTATTCTCGAAGGCTTTCATGGCTGGGATCTGATAGTTGTTGTGAGTTTTTTGGGCTGATTGGCCATGTTATGGAAGTTTTTCTTCCTAACGTTTCACCAGATTCTATGGCTGGCATCTTCAGAGGGCAAGGAGCTCAGGGAACAAGGAGTTTCTCTCTTATAGTTGTTGTGAGTTTTTCGGGCTGTTGACCGAGTTCTGGAAGTTTTTCTTCCTGGAGTTTTACCAGACTCTGTGGCTGGCATCTTCAGA
>JAHTLZ010000019.1:5315628-5358760 GCA_023846285.1 Phrynocephalus versicolor | reverse complement strand
ATCAATCAATCAATCAATCAATCAATCAATCAATCAATCAATCAATCTTTCTTTCTTTCTTTCTTTCTTTCTTTCTTTCTTTCTTTCTTTCTTTCTTTCTTTCAGGTCTGAATCAATCAATCTATCAGGTCTGAAGTACTGGATCTGTCAGCAAGGTAAAGTATGTAAGGAAGGAACATGAATCAGGGCATATTTTGAAGAAAGAGGACACACACACACATGCAACCATTATGTAAAAAAAAGGTGGCAGTTTTAAATATAATCTGAGATCTAATGTCACCTTTCGTGAAACTGGGGCAACCCCCCCTTTTTTTTGAATTGTCACCACCCCCCTCATCATGTGCCATCAAGACATTTCTGATATACAATGATTTTCCCAGGGAGTGAAGATTTAGACATGGTTTTCCATTCCCTTTATCTGGGGGAACCCTGGGACTGTGCAGCTGGCCCCAGGGCACACAGGCTGGCTCTTTTCCACACTGGGGCTGTTCTCCCAGGTGGCACAGTGGGGCATCGGCAGCCAGAGGCTGACGTCACAACGGCTCCAGTCGTCTCTGTAAACAGGGCAAGATGACGACGACGACGACGACGACGACGACGACGACGACGACGACAACAACAACAACAACAACAACAACAACAACAACAACAACAACAACAACAACAACAACAAAGGGACTTTGCTCCAAGGTGTCAACATTTCATACTAGGGTTATATAGTATATCCGAGATGGCTTGACTCAATCCAGGGAGCCTCCGCCTTGTGTTTAAAAGATGCGAGCAGAGCTGTCGATACCATGCCCATCTGCCAGGCATGCATTTCCTAGGTTGGAAACAGCTCGACTTCACATAACAGCAACACACGGGATTTGATTTAGCACAATCTGGAGAGCACCCAAAATGTTTCCGGCAAGAATTGAAGAAAGACAAAACAAAACAAAAGACACAAACATGTGGCACCTTAAAGACTAACTCTCATATTTTAATGTAATGTTTCCCTGACCTTTTAATCCCTATTTTGGCTTTTTATTAGTTTTAACTTTTGGAAAGGGAAAGCGAAGGAGGAATGGGGGGACGAGGCCAGGTGGAGCGTGTCCTGCCTTGTTTTGACACATCCCTTGATGGTCTGCAGAGGACAGGGGGGAGCAGCTACAGTTTCAGGACAGCCGGAGCAGGAAGGAGGGTGCCACTAATTAGAGATGCAACTAATTAAGCTGAAACCAAAGCTAAGGCAGCAGCCCCTTGCGTATTGGGTTGGTTTGGGATGGCTCCTGGGCTAGCTGTAGCCATTATGGGGAGGGTGTGTGGGTGTGGGTGTAGATAGAGAGAAAATAAACACAGATGTCCCCTTTCCAATTAATCTAAACACAAACAATGTTGAGGGTGAGCAGAGACCTTTCCAGCCATCATGTATGAACGTGAAAGCTGGACAGGAGAAAAGCTGACAGGGCAAAACAACAACAGCAACAACATGATTTGTTTGAAATGTGCCAAACGGGTGCTTTGTGGGTACCTTGGGCTGCCCGAAAGACAGACATGTGGGTACTGGGTCTAATCAAGGTTGGTCTACCTCACGAGAAGGCAGGTCATTCTCTGGAAACGACCATCATGCTGGGAAGGGTGGAAGGTAAAGACACGTTGTTTCAGAGGGCAAAGAGCTCCGGGAACAAGGAGTTTCTGTCTTATATTTGTCGTGATTTTTGGGGGGCTTTTGGGCCGTGTTCTGGAAGTTTTTCTTCCCGACGTTTCGCCAGATTCTGTGGCCGGCATCTTCAGCGGGCAAGGAGCTCAGGGAATAAGGAGTTTCTCTCTGTGCTCTATGATACTCCTCGTTCCCTCAGCTCCTTGCCCTCTAAAGATGCCGGCCACAGAGTCTGGTGAAACATCAGGAAGAAAAACTTCCAAAACACAGCCAAACAGCCCGAAAAACTCACAACAACTAACAATAATGGATGGTGACTAGCAGTAGCTTGATTTATTTTGCTTGCTTTTCTGCTGTGCTTGATTTTAGCTCTGCTTCATTGAAAGGAAACCAATCTGATTGACTGTTTTTATGTGTTCACACTGTTCTTGTTATTATCCTAAGAATCAATAGATGATTAAAAAATCAACAGCACCTGAGCCGATCCATCAATCAGTCAACCAACCAACCCCTCAAATACAAACGATCTTTTCACTCAGAAATCCTCTAATTCCTTTCTGAAGCTGTGCTTTAAGCCAGCCAGCAAAACATCTTGCGGCTCAAAATTTTCACAAGACGTTAGGTGGCCATCAAAGGTGGCCGTGACACCGCCCTATCTGCTTTAGCCATTGAAAACGACCTGAGGAACAGATGTTGACAACGCAAGGCAGTTGGCCTCAATGGAAGTGGTGAAGGGAAGCTCTTTGCCGATGGATGTTCTCTTTCAGCGCAACTCATGTGTCAATAGCATCACCTCAAGCTGGGCCGTTGAAACGACAATTGACGAGTCAATGAAACAGGAAGGAAGCTCTTGTCTCCTCTCTCTCTCGCTGCCACTTTGGGAGGGTTTACTTAAGCTCCACGAGTCCTTGCCCATTTAGATCCTCTCGTTAAGGCTTGATTGGGGGCCAAAGCTTGACTCTCTGGAGAGCTCTTTGGGTTCTGATGAAAGAGTTCACAAATGAAGGGAACCGAAGGAGATCCTGTGGCCGGCCTGCAGAGGAGTGAGTTGTGCAAAATAGATGGAGAACTTAGAAAACTTCATATTTATTAATTCATTTGTCCATCTGTCTGTTTATAACTTCCAGCCAGTTTGTCTGTGAAGATTCTCAGCCATCCAGGTGAGTTTATCTGGAAGTTGAGTCATGGCTACTGGACTTCGTTTTGAGAGATAGAAACGTTTCGCTGCTCATCCAAACAGCTTCATCAGTCTGAATACAGCTAGTGCGAGTCCTCCATCTTCTAGTCAGTTGATTCTCTCTCCCTCTCCCACCCTCCCAAATCTGAGTAGATGTTGGCAAGGCACAGAGGACTCCATGTTTCTCATGCTCATCATCACCATCAGACACACTGGGGAATCGAACTCCCAATCTCATGGGCAAGCGGATTCTGTGACTGCAGTTTCCAAGGGCTGCCTGTTCTGCATGGATGGATTCATGACTGGCATTACATGGCTAGGAAGCATTATCCTCCATCCCAAACTGTTCTGAGCCACTAAAGACATAATTAATTCTCCCCATAAGGACACCCAACAGGGTCTGTTGAGTGGGAAGCTACAGCGTAGATAACCATGACCTTGTCCTAAGTGCAATAGGGTCTCCTTCCCTTGAGGGGGGTCAGGGTATGTATTGATTTATTTATCTGTAACCCCCCCCCCCGAACCATGTAGTGGCCTCGCTGTTACTCTGGGGGGTTTCCAGCCATAAAACAGAGATGCAAAGCTGAATAGCATCCAAACCAAAAATATAAGAACATAAGAAAAGCTCGGCTCGATTAGGGCAAGCTATTCCATTTGCCTGTCTCTCCCAGTGGCCCCATCAGATGCCTCTGGGAACACCCCAGACAACTAGAGACCTGTCTCCTGATACCACTCCCCTGTGTCTGGCACTTTTGAGGGGCTGTCCTTTTAAGCCCGGAGATAAGACATATCCCCATCATGAATAGTAACCTGTGATGGACTTTTCCTCCAGAAATTTGCCCAATCTCCTTTTAAAGGCATCCAGGCCAGATGTCATCACCTGCAGCAAGGAGTTCCACAGTTCCATCTTATAAAACAAAATATATCTCTGTAACAAAGCCACAGGTCCAAAAAAAACCCCAAAAAACCAATATATCAAGATGGTGCCAATGGACAAGATAAAGGATATGGGGTATATATCACCAAAATAAAGCTAAAAGAGCAACCAATATCAAGGGAAGATAACGTGAAATAGTTCCCCAAAAAGCAGATATTTTAAAACATGTTTTTAAATATTGGGAGCGAAGGGGTGTGGTGCACCTTCACACATAAAGCATTTCATCTTTCCACCTTGGTGCTCAGGTACGGTCATCCAGAGTGACCTTCTTAATTCAAGAAGGCATATATCAGAGTCTGGGGAAGTTTGAATTGACACCTTTTACACTTTTCTCTTGTCATCTCTCCCATTTTTTTGTTGAGGTGGTCCTCCATGTAGTGAAAGCCATCTCTTTTTTATGGCACATTATTTTTCTCTGCCTCAGTATCTTGCATGTAGCATGCTTTCTTTTGGCCGACTAATGCGATTGGGTCTTAGAAGGAAAGTCTGATTGAGGGGACAACACATGATCTCATCGATCACGTGTTCACCACACTCTCTAGCTGGACCGGTGGTCTTCATATTTCTGCCTCCATTTAATTCTCCTTCGTTGCTCTCTGTGTGTCTCGTCTCCAGGGCCAGCGCGTCCATTAAGGCAAACTAGGCAGTTGCCTAGGGCGCCAAAATGGAGAGGGGGTGCTGGCCAGCCTTCTGCCCCCCCGCCGCTGGCCACCGCTGCCTGTCCCCCCACCGCCCGTCACCGTCTGCCCCCCGCCCCTCCGCGCCCATCGCTGCCCACCCCCTGCCATCGCCATCCCAGTCATCTGCCACCCCCTGCTGCCCCGCCACCGCCCCGCTGCCCACCAACACCGCCCCGCCGCCCGCCACCCGCCTCGCTCCCCCACCCCTCGCCTAGGGCGCAAAACAACCTAGCGCCGGCCCTGCTCTCCTCCAGTCTTTTTGCAGCTGATTAGCAAAAGGACATCCCGTCCTTGTGCATAGAAAAGCAGGCTACACACTCATTTATCTCTTTGAGCGAACAGGTGCTCCAAACTTCTGCAGGTTTAAATATGGTTGACCTGTCACAGCTACAGATTCCTGCTTGAAGGCTCCAAGGGGAAAAAATGTTCTACTCCGTGCATTCATATGAAACTCCAGATAAATATCCTTCGTTCCTTTCTGCTTGCAGAAACGAAAGGCTCCCCAGTCCGTCTTTGTCTGCCCCGGGTGATGATATGTATATGTATTTTTCTTATTAATAGTGTACGTGAATGGGAACATGGAAGGCCCTTCCTGCGATCAAATGACTCCCAGTTCCCTGAATTAAACATGACTAAACTCCTCCAGTTGAATCTCATTTATCTTCCTTACCAAGGTCATTGCTGCCCTTCCCAAAAAGATAGGAGCCCAAATGATACGATACTTGGCAGAGTGACTCCCCACCCCACAAGCTTTGGACACAGAATGAGTGGCCTGCAATTTGGCAGCAAACGTCTGCAGAACCACCACCACCAAAGACTTTCTTTCTATATGGACACTTTCACAACTTACCCTATCAAGGCAGATCCTGCATATGCGGTGCTACCCACATAGAGGATATGGCTCACATTTCATTTGATTGTGAGCTTTATACAGCTCTAAGACAATCACATTTCTCAAAATTGGTGGTCGAAATTGCCCACTGGAACACCAACTTTCAGCTTGGTTTCCTGCTCAACAGTTCCAAGGTGCAGGTTGTCCGTGTTGTTGCTAACTTTGTACGTAAGGCCGCCAGGGTAAGATCCACCTTCATAGATCAAATTGGTGTTCCCTGTAGGGGAGATGCTGACATATGAATGAGAATTTTTTACTCTAGCTATTTTAACTGTGTGAGATCATTATTTGTTTTTCATTCTCTTTTTTCTTCTTCTGTATTTGATATGGCCTGTTGGGCTGATCAATAAATTTGTTGTTGTTGTTGTTGACTTTCTTTCTAACTTGTTGTCACTGGCATTTGGGAGTGTGATTGACTGCGGATTACCGTGCATGCATGTTTTTTTAGGGCATGAGGAGGCTTTACTCCCTTTTAGTATAGCCTCCAGAGGCTGTACATGGCCCCAAAGTGGCCCTAAGTTTTGCGTTGATTGTGCACCCTCCAACGCTGGAGGTGTTCAAGAGAAAACAGCACACAACTATCTGTCAGGTCTGCTTTGATTTGGGTTCCTGGATTCCTTCACTGAGCATCCAGTTAGACATGACCATAGCCACTACTGCATTTCCTTGAGCAGCCATTTTTGTTTTGCATCGCCTTATCTCCTCCCGCTGTCACGTGGTCGCTACAGCGGTTTGGCAGTCCGCATTCGGTGGTTGCTTAGCAACCGGCTTCCCCATCTTCACTTGGCTGAACCGCTTTACACTTCCGTTTTTAGTAACCACAATGTGAAAGTGCAGCGTCGGCAAAGTCAGCGAACATGTTTACATTGCGGCAGGCTTTTTTTTTTTTTGGCGTGTTCTACGACCGGGAAACAGCAGAAACAGGGGGGGAACCGGGGGAAAAAGCGGTGCAGTATGTCTGCAAATCCAACCAAGTTGCTTTAAAAGGGGGTGCAAGAATTTATTTAAAAAACATCACCCCCCAGTAGTCGTCTCAAGAAAAACTGGCATGGTGGCCAAAAAATGGGCGTGGCCAAGGGGGCTGTTCAGAAACAGCGATTCGAAAAGCAGGCAGTAATTTTTAAGGCGGTTTGTCTTTAAGGAAAAGGCGTTTCAAATCTAGAGACCTCTTTCAACTCTGTTATGCTGTGATTCTTCTGGACTTGCGCTCCCAGATTCTTTCACAGCCCACAGAAGGATACAGAAAAGGACTCCCATTTGTTATGCAAAGGGAGTGAAAACTGAGACTCTGGGGGTTGATCAATCTCTTAATGTCCCAGCTCCTAAAATCAAGTATTGTACCTGCATTTTTTAAAAAAAGGCATTTGCCTGACAGATGCTGCTAACAGACATGTCTTCCGGCTGTGTTTACCTGCTTTTGTTCTTGTTTAAATTTGGCGACAGCTGGATCTCTTTTTGGAAACGAACTGGTCTGGCTTGCCAAGTCCCATGGCTTTGGGTGCCTTCCTCAAAGGGAAGTGGAGTCACTTTACCAAAGGAAAGAACATAAACTGGTATGGAATAGGCGGTCCAAAGTATGGAAGTTTTATGCCCTTGCTTCCAAATTCTGGAGGTTTTATGCTCCTGTAACGGTGGCAATGAGTGGAGGAAATATGTGGTGTCTTGAAAAGCACCATTAAAAACCCAGGATACAGATGAGAGCTTTCTATGGTGGTTACTTCACGTCCGTTTTGTCTCTGTTAGGGCGCTTTTACATGACCCCTGAAATCCGAGGCAAAGGGCTCCCAGATGTGGAGCTTAAACTTGTTTTCCCACCAGCTCTGGATTTAAAAAAAAATTAAGTACGACCACGCCCACCTAAGCGCATCCCAGCGCATTTTCCAAGTACCTGGTCTCTGAAGGTGAAAAAATTTCTGATGCGGATGTAAAGCAGTGAGTGCCGGGCTCTCCTCGCCTTGTGTTTGTTTTTTTGTTTTTTGCCCCCCGCCCCTTTAAGAGACTGGAAGAGATTGGAATGCTTCCCGGGGCAGCTCCCGATGGCAGAGCAGAAGTGAGCCTGCATTTTTTCTTCCTTTTTTCACCCTTCCCTCACGCAGACAGGAGCAAGGGAGTGCGGAGGGGTGGGAACACAGGAAGCGCGACAAACCCCCAAGATCTCTGGTCCGAATTTAAGTTGCCAGCGGATCTTAGGGGTTGTGTAAAAGTGCCCTTAGTGTTGCGCTTAAGAGCGGTACAAACAAAGTTACTTCACGTCCGTTGCACAACTACTGAAATTTGTCTCACCCACACCCCCGGAATGGGTGCTATGCGCGACAATGCTGTACCTGGTGCTGGGGTCGGGTTTTCCCACATTCTGCCCAATAGGCACGGTCTACCTCCCCCTGGGCCACGGAGTGCTTTGGGAACTCACACTTCTAGACACAATGGATTGGAATGGAAACTTGAGATGTCTCTGTTTCAGAAATGGCTGCCTTATGGGGGACGGCAGGCCGAACTGCAGACCATCCCCTCGAGTTCTCTTTTCCTGCTGATTTATAGCACGGTTTGTTGATCCATGCACTTATGGTCTGTCCAGGACTTGCTGTTAGTTTTTTTTTGTTTTAATAAATTCCCTTTCTTATTAGCCTTCCAGGGGAACATAAAGAGATCAGGGCAGGCGGGCAATGAGGAGGGGGGACCCCAAAGTTTGCGAAGGGCGTTGAGGTAACCCTCAGCTGCTTTCCAGATGGGTGGCCTTCAAGTCTGATTCTAGTCTCCTGAGGGCTGTAAACCTACCCTTGGTTTTGCCCTTTAAGAAAACAGATTCAACCCGCCCCTCCCTGTCGTTGTCCTCTGTAAACAGCCTTGTAGTCACTATATGTCAGAATTTATTAATGAGGTATTTGGGATGTTCTTTCCCCCCTCTCTGTGGGGGAGAAATTTCCACCCCACGGGACTGCACCTCCCTCCACTTTCGTCAGGAAGAAGAGAGGAAAGGAGTACTTCCTAAACTATCATCCCCAAAAAGCGTTAAACTGCTCCGCAGGGTCCCCTGGTGGCTTACTCTTGTGGGCTGTTTTTCGCTCCTTGTCCTACCTAACTCGACAGCAAACCCAAATGGTCTGAAGTTTTACGTAGGAAGCCAGTGACACTTAGGGGAGATCAAAACACACACACACACACACACAGAGAGAGAGAGAGAGAGAGAGAGAGAGAGAGAGAGATTTCTTGTATCTGTTGGATCGTGGTGTGTTTCATTGCCGTACATTGGAGGTGTGTTACTAGCAAGGCACAAAAATTTAGGGGAGCATGTTTGTATTTCTTCTGGATTCCAGCAGGTTGGGAGCAGAAGAACATAAGAGCATAAGAAGAGCCATGCTGGATCAGGCCAAAGGCCCATCTAGTCCAGAAAAAACTGACTTGATAGCACATGATGATGGTTATTCATTGTGCAGATACCCATTATAACGTAGTCACTTATGAGTTCTACAGTGGGTTGATCACCACTGGCTTTGTAAGCAATTTAACCAATTATATGCATTCTTCTAAACCTGAAACAGGCCTCTTCTTAATCCTTCAGCGGAAATGTAGAATTTTTCTCAAATTATGAAGTGTTGTTGCCACTTTTTAATAAGGGGCGGGGGAAGCCCATCTTGGTAAAAAAACAAAAACCTCTACACATTCTATTACCCTGGAACCAAAAATAGCCTTTTAAAAATAAGCACACATGCCTTTAATTTAGAACTTTCAGATTGAAATTAACCCCACTGCTTAATCAAGGACAGCTTGGGGGCTACAGTCATAGAATGGGTAAATCAAAACATGCCTGGAGTCTTGAGATGCTCAGAAACTTTTCCTACAGCCAAACACCTGTCCAGGCAGGTAAGTTAGTGACATCACATGCACTGTCCAGTAGGTGCCTGTGTCATGGCAAAACATCAGAGTCCGCCTTTCTGTCCAGTCGCCATAGGCCACTGGTGGAGAACCTTCGACACTCCAGATGTTTTGGACCACAACTCCCAGAATTCCAAGCCTGGCAAAGTGTTGGTTTGTGTTGTTGTTTTTCTTTAATTTAATTTAATTTAATTTAATTTAATTTAATTTAATGTATTAATTGTTTTCTGTGATTGTTGTACACCGCCTGGAGTTCCTTTGGGAAGGTGGGCGGTATAAATTAATTAATTAATAAAGGACTGTGGGAGTTGTGGTCCAAAACTTCTGGAGTGCTGAAGGTTTGCCACCACTGCCATAGGCTTTCTTGGTGTCTGCTCCTCACCTCATATCATGCTATCACAGGGGTCCACCTCCTTGCCTTAATTTTGGCCCTGAAATCTCAATGAAAGGGGTGCAACACGAGCCAGGGCCTGTTTTGTGGCTTAACTGCTTCTTTCAGACCACTGACAGGTCTGACAGCAGCATACCGAGTTGTTAATTTCTGGCTTTATTATTCCTGCAGAAAATTCTGCAGCTTTAAGCCATGAATCTTCTTCCCCGCACACCTCCCTCTCCAAAAATACATCATGGCCGGGATTTGGGTGTGATTTATACCTTCATCTGTTTCCCATTACAAGACAGATTAATTGCAGCAACATATTCTGTGGTGAAGGAGGTGGTGGGGGGGAAGGAGTTAGAAAGCAAGCATAATACCCCGGGAGGTGTGATTTTAGATGTTTTGTCACTATAAAGTATGTGTAAAGACAGGCCAATTATGATTTTGAATATGATCTATTTATGTTATGGGGATGACCAATAACCAGATGTTACTTCTGGTAGAGGGATTAGACCGCAGGCATCCCATTTTCAAAGCTGGCGACTTGGGACTTAGCGAACATTCGAGGTTTGGAGATGACTTGCTGGATTGCTTGCCCGTAGAACTATGTTTGCTGCTTGCTTGATGGAGAACCCTTCCATTTAACCTTGTAGCATTTCCAGATGCTCTAGAAATAAAGCGCCCAGATCCCTTCACCACTAGCTGTGTCTCCGGGAGTTTCAGCCCAAGAACATCTGGGGACCCACGGTTGGGAACCACTGTTCCAAACGCTGTTGGTGGGAATGGAAGGGGGTGGTTTTGGTTGCAAAATCTGGAAATTTCTTCCTAGTCCAAAGGAAAACCATGACGGTTGCTTCACGTCCACTCTCGTCCCGGGAGGAAGTTCATTGCGTGTTGATGTCGGTCGCGGTCACATGGTCTTCTTGCGGCTCTGTCCCTGTTCCTGCGTACGCATGGGCGTGATTGATGATACCAGCCTGACGGTTTCCACATGTCCTTGTTCCATGATGAGATGTGAAATTCCATGCCTTTGTTCTCCGTTTCTTTTTGGCCCGACCTTCCATTTTTCAGTGTTTCGAATCTCCGAAGCCTTGCCTTCAATGCGTTATGGAGCTAAGTTTGAGGCATTTGTCTTTTAATCTCTGCACTGCGTTGCTGACTCCATAGGGAATGTCCTGGCGAATGACACTTTGCACTCCTGCCACTAGATGGAGAATGGCGCGTTGCGTGATGAGCCCTACCTCACGGCTACTCATATCAGAATGAGAAGCGAGATGAGGAGATTCCTGAGGCCAGGGAGGGGAATCTCTCATCCCGCTTAAATCGCAGTTCAGGGGGCGTGGTCGGGATGAACTCCCCTCGTCCCGCAATGGACGTGTGGTTAGATTTTTTCGTACTGGTCCCCAGCGGGACCGCAAACAATGATGAGATGGACGTGAAGTATCAGCCCATCTGGGATAGCGAGAGGAAATGAAAAGGATATAAAATAAAGGGGAAGATGGAAGAAAGAAGAGGAGTGAAGGAAGAGAAAGGGGGGGACTGATGCTTTGCCACAGACGCAGGCACGTATTGGACAGTGCCTGTGATGTCATTTAACGCAGGGGTGTCCAAACTTTTTGCAAGGAGGGCCAGATTTGGTGAGGTGAAAATGTGTGGGGGCTGACCATTCAGACTGAAGGGGGGGGAAGGGCGTTGTCTATGTGCATCTGCAACAGCCGCAAATGATCCGGTTTCAAGGCGCCAAAGGGCCCAGCGGCTGTTGTACGGCCCGGGAATCAGTCCACAACATACCCAAGATGCACCACTGCTCAGATATGCTGCCCTCCCTCAAAAGGAGGTGGGGAAGCTGCAGCAGCAACGGAGCCAGGAGGTAGGCAAGGCGGGTGGCTGACGGGATGGATGGAGGCAGGGAGGGCAGGCAAACCATAAAACTGCAAGCTGACATCTCAAGCCAGCATAGGGAAGGGCCAACTGGTGGGGATGAGTGACAGGCTGAGCTGGCAGGGAGAAGAGGCTGAGGGCCCCTCAAAATTTTAAATTGGGCTGCATTTGGCCCCCAGGCCAAACTTTGGACATGCCTGATTTAAGGAAGCTAAAATGGACATATTCTCTCATCTTGGCCCAAGACTTTAAACATTTGCTCTTAAAACCTCAGGTCTGAATCTCTTTGTATTCTATCCTGATAATGTTACATTATGGCTGCAGTCTGTTGTTTTTTTTAAATAAGAGACTCCTTGCCCTGCACACATTTATGGGAGACAGGTTTGGCGCAATCCTCTCCATGCTGGATACGACGGGATTTGCTCCATGACACCGCTGCAGCTGGGAGAACCTTTCATTTCACCATTTGAAGAATGGACTGAAATGGGCAAATTGAATGACTGAGAGGGAAGCAGTTGAAGTGTGTGTCAGATAGTTGCTTTTAGGAGATGTCTACTGTAATTTTGGATTTGCCTCTTTTGCTACATAATTTGTGTTCCAGGATGGTCATGGAATAAACCTTTACTTGCTTTCATCTCCTGTCTAAGAAGATATTTTTTGTTATTCTCAGTGAAAGCTGTTGCTTTTGCAAGAACAAGTTGCCCAGGCTGTGAAATTTTGACTGCTACTGCCTTGTCTTCTGGACATTCAAAGATCAGAAGCACCAGATGGGTTACTCACATCTTTTTGATCAACCAGCCAGCCCCTCGTCTTTGCCGCGCTCCTCCTTTGCTCCTCAAACAGAAAGCATGACAGTTTCAGCAGATATGTTTTATGCAAATAAGAGAAACTTTGAAGCAGAAAGTATATCTTGCTGTCACACGGAAAGCAAAAACTGTTAGCAATGGTAATAATTCCTCAGCAGGCAGTTTCGTTAAATAATTTTGTGATTTATTCTTTGCTTTCCTACTAGATGCTTTATGCTTCGAATAAAATTGACTGTTTGCCCAGACAGTTCTATGCACGCTTAAACTATGTTTCTGTGTATACCCCCTACTGAAAAATGCCTGGCTTTTCTACCTGCACACTTTTTTGATTGGACGTGAAGTTTTGTTTTCCGAACTCCTTGGCAATGATGAGGGACTCTGGCTGAGAAAAGAACCTTTCCTGGGAGAAAGTGATCTTTTGCTATGATGTATCCTATGATTAATGAATGGGAAAACACTCCCAGCTCCCAGATAAGCTATCATAAGGGACGGATAGGGTAGCACTGCTAAGAAATGTAAACAACCAGGATCTTAGTGGGTCTTTTCGCCATGACATGAAACAGGTATTCATGTCTGCTTCCAAATAAGCCAGCATTTCAATCCCAATGAATGCCATGGCAAAACTCGTGTATGTGTGTGTGGGGGGTGGGGTGGGGGGGAATGCAAGGTTCGAACTGAAAATGTTTTTGTGAAATGGAAACAAGACCAGAAAGTGTACCCTGGGGTAAAATTTTACTTCTCTACTGCCCTGTTACCCATAAGTGTCATTCGGTTGGAACGGGCGGCATAGTTGTGAAAGTGCTGTGCATATTCAAAGTTCTTAATGACCATTGTCCTCTTAATCAAAAAGAACAACAACAACAACAAAAACGACTACACAATCTATGTACAGTGCCTTAAGTTCAGTCGGGGAGCAAAAATGGGATATAAATGTTCCCTCTGGGAAATTGGCGCGACATAAATAAATAAATAAATAAATAAATAAATAAATAAATAAATAAAATGGAGGTTGCATAAAATAAAAAACTGTTCTTATAGAAACTGATAAAGAAAAAACCATTGATTTATTCTATCGTTGTTCTGGGAGGCAGCTGGTCTATAACCCGGCCTGCCAGAAAGACCAACAAGTGGGTCCAATATCAAATTTATTTATTTATTTATTTAATTAATTAGAGTATTTTTACCCCTCCTTTCTCCTTGGAAAAGGACCCAAGGCGGCTTACAGTAATGAGGGGCAATATACAGTCCAGTACAATTAAGACATGTATGTGTTGTGTCGTTACACTTGTGACCGACTCTTCGTGACTCCATGTTCATGGAGTTTTCTTGGCAGGAATACTGGAGTGGTTTGCCAGTTCCTACTCCAGGCGCCTACAGCACCTGGTATTCCTTGGAGGTCTCCCATCCAAGTACTAACCAGGGCCAACCCTGTTTAGCTTCCGAAATCAGGCGAGATTGGGTGTGTTTACTCAAGTTTAAAAACAGGGAATTGAGGGATATCTTACAGCATTAGAAGGCAACATTCAAGCTAAAAGAAAAGAGTGTAAATTCCATGTAATTGTGTATGATAGACCATCTAAAAGTTATCAGGGACGGGAACTAACAATTTATAACAAAGTTATAAGATACAAAGTTATAAGGCGAGATACATGCACAAAGTTAGACCATCCTGAACGCTCTCTGGAAACCGAAGGAACATAACAAAGATTTTGGACACCTCCTAAGAAAACACAAGTCGCTGGAGAAGAAAATCATGCTGGGAAAAGTCGAAGGTGGCAGGAATAGAGAGTTTGACTCCATAAAGGAAGCCGTGCCTTGAAGTTGCAAGATTTGAGTAGTGGGACCTTTTTGGGGGGGAGAGGGCTTGTCATTCATTCATAGGGCCGCCATAAATGAGCGGAGGATTGATGGCACACCCCAACTACAGCAAATGCAACAACAACAACATCAACCTAAATTGTTTGGGTATACACAAAAGGTTCACCAGCGAAGAGGGTCACCCCACACCGCAGCTGTGGCAGTGGTAGGCTCAACCTACATCTCCTTCTTGCCAGCTGCTAAATTACAAGAGGACTCGGCCCCACTCGACGTAGTGACAAGCTGCCGGGCTGATTTACTGCAGCTCCTCGGGGAGGTCAAAGGGCTGGAGACATTAGCCTATAACGGGAGACCCGGGCTCATTTATAATGCATCTGAGTGGGCCTACTGCCAAGAGCAGGCCGACATGATTTCCCCCTCAGGCTGTCTTGAGCAGTGTGTGCAATCAACGCCGGGAACTTATGGGAGCGTAGGGGAGGACAGAAGACGTCTCTGGTTCTAATGCATTGCCCAGGGTTTTGTGGGGTCATGTGCAACAAGGCCTCTGGATGCACTTGGCAGTGGACTAAAAACAGTAGGATCCCACTGGAGATTGAGGGAGGAAGGAGGGAGGCAGGGAGGCAGGGAGGAAGTACAAGAGGCACCCTAGTCAGAGCTCAGCAATGGCAATAGCTGTGCATTGCTTTGTCGGAAATACAGAGGGGTGTGGTGGTTCAGTGGACGAAGTACTCTATGTAGTAGATAAGCGGGATATAAATACAACAATAAATAAATAAATAAATAAAACTGTCAGCTGCAAAGTCCGCAGCTCGGCGGTTCGAATCCCGAGTGGCACTCAGCCGAGCGAGCTCCCGCTGATCACCCCAGCTCCTGCCAACTTAGCAGTTCGAAAGCATGTCAAGGCAAGTAGACCAATAAGTACTGCTGTAAAAAGCGGGAAGGTAAAAACAGTGTTTCCTTGCAGCCATGCTGGCCACGTGGCCCCGGATTTGCACAACGCTGGCTCTTCGGCTTGAACACAGAGTGAACATCGCCCTTAGAGTCGGACACGACTAGCATGCATGTGTGTGTGGGGGGGACTTTTAATTTATTTTTTCCAGAAATGGCCCAGTTTGCCTCTGCTGGATGGAATGGGACTCCCAGAACTGCCTTTGGATCTGGCGATCTGGCACAGTCTTTTTTTGTGGGGGCTGCTCCAGGCGACACCAACATCACCGAAATTTACACTTCCAAGCTTCTCTTAGCTCCGGTCCATCTTTCCGTTTTCCTCTGGTGGCCGAATACCTCTGAATGGTCCGATCCATATCATTTACACCAAGATCTCACATAAAGTTCTGAATGACACGATTGCTTTGCCCTATTTGGGCCGGTGTTTCTTTTCAACAGGCACTCAGCTGTTTCGTGCCGAAACAGATTCGGTCCGAGAACAGCACTTAGTTGGTCTAAGGACGTCCTACAACAGGACCTGTCACCGTTGGACAGGCAGGCAGAAGAACCCTTTCTGTCCTGATTACTGGGCTGGGGCACCTTCTTTATGAGGGAAGGTTAAAACATTTGGGGCTCTTTAGTCTGGAAAAAAGGCACCTGAGGGGGGATATGATTGAGATGTACAAAATAATGCAGGGCATGAGTAAAGTGGATAGAGGAATGCTCTTCTCCCTCTCACAAAATACCAGAAATAGGGGACATCCACTCAGATTGAGGGCTGGGAGAGTAAGGACAAAAGATTTTTTTTCACCCAGTGCGTTGTTAGTCTGTGGAACTCCCTGCCACAGGAGGCGGTGATGGCCTCTGGCCTGGATGCCTTCCAAAGGGGATTGGACAGATTCCTGGAGGAAAAGTCCATCCCAGGTTACAAACCATGATGGAGATGTGTAATCATCTCCAGGCTTAAAACCAGGGTACTTCAAGGGCCAGATGCAGGAGAGTGGTATCAGGAGACAGATATCTAGTCCTGTGCGCTCCCGGATGCATTTGGTGGGGCCACTGGGAGATACAGGAAGCTGGACTAGATGGGCCTTTGGCCTGATCCAGCATGGCTCTTCTTATGTTCTCCTTATGACCCTAGAGAAGATGATGGCTTCTTTGAAGAGCTTTGAAAACCTGGGACAATTCGTGTGTCCCAAACGTAGGGAAGGGGGAGGAGAACAACCAGGTCAACAATCCTATGTGGGGAGGAGATGGGGCCAGGGAGGAGCCATCCTTCAGGGTTGCAGTTCCCACATCCTGTTGGCTGCTTTGCATCTCAAAAGAACGGCACCGAGGTGATGACAGCAGGCCTGGAGGACAAATAAAACACTTGAATGAAACGGCGCTGAAAGATAGCAACAGGTGAACTGTTAATAATAATAATAAAAATAAAAAGCCCAATGCCATCTTTGCCTCTTGTTTGTGGAACAGGCGATAAATAGCGGCTGGAGTTTGCTTACCACGAAGCCCGAATAAATATATGAACATCCAACTGCTCTATGCTTTGCTCTCCCCCACCCCCCCCTTTCCTGTTTCCAGCGATTGTTTTCTGATTGATTTCTTCAACGGGGTGTAATTGTTCAGGGGTTCAAATAATCCCCTCCTTGCTTTCAAGAAAACCAAGAGGTTAATTCTGGCTAACATTTTAAAAGCGGCTGAAGGGACAGGTGGTGATAAGAGGGGAGAGTGTGGCAGACAGGGTGTTGATACCTGCTGATCCCACGAAGAAAGACAATAATGAAGCTAGGAAATAATTACAGGTTCTGGAGAAAGGGAAACAGACTGAGCATGGTAGAGTGTTAACACCAGCCGTTGTAACAAAGGCACCAAATAGCACCATTCTTTGTATGGCCTGAAAGACCCCAAACCACCATTCGTCTTCCACATTCTCTTCAGGTACAGAATATGGGACTACTCTAACTATGAACCTCTTCCACACACATAATCGTACAAATTCTGAAATGCAATGAGATGAAATAAAACGTCTACCTTAAACGAAAATATTAGATTTACATTTCAAGTGCTTGTAAAATGTTCTTGGGGGGGAAAAAACCAACACATCCCGTTACACTCAGATTATTTCTTTCTACGTGTCTGAAGTATGTCACAGTCATCATGGAGATTTTCCACCAAAGTACCTTTCAATGATCTAATCTCATCCGTCATAAGGCTGTCTTATTTACCTTTGTTTTTTGTGAATGTTGTTTTAGTTATGTTTTCATGTGTAATATTTTTGCTTTTTATTATATTTTTGTATCTGTATTTTGTAATCAGTTTATTTTATGTTATAAACTGCCCAGAGTGGCTTTCTGCCAGATGGGTGGTATATAAAGCAAATAATAATAATAATAATAATAATAATAATAATAATAATAATAATAATAATAATAATAATAATAATAATAATAATAATAATAATAATAAAAAATCATTATTATTATTATTATTTTGCTTTATTTTGCCCCGATGTTTAGCATGATAACCATCCTGTAGAAGAGTTCTATGAAGTCTGTTCGTGCTGTTGGCTCTCGTTGTCGCTGGGATCAATGTCTCTGGTGATCAGAGTGTTTATTCCTCCCTCTTCTTGTCTATAAAATTGGTTATCTGGAACTTGAGTCATGGCTACTGGAGTTCTTTTTATGGAGGGATAGAAACGTTTCACTGCTCAGACTCATGAAGCTGTTTGGATGAGCAGCGGAACGTTTCTATCTCTCAAAGAAAAAGAAGTCCAGTTGCCATGACTCAACTTCCAGATCAACTCACCTGGATGACTGAGAATCTTCACAGATATAAAATTGGCTGTTTACTGAGAGAGCGTGTCAGAGAGAGAAGGCCAAATCCCTGCCTTTTGTAATTTAAAGTGTTCTGCTTATATACTGCCCCCAGCACTTCCAGTAATATATTTTATACTGTTTTATCATATTATATTTTTATTGTATTACAATTTTTGTATTATGTATGATTTGGTTAATAACTGTAAATAAACATTCATTTCATATTGCCCCATACCACTTCAAGTAGTCTCTGGGCAGTTTACAGTTTTAATTACAGTAATGCAGGCTACAAATTGCCCCCCCCCCTCCCCAGCAAGCTAGGTACTCATTTTACTGACCTTGGAAGGATGGAAGGCTGAGTGAACCTTTAGCTTGCTACCTGGGATTGAACCCCAGGTCGTGAACACAGTTTTACCTGCAGTACAGACATTTAACCACTGCGCCACAACACAAACAATCTGTCTTCAGGAGCTCAGTGTTCAGAATACATTAGTTCTGCTGTAATACAGCTTCCCCGATCAATTCCAGCATACCTCACAAAATCTGGGGGGGAAAGTGGGTATATAATGGAGGGAAGTACCTGTACATCTCAAGGCACCAAACTACACAACTTTTAAGTGTCAACCTTAATATTTAAGGCCGGCCTCCCCGGCTCCTGTCTCCTGCCTTTTGTAACATTTCTCCTAGTGAAGCGACCTTGTTATTTTGAAAGCTTGTGCCTGTTTTGGTATTTTTTTGGTCTCCTAATAAATACATCACTGCAATCCAGGCCTTTATTTGTGCTCAGTACATTTATTGCACTGTTGACATCGGGGCAGGAAGACGCTTCAGAATTAAAGTAAGCACTGTATATAGGAGAACGGCGTGGTGTTATTTCTGTTTTAACAGCTGCAAGCGATTCACTCCCAAACGGTACAGTTATGCTTCTCTTCAAATGCTAAAATTACGCCAAGGTCAATGCATTGATTGCGGGCACTTTCTACACTGGTGGATGCAGACTTAGCTGAAGGACGGTGGCTCAGTGCTAGACCATGTGGTTTCTGCGCAGTAGGTCACACTTACAATCCTTAGCATCGTCAGGCAGGCTGGGAAGGGCTTTGAATGGAAAGTCTGCCAAGCAGCTGCCCATCATCTTCAATCAAACTCCTCTCTTTGGGTCACCAGGGGTTGCTGGACTATAATTCCCAGGACCTCTAGTCCTTGCTGGCTGGAGATTCTGGGAGTTGCAGTGCATTATTCTAAGGGTTCCATTCAGCATGGATTCTGCGGTGATCAGCCTTCTTTATAGTCCAGCTTTCATCTATAATTTAACATGTAATAAAACTTAGAGATGGGCACAAAATGGAAAAACAGTGTTTCGTTTCATTTCGTTTCTGTAGTAGTTTCATTTTGTTTGTAATTAATTTTTAAATTAGTTTCATAACAAAACAGAACTAAACTAAACTAGATGCTATGCTCCCCTGGGTCCTAAAGGATCAAAATGGTAGAGGAGCTTCCTCAAACGATTATAGGTAACCCCCTGAAATTTGGAAAGGTTAGGGATTCAGGGGGCTGAGTTATGAAGCTCCAAAGAAGGTATCCCTAGGAAAAAAAATTCAGTTGGAATCCGAAGTTCCGATTCTAATAGAAAGATATTTTCCTTGGAGCTTCATAACTCAGCTCCCTGACCCCCAAACTTTCCAAATTTGGGGGGTTTTCAGGGAAGATCTTGAGCTCCCTTGACATTGATTCCTGTAGGATGAATCGTTTCATTCTAGAGGGGGGGAAATGGTGTTTCGTGACAAAACGAAATGAAACGTGTCCTACCGTTTCATTAAGTTACGAAGTAATTCATTACCTAACAAAACGATGAAACAGCATTTCATTTTTCATTTTGTGCCCATCTGTAAATAAAACCAGGCCAAAGTGGAAAATAGGAAAGATCAGGGGAGGTATGGAGGACCCCAGCATGCTGAGGGGCACCTCAGAAGAAAGGAAAGTTCCCCCACATGCCTGCTAGAGATGAAAAATAAACTTTTAAATGAAACATTATTTTGAAAAATTGAGTGTGTGTGTGTGTGTGTGCGTGTGCACACACAGGGGTTGTTAAGGCCCAGAGGCTCAAGGAGAATGAAAAGTGTATTCATATTTCCATGCTGCTTGTTCGAAAGAAACTGGTAGAGGCTGTCAGTCAAAAGTACGTGATTATCCAAAAAATGCAGTTGTATTTGCATTTAACTCAAGACATTTCTTCCTGAGAATGCCTATTGGTGAAGCCCCTGAAAACTCATCAGCTCTGGCCAAGTCGCAAATGTGTTTTTAGCTGCATCAGCGGAAACACGCCTGTGCTATGGGTCCTGCCCGTGAAGTGTTTTTCTGAGATTATGAACGGACTTTCTGCCACTCCGTTCTGTCTAGTTCCCAACCCCCCAGGCCTCCTGAATTCCCACCAGTCGAGGCCATCATTCACGAACGGGAGAGGGAAAGTTTATTATGAAAAAAACCATTTGTCTATCTGTCTGTCAGGATCCTGAAATGCAAATGGCTCGGGCGATGTGGGGGGGGGAATTCCTGGTTGCAAATTCAGGATGAGGCCCCAGCTGTTGTCAAGGAAAGCCTTCATAAATTTGTTGACTGCTGGAAGGAGGGATGATATTGTGTCCATTGGTCGCACTCCTTGCTGGCCACATACTTCCTGCTTCCCAAATGTTGCCTGTGACCCTGAAAGGAGAATTATGCACCTACACATGTAGTCCTTGATGCAAACTCCACAGCCTTGGCCAGACTTTTCTGGTAATAACAGTCAAGTCCTCATGAAGTGCTGGAGGACTCAGCCGTTTAAGGCTCAGGCTGCAAAGCCAGAGTTTGGCAGTTCGATTCTCCACTGTGGTATAAGGTTTGCAGTTCTGAGAGGAGGAGGAGGAGGAGGAGAAAGATTCAAAAATACCAAGCATGGACAATCAAAATTTTTTAAAAAATTGACTGGTATTATATAGCAGATACAACTTTCTTTCCAAAACCTAAGTATCTGTTAAATATTAATGTAGTGCGTCCATGAAGATTCTTTGTCATCCAGATGAATTTATCTGGATATTGAGTCATGGCAACTGGACTTCTTATCTTGAAAGATTGAAACATTTGGCTCCTCATCCAAGCAGCTTTGGCCGTTACTTCACGAGCCGCTCGCTTCGCGGTAAGCCGTCATTTGCGTGCGAACCGACCGCTTCAGTCCGCACGCTCCTCCCTTTTGGCTGCGACGTCACCCCGACCACGCCCCCTTTAGCGTGCTCCAACCGGGGCAAGTGATGCCCCTGGCGGAGGACGGGAATCTCTTCGCTTCGCATCTCGCTTCGCACCCAGCGCCACGTGTGGTCTCAGTTTTTGGCTTTTATTTCAAGTTTTTTTAAAAAATATTCAAACAGGGATATCGATGCATCGCTATATTGTTTCATCGCTTTGCGCTGTTACTTCCTCGCTCAAGTAGCAGCGGCGGCGGCGGCGGCGGGCGCAGGAGGAGCCGCTGCTGCCTCGCCCGGCCAGAGCAGGGCACCCGGGGCAGGCAGCGTGCAAGCGGCGGAGGGCGGGCGGCTGTGCCATGCGGGGCTCTCCCCGAGTAGCGGCGGCGGCGGCGGCGGCGGGGGGCTGCCAATGATGCCAGGAAACAAAACACAGGATCGTACAGTAACCACGCTCTGTCGTGAATGACAGCCAAGCATTGATGCATCGATACACCGGTCCCTTTTTTTTTAAAAAAATCAAAGAACGCGGGAAACGGGGGAAGAACATCAGTGCTTTAATGCGAATGGAGCTCGTGAGGTCATTCTCGATTCGAACGGAAAAGCGGCCCGCGTGAGTACAGGGAAAAAGGGGTGGGGGCGAAGGGAGACCACGTGATCGCCTTCGCATTCAAAGCGAAGGCAATCACGCTGCGAAGCGAAGAGCCTCGTGAAGTGACGGCCTTTGTCAGTCTGAGGAAAGTGAGTGGCGAGTCCTCCAGTTTCTAGTTCACCTTTGAGGTGAACTAAACATTTTGATCACTCAAGAAAAGAAGTCCGGTTGCCATGACTCAACTTCCAGATCAATGCAGTAAGTATGCTGTTCCTAATACTGCTGTATTTTGTAGCTCTGATAATGTTATTTCTGCATATAATACTGTGCGAAATGTCTTGATATCCCCCCCTCAAAGGATGATGGAGGCCACTGAGTTGCATTTGTTGTTGTTAAAACGATTTTTTTCTGAATGACCGGGACTGATATTTTTGAATTTTCAAATGTTGTAGAGAAGGCTACAAATGTTGTAGAGAAGGGCGCCATACTTCCCTGAGGGAAAAAGTTGAAGGGTTTTGGATAAGGTTCCCACACATCTGCCTCAGCCCACTTGCCTGCCCTCATCTTTGTGGGCTTTCCCATGGTCTCTGCCGAGGCCTCTCTGCCGCTGCCACCCATACCGAGCATCAGAAGAGCTGTTTATAGTAAACACAAGTGGTCAGGACTTGGTGGGCCTTTGAACCCCAAGCGTTGGCTGCTGGAAACAGAGGCTCTGTTCACGGAGGGCGAGGCAGCCTCTCGATTGATCTCCGTTGTTCAAACATAAATTGTGGCCGTTCTAGGGTTTCGTGCCCAGAGACCCTCCTCTCACACGAAAGAACTCAGAAGGAGGGGTGGGGGAAGAATCCATCTGAGGCGGACTCAGGCGAACTTGAAAGAGGACAAGGGTCTTGTGCTCAGTTACGAATTTTTTAAAAAAATTCCTCAGTGCCACCTGGCGAAGCGAATGGGAGAAGGGTTGGCTTGGAGGGAGGCGAGTGATGACGGAAGGGCCCTTGAAGGTGGCAGCCAAATGGACTCAACGCCAGGGGCCTCCCACCATGGCCCACCACTTTTTTTCTTGAGCCTGGAGAGATGGGGGCCTCCCAAAATGAAGACACCAAGGGTGGGTCTCAGGATGCCATACCAGCACCAGCGAAAGAGAATGAGCAGCCCCTGTTTTGTGGATTGCGGTGATACTTCTTGGATCTGCGTGCAACCAAGCTGCTTCCAACTTAATGGGCACCCTAGAGATTGGGCCTAATGTATCTGGAGAGCATCCACGATGGGGTTCAAGGCCACAGTGAAGGACTTCTCACCTGTGGCCCCCTCTCCCATGTGCAACATGAGCAGCAGAGATCTAGGACTTTTTCCGTAAGGAGCAAAAAGTTCTCCATCTCTCTCTCTCCCCTCCTTTCACTTGGCCATGAAGTGGTACAGAACTTAGCGGGATTCTCACACCAACTACCCACCTTTTTAAAAAATGACAATGTCACCAAGACTCTTAAAGGAGGTTAGTTCACTTTAGGGCATCATTAAGAAGCCTCCTAAAACGACTTTCACACAGCCACTAAAATCCGTTGCAAAGCACTCACAGAAGCGTAGCATTAAAATGTTTTCCCACGAGCAGCAGACTTAAAAATAAATAAAGTGCGACCATGCCCACTTAAGCGCCGCCCAGCACATTTTACAAGTACCTGGTCTCGAGGTGGTAAAAACCTTGGCACTGTTCCAATGCGGATTTTAAACCATTACTTGACTCCATGGGAACACGGAAAATCCGCACCAAAACCTTTTCGCCCCCGCTATGGTGTCTTTGCTGTGGTTCTCAGTTGTAGAATCAGAACAGTTGCAGATTTTCAAAACACGACCATGGGATCATCCAAACGGTGACATCAACCATGTGACCGCTCCGTGTGTGTGTGTGTAGGTGTGTGTGAGATCCAGATCAAAGTTTGCTGCAGATTTTAGTGGTCGTGTGAAAGCAAAGTAAAACAGTTAAGAACTTCACCTCTCTAATAGGGGTTCCTATTTTGAAAATGTCCAGTCTTTTGTTTGTTTGACTATTTAGGGCTAGGAGGCTACAGAAGCTGGTTGAAGAACGCGAGCGTCTTAGAGCCTCATAGGGTCTGTAGGATGTCAGGCGCAGATCTGATCTCCAGCTCGGCAAACACGCTCCTGAAAGCTGCAGTCCCGGATAATTTATGTACAGCCCGGGGCTGCGGTGCTGGAGATCTGGAATGCGCCCTGATTCAGAAGCACTCAACCGGACAAAAATGACAGAAGCCATCCAACGTTTGTCTCCTGTTCGTGGAAGTGTTTCACACCCGTAACCTCTCTCTGAAATAATAACATCATGGGATTTTCACTTTTTAAAAAATCTGTTTTCTTTGGGTTATTGTTTTCTCCTTTAGTTCAGCTCAGAGAAAGATAAAAATGGAGCTGGATGATTACACGCAAGGGGGGGGGGAATGGGCCGTTAACTTCTCTGTCTCTTGGATTCTAGTCATATATAAGGTATCTCTTAAGCCCCTTTTTTGGCAACCTATGCTTGGACGGGGCACCTTGGCTCCCCCAGAAATAGCAAAATGAAACTGACAACTTCTAAGAATAAGAAATCATCTTTTAAATAGATCACTGATGCCACCTCTAATGTGCCAATGAGAAAGCTCTGGCTAAAAAGGGTCTCAACCTGGAGGTCAGCGGATCTCAACCAAGGGGGTGACCAAAACAGCACTGGATGAACACCCTTGAGAATGAAATGACATTGTCCCGGGTTCGCCCGTACCTAGCCCATGCCAATGCCAAGTGGAAGGCAAAAAACAGAATAGTGGACTCCACCACCAAGTGGGCCAGACGCTAAGAAGAAGAAGAAGAAGAAGAAGAAGAAGAAGAAGAAGAAGAAGAATTAAGGCCACCTGGAGAGTTTAACATGAAAAAAATATTATTCCAGAAAGAAGGAGCTGTCTGGTTGGAGTGACCAAAATGTTTGTCCCATTGTAAAGGGTGAATCCGTCATAGAAAAGCTGGGAACTACAACTCACATTATCCCTTAGCTGTGGCCATATTTGTGGCAGATTCCCAAAACGACTCAAAGAAGTAATGAATGCGACTACTGGAAAATGAACCAGTATGGACTTCTGCTGTCCGTTTGTCCCCCGTAATTTGCAAAAAAGCCAGTTAATGAGAAGATTTTTCACCAGTAGGCCTGATCCAGCAGGGCTCTTCTTATGTTCTTATGTTCTTGGGCTACTGTTTATTTGAGAATGGAATTCTTCCTCTGTTGGCTGACGGACCAGCCATGACGGATTATTGGTGGGACAGAGGAACTGAGAATGTGTGTGTGTGTGTGGTGTCTTTTTTCTTTTTACAAGGTCTTAGATTTCAAGAAAGAAGGAATCAACGACCCCTGCCTCCCTCCCCTTCAAGTTGAAACAAAGAATTTTTGCTCAAATATGTTTACCAGCTTGTCTGAGGCCCGTCCAGCTGGGATCTTGATCAAGGCTTGCGATGACGGGTGCTAGCCATTTGAGGTCTTTATTCACGTGGGATTAGAGGGCCGGCCGGCCGATGGCTGAAAAATCATTATTTTTAATGTCCTGTCCTGCTTAGGTCTTGTTCTCTTTATAACCGCGAACAGTTGGAGCAATACATTTCTTCCCCTCACCCCCAGCTGTTCCTTAGACTCCTATTAACAAACAATTTGAAAACTAAGAACAAGAATAAGAAAAGAAAACAGAAATTGAATCCTCTCTGCCTCTTGAGAGTTTTCTTTTGATGGTGATATATATATTATAAATAATTTCCTTGGTGGCGCTGACAACAAACTGATTTGGAAGTTGAGTCATGGTAACTGGATTTCTTTTCTTGTGGGATCAAAATGCTTCAATACTCATCCAAGTGCTGTATTTTTCCATGTATAAGACTACATTTTTTGGTCTAAAAACGTTAGACTGAAAATTGAGGGTCATCTTAATTACGGAAGCAAGCCAATGAGAGAACCATGCAGTTGCAAAACTGCCCATGCCTTGTCTCTGCAAACAGGTGTCTTATACATGGGGAGGTCTTATACATGGGAAAATACGGTAGCGTCTTCAGACAGCATGACTGGAGAGGAAGCAGAATTTGGGGACATGCAAGGGGCATTAGGTGGTCCATCTTCATACTGTTCAGAGCTTGTTTCTTTGGACTATAACTTTCAGAATAACTCCAGATGGGGGTGGGGATGTTGTCTAGGTGTTTTGGAAGACTTTTGGACCATATCTCCCAGAATTCCCCAGCCAGCAGAGCCAGTTGTGTTGGTGGGAGTTGTAGTCCAAAATACTTCCCAGTTGTGTTCAGAGGAAACATTTGTCAGTCACGTTCTCAGCTCACTTGCGCTCTTCTAGATGAAACTAAATGTGTATTTCCTTTTCCCCTCTTGGTTTCAAAAGTTTTCCTTCAAAAAACAAAATCACTTCTCTTTGGGAGATCTGCCTTTAAAATCTTTAATAAATGTGAAAGAAAAGGTCTTCCATTTCTAGAACTTCTCTTTTGTAGCTTTGTAGTTGAGTCTGGAAGAATTCGAGAGGACAGAAACTTCAACGAGAAATGTTATCGGTAAAATTCTGATCCATCCTGGCACAAAGACGAAAAAATAAACCAACCATTAAGGAGAAGCAAAAAAACATGGAAGGCAAGAGGAAAAAAAATTACTGCAGTGAGCAAGATTAATGTATTGTTGGTGGCAAAATACCCATAAAGTCTGTGTAGAATCCAGAGTATTAAGAACAAATGATCGGTTTGGAAGAGTTCTTAGCAATTTTAAAACATGGAGATAAAAGGGGGTTGGGGAATTTTTAAATCTAAACTGGAAACTAGGCGAAACTAGGCTGAGCTAAGCCTCAAAGCCTTCCCGTGGAGGCCTTTTCTCCTAAGTACTATTTAAGTGCCTGTAAGGTGCATGGACGTCAGAGAGAATAGGGAATTATGGGATTTGTAGTCCAATAATAATTGTTTACAACAATAAATGTTTACAATATGATCCCATGTTGTAAACCGCGCAGAGTAGCCCTAGGGCTAGATAGGCGGTATAAAAGTCAAATAAATAAATAAATAAATAAATAAATAAATAAATAAATAAATAAATAAATAAATAATAGAGACAATCATGCCAAAATCCTCCATGGGAGATATTGTATTCTTTGTTTCATTGATTCTAGTGATCATTTCAGGTCTAAGAGTGTTTGTGTCTGTGTGTGTACTTTTAAAATAAGAGTTGATATATATCTAGATTTGAGGGGACTCTTGGCAAATTTCCTGGTGCCAGGGATTGGTAGTCCTCTGTGGTTGCCAGGGTCAGCCCCCGCCATGCATCTGATCAGGTCCAGGCTGCTTCGGCAGCGGCCATTTTAATTTCCCCAAATCCCCCTGACAAAGAGATGTGCGGCAACACCTGCAACGGAATGAGAGCAGTTCAGTATTTAAATAATACATCAGTATTATTGTGGGTTCCCTTAACACAGGGATTACAGCCATGGGAGCTAATAACTAGTTGTATTGATTCATTGATCACTTGATTTTAATCTCCCAGGATGGTCTATGAAGATTAACAAATAGGAAATGCCCCCACCTCAAACATATAAAAAAGTTGTCTCTACACTAGAGATGGACACGAAATGGACTTTTAGTTTGTTTCGTTATTCATTATTCATTTTGCTACACAACAAAACGAATAACAAACCTCAGATTGGATTTAGAACAAAATGAACCAAACCCACCAAAAAAAAATTGGTTTGGTTGGGTTCGTTAATGGCAGCGCCGGAGATGTTTCCTACCTGGCGCTGGTCCTTCCTGGAAGTCCGGTCTTCCTGGCTGCAGGGAGGGGCGACCAGAAAAAAAAACTGTAGGACGGGCCACATGGTCAGCAGTAAAATAAATAAATAAATAAAATAAATAAAAATAAAATAAAAATATTTTTTTAGAAAAATAAAAAAAATAAAAAAAATTAAAAAGGAGTGTCGACCCGGCCCCAGAGGTGGCCGGGTTGGCACCCTAAAATAAAGAAAAAATATACAAATATAAAAAATAAAACCAACGCCGACCAGGTTGGTGCTTGGGGGGAAAAAAAGAGGCGTTGACCCCAAGCCAGTGCCTCAAAAAGCCTCTGCCACAGGGGCCAGGATCGCCCCACCGCCACTGCTGCTGCCGCCACCGCCACCACCCATTAAGGATGATGTGTTGATGACTGAATATGATGATGATGATGAGGAGGAGGAGGAGCAGGAGGATGCCAGTCCAGTTTGTGCAGTTGTTGTCAACTTCTGTGTTTTTTTTGGTTTTTAAAATGCCCCCCCCTGTGCGCTATCAAATTGATTAAATCGTGCAAAGCGGGGGGAAACGAATAACGGACAAAATGAACCAACAAAATGAATATTTGGGGGGAGGGGGAAATAATTCAAAACGAAATGAACCAAACCCTAAACCGAACCGAACCAAAACAAATTGCCATTTTTTAATTTCATGCCCATCTCTACTCTACACCCATTCTCCCAGCAGTCCAAATGTTGTTCTTATCTAAGTGTCCTTTCCCCTTCGTGGTGGGGTATTTTGTCTTTCTTCTTTATCTCTTGCTTCTTTCTCCTTCTTTTTTTCTTTGCTCTTGTCCTCCCCTCCCCCCCCCCCACCCCCCCCCCCCCCCCAAATCCCAGTCCATGGAGAAGTATCCCAGGAGCCTTTGGTCTATGGTTTGAGGGCATAGCTGTCATTTCATTAAGCTTGGCTGGGCCTGCGTTAAAGCGTGTCATACAAATTGAGGGGATCCAGCCTATTGACAGACAGATATTTAGCATGTAATTGCACTCCGAGTGCAGCCGAAAAACTCTGGGAGGTAAAGGAATTGGGGGTGGGGGGGAGATTTCAAACGCACGAGAGCTCCTCCATGCGAGGTTCGGGGAGAGGGGAGGGGAGGGGAGATGTCCCTTCCCCACCCCACCCGTGCATTTGAGCACTCTAACAGGTGTTGTGAAAAGACTCACATACATCATCTCTCTTGGCTACTCGGTCCCTGTGTTATTCTTCTCTTCCCTGGACACATATTTAAGAAATATTGTGTAATACAGGATCCATTACAGAAAAAGCAAAAGTCTGTGCATGGACTGCTGAAACCACACTCCCTGGCTTCTCTCTCTCTCTCTCTCTCTCTCTCTCTCTCTCTCTCTCTCTCTCTCTCTCTCTCTCCCCACCCCTCTGTAATATATCATCGAGAGTGTTTCCAAAAGCTATAAAGCAGCATGGGTTCCCCGCCCCCCTGCAAACATCTATAATCTTCCGTCGTTTTACTTGTACTCATTTTCAGTGAGGTTCACAACCAACAAATGAGGTGGCATGCCTTATGAACAAGAATGGTTCTCATTGCCCAAGGATGGGTTTGTTGTTGAAACAACACACTGCTTAAAGCTTGTAGTGTTGTGTGTACAAGGGCTGTACAAACTGTAACGAAACTACCAACTTGATGAGATCAACTAGCCTATGATCCTGCTCTTCTTAAAGAAGGCTGGGAGGAGATTTGGAAATGACTTAATTGGATTTGTCTTGGCAGATTTCTTCCAGGGTGCATTTATTTCCTTCGGGCTAGGTCTTCTCAAGCACAGGCTCCTTGAAAAGTGCTTTGATTTGGATTATCAGTTTATTTAGGCCAGATCTATCTCTGAGAAACTCTGGGTAGGAAAATGGAATGTTTTTGCAGCTCATGTTCCTTGCATTTTCGTTGGCTTGTCAATATGGCACAGAATATGCCATCAATATGGCACAGAAGATCATCGGATGCCCACTCCTCACACTGGAGGAATTACACAGCTCCCGCTGTCTTAAGAAAGCTCAGAATATTGTAGGAGATATTTCTCATCCTGGACACTCTCTGTTTGTACCATTACCATCAGGCAGAAGGTATAGATCTATTAGAACAAGGACAGAAAAATGTTTGGTTTATATGTCAGTTTTAAATGAGTGTAATTGATGTTCGGCGTGTGAATGTTGGAGTATGTGTATGGATGGTTTGTTCTTAAATGGTAGATTTTTATGACTTGGATATTTATACTGGGGTGTGTGATGAGCTGACTGGATGGCACTTTTAATCTCGTTGTATTTATACAATGACAATAAATCCCATTCCAATTCCAATTCCAATTCCAATTAAACATGGCACTAATGCGGCAACCCTGGAGAAAGTCGACTTGGCAATGCACATTTTCAAGTTCTCTGAGACATGCAAATCCTGAAGAACTCAATGGTGATTCTCTTCAGCTTGACCCTAAGATGGCTGAGCTACACACCTGGGAAAGGTTTAAGGTTGGCAAGATTCCTGAAGAGTAGCTCCGTTTATTGGTTCCTTATGTCTGCGTCCTGTTCTCAAACCAAACAGGGAGAACTCAGAATGGCTCGTAGCAAATTAGACCACTGCCGCACATCCGCGATCAGCCGCTTCTTATTTTGGATTGCCTTTTCTCCTCCTGTGGTCACGTGGTTGTAACAGAGGTTCTACTTTTTGCACTTCAGCGGGTAGCCAGCAACCGGCTTTCCAGTTCTCACTTTATTGAACCGCTTTAAAACTTGGTATGTCAATAGGGGTTGGGGGGGGGAGAGCCACTTAGTATGTCCGCAAATTCAACCAAATCGCTTAAAAGAGAGGCGCAGGAAGCGATGTAAAAAAACACCACCCCCAGTGGCCGTCGCAAGGAAATGCACCCCAGTGGACAAAAAGGGGCGTGGCCAAGAGGGTTCTTCAGATAAATCGTTTTGAAAATCGGACAGTGATTTTTAAGGTGCCTTGTTTTTAAGGAAAAGGCATTTTAAATCAGAAGTGCGTAGCGGGCTTAGACTACTGCAACACCATTTATGTGGCGCTGCCCTTTGTAGTCATGGCAAAAATGCATTTCCCCCACTCATTCCTACTCTGGTGTCATTGGCTCAACCCAAGCAGACAGCTTCCGGTCCTCTCAGCTGAGTCTGAGCGCTGTGTATTGGCCTCTAGCTGAATTCTAGAAAGACACCACTGCCTTCAATGTTCTCTATTTTTTTTTGTCTTTTCCACCACATTCTGCCTTCTCCTGATGCTTCCCTCAGTTTCCTAATTTTTGCCTCCAGAGATAATCCAGGCTCGGTTTGCTCTTGTTCATCTTTTGGTAATTCAGGATACTGTATTTCTTCTGGCCATTCCCCAGGTTTAAAGTGTCCCGCTGACACCCCCCCCCCCCAAGCCCGTGTGGTTACGGGTCACGGGGGTAGTCCCTTGAGAAGTCTGAGAGGGTCCTGGTGAAAGACATAAGGCCGCTGCAGGTCACTATGGTGGAGTCCCACATGGCGTCAACCCGCCATCGCAGGTTGTGGGAAAATAAATTCTTTTTTGGCGGATGGGCCTGACCCTGGCAAATGTAGCCGTCAAAAGCAACGGCTTGTTCTTCATGTATTTGCACGCATGGACGACCTACGGAGGAGAAAGAATTTGTTAAGCAAATCTCAACACCGTGCCCCAAACCACAGATTCCTTAGGGGGCCAATGCTGATCCCCGGTCTTTCTCCAAAGGCTCTTCATGGCAATTATGGGTATTATTTTCCTTGTGTCTTAAATGGCGTCGTTAAGTTCCTGTCATGTTACACATCAGTCTTAATTTTACCAGGTTCCTCAGAGTATTTCCTTCGGGGGATTTTATCTGAGGAGGGGGGGGAACCACCCCCTAAGGATCAACCCAAACTTGGCAGGTGAGTAAAGGACTTAATCGGCTGCTAATGAACCTAATTACCCTCCCAAGGAGGCCCAAAGCCACAGCTCCTGTTTGCCTGTTAAGTGAAGCTCCGAGCAACATTTCCTCCAGAGAAACTTGGGGAAACAGGCCACATTATGGTGGCCAGATAAGAAATTCTAATTATTTGACCCCAAATGCTAGAAAGTGCTCAGGGGAGAATCTTGGTAAACAGTCTGTGCTCCAACCTCCCTAAAAATGCTGAGAAATGTAGGCCTCCTGATGGGCTTTCAGAGTTTCATATTACGGGTTTCTCTGTATCCGCAGGAGAATCCACCGCCCACTTCCAAAATCTTGTGTCAACATGATAAGTTAGAGTGTGTGGGGGACCCACATATTTCATTACTTAGGGTTTAATAATATGAGAAGTGCAGTCTTATAGGTAGCAACGATTATGCTGTGTCTGATTTATTGTCCATGACAATTTTTTTAATGTGATGCTAGCAGGCATAATTCTCTGCTTTTCACACCCGTGTGTGTTGATTGTGTGCGCATTGTATACATGCATGAAATTAAAGTTGACCAGCGTGCGGGCGAGTGAAATGGACTTGGTATTCAAGCACTTGGGATATCGTAGGCTTATAGATTGGGCTGGATGGCTCAGTGGTTATCTAACTGGCCGTGGAGACAGAGGTTGGGGGTTTGAGTCCCCCCACTGCGCCTCCTGCAACTGGACCCAGCCAGAGTAGCCTTGGGAAGCTGTACAGTCCCTGGGCGCTCCCAGAAGAAAGGTAAACCACTTCCTGACTAAAGCTTGCATTATTTCTGTTGACTCCAGTGTCCGTGATTACCTCCTTGACCAGCTATCTGTGAAGTCCTATTCTTCTTCTCCAAGTGCCATGTCCTCGTTGAATGCTGGCGATCAGTCGCATGATCTGGTTTTTATCCAAAGCTATTCCACATAGAGCTGCCTAGATGCCCTAAGCACATCCGATCTCGCCTGATTTTGGAAGCTAAGCAGGGTCAGCCCTGGTTAGTACTTGGATGGGAGACCACCAGGGAATACCAGGCGCTGTAGGCGCCTGGAGTAGGAACTGGCAAGCCACTCCTGTATTCCTGCCAAGAAAACCCCATGGATAAGGAGTCAGGAAGATTCGGTCATGACTGTAACAATGCGACACACACACACATTCTACATAGAGAAGCCGTTCATACTGCGAACCATTGGCTTAAATTCTTAAGCCAGAATGTTCTTCTTTGCTCCAGGCTATGATTCCCATCTATTTTTCCTTGAAGGATTGTGCATTATGTGACCAAAATACTGTAATTTTCTTCTCTTTATGATATTCAGAATGTCTAGCATTTTATTTGTATGTTGTAATACAGCCACATAAGTGACTCTGGCAGTCCAAGGTATCTCCAGAATTCATCTATACATTCACATCTCAAATGATGCCAGCCTCCTTCACAATGCATCTGTAAGGGTCCAAGTTACTTAGAGAAGTAATACTAAATAAATACATAAGATTGAAGTGTTCAGGTATGCAGCCTGATAGATAAGTCTCGTCTTGTCAATACTTTCCTCATTTTCTGGAATGAAATTTGAGCTTGTTCAATTCTTCAATGGTTTTGCCTAAAAAAATACCAAGTATCCTTGACATAACATCTCAAGTATTTATAAGATGATACATTCTCAATTATATCGCTGCCAATCTTGAGAAGGTTGTGTGTTCCATTTGTTTTTTTTTCAACTGATAACCATCCATTTTGTCTTCTTCACGTTAAGTTGCAGTCCCATGGCACTGCTTTCTGCAGCCACAGATTCGGATAAGCCTTGCAAATCTGCCAGACCAGTTGCAAGCTGAACTTCCGTTGAAGCGATAAATTATGTACAGTAGGATCCCCATACGCACTCATTCATTATCCACTGATTCAGTTATCCACAGTTGGCAGAGGAAAAAAATAAATAATTCAGCAGCCACAAAGCAAGCTCTAAAGCAAGCTGTTGTCACAAACAGCATCTGTAAAGCAAGCTACTGTCACAAGTAGCATCTGTAAAGCAAGCTACTGTCACAAACAGCAGCCATAAAGCAAGCTACTGTCTCAAAACAGCAGTTATAAAGCAAGCTACTGTCAGGAAACAGCAGTTTGGGGTGGGTGAGCAGGCGTTCTCTCTTATCCACAGTTTTTATTATCCACGGGAAGGCCTGGAACCAATCCCCAGTGATACCGGGGTCCTGCTGTATTTGTTATATTTATATCTTACTCCCCACCACCACTGGCCTTCCTTCTTACTTTATCCTCATATGATCCTGTAGTGCCTTGTAGGTCAGGCTGACCATCCATGACTTGTCCAAAGTCATTCATTGACTATCATGGCGGGTGAGGAATTTGAACCCAGGTCTTCCTAGTCCTAGCATAACACACTCAACACTGCACCACACTGGTGCCTTCCTGTTGGCATTCAGAAATGGGAACGTCTCCATGGAAAGGGCTCCATGTAACTGAACGGAGACGCTATAAATACAGCTGGTCAGACTCAAACCAGCTTTCCAGTTCCTCAAAGGTCAGTCCGTCACTTAAAAATGTGTTTCTGGTTACATCCCCTCCCTTTTCGGAGAACAATCGAGGCAGTGACAAATCTAGGGAAAGAGGACCTAGCTCTTTCGGGACAGCTCCCATCCATTGACCGTTCCCTGGTTGACATCACCCATCTGGTTTGCATTCCACATGGTCTCTACCTGTCCATCAAAGGTCTTCTTATTTCCCTTGAAATATACCCCACCTTTAAAAAAAACACCAAAAAAGCAAAAACCAATCCTCCATATTATGAACTGCAGAAAGCATGCCTAGTTTTCGCCGGCGCAACCATTAGATACTCTAGCTGTGCCCAGTTAGCAACTTTCTCCTTATCTTTAAACCTTTAAGACCTTTAAACTTTTCCCCCTTCCCTCTTTGCATTTTTTTATTGCAAGGAAGGAAGGCAGGCAGGCAGGAAGGAAGGCAGGAAGGAACGAACGAATGAATGAATGAACAAACGAACGAACAAACAAACAAACAAACAAATGAACGAAAGAAGGAATGGCCTGAATAGGCTTGTTAGGTAGACAATAGTATCCATAGTCTTAAGGTGAACAATGGCCTAACATGCTGAAACCTATAAAATATGGGTCGTTAGCTATGGCCTTGGTGGTGAAGGCTTTTTCATTTGTCTGTGTATTGTTGAAAGCATACCCCTGTTGAAGTAGGGGGTTTCAATGCTCACATGAATGGCTTCCTTGACCCCTCTCTCAAACCACCTATCTTCTCTGTCTAATATGTCTACTTCCTCATCTTTGAATGAGTGCCCTTGGTCCTTCAAATGGAGGTGTACTGCTCATTCTGGTCCTGAGCTGTTGCCCCTCCTATGTTGGGCCATCCTTCTGTTTAATGGCTGTTTAGTTTCTCCAATGTAGAGGTCTGCACACTCCTCACTGCATTGGACCGCATTTATTATATTGCTCCTCTTTTGTTTTGGTATCAGATCCTTTGGAGTAACAACATAAACTTTCCAGAAAAAGAGGGGCCTTTGTGTGTCAGCTTACACAAATGTGGTGACAAATTACGGCTAGGCGGTTCTCGTGGACAAGCGAAAGAGGAACCAACCCAGCCTCGGACATGTGGTCATTGTCAAGAGGAATTTTTGACTCTTGGGATTGTCTCCGCTGTCCCTCCTTCTCCCATTAATTACTTCCACCATCCTTCCAAACTGCCAAAGGTTGAGGAGGCACAGAGGCAAAGATGAAAGGAAGCGCCGGCTGCCCCCTGATTTCCAGGTCTTTCAAATAACCAGCTTATAATAACTTCCACAGCCGAGGGAAACGACCGAGCGGGTGGAAAGCAGGTCAGCCCGAAAGGGAGAGGGGAAGAGACTGTTTGGGCCACGACGATGATGTAGTGGCTTCTAATGGAAGCAACCTGTGGGTGTCAAGGTCTAGCCCTCATTTGTTAATGACAACGGAAGGGTTTTCCTCCCCTCCTTCTTGTTCTTTGCTTTAAAAAGATTACAGCCGGCCACAAGACAGGACCTTAGGTTTCCTGCCATGGGTTGTCAGGCTGAGAGGGTGGAGAGTTGGATGCCGAAGGCCTTGGAATCACAAGGGGTCACTGAGGCAAATGTGGTTCCAAGATGGCGGCTTCCCATTCTACCCTTTTCCCCTGAAAATAAGACCTCCCCAAAAAATAAGCCCTAGCAGGATCTCTGTACATTTGTTAAATATAAGCACTACCTTGATAATAAGACCTAGTGATGGGCGTGGCTATGGTTGGTGCACAGCTGCAAAACACAGTAGAGAAGCAAGCTCCACTCCTTCCAGGCTTTTGTCCACCGATGGCTAAGAAAAGAGTCCAGATTGTCCAGAGTCTTAGATCATCCTTTGCTTTCAGTGGGGGGGGGGTCTTTCCCCCAGTTCTAGTCTATCTGTTTTGTGGCTTAGCTCTGCTTTTGGGAACTACAGGTTCCATCAGCCCCAGCTTTTATGACCAATAGCCAGGAGTAAGAGGCATTCCTGTGGGAAGTACCTGAACGATGCTACCTAGTGGATGGAAGCTGGTTTAGACATGATTAAGGCTGACTCTTTGGTCTCTATCAGTGCTTAAGAAGACCAAAGAAAAAATAATATTTGCTGGCTTCCAGATTCTGTTGCCAGATTCCAAACCCTTGTCAGATATTGGGATGAGGAAGGAAAGCGGAATATTAAATAGCCCTTTGGATAGTTGAGCTGGGCAACTTACTGCATTAAAAAGCGACCGAGAGGAAATCGCCACCTATTCCTTCTTGTTCTCTGTATACCTGCTGGAGACATTTGAGACCTCTAAATTCTTTTATAATTGGTTGTCTGTATATACATGTGTATACATTTTTTAAACTTGAAATAATTCCTTTAAGTGTTCTATTTCCATTAAAGTATTAAATATGAGTTAAGTCCATAATTAAGTTCTCCCTGCTCCAATTAAGGTATTAAGTCTTCATTAAAGATTGACACCGGTCACGCCCCCCCCAAAAAGTATTTTTATTTTAAAAAAATACCCAACATTTCGTGCTATACTTTCACTTTTGCTGTGCCAGGACACCAGCTTCAAATGCTCGCTGATGCTGTCGAAATCGGGATAAATTCACATCCCACTTTCCCCATCAAGTGTTTTAAGGCCCAGGAGCAAAGCTTTCCTTAGGCAGGTTGGTACATGTTTGGCACTCCGATTAAACTGCCTAATTAAACAGAAATGAGAGCCCAGAATAAAGATGTACTGATACTTTTCTATGATATGGACAGTTCAGTCCTCTTTACATTTTGGGGCGGGGGTGGGGTGGGGGAGAATACCCTGCACAGTATTAATTTATATTTGCTTGCTCGTGTTTTTTCACCAGAGGCTGAGTTTAAGAAAGTTCATAAAAAACAAACAAACCATAACACTATGGCGGGAAAAAACTACAAAGATTAAACCATGTTTTATCCAAAGCCCAAATTATTAATGGAATTGCCTTCAATTGAATCCATTTCTTTGAGGTTCAGATTGAAGAATAATGTCCAGATTCCATTCCACTGAGTTGGCAAATTTTCCAGGTTCAGTTCCAGATTCAGGACATTTACAAACAAATTCATAGCTGGGGTAGAAATGCTTATTCAAAAGCAAAATGTAAAAGTACTTTCTTTGCAAGCCCTGGGGTTAGCTGTCTGAAACTTGGCGGATTAAATTCCTTCTTGAAGGGTTGCCATGTCCCCGGATCTCAAGCAAACCTATGCAAAAACAAAAATCTGTTTTAGTTTTGTAATGCACATCTCTGGGAGACTATTAATCTGAACTGACACTGATCTCATTCTGGGGCACAGATCACGCTTGGCAAAACTGGAAACCATCCGGAGGTTCTGTTCAGCCTTTGAACTGAACGAAGGGGCCCCTACACAGCCAGAATTAAAGCGGATTTAGCAATGAATCTATTAATTAAATATGGGCTGAACTAAAAACTTCCTAAGAGGACTTTTGAAACACAACCGTCCCATCAATGTGGGGTGATGCCTGGGATATGGCGAAAGTTTCTCAGTTGAAAATCCCCTTACCTCTAGGGTGGAAATAAAAAATAAAAAAAGTGCAATGATGGTGGTTGCGCTAGTAACATTATACCATTAGGGGGTAGTAGTGATTAGAGATGGGCACGAATCAAAAAAAGGATGTTTCGTTTGTCGTTTGTCATTTGGAGGGTCCGTTTCGGTTTGTTTCCGTTTTTCGTGAATTTTTGCAAAAAATTCATTTTCATTTTCATTCATTTCGTTACCTACCATTTATTTTATTTTTTTGTGATTTTTTTTAGCATTTAAAGCAGTTCACTGTATTGCAGTAACGGAAACAAAACGCACGACAAAATTTCCGGTGTTTTTGTTTGTTTCGTTTCATTTTGGAGACAAAATTCGTTTGTCGTTGCGTAACGAAACAAAAAACGAAAATGAAAACGAAAAATTGTTCGTTTCGTGCCCATCTCTAGTAGTGATAAAGGAAGTTACTTAGGATTTCTGAGGTGTCCCCTCTTTCTATGGCTATCCCATGGCCAGAAAATCCAGATCAAAGTAAAATGCAGATTTCCCCCTCAGAATGGTCACGGTTGAAAACGCTGTTCCTGGGTCCCCACTGGCGCAGTTTAAAGAACCTAATCTTTTGTGTCCCCATGAGCGGGAACCACAACATGGGAGAATGAAAAGGTTTTGATGTGGATTTTCTGAATCCCCGTGGACTCAAGTACCGGTTAAAAATCCGCATCAGAACTGAGACAAGCTTTGTACCACCTCGAGACGAGGTACTTGTAAATCTCGCTGGGTCGCACTTAATTAGGCACGGTCACATTTTTCCCCTTTAAAATCTGCTAGCCATGGGGACACAGTTTTATTAACCACATCTTTGGGTAGTTTGAAGCAGTTTTTAGTGGTCATGAGATAGCAGCCTCTGTCTCTTAACGCTTGTCTACAGGGCATCATTGAAAGCGGACTGATGCAGGATAGAGAGATGAGGTACCATTTGGTGTGATCTTTGCATCCTAATGACCTACTCCCCTCAAGCAACCCATCTGGCCTGTCTGCCTATTGAACAGACACTCAGGCAAAAAAAAAAAATCCCCTCTTTGCCATCTACCGCCTCCTCCTGCTTCTGGAAGAAAGATTCCACTTTTTTTTAATTTTGCAACTTCGCAAGTGATGCAGTGCATCAGCGCTGCATATATTGCTTCCTTCTCCTGCGCTGTGGAGAAGCAGAGGTAGCCAATTATTTTTTATTTCCCCATTTAATACTGGTTATGTTACTGTCTCCTTCTGTTTCTGCAAGGCAGTTCTTAATTTTTGTTTAATAGCTTTCTTTTTTTGTTATGGTCACAAGGCTGTTATTCTGAAATAATAATCTTTGTTCTGAGGTAACAGTAACATAGCCATAATTGCACCAATGAGGTCATGGGCACATACAGCGAGATAAATATCCTTTGTCTCTATTCAGGCCAAAGAAGATAGAAGAGAATTTCATGATGGATTAGGAAGCAACTGTTTCCCATGGACACTTATCTTTGGTGCTCTTCATGAACAACCAGCTTGAGATTTCCTCCCTAAAGGCGACACTTTCTGACCTCATAGTTGTGTTCCTTTTATAGAGACAGGACTGTTTGTCCTACATTGGAGTGGTGGTGTGCTGTTGTCAAATGATGGGCTAGTTCTCACTGGATGATGAGCAGGGAGACAACTCACAGTGGGTGACACTGTTAACAGTTGTAGCCCTAGCGCTACAGCGATAGAGCGGAAAGCTGGATCTGGTTTATGGCTGGTAATAGCTGGGTGTTGTGAAGTCTCCCTTTCCAGAGGACAGAGAGATGGAGATTCCAACCCATGTGGAACGGGCAGGATTCAAGTGGCTCCAAGGGAGTAATGGCCTGATTCCAGACAACGAGAAAACGACAAAGCCCTGGAAGCTGGATTTTTGCAGACAGTGCCTGGCCTCCTCCAAGGAATGCCTCCATAACATCCAAGCTTTCGGGATTAACTGTTCCATAGATTAATTGTGTGTGGTTGCGTCTTGCAAATGGAGAAGTTGATACATCAAATGGAAGAAGATCAGAGTCTTGCCAGATATCTGCTCTCCTCCCCACCCTCTTCCCTCCCGCTCAAAATTACATGTCAAAGATCAGGCGGTTTTCAGACAAGATGAAATGGAGAAGGGCCTGCACCTGTCGCTCGAGTTGAATGCATTTAGCAGAGAGAGAGAAATCTTGTGCTGGTTCTCTCTTATGAAAGGAAGCAAATTGTTTGTAGAATCTTTCTCTCTTAGGACTGGTGGGGCATCTCTCTTTTACACATACAAGAGACGGAGAGAGAGGGAGAAAATGAACTCTGATTAAAATATATTTGTGGCTAGATGCTGAACTATTCTGGGTTACCTGAATGGAACGCATAATAAACAGAACTTACAAAGAGAGCTATCATCATTGGCATCCTTCAGTCTCAAAAGACTATGGTATCATGCCTGGAGTAGAGATCCTAAAAAGAGAGCTATATGCAAAGATTTTTCAGTCTTATCTGCCATGCAGAGACATTGGCACCAATGGTGGCTTGTCTCATGATAAAAAGAGAAACTCTGAGTGAGACAGAGATTGTTGGGTATAGTTCATGGCTGTTATGTCCAGAACATGGATAAGGAATCCCAGAATTGATAGGATTAGTGCTGACCATGTTTGGGGATTCTGGGCATTATAGTCAAAAGTACCATGCAATGGTTGTATTGCCTCTAGAGGAATCTTCATCAAAGATGGGTCTGAAGATTCACAAGCTAAATATCCCTAAGGGGCGGATGTTGTCCTGGACCTTGAAAAAGGAAAAGAGGATCCACCATGACCTTGGAATATCCTGTTGGACATTGTCTTTGAGACAATGATAATGCACACCCTGAAACAGAAAAGGACACCAAATATGTCCTCAGATGGGACACAGGTCCTTCCAGTGACCTGATGAAATTCTATTTCAAAGTCCTGGATGGATGATTAGGGTACATGTGGGGAGGAGGGGAAGGGGAGGGAGAGGCAGAGAAAGAGAAAGAGAGAGTACAGGTTAGGTCTTATGTAGAGTCCTGTGTCCAGTTCTGGGCACCACACTTCAAGAAGGATGTCAACAAACATGTTGAATGGTCATGGGCATGGCAGTGGAAACTAAACTCTATGAGGAAAGACTCAAAGCATTAGACATGTTTAGCTTTGAGAAAAGAAACCTGAGGAGAGATAGGAGAGCACTTGTCAAAGACTTGAAGGGCTGTCGTATAGAGGGGGGCCAGGCTCTGTTCCCCATCATCCTAGAGTGCAGGACACACAACAATGGACTCAAGCTACAGGAAGCCAGATTTAGGCTGAATATCAGGGAAAATGTCTTAACTGTTAGAGCGGTATGACAACGGAATCAGTTACTTCAGCAGGTGGTGAGTGAGCCAATGCTGGAGGCCTCCAAGAGAAAAATAGGCAACCATCTGGTCAAGCTGCTTTGAACTGAGCAGGGGGTTGAACTCGATGGCCTTAGGAGGGCCCTTCCAACCCACTGGTCTATGATTCTATGAGAGGAAGGCATTGCCTCTTATTTATTTGGAAATGTCAAAGGAAAATAGGCATCCCTCCCAACGCATAGAATCTCATTGGCAGACTCTATGGCCACTTATGATGAGAGAGCTGGAAGAGGCAAGGCCACCATGCGCCCTGCTTGTAGATGGAAATGGAATCAGATGTGAGGGGATTAGGTGGCACCAGATGTTCAGGAGAGGTATCCACCCCATAATGCAGAGATCTGTCAATAACCAAACCCACCTCCTTGGCTTCCAGACTCATTTGTACTCATTACAAAGATGGCCTGTGAAAATGGAAAGTCACGGTTCTTGGTGAGCGCAGAAGAGGAGAACTAAGGGGGGTGGTGGAGATTGATAAATATGACCTCCCCTTCCCCAAATGACAAACAGGAGAGCTGCGGTGGACACCTGTCTTTGTTGGGAATGCAGATCACAGTGGAGAACTCCCTGATTGGGGCGGAGGAGGGGGAGGATATGATGGCCAAAAACTCCATTACAAAATTCAGAGAAATGCAAAATTTGGGATTATTACTGAATTTTAGAAACATGAAAGGCGTTGAGGAAAATACATTTATGAAAAAAACAGGAATGGTGCTTAGCTTTAGGCCAGGCTTCTTATGGGCTATGATGTTACATAAACTTACCCAGGATTAAATTCCACTGAACTGTATAGAAGCCTGTGTGTTCTATATGTTCATGAGAAAGGGGGTCATAACTTTGAAATAATTAAGATGAATGGGGGTTGGATGGCTCAGATGGGGTTAGGTACCAGGCTGAGGAGCCAGAGAACATAACATAAGAACATAAGAACATGAGAGCCATGCTGGACCAGGCCAAAGGCCCATCTAGTCCAGCTTCCTGTATCTCACAGTGGCCTCACCAGATGCGTTTGGGAGCGCATGAGACTAGATATCTGTCTCCTGATACCACTCCCCTGCATCTGGCCCTTGGAGTAGCTGGGTTTCCACATCTCCATCATGGTTTGTAACCCGTGATGGACTTTTCCTCCAGGAATCTGTCCAATCCCCTCTGGAAGGCATCCAGGCCAGAGGCCATCACCACCTCCTGAGGCAGTATGATTCCTCACTGTGCCTTCTAGGGGAAAAGCCAGGCTGTGTAGCCTTGGGTAAGCTGTGCAAAGTCTCAAAATGGCCTCAGAAGAAGGGAGTGGCCAACCACTGCTAAGTCTTCTCTACCTAGGAGACCCTGGAAAGGGGCACCATAACTCAGAACGGACTCGACTACCCGACGGTTATTATAATTAAGATCAACACTCGGGCAGCCTGTGAACTGGGATAAAAATTTCCCAGGGGTGTTTCTCCCCACTGCTGGGTCATGAACTGCCTGTGTAATTATGTCAACATGTCTTCAGCAAAGGGGGTGCTCGAAGGAGATTTAATGATGTAAAATGCTTGCTCCTTTTTATTTTTTTAATTAAATTTCTTTCATAAACATGGAAACAAGTACCCTCAGTGCAATAACCCGGTCATATTTAATTAATTCTTAGTAGGTGAGAGCTCTCTCTCTCTCTCTCATTTTTGAATATACACCAAGGCATGTGCGAAAAGGGCTATAAGGAAAATTAATAATTTTTATCTTTATTAATATCACTTATCGCACCGAAGGAAAAGTGCACTCTGCCAGACCTCGTTATAAACACAGATAAGCATCAGTTTCAGACCTGCACCCTCCATAGTTAGAATTATATCCCTTGGTATCTGCTGATGCCACCCATATTTTTTTCACGAAAGGACCATAATTATATATAGACTCTAGTGTGGGAATATTCAATGGAGTTTTTTCATATTAGGATCAATGATGGCCCATAGGCTCATCCTTTGCTGGAAATCATCTCCCATCATCTTTGATCATCTTGTAGCATGAGCAGGTTAGATAATTAAAGCCATTCTTGGTTACCAGATGGTGGTAGACACAAGACTGTCAGTGACAGGTGACAATGACGACGATGACGATGACGACGACGACGACGACGACGATGATGATAAATGACCCATCATTTGGTGGAAATCATCTCCCATCATCTTTGATCGTCTTGCAGCATGATCAAGTTAGAGAATGAAAGCCCGTCTTGGTTACCAGGTGGTGGTGGACACAAGACTGTCTCTATCGGTGACAGATGATGATGATGATGATGATGATGATGATGATGATGATGATGATGATGATGAT
>JAHTLZ010000019.1:5286369-5315618 GCA_023846285.1 Phrynocephalus versicolor | reverse complement strand
ATGATGATGATGATGATGATGATGATGATGATGATGATGATGATGATAAATGACCCATTATATCACAAGCTGCTTATGCATTGATCTTAATTATAATAACTGTGATGCAGTCATGTTAATTCTGACTTATGGTGACTCTTTGCAGGATTTTCCAGAGAAAGAATACTCAGAAGTGGTTGACCATTCCTTTCTTCTGGGATGTCCTGGGCAGCTTGCCCAAGGCCACCTAGGCTGGCTCTTCTCCCAGAAGGCACAGTAGGGAATCAAACTCCCAGGCACTGGGTCCGCAGACAGAGACCTAAACCAGTAACCATTGAAAGAATAGAACAGTGGTGGTGAACCTTTGGCACTCCAAATGTTTTGGACCACAACACCCATGGTCCTTTGTCACTGGCAATCTAGGCTTGGAACTCTGGGAAATGGGTCCAAAACATCTGGAATGGCAGAGGTTCGGCACCACTGGAATAGAACAAGAGAGGCTACCAGAAATCTGATAAAGCTGGGGCTGAGAAACATTTGATTCCCTGGTGGTTTGAGCTACTGCTCCCACCAGGTCCACCTACTATGCAACAGGCTTACCAATGGGTCTCTAGCTGGTTCCCAATATTTTTGTCTTCAGCCATTTGCCTTTATTGTCAATTCTGCCTGGTCAGGTGAACACCAATGGCAAGGAAGCTTGCTGGCAAGAATTGGGTGTGACAACTTCACACCCATCCTTGTAAATAGTGCCAGATGTCAAGTTTTTAAACATCTCTCTTACAGGCTTATCCCAAAACCTCATCCAAAAAAATGAATCAAATCTCAGACTGATTTTCCATTCCTGAACATTTTGGAAACATATTTATTTAATTTTTTCCAAAAAAAAAAAATCCCACCATTCACCTTAAAAAGGGAACTAGGATGGGTGACATCATTAAAAGACTAATTAAAAGCTCAAAACCAGTATTTATACAAATACTGAAACAGAATCAATGAAATGCCACACTCAGGATGGTAAGTAAAATCAATATCAACAATACATTTAACAGCAACCGGGTACTTCAAGGGCCAGATGCAGGGGAGTGGTTGCAGGAGATAGAGATCTAGTCTCGTGCACTCCCAGACGCATCTGGTTGGGCCACTGTGAGATCCAGGAAGCTGGACTAGATGGGCCTTTGGCCTGATCCAGCAGGGCTCTTCTTATGTTCTTATGGTCTCATTTGACACCTTCTGGTCATGCCGGAAACCTATGGAAGCTCTCTTTTCGAATACTTGCTGCTTCACGGACGGGCCACCCAATTCAATCTCAAGCAATGAAACCAGAAATGAAAACCCAGCAGTCGAACCTCAATGAACTTGTGCTTCAGTGTTGCATGTGGGGGTTTTCGGAATGTTAATCAGGGCAGCGTTTTGACTCCCAGGCATGAGAAGCTTGGGTGTCCAAGAATGCAAGAAACCCAACGAGACACACCTCTGAGAACCCAACCACCCAAGTTGTTGCGCTGCGTTTGAGAGTTCACGGGCGTCAGCTCCTTGCATGGATTTGTCTGGACAGGTCATTGCTGTTCCTCTCGCAGCAGTTTGGCGATATCCGAGGTGTGATCTAGGGAAGAATCTGCTGCCTCAGTGGTTCGCAATCTTGGGTAACCCAGATGTCCTTGGACTAAAGCTCACAAGTGCCTCCGCCATTCTCAGGATAACGACGCAGGTCACAGTCAAGTTGGACTTAAGTCGTGTCAGCAACTTGACTCAAACTTGGCTCGGATTTCTCCCCCCCCCAATGATTTGGATTCGAATCACGACCCAGAAGCCACCTACCCCGTCCGATTTTTTTTTTCTGGGGGAAAAGCTTGATTTTAATAGGCACTCAGCCTTGGGGCTTGCTACCGAAGATTTGCCAACATCCCTGGCCACAACCAGTGCTGGCTAGGAATTCGGGGAGTTTCAGGTCAAAAAATCTCTGGGGACCCAAGGTTAATAGTTGATGATGTAAGCTGCAATGGAGCTAGGAGCACCAAATCACAAAATTTTAAATCTCTCTTTCCTATTTATTTATTTATTTATTTATTTATTTATTTATTTATTTATTTATTTATTTATTGGATTTTTATACCTACCATCTGGCAGCAAGGTCACTCTGGGCGGCTTACAACAATTAATAAATTCAAATAATTCATACAATAAAAACAAAATACAGTGACATAATAAAATAAAAACAAAAGTAAAATTAACATTAAAGTGACATAAAATAATGTATTATTATTGGCAGGCTAATCAGTTAAAAAGCTAAAGGGCATAAGTTTCTGCTTCGGTCAACGCCTCAAGAGAAAGGGGGCTGGTGATATATAGCATTTCCCCATGTATGGGACTATATTGTTAGGCTAAATATTTGAGGGGCGTCTTATACATGGAAGCAAGCTGAGGAGAAAGCTGTGCAGCCGCGAAGCTGTCGTTTGGAGTTGGAAAAGTGGTATTTACCATGTTTTTCCATCTATAAGATGCCCCATGTATAAGGCACCCCCACACTTTTCCAACCCAAAATTACAGTTTCGCAATTACACAGTTCCTTCCTCAGCTTACTTCCGTCTATAAGATGGCCCTCAAATTTTTGGTGTAACAATTTTAGACAAAAATATAGTCTTATCCATGGGGAAATAGTGTGTTTTGCTTTGATTCTGAGCAGAAAATGTCTAGTTTATCCGTCCTGCCGTTGAATGGTTACTGGAGTGTAATTTGAGATGGGGAATATACGACCCTCCAGCTGTTCCATCATTTCTCACCAATTGGGTTTTCAAGCTATGGCTGATTGGTTTTGTAGTCAAATATCAAATAGAGAGATGCGTAATGTCCCCCATCCCTGCTGTAGAACCATAAGGCCTCAACATTTTAAGGATTCCAGATCAGGGGGAAATAATTTTCTTCTATGTGTATAGAGCCAAGTGATAAGGAAATCCTGGTCCTGTTACCTCAAAGCTTCTTGGGGAAATAACATTTCCCTTTCTTCCCTCAGAAGTGATCACAAATCTCCTGCTCACCTCTCGTAGTGAGGAGGACAATGAAATTTTATCTCCGCTCTGCACCAGTTGTCTTGGATCCGATCATAAAAGTTCCCTTGCCTAGGTAAAGGGCTTTTTTACACAGGAGCGGCCGTTAAAATTAATTTCCCTCCAAGCGCAAAACCATTCATGAGGTGTGACCCTTGCGATTACCGAGGACCAGCTTTTTAAGGAAGTCGGTTGTTACGAGGAATCTGATATTTTAAGACTTAAAATAAATGTTTCACAAGCTTTCTGTCGTCGCTCGCTGTGGAATGCAATGTGCTGTGGTAAAATGGCAGAGAAGGCTTTTCCCTCCCTATGGTTTGGCTTCTTCTACCAAGCAGCCACTTGGAGAAAGCATTTCTCCCTTGGCTGGTTCATGTTTGGTGGGCCCATCTTCCAAACCTTTATTTCATGATTCATCAGTTTGGGGATTATCTTAAACCGCTGGGAAGGCTTAAGAGGATGTTTCTTTTGAAAATGAAAAGAATATAACACAACTTTTTTTTAAAAAATAATCTCTGTTCTAAATCTTGTGCGTTACACCTGTGAACATAATGCAAACGTAATGTAATCGATGCTTTTGAGCTGTGGTGCTGGAGGAGAGTCTTGAGAGTCCCCTGGACTGCAAGAAGATCAAACCTATCCATCCTGAAAGAAATCAACCCCGAATGTTCACTGGAAGGACAGATTTTGAAGCTGAGGCTCCAGTACTTTGGCCACCTTATGAGGAGAGAGGAGTCCTTGGAAAAGTCCCTGATGCTGGGAAAGATTGAAGGCAAAAGGGAAAGAGGATGGCAGAGAATGAGATGGTTGGACGGTGTCATCGATGCAACCGATATGGATTTGACCAAACTCCGGGCTGCAGTGGAAGATAGGAAGGCCTGGCGAGTTCTGGTCCATGGGGTCACGAAGAGTCGGACACGACTGAACGACTGAACAACAACAACAACAATGTAAATTTTGGAGAGAAATTGCAACAAGTGAAACAGACACCATAGGCATTCTATGTTATGCAGCACAGCATGTGTCTCACTGCGTAATTGTTATTATCCGCACTGACTTTTTAACTTGCAGCCTTTCACTGCCCAAAGTTAAGCTGCTTGTGTTATGTTGGTGTAAAATGACATGGGGATTTTGGATTGGGATTTTCCTTCTGTCCTGGTATTATAATTTGTGTCAGGTATGACTTGAAATCCTGGGAAATTTCTGTCAGTGAAAGAGTTCCTAAAATCCAGTTGCTTAGCTTAGTAAGTGATGCTAGAGTAGACTGACTGAATCAATGAAGGTTTGGTGAGTATACTGCCTCTCTAATTTTTATTGCTTCAAATGCCCGGGAGTTGAGTCATGGCAACCGGACTTTGTTTCTTGTGAGATCGAACCATTTTGCTGCTCATCCAAGTAGCTTCGTCAGTCTGAGGAAAGTTGGTGTGAGGCTTCCGATTTATGGTTCACCTTGGTTTTCCCCACCCGGACTCAAATAATTAGATGTACAATGGCCTGGGGTGTATGAAAGTCATACATATCCAACCCTTCCCAACACCCATTAAGTATGGGTCATTAGGACTGGCCTTCCTGGTGGAGGTGCGAAGTGCTTCTGATTTGTCTGGGGATAGATGAAAGTGCAACATGATAAGCCTATTCAGACCATTGTCCACCTAACAAGCCTATTCAGGCCTTTCTCCAGCTTATGAGCATATTCAGACCGAGGTGGGGTGAAACCAAGGTGAACTACAAATTAGAAGCCTCCCACCAATCTTCCTAACACTGCAAAGCTACTTGGATGAGTAGTGAAACGTTTTGCTCTCCGAAGAAAATAAATCCAGTTGCCAGGACTCAACTTCCGGATCACCTCACCCGGATGACTGAGAATCTCCACAGACTGTATCTGCAACATACTATGTTAAAGTGATTACCAACTCGAGTATACCCAGATGGACATACAGAGGAAGTGATTCAACAAATCCCCACTGATCCAATGGGCCTGTTGTAGGGTGGCTTATTTCATGAAGCAACAGGAATTCAGCCCCCAATCTGTGGGTCTTGGAAACCCAAAATGTCAGTGAAGGTACACGTCTCGAGGATATTCTAAATGCACTGTCCATCCCTACAAAAGCCAGAAGCAAAATGCATGGCCAAGGAGCACATACCGTAGAGAGGGCCATGTACTCACGTCTATGATTAATCATAGAACGGCTCCAGGGTTATTCCACCTCACCCCAGATATTAAACACGGCAAGAAAGGACGGGCAAACATACGCCCGAGCCAAAATTCAGTTGTTGTTTCTTCTCACTCTGCCTACTTCCTGGTGCGTCAAGGGATCCTCCTTGAAGCTCAGAGACGTGTGGGTTTTTCTCCCCATGTAGTCACGAAGGCCAGACTTAGGACCTGCTGGAAGGCATATTCCCAGCGTAGAGGTGTTGAAACTTCAGGCAGCCGGGCAACAGAGGTGTTGCCCTTGTTCTGCTGAGATTCTCTTTCTCCCGGAGGGTAGGGGGGATGATCTCCTTTGATGTGGGGCTATTTTGGATACCATGATTCAGCATTCTCTGCCTGGCGGTGTACAAACAAACCACCCAGGAAGGGTTCACTCATGGGGCATCTGGGAGAGCGCTGATTACAGCATCGACACCCCGTCGCCTCCTTGAGGCTCTCCACACCTTGAGCTTGATGACTCTGTCCTCCGTTGGTTCTTTGCCCAGTTGATGGGTTAACCCTTTCAGTATTTTTTTGCTGGATGGACCTGCATCTTTCTACCTCCTCTGGCTGATCTGTCTGTGGTCCTTATCAACCACTTAATGTGTCCTGTCCTGGGTGACCTCATCAGATCCCCTTCTTGTCACTACTGGCCTAACCTCCATGGCCACTGAAATAGGAACACTAGTCTGTGCCCTATTTTAGAGTTGGTGGCTCTTGGGTTTAGGGTAGGCATGTCCAAACTATGGTCCTCCAGATGTTTTGGTCCATAACTTCCTTTGTCACTGGCAATCTAAGCTTAGAATTCTCGGAGATGTGGTCCAAAACATCTGGAAGGCTGAAGTTTGGACATGCCTGGTTTAGGGCCTTCCACCTACTGTAAGATGTCAACTCCTAGTAGCCCTGACTGTGATGTCTGTGAAGATTCTCAGTCATCCGGGTGAGGTTTATTTATTTGTTGTCCAAAAGTCATAGTCACGGCAACTGGACTTCTTTTCTTGTAGGGATGAAATTGTTTCACCATGATCCAAGCAGCTTCGTCAGTCTGAGAAAACTTGGCAGTGAGGCCTCCTCGTTTCCATTTAATTAGTACATTTGCTTCCTTTTTCTCTGTTTCTTCTTTGTTTCTTATTACAACGAGGACCATGCTGTAGTTGGCGATCACATGGGTATAAAAGGCGAGGAGTTTTCAATGGAAAGGGGGAGGGGAAAGCTGACAATTATGAATTAGTACTAATAGAACCGAATACACACAATGCAGGTCCCAAATGTTAGGCTTAAAGGGAAAATTTTGGTTTCTTCGCAAATTTTTAAAAAATCCATCGCTTTCCATTCCGAATATGATGAAATTTGCAAGTAGCAACACGTGGTGTTTAAAATAATAATAATAGTAATTGAAATGAAATGCTCACCCTCTACAGCCAGCTTTGTTAAATGCCCTCTGATGAGACACCCCTTATTTCCCAAGCTTTGGCAGGTGTATCTGTATAATAATTCTAAGGAAACTAGGAGCTTCCATTTTAAGGTCCCACAATCCCCCTAACATAGCATTAGTCCCAGGGCATTGTGGGAAATTTAAATGGTAGCTCCCATACTCTTGCATGCTGTGAGCTGGGATTAGTCTTTAAAATAATGACATTAATTATTATTATTGTTATCATTATCTGTCAGTGGTGGCGGCAACGGCCATTAATTATATAGGGCTGGGAGACATGTCTCCCCTCCTCTTTCCTTCTCTACAGGGAGGAATCGTTGAGTGTTTACTGAGTGACGCCTTGTACTTCCTCACAATCTATTTATATTTGCAAATGTCCTGGTAGAACAAGCAAGTGGGGATGGCTAACCCATGCTCCAGCAGCGCTAGAGAGATTATTCCAAAACCCAGAGTGCCCCACTATTTCTCTCATTAGAGAAATGTCACAAATACGTGGATGGAAAGTAGAAAGCAGATGGGACTCTGGAGTGGATGAGACATGTCTGCAACAGTGGGCTGGGAAAGGGTCCCAGTGGGGAATTGAACTCTCTACCTCTGGCTCGAACCTAAACTGTGATCCAGCTGTTCTTTCTTCCAGGTTCATTATTCTGACAGGTACAGATTGCTCTTCACAGGACTGCCCCCAAAATGTTGGACTCCTCTAACAGTACGTTGTGTTCATTGGACATGGCGCACGGTGGAGATACAGCTTTCTCCTCCAGACTAAGCCCACTAGTTCTCATAAGAATATTAGGGAATTGCCTTCAATGCCAAAGGCTCCTTGGATTCATGAAGGGCAAGTATGTGATTACACAGACAATTCTGACATCTTCCCGTTGCATGCCTCTGGTTTCTAAGGTTGAAGAAACAGTTGTACATGTGGTTGTACCACTCAACCCTTGCGGAGTAGCAAGTCAAGAAAGAAGAAGAAGAAGAAGAAGAAGAAGAAGAAGAAGAAGAAGAAGAAGAAGAAGAAGAAGAAGAAGAGTGCAAGATTGCCTTTACTTGTATCCCTTTTCCTGCTAGGATTCTGACTATTATATTGATTTCATTCATTGACACAACACCTTCTCACAATAACCCTAGGAGGTGGATCAAGCTAGGTCAAAATCACCTGTTTAGCATCATGGTTCAGTGGTGATTACAGTTTGGATCTCCAAAGACCTGCTCAGGCTGCAAGCTTTAAGTGTTAGCCGAAATCCTGTTGAGTAAATAACGCAAGTGTAAGGGCGATATGATATCCTTAGTGGGAAGAGACTGCCGGTAGTTCAAAATCTTTGACCTTGGGCATTTGCCCAACTCACTAGCAATCAGCGTTGGGCAAGTCTGGGGGCGGGGTGTTAAAAGAAGATATTCTTTAATTAAAGGCCATCTGTGTTGGTGGTGTTATCATCCTTATGCAGGTGTAATTTACGCAATAGGATTTTGACTCATGCAATTCTGCATATCTATACAGAATTGCCCAAGGATGTAAGAAGAACTACCTTGCTTTGGGTAGCCCTGCATCATCCCCCAATAAGGAGCTACTCAGGCACCATAGGGACCCATCACAACCTTCTTTACAATCCCCGCCTGGTCTTCTGGAGGTCCTTACTTCCAATAGTCCCATCTATCTCTCCGAGAAAGCATTTTCAAAGAGGCTTTTTGCTTGCTCCATCAACATGTTGGCATGGCTGGGAAAAGGTGCCACAATCCTAGACCTACTGCCGAGGAACAGTAATCCCCTTGAAATTGAGGGGAACACTCTGGAATCAGGCAGGTTTGTTTAAGCATTAATGTCCCCTCTCCAAATTGAAAGTCAAGGGCTGCTAAATGACGAGCTTTATGGAAGTAGATGGTTGTGCTATGCTTGATCTCGTGGTTGCATGGGCCGGGCATTGGCATCTGTTTTATTTTGTCTACGCATTTGTCAGATAGCTGGCTGGAGAAGTCAGTGGTTTAGGTCTCTGGCTATAGAAGCAGAAATTGGTGGTTCGATTCCCCATGGTGCCTCCTGTGAACACAGCCAGCCTGGGTGGCTTTGGTCAAGCTGCACAGATGGCCCCAGAAGAAGGGAGCGGTCAACCACTTCAGAAAAGGGTCACTATAAGTTAGACTTGACTTGAGGACCCACCTAGTTAGTTATTCACCTAGCCTAGATCAGAGCCTTAGAGATTGAGAGTTCTCTATTTGGAAAGCGTTAAAAAGAGTTATTAAATGTTAGAACTGACTTGACACAGCCCATGATTATGATGATTATGATTATCATTTAGGAGGTTCGCATGCAAGCCATTAGTGGTTTGAACTTCCAGCAACCTCAGGTCATTAAGGTGTTGTCATTATAGCTCAACTAACACACCTACAGACAAACGGAGTTTAACACAATATGAACGAGGCCAGGTGACAAAGCAAACGCAGGCATAAAAAAATATATTTTTGAAGCACCTGCCGTGGGGATGTGGAATCCACTTGAGGGCAAGGGAAGAAGCCAAGCGTGTAAAATTCAAGAGGTTGGTGAAACAGAGCAGACACTCGAGTTTCAATAGTACACAGGCGATCCTGTTTATATTGGTACCTGTAAAGTAGAGCAGACAGCAGGGATAGCCATTTTAAATAAAGCTGATAAGATAAGAGCCGTATCTTGCCCTGCCATTGGAGTGGCTGCACCATGGCGATGTTTTTGCTAAGAAGTCTTATCTCAAACCTTTCTGATAAGAAGGAAAACCGTCATTTGGGGTTGTTCGTTCCCGCCAACAAAATGTCTGTTCCTCTCCCAAAATCTTCCAAAATCCGGGTTCATTAAGAGCTTGGAAACTAGAAGGAAACTTTCCTTGTAAAGTTTCCTTCTAAACTTTAGCCATATGTGTTGCAGTATGGGACAACACACACACACACAAATCCTCCAGCCATTTTTGCCATTTTTCATCTAACTCCTCATTATGTTACTTGCAACTCTGCATGTTAATTTTGGTTACTTTTACATTCCTTTTTCTTTAAATAGGAAAAGGTTTATCCAAAATAGCACAGATATGTCCTAAAACTGAGGGGTGTGTGTGGAATTTGCCTATGTGCCCTTGTAAGTAACATTTTTCAGCGAGGGTAGCCGTGTTAGTCTTTTCAAGAATTTCAGGCAAAAATCAGAGAAAAACAAAACAAAAGACAAAAAAAACATGTGGCACCTTAAAGACTAACTTTCATATTTTAATGTAACATTTCGTGGACTACATGTAAATAAAAAGAAAATGATAGATATTCTATTACTTTCAAAATAGCCTATACCCCAATGGTTGGTCTAAAACATGATAGTTTTTCTAGCATACTGTTCAGACTTGACTGGACCCAGCCCCTTCTTAATTGTGGTTCTTGGTATCAGTAAAACTCATCCCTGGTAAAACAAAATTTGGCTAGTACTTGGATGGGAGACCACCAGGGAATGCCAGGTGCTGTAGGTGCCTGGAGTAGGAACTGGCAAATTACTCCAGTATTCCTGCCAAGAAAACTCCATGGACATGGGGTCACGAAGAGTCGGTCATGACGCAACACAATGAAGAAGAGCTTTTTTTAAAAAAAAATTACAAGTTCTCCAAATTAGTCGAAAGGAAAGCCAATTCAAGGTTAATACCTACCTTGTGGTGTTGAGCATGTTTACATGAGAAAACTATTAAGAAGTGTCAAAACTATCTCCCTCAGTGCTCAAATGTTTGGGCCTGGGGGGGATTTTTTCTCTCTCTCCAGGCCTCATGAAAAGCCAGAAAGTCAACCAGGAGTTAATCCTATCTGCCTAACTTATGGGAGTTATACTTTATCTGATTGAAAACAAAGACAAAAGGATATGTTATCTTTCACGTCAATGTCCCTTGACAGTCCTCGGTGGACAGGGGAAAACAAAACATCAGAGCCGATTGGGAATTCAAACGGGCTGCATGCAAGAGACATTATATTTCCCATGCAAATCTAGAGTCAATATTTTCTGACACTGCGGCAAATAAGGGACGTGTTGATTCAGGGAGATTAGGTGGGGGGGGAGACATCTCCCCCTCAGTGAAGTTGGTTCCTGCTGTGGCAACTGATTCTCAACGGCCAGTCTTGTGAGGTACATGACAGTTCCCCCTAAAATGTGTCACATCACCCGCCTTAAGGTTGCAAAGAGTTGAATTCAAAATAACTTTTCTTATTGGTGGGTGTCATGTCTCCCATGGCCACTCCCTAGGTTTTGCATACAGAATATTTGCGGTTTCGTCCTTAGACTTTTCTGTTAGGATTAGGTGACAGTGATGAGGAAAAAACCTCTTTTGACCCAACCAGCTATTCTAAAGAATCCCCTGTACAGCTAAAGGAATTTAACTGAGAAATGAGAACTCTGCCACAGATTTTTAAATATCCAAAAAGGGGGTTTAAAATGGCCCCAAAAGGCCCCAAATCTTTTGATTCTAAAATCAAGTCTTTATAAACAGAACCATATGAAGATTTACTAGGTGGGGAGTTTGCTTCAGAATGAAGTAAATGAACTGACTGGGGGGTTTAACAGAATGTTTAGGGTGGTTATTGGGTTACACTGTTGTGTCCATGATATTCTACCGGTAAATATTTGGGTCACGCATCAAATGTTTGGATAATCAACTTCATCAGGGTGCCCCAAGATCTGTGTTGAAGAAACTCAAAAGGAACAACTTCTTAGAGGAAAAGCCCGCAGCTCCTTCCACATACGGATGCCAAGAACCAGGATAAACTGCAGCAAAAACTTTACCCAGCCCAATTCCATGTGATTTTCTTGTAGCCGCAATTCTGGACTGCATAATTAAAGGATCAATGACTAAAGATCCCGGAGCTTACTAGCTTAGGTACTTCTAGAAGGCAATATTTCAAGGGTGAAATGAGATCCAGCAATTTTCAAAGATGCAGATTCCTTAATCATCCATGCGAGCAGAACGTCTCTGTGTGTTGCTGTGGGACGTAGGCTCCAAAGATGGGAAAGTATGAGGAGATTTGGGTTGCTAAGTAATAAATGAGTGCAAAATATCCTTTTCTAATGCAACATCTGGGAAGAAGCCGCTCGGAATGGTTGCCTTGTCTCTGATTCACATATTTTGGAATCGTCGAACGTCAGTTCTGCTTTCTTGAAATACAGAAGGGTTTTCTTCTTCTTCTTGGATTCTCCCATCCTGTGTTTATGTAGACTTTTCCTGGGAAGGTCTCCTGAAAAGCCTGATCAAAACAACATGGGTGAACCCTAGACAATGGACTTTCTCCTGTATTCACACTCCTTGCATTTGTCAAGACTGGCCATTTAGGGTATGGGGTGGATCAGGCTACAAATGGGGTCAGGGCACGGGACAGAACAACATGCTTTCTAGTGTGCGCCACCTGTCCGAATAGCCAACAACCCCTTGTAGCCTGATCAGCTCTCAGTTAAGCACTTCCCCTGATCGTCTGCAGAGGACCAGGGGAAGTGAAATTATTATTATTACTCCATCAGTCATCTATCTCTTTGTGGGTGCCATCCCATCTTCTCCCTTCCCCCTTCCCTGCTTCCCTTCCTTCATCCTCTCCCCACTTTCTCTGTCTCCCTCCACATCTGTAGCCATTATAGCAGTGGGAAGCTGAGGCTGCTGGAGGCTGCTATCTCCTGGCTCAACAGAACATGCCAAAAAGAATGCATGCCCTCCTGCTGGGTCAGAAAGGCCCATGACAGCTCTTAAAGGGGAAGGATGGCTTAATAAATATCATATCTATTTGCCAGTGTGGACGCTCAAATTCTTTCCAAACATACTAAAACCTCACTGTTCCTTATTGCGCTCTTTCTGTCTCCAACTATTTGGCTAGTGAAGAGGCCCGGTGTGAGATCGCTGTTGTTATTTTGTCGTTGCAAATGCTGTTGGTACTTTCTAATCATTGCATCCTTTGGCTTTCTCATGGCATTTTGTAGTCTTCAACATCTAGTGGAGGAAAACATCTTAAAATCTTCCAGGATTACAGGTATGTGATTTTGGCAGGCTTTTGCGATGAAGCTACTATATGTTTGCGTAAAAAGCTTAGGCTTGCTTCCTGGTGACCAGCCACAAAACGGGCCCATATGCAAAGGGCTGGGGTGTGATAAACTCCTGTGACAACCATCCAACTTTCATAGCAATGAAGGAACTCTCTCATGGTCCAGGGAGGTGCTCTATGGTAAACAGAATAAATTAAGCCCGTGGAAGGAGAGAAAGTTGAAATCAACCCATGTTTTTGCTGCTTTTATCTTGCCAAGCATATGGGGTTTGCTCATCCACATCTCTCTCCCGCCCTTCGCCTTTTAAATAGCTCTAATCTGGAGTTTTATTGCCGTTTCCTTTGTTGGGTCCATTTTGTGGAAGCTGCCTAAGTGATAAACAGGAGGGCCAGACAAGCATACTTGCCCCCAAGAGGTCACTTAAACAAAGGACTTGAATGGGTTTTAAGAGACAAGTCGACACTTTTATGAGGATTTGTGAGTAGAAGGGACAAAAGAAAGGGGCAGGGCTGAGATTACCCACTAAAGAGCCCGGCTCATTGGGCTGAGTGGAGGCTTCCTGCCACGACTTCCCGGTTCCTGGTTTGGGTTTGTATAAAATAACCGAACCACGAAAGCTGAAGGAGATGCAAAGAAGCCACGGTGAACATTCCTTGCTCCTGAGTCCTCACTTCCTGGGGGGTGGGGATTGGGGGGGGGGTCACCAGCCGAAATGCCAAAGCCAAGATCTACTCCGCAGGCAGGGCTGTGGATCAAAACGGGATCTCATTGGCGGAATTCCTCTTGGAGCTGTTTGGGATGTGGTTCCATCGATTTTGTTCCAAGAGGTCCTCAGTCGTTAGGAACTCAAGAGTGGACCAGTGCTCAGAAAAAAATTGCCTTTCTGGATTTGGATAGTGATACTAGGTGATAGATGTTTCTATTCCAGGCCACATTCAATTGCATTTCCTTCTAAATCGTGTCCACCATCTTTCTGCATGGCTCTCCATTAGGAAAAGGAGACTTGCATTGAGATATTTAGCTCTTGGTGGCTTAAATCCAGTTTGAGCAGCTACACCGTGGAAGGCGGGTGATGTAATCAGCCCCCATGATGATTTTTTTGGAAAGAAAGCAGAGGGATCCCCTTTTTTGTTAATTTCATCACCATTTTATTTATTTATTTATTTATTTATTTATTTATTTATTTATTTATTTATTTATTTGATATACCACCCATCTGGCTAAAAGTCACTTTGGGTTGTTCTGCTAATTTGGCATCTGCAGATTTCATTACCCACCGGGGGGGCACTTGGAACCAATCCCCAACAGATACAGGGGAACTACTGTATTTTAATTGCATTTTTAATTGCATTTTATGATTGACCATTTCGTAAACCGCCCTGAGTTGTGCAGTTTCCACTAAGGGAGCAGTATAGAAATATAAATAAAATAAAATAAAATAAGGGAAAGTAGTGTAAGATTCCCATCCTTCGGCTGGATCACGCAACCCTCCCAGCAGCCCTGGGCAGGATGAAGGATGAGGTGACCTTTAGTCCTGCATAATGACAGCTCGCACACCCTTGCTGCAGGTGGAAGGGTGCAAAGAAGTGGCGATACCCTTTAGCTCTTTGTCAGGAGCACCGTTTGATCATACGTGGCGTGTAGAGCCCACAGGACTTTCCCCAGTGTGAAAACATTCCTCTTTTTCTTTCTGCTGCCCCGATAACAAAGGCGCTCCCTGAGAATGGATGCTTTTTTTATAACTCAAGGTGCCTCCTTTCCTGGGACTGGCAGCCTGAAAGTCTGGACCTGGGAGCTTCTGCTCATCCTTAGAGAAACAGCTCGGGGAACTTATCTAAACCTGAGCTTCTGCCCCCTTTGATCACGGTAGGGCAGTAACAACAACAGTAGGATCTACTGGTAGCAGCTTTCATGCACGGACATCCAACGCCCTTTTGCAAACCTTAATTAAGAGCCGCCCCGCCCCTTGCTGATTGCTCCAGTAATTATCCAACTGTCAGCTTCAAAGGAGGCTGCCCTAATGTTGACTGGGATGAGTCTTAGCAGCTCCTGGTGCCATCTTCTGAACAAGCCCCTGCCAAGGCGGTGGAGCTCTGGGTTTCGCAGTTTGCACACTCAGGGTGTCAAAAGTTCAGGCAAGGGTGGGGAACCCGTTCAGCCTAACCGAGCCGGGGGTGGTGGTGGTGGTTGCTCAGCTTTCTGAAGCCTGCTTTGGAATGGAAGAGCAGCCATCGAGGTGATGCCTGGGCTATTGGCACAGTCAACGAGCCGTCGCCGGCTCTGTCGTAAGGCAGTGCGGAGAAGGTGCTAATCAGCAGATAGTGGGTAGGAGCTGAATGATCACATTGTCTGGGTATCAGGCAGGCCACGTCTGCCTTGGGTTGGGCCCTGTCTGCTCCATTTAGACTCAGGGCACAGTTACACTGACAATAAAACCTCCTGTTTGATATGGTTTTGCATGTGTATGTGTGCGTTGTGTCGTTTCAGTCGTGACCGACTCTCCGTGACCCCAAGTCCCATGGAGCTTTCTTGGCAGGAATACTGGAGCGATTTGCCAGTTCCTACTCCAGACGCCTACAGCGCCTGGTATTCCCAGGTGGTCTCCCATCCAAGGACTATCCAGGGCCGACCCTGCTTAGCTTCTGAAATCAGGCGAGATCAGATGTGCTCCTTAGGGCGTCTAGGCAGCTTTGGTTTTGCACAATCAATATCAATTTTAGCAACTCTCTCTCCATGCTTCTTTTTGACCACAAACTAAGTGTGTGTGTGTGTGTGTGTGTTTGAAGATGCCAGCAGGGGCTTTTACATTTAACAAACTTCTGAAATTTTTTCTTGTTTAATCACTTTGGGCAACATGCACATCCCTGGCATAGTAAATACTGCCTTTGCCGTTGCAGGTTTCGGATGGTATGGGGACTGCGGTCCATCCAAAATAATATTTAATTTTAATTTTTTATATTAGTGTTGCACCACTGGAGTGATTGGCAATATTATTTTTTTAAGAAAGAAAGAAATGCGGGTGCTCTGAAAGATGGCTAAAAACTGAACGACTACTACATTGTACTGAAAAACGGTCTGCAAACATGGTGGTTAATGAAATGATTTAAAATCTTACCTGTCATTTCCCAAAACAATTTTAAGCTGGAGAAAGAAAGAAAGAAAGAAAGAAAGAAAGAAAGAAAGAAAGAAAGAAAGAAAGAAAGAAAGAAAGAAAGAAAGAAAGAAAGAAAGAAAATTAGTTACTGCTTTTCATCCCTGGCCAAAATGTGTTTCTGGATTGTGATGACTAGTGATGGGCATGAACTGCATGGCCGTTGATTCGCCCTGGTTCGGTCACTGGGTGAACAGATGATCCATGGTTTATCACCTCACCCCCTCTGATGGGACCCACTGAGCTCTCAGGTAACAAATCGGAACAAGGATTTTAGATCATTGCAACAAGGCTTCCAAAAAACGGTCGGCTGCAAAGTCAGCCGCTCAGCGGTTCAACTCCTGGACGCCACGCAAGGGAGCGAGCTCCCACTGATCACCCCAACTCCTGCCAACCTAGCAGTTCGAAAGCATGTCAATGCAAGTAGATACCGCTGTAAAAAGCAGGAAGGTAAAACAGTGTTTCCTTGCAGCCATGCCGGCCACGTGGCCAAGGACTTGCACAACACTGGCTCTTTGGCTTGAATACGGAGATGAGCGCTGCCCCTACAGTCGGACATGACTAGCACGCATGTGCAGGGGGAACCTTTACCTTTACCTTGGGAAGCTGCCTTCCAGAAAAAAAGGAAAGTTACTTCTGATGCTTTGCATTTGCCATCTTGGTTCCTGTTCGTGTTGCAAATCTGGAAACAACGTGACCTCCAGAGTCAACAGGGCTGTGGGTCTTCACGGTTTCCAGCCTGTCTCCCGAGCATAGGCAGAATGTCCGCTGGGTTAGACGGGGGGGGGGCTTCTTGGTGTCTGGGCGAGTGATTATAAACTTTATGTACCGGAACTAAGTGCTTAACCTCTGCAGCCTGCCAGGACTGTGGGACTCATTTCGCATTGGGTTGGTGAAATGAGAGACTTTAGCAACTGGCTGGCCGGCCATCTACAGGGGGTTCTCGAGAGGAACGCACATGCAGGAAAAATGAGCAGGGCTTGTCAAAGTAGTTCAGAAACCTCAGCAGTTTTGAGGGGGGGGGCATGGCTGGCTTTGGATGGGATCACGTCCAATCACCCATCAGTGTCTGTTTTTAAAGGCGTTTCTATGTTGTCCGGAGGGTGAGACAAATCCATATGCTTCACCTTCCGCGTACCAGAGTTTGACCCCTTGAGAAGTTGTTTTTCATGACTGGAAATAACGTCGAAAACTCCATTGTGTCAGGGAAGATTGCTTGCCTGTATTATTGCACTCAGAATGTGCTTGGGATTCGGAATTTATTCTGAAAATGAAGGAAGTGGGGCACTTGCTCATTGCTAAACCGATCTAACTTTCGGCACGTCAAGTGTTTGTTTTTAATTTCCCCTTACTTTTTGCATGATGCATATGCAAAGTGTGCTGCTTATAAATCCCCTTATAGTGCTTACAGCTCTCTCTGGGCAGTTGACAATTTGATCATGCATTCTACTAATTGTCCCCCCACCCAGCAATCCAAGCACTCAATGCACTGACCTAAGAAGGATGGAAGGTTGAGTCAACCTCGAGCTGGCTACCTGAGCGCAGGATCAAACTCAGGTTGTGAGCAGAGCCCGGATTAGATTCAAGGTCTTGGTTTTAGTTTATAAAACCCTCCATGGCTTGGGACCGGACTACTGGACAGAGCGTATCATCCAGCGATACACCTCGGCCCGATCTGTTTGGCAGGCGCAAGCGCACTCGCTGCGGGTTGCCACCCCACGAGAAACCCGGAAGGCGGTTACCCGGAACCGGGCTTTTTCAGTGGCAGCCCCTTCCTTGTGGAATGCCATCCCCAGCGAAGTGCGCTCTGCAGAGTCCCTGCTAGCCGTTCGAAAAGCATTAAAAACTTTCTTATTTCGAGAGGCTTTTGGCGACTTTTAATTTCCCTTTTTTTTGTCTCCTCCGCCATCTTTACCACGCCCATCTTGATAAAGTTTTTAGGGACGCAACAGGGTTTTATTCTGTCTATTTATTCATTCTGTTTATATTGTTTACTATTTTGTAATTTAATTTTATTGTGACTATGTTATTGTCTTGTATTGGCATTTGTTCGCTAGTTTTGTACGCCACTTAGAGTTCTGTTTAGAAGATAAGCGGGATATAAATACAACAATAAATAAATAAATAAATAAATAAATCTTGAACACAGTAGTGCAGTTTAACCAAGGATCCTTAATGGGGTTACCTCTTCTCAAATGACATGGATCAGGCAATGTTTATGGAGGGGGTTCACAGCTGGGAAGAGGAGGCGTTCCTTCCCCAAACCCATTGCTTTTCTGGGCTGGCAAGTTCTTAATTCTTCTTTCCCGCGGGTTTCATTAGGCAGCCAAGTGTGTCACCCCAGCTACTCCTCATCACTAGAGATAGGCAGGGCTCAGCGAAATTTTCATTTTCGTTTTCATTTTTTCGTTTCATTTCGCAACGAAAACGAAAAGGAAAAAATTTTCAGAAGCAAAACGACAACGGAAATGAAACGAAAAATTTTGCCGTGTTTTTCGTTTTCGTTACGGCAGACACATTGCATTGAAAAGAATGCTAACAAAATGAAAAAATTTTCATTTTCGTTTTGTTTTTTTCGTTTCATTTCGTAACGAAAACAAAAATGAAAAATGTGCAAAAAAACCCCCGAAAAACGAAAACGAACCGAAACAGACCCCTAAATGACAAACGAAAAACAAAAAATTATTTTTTTGAGTCGTGCCCATCTCTACTCATCACCCTTGTCGGTGGCATTTTTTGCAGGTCATCTGGTCCCACAGGCTCTCGCCAGCCCAAGGAACTGTTTAAACTAGATCGGGCTGCAAATGCGAGATGTCGTAAAACCTAATATGAAACCTTAGTCCCAGCTTCAGCTGTTGGCGTGACTCTAACGGGAGCCGAGTGGCATCTTAATTATAGCAAGACCGTCTCCTTCTTATACCGCCCTGTTTCTTCCAGGGTGGAGAATGAGAACATCTGGGCCTCCCAAGGTGGGCCTGGAAATAAGGAGGAGAAGCACAGAGAGGCAACAATTTTTAGTTGTTTGTTTATTGAGAACATTTATTTCCTGTCCGATTTAGTGGCAAGAACTCCACTGGGGGTGGGGGCTGACAAGGAAAGGAGAATCAAACCTCAAACCCAACACCACAAAAATCAACATGGACAATGAAAATGAAAATGAAATCAGAAACAAAAGCCTAGATGATGGTGGGACCAGGAAGCTCATGGCAAGAACTAACCTAGGGGGATGATGTCCTTAAAGGCTTTCTTTTAAATGTAGAGTCATAGAATCATAGAGTTGGAAGAGACTTTAAGGGCCATCCAGTCCAACCCCCTGCCATGCGGGAATACCCATCAAAGTACTCCTGACAGATGGCCATCCAGCCTCTGCTTTAAAACGTCCAAAGAAGGAGACTCCACCACCCTCCTTGGGAGCATATTCCACTGCTGGACAGCTCTAACCATCCTAATGTTCAGATGGAATCTCTTTTCTTGTAGTTCGAAATCATCGTTCCACGTCCTAGTCTCTGAACACGAGAAACAAATCTGTCCCCTCTTCGATATGACATCGTTTCAGATATTTAAACATGGCTATTATATACTCTCTCAACCTTCTTTTTGTAAGGCTGAACATTCTCAGCTGCCCAAGCCGCTCCTCATAAGGCATTGTTTCCAAACCTTTAACTCCCTTGGTTGCCCTCCTCCGGACCTGTTCGAGGTTGTCAACATCCTTTTTGAATTGAGGTGTGCTGAACTGGGAGACATTACTCCAGGTGGGGTCTGACCAGAGCAGAATGGAGTGGTACCATCGCTTTCCTTGATCTAGTCCAGTGGTTCTCAACCTATGGGTCCCCAGATGTTCCTGGACTGCAACTCCCAGAAGTCTTCATCACTAGCTGAGCTGGCCAGGATTTCTGGGAGTTGCAATCCAGGAACATCTGGAGACCCACTAGCTGAGAACCACTGATCTGCTTCCGTTGATGCAACCAAGAATCGCGTTGGCTTTCTTGGCCGCCGCATCACACTGCTCACTCGTGTTCAATTTGTGGTCCTCCCTGACTCCCACATCCCTTTCACAGGTCCTTTTCTCCAGCCTCGAGTCTCCCATCCTATATCTGAGCAATTCAATTTTTCTGCCTAGATGCAGGACCCTACATTTCTCTCTCCAACTGGAGCCCATTTCACAGTCAAAAAGGCCCAGTCTGTAGTAGAGGTCTTCTTTGCCTCTCTCGGTGTGGCATCTCATAACAACAAGACCTGCGAGGATTGGGTGGTACGGGCTGCAGTGCTGTCGGAATGATCCTTCAGAAAGTAGCAGGATACGAAACCAATAAGGGCTTGGGAGGTTAAAACCCAAATCAGGGTTGATGGCCACATGTCCTAGGAGCTACTGTTTGCTTTCAAAGCAGGCAGTGTTACTGCCACTGGAACATCATCTTTGACACAGCGCTTCCCAGTAATATGCTGGGGAGATTTGTTTATGGCTGGTGTGCTTTGGTACGTATATAAGGGCAAAGGGCTTACCCTCCCTCCCTCTTCCATCTGATTCTGTTCAGAATCCCGTGAGTAGCTCCCCAATCCCTAAGATTCCAGGGCAACACTCCTAAGGATAGGCTTTTGTGACGTCACGGGCATTGGCCAATCAGGATTGTCACGCCATTGTCTTCCAACTGGGTTTGCAATCCTAGCTCTTGGTGTACTTATGGCCAGGCTCCTGTGTTAATTGATATGCATTCAGATCACCCATTTCGCTCTGGAAAATAGCTCAAGGGGTGTTATTTAATGCCACATTGGGAACAGAAGCACCTAACTGGACCTGTCTGTTTCAATATGGATGTGAGGTTGTGGGAGCCCAGATCACAGACCCAAATCAGTGGTGTTGTGTTGCCCAAGCATCAGGACCTTTTGATGGGGTCAGAACCATCAGCAATCATCTCCCTTCATCAGGCTGTCTTTTCCTGCTGTGAGCATATCCAGAATCTGTTCAGTAACCAGGGAAGAAGTAGGTTTCCCCCCCCAACAGTCGTAGTTGGTTGAAGGTTGTTCCTATGGTAGTGCAAAAGCATTTGAGGATACTTTTGCTTTGAATGGGTAATTAAGAGCCATTCACTTTACAAATGATCCATTCTTCCGTTTCCATACAGGGCAATCCAGCTGTTTGTCTTTTTGAACTCTCTTTTTGAGGCTTAGGACTAGCTAGGATGACAGCCATGAGGAACAGCTGTGCACTCAAATTCACCATGACACCACAGGCCTAGACGCTGATATTTAGATTACATTTAGGTTAGGTTTCTTACATTGAAAGACAATACTTACTTTCTCTGGGTAACAGAACTTGCTCCTCTAGGGTTTATGGAATTATTTTTACTTATAGTACTTCTCCTGTGATCTTTTTGCAGAAAACACACATTCCTACATTAATGCTTGTATAGTTGCATTGTCCGCCTATCGTGGTAGAATACAATTTTTAAGACAGCCATTCCAATTTAGAGCGTGTTTGTGGAAGACAGGAATTCCCCAAAACTTAAACCTCTATATTGTGTGTTCTTTGCCAGTTTGACCTATCCTATAATTCATCCTCATTTTATTAGTCCGATGGGGCATTCAAACACGAGATAGTGCATCCATTGTGTACCCCATATATCACTGAGAGGGTATCCGACTTTATGAGCAGAGTTGCGTAGCTGGTTGACACTGCATTAACTACGCTAGATAAATTAGATAGTTTATTTGGCTTTATTTGCCCCTTCCATTTTGTAATGTTCTGCACTTGAACCCGCAATATTCCATGATGGTGGTGAAAAACTATAATGCTGAGAGTGTTCTTTATTTCACCGGGAACTGGAGAAACCTTACGCTATACCACTGTGGCAGCACATGGACTAATAAACTGTACATAGTTTGGGTATTTTCAGGCATCTGATGGGCTGCCAGGATAATTCTCCACTCCAGTTACACCGTTTTGGGTTTCTGCGACACATTTTCACTCGGATTCTGACCGGTTTGTCTTTGAACATCCAAGTTGCATGGGACGTACCGATGAGGTTGAAGATGGAGAGACTAAGCATGAGGAAAACAAGAAAGGATGAAGACAAACAACGTAGGAGGCAGAAATGGTTAGAAGGGGCATTTCCACCAGTTATGTGAAAGAGAGGGTAAGCAGAACAAGGAGGATTAATACATTAAGGTGTTGGTGGTGGTTAAGGCCACAATTGATTAAATTCCAGTCTGTGAATCCTGCCTTGGAGGGTTTGTATGTTATGTGCTGTCAAGTCAGATCCAACATGTAAGTGAAATACTGTATTTAAGAAGAGGGTTTACCAACTCCACTCCTCCAGTGAGTTTCCATGTCTGAGCAGGGATTCAAACCTTGTTGTCCAGAATTCTGGTTCATCATTCTGTCCACTACCCCACACTGGGTATTTGGTTTGGAGTAGTCATTTTTGTTGCAATAATGTTTGTCTTTTTTTAAAAAAAGTCAAGTTAGTGTATGATCTTTGAAACTTTTGTTTTGTTGGGGGGCCTTGTTTTTGTATTTTTGAGGGGTGGATGGGAGGGAACCATATGCTTTTTTATGCAAGTTACGGAGCTTAAGTTTTAATTACATGTGTCTGTAATTACATTACCTCCAGTTATATACAGGAGTATTAAAAAGTTGAGCCGTGTGACCAGATAAACAAATTCGAAAGGAAGTTAGGTGATACCTTTATTGCTCACTGCTAAAACAAAAAAAACGAGCTAAGCTTTCGATAGCAACTTGCTATCTTTATTTTGTTATCCTTTTATATTGCTATCTTTATTTTTGTTATTTTTTTAGGTTTTTTAAAAAATCTGATTGCCCACAGAACTGCTGCTTCTCAGTGACATGTGAAAATCAACTGGTGTCATCATCATCATCCTCCTCTTAGAACTGGAAGGGTCCCCATGGATCATCAAGCCCACTTCTGGTCAAGAAGACATAACTGGGGATTGAACTCCCAACCTCAGACTCTGCAGGCAGAGGTCTAAACCACTGAGCTATCCAGCCATCCATTCTTCTGTGTGCTGTATTCTCTCCTTTTCTCCCTAACTGTACCCCAGCTGATTTCTCCCTAGTTTGTCTATATGGCAAAAACGGTCTAGCCTACAGCAATGAATCAATGTTGTTTCTGGAAAGACCCTCCTTTACGCTGGCCTGTAATTGATGGGACATGGATTGCACACTGCCCATAACTTTGACAATTGCATGCACCATATTTCCAGATTTGGTTCATCGGGTCATGCGGTGGGGTGGATTAGCTGGTTCTGAAATCCCTTGCGAGGTGTAAGACGATCCGCTCTTGTTCCTTAAGGATCTCCCCTCCCGAGTCATTTCTCAGTCTTTGCTCTGTGCTCTATCTCCCTCTCCTCATTTAATATCCTGCCGGGAATATTAAAAGAAAAGGCCTTCCCATGCAGTCTTAATCATGCCACGGCTTAGGACATGGCAGGATTTTAATCAGGCAAAGGTGTTGCATGAATATTAACGTGTGCGTTCCGTCTAAGCCCTGTGGAAATGGCATGGAAGAAGGCCAGCAGTTCCTTGGAGGCAGAGATAATGTCTAGACTCTTGGCCTTTCCTTGTGCCTCCTGCCTTGTGAAGGATTCCCGTGAGGTTCAGCAGTGGTGGCGTCAACTCTTTGGAGGGAGCTTTGCATTTTTATGGGGTGTAGTCTAGGGAAAAGAAGGAGAAGAAGAAAAGAACTCCCTGCGGAGTTTGGTCTGAACTTTTGACCACTCCAGGAAGCTGACGGGAGGGGCGAGAAATATGTGATTGCGTGGTCCAATTCCAAGTTGGTTTCCCTGAAGAGGCAGGAAAAGGGAGATGCAGCTGCCAGTTTGCCCTGTCACGCATAGCCAGCGCTAGGTGTTTTTGTGCCCTAGGCAAGGGGCAGGTGGGCGGGGTGGGGCAGTGGATGACCGGGGCGACGGGCACAGGGGGTGGATGGCGGTGGCCAGCGGCAGGGGGTCAGCAGGCTGGACAGTGCCCCCTCTCCATTTTGGCGCCCTAGGCAACTGCCTAGTTCACCTTAATGGACGCGCCGGCCCTGCTGCCACTCTTTCTCTCATCATGCCATGCTCTCTGGCTATTCACGTACTCCTGGTTCATATTTCAGGAGCACCTTTCACAGAGTCTAAAAGATGGGGAGACTACCAGTCCCCTAATCCCTTGCATCTCTCATGGAGATTTGCTCCACCATGGCATTGCCTTCCGGTTGAGAGGGAATTAATTGTGGTTCAAGAGGACTCTTGAGGCCCACCAGTGAATGACGAACCCTTCTCTATGGGGCTTGGATCTATTCAATGTAGCTCCCAGAATTCTGACATAGAGGAATACCTGGGAGATTCGGAGGGGGTGGTGGTTTGCAGTCCACACACACACCCCAAGTCCCATGGCCAGCACCAAGTAGCTGCAGCAAACTTCCATAAACACCAATAATATGCTGTTCATTATTGATTTTTGAAAAGGACAATGCAGACCTTACTCAACTGGACACATGTGTCATTTTTTTCTCTTGCCATGTTATGTCATGTCACAAAGCTGAGATCTAAGGTCCAAAGCAAGCAAGCAACCATCGATATGAAGATGTGCATACATGAACACCTGTACAGTAGTGTAAGTAATAATAATAATAATCCCAAAAGACCTGGATCAACATCTGAAAACCCTCAGCATTGACAAGATTAACATTGGTCAACTACAAATGGTGACATTATGAGGAACAGCATATATTCTACAAAGATACCTCCGGTCATCCTAGGCTCTTGGAAAGAGCTCGATCGTTGGAGAAGGCCAACTCCAGCTTAACACCTGGCAGCTGTGCTCACCAAATAATAATAATAATAATAATAATAATAATAATAATAATAATAATAATAATAATAATAATAATAATAATAATAATAATAATAGAAGAAGAAGAAGAAGAAGAAGAAGAAAATATCAACAACTTCTGGTCAATATGAGTCTCCTGCTTGGTGTTGAGAGCTACAGCAATTGAATATGTTGTTACACCCAATTAATCTTCTTACATCCAGTTCTGACTTCTGTACCATCCAGTGACTTCTTAAAAAAAACAACAACCCCCAAACCATCCACCGGGTCACTGTCATGGTCTGTGTAAGGATGACTGGCTTTTTAATGTGTCTTTAAACGGGCTCATTGATAAAAAAATGAACAATTATGCACCACCATGTCGGAAGCAAGCTGTGTGTTCGGTGGGACTTCTTTCCCAGTTCTGTGAGTCGGAGACTTGCAATCTTTATTAAAACTTGGAAGCAAAATGAAGACAGCAAGAGAACATTTTTGGGGGGTGGGGGTAGGGGGGGTGCAGGGGTGGAGCCAGAAAAATCCCATAGGGGAACAGAGTGTAAGTGAGGCTGAATAGAGAGTATCAGATATCCAGATCCGGCTGGCTCCATCCTCCGGAATTACTTTTGAACGGACTCTTTCATTGTGTTCATCAGTCTTGTACGCTTGTAGTTTTCTTGCTTTACATCTGTTTAGTTTCACGGTGGGCCTTCGCCCACGGTTAGAGCAAACACCCCACCCCACCCCCTAGCCTTCTCGTGCAAACAAAGGAGTGTAAGAAAACGAGCCTTTATTTTACACATGGAAGGTTTGGAATAGGCATTTGGGTGTTTGTCTTGGAAGATGTACAATACAACGCTGGGCAAATATTACATTGTGTCTTCCTCCTCCTCCTCCTCCTCCTCCCCCCCCCTCTCCCTCCCCCCCTCCAGGAGAGGGACCATTCCCTGGAATGGAGCACCCCAACGAAAAATCAGTTGATAGAAAGTGAGATGGTACTGGAGGAAGTACATGTTTGGAAACATTAGATAAGCCAAAATAGTATGGTGACAAAGTCGGAGGGCATATTCCAGAGATCATGGTTGTTTTTGTACCATCAACAGTTCACAGTCAAGACACCGGCAAGTCAAGAAGCATGCCATGTTTCAACCTGGGGTGGCTCTGAGGACTCGCCCTCATCTACTGCACCTTCCCTACTTGATCCCTGGTCCTTTCTCTTCCTTTTAAAGCAGTGGTTCTGATCGGAAAATTGCAGTGTACAGCCAATGTATAGCGTGTGAGCGTGATCTTTTCCCAACTCAACTCCCTTTTTTCCTCTCCTTTGGGAAAAGGAATAAAACGTAGTATGGGTGATTGTAGCTGAAAGGGTGGTAAAACGGTCCGTCATTCTTGGTATCTTTAGGGGTGCAAAGCAGGCTCTAAACACAAGGTGGCACTAATTAAGATGAAATCTTTTAATCTCAGTCCAACCCACTCCAGACATGTTACCCTCTCTGGCTACTTAACTCCTGGGACTAATAAACTCTGGGATACTCAAGGTGGTGGAATGGATAGAGTGATGGACTTGGGCTTCAGAGCCCTGGGTTTGAATCCTCGCTTTAGTGGTGGAAGTTCATTGGAAGTGTGGAACTGTTAAAGTTTCCGATACCTTAGTAAAGGGAAGCAACTAGCTGCAGAGCAAGAGGTTGAGGGACATGGGAAGAAAGGTCCCCGTACAAATGGAAGTGTAAGATCAAGCAGAGTGCACCAAGGGGTCCTTTTAATGTGACCTACATCCCTCCAGATGCGTTCGTCTCATTGTGCCCTAAAACCATCTTGTGCAAAACTTCGTCCATTCGCTCACAAATTTGGCGCAATTCGCAATTCGCTATGCAAAGAGCACGTTTTTGCATGATGGTGTCTCACTTTTCACAAACTGGTTTTTTCGATGCATTCTTTTTCCAGCCTCTCTGGCCCAAATGGGCTCTTCTGTAAAGGTGATGATCTGGCATCCCTCCACTCATTGGACGTGTGTCAAATGTTGTTCGCGCTGTGTTGACTGAGCTTTAATTTCTACCCATTAGGCTGTGTCTCTTTGGCATTCCTCCTCTTGTACGCTGATTTACGGTGTGTCTCACCGTGTAGCCCTGGGCTGCACCCCGCAAGTGTTCTCAGGCGACAGGCTTGTGTCTGTTCTAAGCATGCTTCTGCAAATCTGCTGATTGCTCCTGTCTTTCCTTTGCTGCACGGCACTGATTTCCCCGACAACTTAATTTGCAAACGGGAATGGCATGTTAAGGTACTAATTTGTGCATACATGCATGGATCGTTTTTCAGGGCTTGGATCTATAATTCTCTCTCTCCTCCCCCCCAACCCCCTTTTGCACCTGCTTTTGGGGAAACGAAAGGGGGAGTTTTTGTGCCAAGTCAGCGAAAGGGGCTAATTTCTTTTTGGTTCCTGCTTGCCTCGTGTACAAAAGCTCTCAGATGGGAAGCCAAAATGGCTGACACGCCATCGCAGAGTTTGTAATTCTCTCTCTCCCCCCCCCTTTGGCGAGGTCTTTTTGCCAATGCTCGGAGCATGTTGGAAGCTTCTTGAGCAACGAATGAACGCCAAAGACGAACACGTCCCCTTCAACTGCAGTGTCACAAGTAATTTAGATCCAGGTTTGCAGAATCAGCTTTTAGCTTCAGGATCCAGTCCGTGTTGGAACCAAGAAGAACCCTGCCATTCCCATGTGTTGAAGGAAAGCCAGATATTACCTCAGAGAAGTGGTTTAGACGGTAGGGTCATGGCACTTGAAAACTCGACCTCCACAGCAATTTTTAAAAAACTAGGCTCCCTCACATTCCCCCAAATATGCACTAGTCACTGGAGACTACCACTTCAAAACATTTGGCTATCTATTCAGGATATGCCTGAGACGTACAAAATTGTGCAGGGCACGGGTGAAGTGGATAGAGGGATGTTCTTCTCCCTTTCACAAAATACCAGAACTAGGGGACATCCACTCAAACTGAGGGTTGGGAGAGTGAGAACAGACAAAAGAAAATATTTTTTCACCCAGTGCGTTGTTAGTCTGTGGGACTCCCTGCCACAGGATTTGGTGATGGCACCTGGCCTGGATGCCTTCCAAAGGGGATTGGACAGATTCCTGGAGGAAAAGTCCATCCCAGGTTCCAAACAATGATGGAGATGTGTCATCTCCAGGCTTAAAACCGGGGTACTTCCAGGGCCAGATGCAGGGGAGTGGTATCAGGAGACAGAGATCTATTCTCGTGCGCTCCCAGACGCATCTGGTGGGGCCACTGTGAAGTTGGACTAGATGGGCCTGTGGCCTGATCCAGCATGGCTCTTCTTATATTCTTATGATCCAAAACGCTAGTGGGAGGAACAGATTTATAAAACTCAGGAACTCTTAGGATCATAGAATTCGTGAAGGCCATCATGTCCAACCCCCTCCTCCATGCAGGGATACAAATCAAAGGAGATCTGCCAGGTAGTTGTCTTGTGTAAGTTTCCCCTGAATGTGAGATCGGATCTGCCTTTGTATCTGTTCTTTTGCCTTCTTTCCCCTTTGCCTTTCCTCACACACAGGTCCCTCCCACAGAAAGGCAAGGCTGGGAGCTCAGCAGCCAGAGAACCCTGGCGGGGCCTTGGTCTTCCATTTTGCCTATGGAGGCAGACAGGAGGGAGCAGGTTACGGGGAGCTCCAACCTGGGATGCCCATTTTGTCATGGATGGACTAGCTGTCCGGGGTGCAACTGTGCAACTCCTGCAGCCTTTGGGGAGTGACAGAGTTGCAACAAGCATGAGAGATGGCCAGCAGAGCTGAGTGGCGTCCGTTCTTCTGGAGCCCAGCGGCTGGTATTGTCTCCGAACTGGAATTTCCTGTAAACCATGCCCTCACGGCAATAAAAATGAAACAGCCAGGAAGCAGCTGCGGACATTACAAAATACACACCCCTCTCCTCTCCCATAGCTGGGCATTTTCCTTCACATCCATTTTTTCACTTCCCCTCATCTCTTGTCATTCCCCCACCCCGGCCCTTGGCTCAATCCTGTCCAAACAACACCGCGTTGGCCAACTTCCTGCATCCTTGGGGTGGGTGGGTGGGGAGGGGCATGGGCCCCATAGAGAAATAAGGGCTCGGTCCAACTACGCTCCATATTGTCTGCGGATAAGAGAATGGGGATTATAAACTGAAAGGCGAAAAGCGGTTGAACATTTTATCAGCTGTAGAATAAACAGATAGAGGGGAAACCAATCTCAGCTCTCCCAAAACTTTTTATGATGGCTCGATAACATTATAAACTTGTTTCCTGCAATTGAAAGAAGAAGAAGTGGGGGGGGGGGGGAGAGAGAAGGAACTCCATGTTCAGAACATTGTAAACTTGTGGCATAAGAGAGAGAGGGGCACGGTTTATTAAGTAAAGACTATTGAACCAATGCAGAATATTTATTGAATATAGACTGGGGGCAGTTCATGGGCTGGATAGGGTCACCCAGAATTTTGGGGGGTGGGGAGGCTGCTCCACTCATGTACACACACATGGCACACTATGAACTTTCAAAGAAAAGATGGGAGACCCCGATCTTGGAAACACACACACACACACACACACACACACACACACACACACACACACACA